>JADWPL010000014.1:173603-773603 GCA_016109495.1 Phialophora tarda | reverse complement strand
TCTCTGAGAATCTTCGAGTCGCTGGCCTTTTTGTTGCCAAAGTAGCCTTGATACTTGGACCCAATATCCGCAGCGTCCATCTTATACAGAAGCTCGCCTGGTTCGCCTCGTGGAACCTTGACGCAGAATCCTGTCTTTGGGTCCCGAAATGGTGATTCAGTTTCCCAATCGACTATGACGAGAGCTTGCCTCAGTTTGAGAAGCACACTACCCAAGAGGCCCACTTGACCGATTGCGCCCGATGAGAAACCATTTCGGGACATATTGAAACTCGCCCCCACAGACTCGGTGGCGCCATAGAATTCGGCGACAGTTTCCACGCCAAAACGTGAGCGGAATTTGTCCCATACATCTGGTCGGAGGCCGTTACCAAATGCGAGACGGACCTTGTGCTTTGTGCGATCATTGGGTTGCGGAGGGACGGCGAGCAAATATCGCAAAGTTTCCCCAACATATTGAATAGCGGTAGCATCAGCCGCGATAACTTCGTCCCAGAAGTTGGAGACGGAGAATTTCCGGCCCAGAACCAGTGTACACGCTCCTATAAGACAGCAATGGAAACCCAACTGGAAGGCAGAGGCGTGGTAAAGTGGCATTGCCGTATAGTAACGATCGGGGTTTTTCGATGTCACGCTCCGTAGACCGATCCACCGGTAGATGAGACCCGAGGCGACTGCAGTGCGATCCCAGGGAACAATGGCCGCTTTGGGGAGGCCGGTAGTCCCTGAAGTCGATATTAAGACGCATGGCGACCGGGCGATGGCACCACTTCGAGCAGTGTCCGGGGCCCGATATGGTGGGAAGTATTCGAGAGATGACTGCAGACCAGTGTCCAAGACTACCACTTCCAGCGGGAATGCTTGATTGCGGAAATCTGGGGCCGCGAAAATGGCCTTTGTCTCGTCGCTGAGCACCTTTGGCGCGATTTCGGGGTCAACGATCAACAACTGTAGTACGTTAGACTTGTCTCGAGGGCGCCAGAAGCAGACATGGCTCTTCAGGCGATATGTCTTGAGGATAGGGATCACGTACCCTTGCGGACGAAGTTTTGACGCTGTGTACAAAAGGATTGCCGGTCAAATTGTAGTTGATGAAAGCCGGCAGCGCGCCCAAGGACCAGATGGCCATGGCCAGGAAGAGGAATTGCGGGGAATTCATAAAATCTATCGCAACGATCTCGCCCGGCGCAATGGAATGGGTGCTGTGCAGGTATCCTGCGTAGCGCAGAACCATGGTGTAAGATTGTCTGAAGGTCCATTTCTTGCCCTGATAAATGATGAAGATCTTGTCTGCGACCTTGGGGTTCTGCGCATGCTCCTCGATGAGGTAGAAGGAATTGGTCCGGTCTGCTGCTTCTCGCTTCGCAAGGGCTCTCTGGGACGCGGCGAGACTGGAGAGGAGTTCGAGGTCGACCGAGACTCGCCATCGGGCATTGAGATAGGCCAACCCTGCCAGAGCGGCTGGTGCGCCCAGCGCTACTGTCGAAGCCGACGCTGGAATACGAGTGTTAGCTAATCGAGCTTCTAGACCGATACGAGGATACTTACGAGCCATCGTTGTTGCGACGGAGTCGGATTCCCTGACTAGGCACGAGTAGCAGAGGAGGATCAAGAGAACATGTTTCGCGCCATGACCGTACGATGGCAACCCGCTACATATGTAGCCGGGCAGCTACATACAGTAGACCGCTTTCGAGTCGCTTGTGGAGGAACTGCACTTGGTCCCTTGGCTCGATGTAATGCTGTGAATCGACGGACCGAGGCAGTCGTCGACGCGGCATAACTGAGCATATTGACTCAGTCCTTAAGCGAGAAGCGGTCGTAAGCTTTGCCGAATCCAGAATCATCGGGCACTCCCTTGAATTCTGTCTCTGTTGCACAGTGAAGCGGTACGTGAAGCCGAAACAAACGACGGGGGCCGCCTGGAAGGACAGCTTTCACTTTGATGACGCAGTTGACGACCTTTCACTGAACAGACTGTGTCGGCCATTCCAATTCACGAGTCACTGCGCGGACGATACCATTAATAATTCACCACTCCATGTGAGGCAGTCCTCAATACCGCACCGACCAACACCACCTCGAGCATTTGTCGAACAACCACCATCGCATCTCGCCGGTCCTAGAAAGACATCGCCAACATGTGCTACACTCAGTACGTCTACGAGAAGTGCGACCTCTGCTCCTGCTTCCATGAGGCCATCGTGGAATCACGTCGGTGCATCCATCACCAGGGTGAGTCACCGCCAGTGAACAGTTATCCTGCTCCATTCCTAGGGCACTGACAGCGGACCAGAAACCGGCCATTGCAACCACTCGTTCAACTGGAAAGTGTGAGTCCTCCCTCATCCATCCATCCGCGAGTCGAGCTCCAGGCCGTGGATACTAAGAACCAGCAGGAATCATCGACCTGGTCCACGCTCTGACCATGACCGTCATCGCTGCCACACTTGCAACCGCCATCGCAGATCGGCCAATCTGGCAAACAAATCGAGCCGTCGTGCTGCCAGTTGAGGTCTCCGATGACACTGATCACCATCGAATTATCCATCGAATTCTGCTTGTTGCCTGCTTCCGACATTGCTGCGGTCCAAGTGGTCCCTCAGGCGCCCTGAACCCGACAAAGTCCCATTCACGACATAGCTATCTATCTGGCCGACTGCACATCCATCACCCGCGCTGTCCACGTCGTGTGAGGCCGATGTACCGCGCCAACCAACACGAATCCTGATGCACGATGCGAAAACGCCGAGAACGTACGAGGGCAAACGACGACACGCATACACAGGATGGCGCTTAGAGTGCCGTCCCCGCCGTCCAACCGCCTACGTCCAACCTAGAGTGTGAGGGGGGGGGAGAACAGCATTCTAATGTTGAACAACAATACAGCGCTCGTTCGTTTGCGTATCGTGCCGAAACGGGACCAAATATGATGCGATGACCTCCGGCTTTCAATTGTGCTGATATGACACCACAAATTTCCCCTAACAGAGCCCCTGTTATTCATCTGCGCCGACGCCTTCTGGCGCTCAAGACTGCGCAGAGCAAGAACCCGACTCGAGCATCGATTCTACCCGGACTAGCCGATCAGTTTCAAGCTTCTGCAAACGCCACGATCCACGTGACCGTCATGATTGACACGAGGATGATGAATGATATTGAATTTGCTCTTTTTTCCTCAATTCATCAGTCTAGCTCTGCAGCATATGCTTCCATGGCTAGCAGGAAAAGCAATTAGGTTCCCATCGCCGGCCCCCGCGAGTGCGATCCCAGATGCCTCAATAGTCCATGATTCTCCACTCGTACCCGCCGTCCACATTGTTCCAGTCTTTCTTCTCAAACGCGCGCTCCCACCCCAGCATGACGGCCAGGATGCGACACGCATTCGCCGACACGCCACACACGACCTTATCGCTCAGCGCCAACATGGCCAGATCGAGCAGATACGCCCGTCCCAGGAACTCCCTCAGCTGCAGCGCCTCTTTCGTAGGATCGATGCGATAATCCCTCTCGACCTCTGCCTCGCTCCCCTTCGCTGTCCCTGGCGTCGTTTTGGTCGTCGCAGCCGTCGCCACCGCCGCCTCCGTGGTCTTTTTCTTCTCCTTTTCGTTCTTCCCCGAATGCACACTCTCGTGATGATGCACCCTCTTCTCGCGCCCGTCCTCGCCTTTCTCCCCGTACCGGTGCTTCTCCTTCATGGGCATCGGGCTGCCCACCTTCTTGGGCCCCCACTTCAACTCCTCCGGCAGGCCGAGTCCCCAGAAGACGTCCTTGAAGAAGCCGCCCTCCCAGCCGAGGGCGCCGCGTCCGCCGTCGCCGCCGTGGCCCATCCGCACCAACGACTTCTTGCTCGCGAGCGAGATCTTCTCCTGCGCCCGCTGCGTCCCCGGCAGGTCCATGTGCTCATACATGTCGGCGTCGTCGCTCGCTACCAGGAACCGCCAGTCCGGCGACTGCCCGACCAGCCGCTGCGCCGTGCTCATGTACTGCTCCGGCGGGATGTAGTTCTGCGAGTACGCCAGGCTGAAGGGGTGGCGGTCGCCGCGCCGGATGTGGATCCCCACGAGGCCGTTCTCGACGGGGCGGTCGTCGTCATAGTCGTAGCCGTAGCCGTAGTTGTCGGCGTCGGTGCCGGCGTCGATGCCGTCCTGATTCCGTTCGTTTTCCCGGTTGGGGCTTCCGGTGCCGTCCCCGGTGGCCGCCCGGAGCTTATTGGCCCGATTGATTGCGTAGGCGGCATCCTCGGGCCGGAGGTGGAAGAGGGCGTCGTAGCCCTCGCGGGCGAGGTCGAAGATTTCGCGCCGCGAGAAGTGCGCGTGGAAGGCCGCGCCGAACACCCACGGCGTGGTCGCGGCCGAGACGACCAGATGGTTGGCCTGGTGGGGGCAGGGCACGCGGTGGGAAGGGTGCGGTAATCGGCATGGGGGCTCAGGGTTGGGCACGCTGGTGAAGAACGTAGAGTAGTTCCCGTAGGGGAAGTGCGTGTCGTCGATGAAGAAGGCGCGGCCCTCGCGCCGCGCGAGGCTGTATGAGAGCCAGATGCCCAGGAGGGCGGAGCCGAGCCCCGCGTCCGCGGCATCGAGTACGTAGGTCAACGATCGGTCGCACACGGGGAGGGCAGCATCTTCGGGCCCGTGTGTTGGCGAGGACGGTTCTGGCGGGAGGAAATTCCGGGCCTGTGCTTCGGCCACGTCGATGAAATTCGCATCCTCGTGGTAATAGCCCGCGGTGTGTTCGGGCTTGGAGGGCTTGGCTGCGACGTGCCGCCCGACTTCCGGGGCCTGGGAACAGATGTCCGCATAGTCAGTGGGAGGGAGCGGGAAGGGCAAATCCTGCGGGATCGAGATTGTCCAGTAGTGCTTCCCTTTCGCATCTGTCACGGCCAACGGGGTGGGATAGTCGGGCAGCTCGGAGGCCTCGACGATTTCGTACGTCTTGCCCAGCGACGTGAGGAACGTGAGTTCCGCGAGTTGATGCGAGGTCCGCTTCCCGAACGAGACGAGATAGTAGACTCCGATCAAGAAGGAGAGCCACAGGATACCGCGGACGATTTTGCGCGAGTTGAGTTTCGGCGGCTTCTTGCCATGGCGTGGGAGGATTGACGGCAGCGAGGGCGACGGGATCGGTGTCGAGGGCAACAGGTGTTTGATGGACAGATAGCGGTCTGATCTGGTGGTGCCGAATTTCAACGGCTTGGGCGGGTTGGAGCGGCTGGAGAGGAGCATCTTCTTGCGCCGCTGTTCTTCATTATCGGGTCTGGGAGATCGAGCCCTCATGCATGCATCGGGGCAGAGGTGAATCAGTTGCGTTGTTGGGAGCTCTGCAGGAGGGCGATGCTGTCGCGGCTGACAGAACACAAAAGAGCCTAATACACAGTTCCAGGTAGATTCGTGGTGTACTTCCAGGTACAAAAGGAGCGAAACTTGAGGAAACGAAATTCAATGCGATGGCCTGCCCGCGCCGTAGTCTGTGCGAAAATATGCTCCCAATGAATAATTGACTGACTGACAAGGCGCCCGACGGAAGAACTCCCAAGAGTGATCGCTGAGGCCTCAAGCTATGTTCGAAAGCGTGGATAAAGATAAAGAAAGACCGAGTCGTTAGATGTTCGTAATGCCAACAAAGAAAAGCAAAAGCTGGACGACAAAGATACAGGTACTGCAGATGACACGAAAAGAAGCCCGGAGTCCAGCGCCGATCGCCTTCGAATGCAGAGTTCCAGCTCCGGAATGTGTGTAGCACGAAAATAGCTGAGAACGAAATGTACAAGGGAGGTTGAGGTAAAGATGTGCAGGATGGAGTCTCCCCAAGGGAAAAATCGTCAAGGCTGGTCCACAGCACGATGGAGACGATGTCGTACCGACAGCGGAGACGAGTACCTGGGAGCGGAGGCACGACGAGTCACTTTACCCACGGACTGGCTTTTCGCTCACTACAGATTTACTGAGCCAAGGAACGAAGCTACGGAGTCGAGTGAAGCCAGAAGCGCCGACTAGGAGGCAGACCAATTCCAGGCGAGGGCAGCTAACTAGACAGACCACCGACGCCAGCAATGGAAGGTTTCCAAGGCTGCTGTTGGTCGATTTCTGAAACAACCGGCAGCGCAGCTCCTCAGCCCCTGAAACACTGCATGCAGCATCGAGCCGATCGGAATGATGACTTCATCTGTGGATTCCTAATCCTGCCGAACATCGGTTGATGCCGAAACTCCTCAAGTCAAGATCAGAGTGTGATTCAAGAGGTTCTCTGAAAAGCTTCATAGTCCAAAATACATACATCAAAGAGGCCCGTCGGCCTGCCCAAATAATACTGTAACAGCTTCTATGGGGTATCTGGCTGCCGATCCTCGCTCGGAGTCGCTCCCTGGAGAATTCTTCTTGTTCCCCTTCGGATATCGTGTACAAATGAAACTTCCGTCGAGCCCCGTGAATGGGGTCAAAGAACGACTATGGCTGTCAAAGCTCGCAAGGAAATGTAAACCTTCTCCAGCTCAAAATCTGTCAAAGAGAGAAAGCCGCCCAATATTAGAATACAATCGTACTCCGTGGATCTCGTCCAGCTCGGCCTTTGTCGCGAAGCTCGGCCAAACATGCCTTCAGCGGCATCAAGAACATCAAAAGAAACTTGATCGTGTCGTCATTCGTAATACTGAAAACAGAGGGTATCTTTGCTTCAGTTGGGACTCCTCGGTTCGAGCACCGAGTCGCGCTCTCGCAACGAAGCCACCATAGTCCCCAGGCCGGGACCTGTGGTGGGACTATTGACAGCCACCGACATCCTCCTAGAATGTCGTCGCGGCCCTGATGAGCCCCTCGACGCTACTCGGACTGACGAGGAGCGTCGGTTGTTCAATTTCCCGCTCTCGACTTTGTCCTGGATCATCTCGTCGAGCATTTTGGACATTTCGTCCACCGTCTTGCGCTTCTTGTCCATCGCCTTTTGCGGCGACAGGATCGTCAACGGACTGGCCGTGAGTGGTGACCGGGGTCCTCCAGACAATACCTGTTGTGGCGGCCCACTTAATTGTGAGCCCGTCTGAGAACTGCTGTTGCTGTTGTTGCTTTGATGCCCCTGCGCTCGGTTTTGTTTGAATTCCGAGGACGACATTTCCGGGGTAAGTTCTGCAATCTCCCGCTTCCGGACAGCCGATCGAAGCGCGGACACGGTCTTCTGCAGATCTGAAATCATCGCATCCTTCTCCTCCAACCGCCTCAGCATCTCAGTGTCGTCACCAGTGGGTTTGTTAAACGCCATCGAGACTCGAGAGTGGCTCGATCGCCTTGCTTGCAGGAGTCTCTTTTCTAGAGTCGAGATGTATCGCGTTTTGTCCTGTAGGTCTGCTTGAAGTGCTCGAACCTGGGCCTGAAGGGAGGCTCTGCCGTCCCCAAAGTCTCCGCCGGCTTCTTCATCCTCGTCTGGGATGCTGGGGAATGAGAGATGTGCCGACGCAGATGCCGCCCCACCCAGCGAGGCAATAGAAGGATGTCGCCCAAGGCTGGGCCCCACCCCGAGCGTGGATTGACTGGCAGATGACCGCACAGAGCGGGTTCCTGCGTATTCGGTCCCATTAGAGAGTCGTGAGTGCATACCCAAGGCTGACACTGTTCCGCTGTTAACTCCAGTCGACTTGGAACACAGGATCAGCCGGTTGAGATGTTCGATGCGCTCTTTGAGAGCCGTCCGCGCCAGCTGCATCTCCAGCATTTGTTCTTCATGGCGTTGCTCGGCTTCCCGCTCTAGTTGCCGTTCCTCTTTTTCTACCGCCGACTTCTGTTGTCCTTCTAGTTGCGCTCGTAGGTTTGCGATCTCCGATCTGTAACGCTCCAGCAAGCCGGAGTTTACACTTCCCAACTCCTCCACTGCCTTCTTTGCATGGCTCACAATGTTGTTTTTCGCTCGAGCGGCAAACTTCAGCGTATTCAGAGTCTCGCCAATGTGGTTACTTCCAGCAGCGGTAAGGCCAGCTCCGATTTGAATGGTGCAGAGGATCGAGACCAGCGAGTTCCCGGACAGTGCAGGTTGCAGCAAGCGAGTGAGCTTGCTATCTCTGTAAGGTAAGTGCTTTCCATCCTTGTCCACAAGATTGCCGTTTTTGTCTCGGGTCCCTGACAGCTTAGCGATAACAGTACCCAGAGTCAGAAGAGATTTGTTGATGTGGGCACCTTCGGCACGACGTTCCTTGTCCTCGGCCGCTCTTTCCGATCCAGCCAAGTCGATCAGACTTAGGGTAGAAACACGAACACCCCCAGGAAGCATGGCCACTCGCTTCCCATTCTCCTGCAATGAGCCAGATCCGGGGATGCGCTCACGACTTTCGACCACGATTTGCACAACTGCGTGACTTCGAGAGCTCCGTGAATTGAACTGAGTACTACCGGTGCGACGAGCCTGATCACCTCTGTGTATGACCCGCAGGAGCTGCGTAGGACTCTGGACGATTTCCTCCTTCAAGGGAGAAGCATAGACGCCTCGTTTGCTGTCTTCGCGCAGTTTGATTTCCTCTTGCTGCTGCCCAACGCCCCCGCCCGTGGGAATAGCTAGTAAGTCGTGGATTTTCTCGTTGTAGATTTCGAGGTAGCTGACTCTGAGGAGGAATTCCCGATGTGGCGTTTCTCTGATGTAGGAGAAAATATCAGTGATGGCGAGCGGGATCACACCAGGGCTGCTCATGGTTCCCTGCATGGAAAATGTCTTTCCCGTTCCTGTCATGCCATATGCGAAGACTGTTCCATGATAGCCTTCCATCACTCGCCGGACCAGTCGTTTCGCTGCGGAATCATAAACCTTGGCATTGTCATCATGCGTAGTGAAGACGTTGTCGAGGTGATAATCGCCGCCTTCTTTCCCACGGTATGCCACCAGTGCTCGTCGTCCATCGACCATCCACTCTCCCTCTGTTTGGGTGTTATTCTGAGCTCCAGCGTCAGGACGAACCCGGACGCTGACAATGACGTTGCCCTTGACTTCCTTCCCTTTGGAAAGGTGTTTCGGATCAGCCATGCTATCTTCCAGCTCTTTCGTCCGACCTCGGCTATCCTCGTCGCCTTCTTCAAATGTCGTAGCGCTCGTCGAGTAGGAGCCGTTGGCGGAAGAGCTCCGACTTTGGGGGGGAGAGTGGACGCTAGACTGCGCGTCGGATGTTCTCTTGTTGTATCGAGCGGAGACTGTCATTCCGTCGCCGGCAGAATTTAGTAGACTGGGGGTTTGAGACGTGCGGTAACTCGGGGCTGCGCTGTTCCTGGGCGACTTCTTTGGCTTCCCAGAAGGCGCCTGTATGCTATTCCCGCCGTCTGAAGTTCTTTTCCTGATGGATGTATTGGAGGCCATTGATGCAGAGGTTGGCGGCCGCGAGTTCACATTTGGTGGTTGTGGGAACGAGCCAATGCTGACAGTCTTCCGTACCCCCTTGCTTCCAGGTATTCCCGAAGCCTTCTCGGGCGACAGGTCGGGAGCTGAGTGAACAGGCTGCGGTGTTGGTAACGCCGAAGGTCTGGAAGGTTGCTTCAGTCGTGACGGCGTCTGGCCCAAGCTTTTTCTGGGAGGTTTGTTTGCGGGAATAGGTGGCAGTGCGCCCGTTGGCGGGTCGGCTAGAGGCCGCGAGAGCACGGGTAGAGACATGTCTACCGGGCGGAGGATCGTGGGACGATCAAATGGTCCAGGTAGCTACAACAAGCTCATGCGGGAGTCCTCAACTCGCGGGGTATCCGTCCTTGTCCACCGTGTTTCTGAAGTGAATAATTGGTGGCCGTGTGCGTAAAGTGACTGACGTCTTCACCGTCGTGCTTAGTCGATCCGTCAAGCACAGAGCCAATGGATGCTGTCTCTCCCTCGATTCCGCGTGCTCTTCTAGAGGTCCGAGAATACAGCAGCCCGTGTCCTGCGCTGTCTTCTGATATCTAGGCTGCGTGGGAGGACGTCGCAACTCTGGTGGGCGAGAGAAAGGCGAGAGCTGACGGCATGTGCATCACAATAACGTGGAGGTCGATCGGTCTGTTTTCCGGAGCATGCGACCTTGTTGATGTGCATGCGGCATGGACAGGTCAAGTCTTGGAGCACCTTTGACACGCAATTGGATGCAGCGGTCAATGATGGTGGTCAACAGGCGTGTGATGTTGACCGAATTGACAGAAAAGACGGGCAACGAGGGACCAGGCGCAGAGCAAGGAGGCCTTCACCTCTCAGAAAGGGCCGTGCCGGCGTTGATGCTAAGGATTTTCCACCCTGGTCACAGTCGGTCAAATCTTCGTCGTTGGCCCTTGAGCGAGATGATGGACTAGCATCAATGTGTTCAAGTGCGGTGCGAAGGTGCAGGCCTAGCTGCAGGTGGGAGGCACGCAGGCACCGCCGGAGAACAGGCACAAGGGCTCCAAGGTCAAGCAACTTGCGGCTAAGCTGCAGCTAACCACGGCCCATATTTCGGGCGCCCGGCCGCCAATGACCGAGCCCCTTGGGCACCTTCTCCGGCGTGCAACTGCCAGCCTCCAGTGTTCGAAGGGGCCTGTCAAATTGCACTCCCTTGCTGGCCAGTAAATCATGCTTCCCTAGTCGTTCCTCACGAGCAGGTCCTTCCGCGTCGGCAGCCAATTCTCTTGCTGAGAAACTGCGTCGCTGCAACCACTCTCCTTCAGGGCCAGCATTATTACCAATTCTGCTTGCTATTGGTCACGGCCTTGTTTTATCACCCGAATTCATCTACGGAGAGTCGTGATCATCACAAGCTGTTGTGCTCTGCTGGCCACAAGCAGTGGCAACTCTCGCTGAGCTGTGACAGCCGCCAGTCTGCCCACCCAACGCGTCTCTGCACTTGGCCTTTCTCTCGCCTCCGACCAGCACCGCTGCGATAAGCACAACTCTGTTAGCCGAATAGCCGCGATTCATGCCTGCGTTATTGCCAAACACTTTCTTCGCGTCAGATTCCTAGTAATCTGTGTTTCTCGGAACTTTCAGTGTCCGGCCTCCAAACGCTGCAAGGTACAAGTACTCTGGCACTCCTATAGAGTTTTGGCGATGGTGAGAGACTGCTTTGGGCAACCATGCAAAGTCAGAGCAGGCATTTGCATGAGCACCAGTGGCACACACCAAGGAGAATTTTCCCCACCCCGGCGGACGCCAATCTTTAGCGGTGGCTTCTCCTAAAGCTTCCCCGGCCGTGTGCCCCTGGATCAAATCACTTGGCGAGTTTTAGCCCTGGTTCTCTTTGCGAACGGCACTCAACGTCCACGCCTTTGGCCTGAAGCGAGAACGTCTTCATCTCGGTCCTTGAGACAACAAGGGAAAATGACATGGTCTCCAGCCAATGCACATCAATCCGTCCCAAAGAGGTACAACGAGGCCGCCGTTACAGCGCTCGTACCTCAGCGTTCGCATGATCTGGTACAGCCAGAGACTGTGGAAGCAATGTCGTTTCCGTCGACAACAAAAATGTCATGCTAGTACTCCGTACTTCGTACGCCACATTCAATTCACGACAATAATGCGGCATTTTATGACAAGCACCGGCTCTGTTTTGCATGGCGCAAGTATGGTCATAGAGCCCTGGCCGTTCAGCGCCGTTGTGCCTAAGGGCGTGCCGGATCAAGAAGACAAGCCTTTCGAGTCCCACCGACCGACATGAATGCGGTAGGATCTGCAAAATGATCTTCATGATCCTCTTTCAAGTGCCCGACCGAACGGAACCTCATATCTTAGCAAGGTGACCCGGAAATCCAAGGATCAGGACCGTGGCTCCCTGGGCGTAGCCTTCTACAAAAGGTAAGGGCCTTCTTACAGATCGAGCTTGCTTCTCCACATGTGCCAACCCCTTGACAACAAGCTCAGATACTGACTATTCCTGCCCAAGGGCCCGCCATTAAGTTCTGTAACAAGTACGGAGTACTCGGTAGACGCACGACATCTGTAGCGAAAGAGCCTGTCGGCTGCTTTGCTTGCTTCGGCGCATCCAGCTCGATTACGCAGCTGTCGCACGCCAGTGTCAACCCGAGGGAAAGGCGCAAAAGGAGGTTCTTTGTACGCGATAGCAGGGAAGCAATAGTTCAATGCCACCAGCGACCGCACGTTCACAGTCGATCGCCACTGTCTCAGTCCTCGACATATTCCCACGGCGGAGCTCATACTCAGCTGAGACTGAGCCGAAACACGCGAGATTTCACCAGTTGGGAATGCTCGCCTCGCGAAACTTTCAGGTAGGGTTCGACTGACATCCTCGGAAGTCAGCGCCGATGCAAGGGAATGCGCGTACGCATACAACGTACTGTAGCCAAACAGCGCTGACCTCGTGTTAGGTTTGGAATACACATGGTTGACCCTGTCGGCTCCGTTGCTCCATGTCCTCCACATTCAAATACTGATCTACTCCCACGTTCCTAGATAGCGGAGGTTCTCTTCATCCCTGCGTTAAGACGGGTCGGCGTTGACGAGCCGTACTCCTGGAGTAGGAACCGAAGCCTGCTCGCCTGGAACACCATCTGTTTACAGTCCGAAGGGGTATCGACGTCCCAAATCAAAGCGCCTTTACGACATCATGTGTTCATCGCACATGCCATTCGCAGAGGATTCGACGTGCTTCAACAGTTCTCCCGTCCTTGAGCGCGAGATGATCAATCCCGCTATGAAACAGAGACAGTCGATATCCGAGCAACTCGCGTGATCCCAAAGCATTGCGCACATTAATATACAGGTGCCCACCATGGTCTGCGCAAATGGGACATACATGGCCGACAGCAACGATCCAGGGATATGGAACACTTCGCTCATCTACCTCGCATTCTTCTTATTCTCCTCCACCCGCATCTTATGCAACGTCTCCGCCCGTCTCCTTTCACCGCCATAAATCTTCCTGCCTCTCGTGTGTTCCCAGAGACCCTCGACTGCCCGTACTGTTGCACCGCTCCCGTTCGTTCCCGCCATAGGTTTCACCTGCTTGCCCTTGATGATGTACCCGTTTTTCAGTGCAAATCCGTGCGGCTTCTTCAAATCTGCAGTGGTTTGCCCCGGCAGTAGCTCGTATGTAGCTGCACCATTCGGCACATTCACAATCAATTTTTGCATGCCTGGACTTCTTCCGATCGTAACCGTTCCTGCTGCCGGTACACCCGAAGCGGGATCTTTCTTCAAACTGGGTACCTCCACGACCCTAAGTTCGGCCACTCCGTCCTTCACATGTTGGAGATCTCCTCCAATCCCAAATTCCCCTCTCCGGAACTTCTCTCTCCACCTCAGCAAATACCGCCTTGTCCGAGGCGGATCAATCCCCCGTGACTTCAATTGATTGGATGTCAGCGTAAAAAGTTCGTCCCACGATTCTATCTTGCTCGCGTGTTTGGAGAGTTCGCGGCCGATCAGTTTCAGGAACGTGGGAACGTCAGGGACGAAGGGCGTAGGGGAAGGGATGTAGCCGTTCATGGGCAATTCCCGATGGAGCAGTCGCTTCTGGTGATGTTGGCATGGTATGCAGATGTAGTTGCCTGGGAGGAGGGATGTCGTTGTTGCGGTTGAGGATGGCCGGAGCAGGGAAGAGAGGAGGGAGAACGCAGCTCGGGGCTGGCGCGTGTTCATTTTGGTGAGCGAGGAGTATGAAGAGCTATGGTCCGGCGTCTCGTAACATTTACACGGGGGTTTGGAAGTTCGGTGGAAGCAGGTACGAGCGACCTGTTCGCGTTATTGATGGCACAAAATTTATTGGAGATTGAGGCTCGAGGAAGCTGCAAGTTCAGGTTGAGTGTACGGCGGAGTACATGCTAGGTATCGCGGATCGCTTCGTGCCAAGCCTCTCAGCCTTGTTGAGAAGCCACTTCGAACGGGTGTTCGTTCCCTTTGAGTTTGCTCAACGCTGATCAACACACTACAAACCAACTCAACGCTAGTCGTCCAAAATTACATCTCAACCTAGTGGGTTGAACGAAGTATTCAGGTACAGCGACTGCAAGTTCTTCAGCGCATGATGCTCGAAAAAGCGCACTAAAAGGTGCCCTTGCATGGCTGCCTCAGTACTCGATCCTGAATAGTTAAGGTTCCCGACCTTTCACGAGTGCCGTTCATAATGGCGCCATCATCAAATGCGGTGTCACCGCTAATGCCGCGGTCTCCCTCAAATATAAATGCCAACATGTCACCATCGAAAGCGAAGTCCCTCGCCATGAGAAAATCAATACCAAAAGCTCCTCCACCTGCAGCACCCTCACCAGCCCCGAGACAACCTGCTGACTTCGATATGGCCGAGAAAATGAATGAAGAAATCAGCAACAAGTACGTCAAAGGTCCGTCTACGACACCGAGCTTTGGGTAGGAGATTACTGATGTTATGTGTTAGGGAAGAAGTTGGGTGAAGGTACTTATGCCATCGTGTACAAAGGCCACCTACGATCAGATCCCACGAAACTTGTAGCGATCAAGAAGTTCAAGGTCGATCCCTCGCAGCAGAGGGAGGGACTCAATGTTGACACGATTCGTGAAATCAAGTATCTTCAGGAGATCTCCCATCCGAGCATTGTCGCACTGCTCGACGTGTTCTCCTCCAAAGACCAGAACATCAACATGGTCATCGAATACTTCTCAAATGGCAATCTCGAAGAGCTGATTCGAGACAAGTCCGTGAGCTACGGTGCTGCTGATGTGAAAGCGTGGATGGGGATGCTGTGTCGAGCAATCTACTATTGCCACTCCAACTTCATCCTCCATCGAGATATCAAGCCAAACAACTTACTCATTGCGGCCGACGGAGAAGTCAAACTTGCCGATTTTGGTCTCGCACGATCATTTGGAGACCCACGGTACCAGATGACGTCCGCAGTAATCACACTCTGGTATCGACCTCCTGAGCTGCTGTTCGGTGCGAGGCAATACAGCGGTGCAATCGACATATGGAGTATCGGTATGGTCTTTGCGGAGCTACTGATACGTCGTCCTTACGCAGCAGCCGATGTAGCCAACCAGGAAGTTCTAGCAACCGGAGGTGGAACAGTCGCTCAACTTGACAAAATCTGCGAGGCGGTGGGGACGCCCAACGAAGAGGACTGGCCCGGCGTCTCCAAACTGAAGGACTACTTCGAACTGGAGAAGAAAATACCCGTCCGAGACAAGACCTTCTACATGCAGATGTTCCCTACAGCGGGGTCTGTTGGTGTCGACCTACTCATGGCCATGTTGAAGCTTGATCCACGGAAGAGAGTTACTGCCAGAGGAGCACTAGAACACGTGTGGTGGACGATTGATCCGAGACCCACCAGCAAGGAGAAATTGCCCAAGCAGGGCGGTGGTGATACGAAAATGGGTGCTTCTGAAACGGCTGCTCCTGGGTTTGTCGTCGACGAAAATAAGTTCAAGGGCGTGGCGAAGAAACTTGATTTCGGTGCTGCTCGATGATTCAAGCTGTTCAGAAGTTCTGATGATGCTCACCTGCGTCAGTTGCCCTACGACAAGCCTTTAGCGGTCCTCTGAACAACAATCGAGAGCTCGAGGGCTACGCGATGATTAAAAGGTTATCGAACTCAGAATTGAACGCTTGGGTTTCGCTTCAGCGAGTGGCTTCAGACAAAGTTCACCTTCCGCCAAGCATTTGAAGGCTCTCATTAACGTGGTTCTTCTGGCCATTCTTCACTTCACCTGCTTCCTCAGCTCTACTTCTATCAGACGTCACTTTCTCGTCACCTCACCGCCTCATGTACCACTAACCTGGTCACTACTCTGATCACCTCACAAGACACAACCCGTCATGGACGCGCCCACTCATTCTGGTTGTCGAGCTGCGGTCAATGGCGACATAGCCCCGTCATTGCCAGATCAAACGAAAAAGACCCTCGTCCTCTTCTACAAACCAATCATCCTCTCGGTTGACTTGACGACATGCAAAACTGAGACCGATATGCTGAACGCAGTCAGAAGCCAACCACAGTTCGAGCCTTACGACATGAATGTTTTCAAAGACAGGTACTATCCTAGTCTTGTAGCTAGGACTCCCTTCACCCACGAACAGCTGGAAATCATCCGCAAAGACTGGTCCAAAATATATTTCCCAACTATCAATGTCATTCCCGACCACGAGACAAATATGACATCCAAATCGACGATCCACGCCTGAAAGATTTTTCAGGCCTCCCCACAACCTTTACGGTGCAAGTGGCCTTTGAAGACACTGTTGCGAATTTGGACGACGCGATCAAACTACAAACTGGAATCCCTTCCTCCTCGCAACGGCTCGATTTCCAAGGCAGGACGCTGTTGGCAAGTGATCATCTTCTTATGTACAGGATGACGGAAGGCTCACGTGTTACGCTCACGGTCAAAGATATGGTCTACTTCAGTTTCAAAAGCAGGACAGCTTGGGTGTCCGACTTCCCGGAAACGCCGCTATACGACGTACTGCGATGCTTTGCCAAGCACGAGAGAAAAGACCTAGCAACTCTACTCTTCCAGATTTGCAAGTCTTCCGGAGACGCATGCCGAGAATCTCAAACTTGGTTGCCCGATAGGAGCCGGCTCTTTGGTGCGGAGGAGGCTACAGGTACGATGGAGCAAAATGGCCTCCGGGATGGAGATAAGGTCGAGGTGTTCGAACTGAATAAGCCGGCAGTCCACAAACGAGGCCTTGAGGAACATCAAGAGACGCCCCACTCTACCAGGAAGAGGATTTTCAGGGTGCGAAATAAGGATTAGCTTGAGGCAGAACGGCAGGATGGCAGAATGGCAGAATACAACCTCCATGCTGTGTACTCAGGCATTGGAAACCTGATTTGTGCTGAGGCGGCAGGCGAGATACCAGAGCTGGGTGATTTACACATGAGGCTGCGATCAAGTAACTCTTGCTTCGCTGCCAAAGACTTGAACGGAGTGAATGTTTCTGAGTAGGCTGGAGAAACAAATTGAGTTGCGTGAGAGGGTTTGCATCCTGGTCTGGACGTTCGACTATTGGGGAAGTTGGACAGCGCAGGGAGATCCGTCTTGGAAATACTGTCCTGGCCTACCGAGAATGACTCGACAAGCGCAATGACAATGTCCGGATGTTGGAAACGTGTGCGCCTGGCAACTCATTTTCAACATTCGCTTCATGCTTCCTCATTGTTCAAGTGTTTTGTTTCATGATTTCGTGTTCATCTCCTAGTCACCAGCACTTTTGTTCCGGGCTGTCAACCCCAGACGGCTCGGATCCTCTCCATCCATGGATTGCTCGGATGGCAGGCTCTTCTCGAGCAATGACCTCGTCCAAGCCGCTGGGTGAGTCTATCTGTCCGGGCACCATCATTCATGGATCATTTCTGCCGGCGACCGCTTTATGACCGAAGTAGAAGGCCAGGAATATGGGAATACCAATGTAAGACGTCAAGGACGTCGGAGATATACATGTGAGGCTGGAAGGGCGAGCGATAGGGCAGATCGACGACGTTCCAGGTGAAGGTCGCCTTTCTAAACCGGACGTACGAGTTAAGTACACGACGCATATCAGGACCCGGTTCTGGAAGGCGCCCGTACTCGTATTGATAAGATTGACGAACCAGTTGAGCACGATGGTGCCGGTGGGGGAGAGTATCAGGTAGTAAGCGAGCACGCAGAACACTGCTCTGGTCGGCGGTGGCGACCCACGGAACGCCTGACCTGCTGCATCTTGAGGAACAACCGTGGGCGCGTTGCCGACGTCGGCCATGGAGTAAAGCGCATGGCTGGCCAGGAAGAGGTACTGGGGTACCAGTTTCCCGTCGACCACGACGAGGTCAGGATGACGGCGTTGGTTACCAAGTCGAGGCATCATCCGATGGCCAGATGCGTCCGTGACGAAGTACTCGCTGGCAGGATCGGAATGTCTCCAGTAGTCGAAGGCCAGAGGCCAGGAGGATGTGATTGGGGCCGCCGCCAACGATGAGGTGATTGGACCACGGCACTTGTTGCCGTAATCTCGGCTGGCGCCGATGGTAAAGATAATACGAGTACTACCATCCTGCGCACCAACGAATGGCGGACCGTATCTCCGACCGATGGGAGGGTTATTAGCGCCTTGGCACTACTACCGGCATTTCTATCGTACACGGCCTTCTGCCCTCTCTCGTACTGGCTACCACATAGCTGATGACCACAATACCGTCCATCTTGCCACACGCCCCTGTCCCGCTCACAACAAGCTTGTCATTGCCAAGGCTTTAGAAGCTTATCACCTTCCCGCTCTGGGTTGAGCGTGCTTGGCGCTCCGGGGTGACCTCAGTCTATAGTGCCGATCCCGCGCTAGCCATCTGATCGCGCGCCCGTGTCCCGCTGGGTTACCAGCCTGCGATGAAACGCTGCATCTCTACGCCTGCCTCGTTCGTTCGTTCGACATGGCCACGAAGGAGCCTCGGCGGCTCCTTTGCACTCTCATTGGCCACCCCGCCCATCGCCGCAGAGCTTATTCCTGTGCTTGTGCCACCCAAGCGAGCTTCATCTTATCAAGAGTGTCAGCCAAGCAAGCTTCATCTTACGATCCAGAGGAGCACGAGATATCGCTAACGCTGCATGCGTGGTTTCCAACGGCTATCAATGGCTAAACTGCCACTGCCCGATTGCTCATGTGTTACATCGGGAGGCGAACAGTTAGGATACGACGATCAGACAGCTCCGCTCGCGTGGCCACTTAATAGCAGTCCTTTTGTCCTCCAACGACCCTACTTTCCTTGCAGTGCACGACTTCGCTTCTGTCTTTCTCTCACTCCCTTCCTCACTCACTCCACTGTCCTTCAGCCATGGAGCATATCGCCCCAGTAACACATCCGGCCCCGGAGCTGGATGTGGTGACCGAGCAGCAGATGCGCAAGCCATCGGTCCAGTCCAGTGAGAAGCCGCAGGTCATGGAGCGCCAATGGGGTTTCGCCGCTCGCACCGACAGCACCGTGACGTACGAAGAATACGTCTACTGGGCCAAGATCGAGCGTGAGATGGAGGTTGAAGAGAACAAAGTGTTCCAGGCCGAGCACGGCTCTCCCCTTCGCGACTCGATCAAGAACACCTTTTCGAAGGCCGGCCGAGAGAAGGCGAAAGCTGAAAAGGAGGCCAGACTTCAGACCTTGGCGCATCTGGACGAGAAGCAGCCGGCTGGTGTTGTCACCGATGTCGACGTTGCCCAACCTACCGAGTCTCCGCTGAAGGTCTCAGACGCGGAATGGCGTACTGCTGCTCGCGCACTCCGAACTGCCAGCTGGGGCCAGATGTTCTTCCTCATCACCACCGACATTCTCGGTTGGTCAGGTGCGCCGTAAGTACTCGTCGAAAATCCGATTGAATCTGGATCGCGACTGACAGTTCAATATAGGTTTGTCTTTGCCAGCGTGGGCTACGGCACTGGTGTAGCTCTCTACCTCATCTTTGGCGTTTTCGCCGCCTGGGGCGGCTGGGTTATTTGGAAAACGTTTCTCGATCTCGACTCATCTCGCTACCCGATGCAGAGCTTTGGTGATCCATTCTTGCGCCTCTTCGGCGTGAAGATGCGCCATTTCATCAACGTTGCCCAATCGCTCCAGCAATTCTTCACCGTGGCCATCTTGATCTTCAGCAAGGCCTTGAACATTGAGCAGATCGCTCATTCGAGCGTTTGCTTCGTCGCTATGATGGTGGTCATCATGGCTGTCGGAATGCTTGGCGGATTCATTCGAAGCTTGAAGAAGATTGGATGGATTGCGAATGCCGCGGTGTGGATGAACATTGTGAACTTCATCATCTGGTTAGTTCTACCTTCCTCGGCCGTCCGTTGACATGAGCTTGCTTTGCTGACCATTGCGTTCCAACAGTATGGTGGCTGCTTCACACTTCGCGCCTTACTACCCAGCGATCACGAGGTCGACGCTTATTCAAACGATCGAGCCCATCAAAGTCTTTGCTGGCATTCCACCTGATCAGTACCAACAACAATCTCCCGGTTTTGCGGCTACCTTCAACGCTGTCAACACCATGGTCTACGCGTACGCCGGCGCTCTCCTCTTCGTCGCATTCCTCTCGGAAATGAGACATCCGCTCGACTTCTGGAAAGGCATGTTTATGGCCCAGGCCTTCATTTGCATCGTCTACACCTTCTTCGGTGTCTTCGTCTACTCCTTCTACGGCCAATATTCTGCCAACAACATCGTAAACGTCGTCAATCCATACGGCCTCCAGACTGCCGGTAACGTTCTCCGACTTCTCTCCGGTTGGATCGCCATCATCATGTACTTCAACATCGGCATGAAGACGGTGTACCTCGAAGTTTTCCAGTCCGTCTTCAAATTCCCCTCGATTGTGGAAAAAAAGGGCAAGATCCTCTGGTACCTCCTGGGCCCATGCTATTGGATCCTCGCATTTGTCGTTGCCGGCGCGGTCCCCAACCTCAACGGCATCGTCAGCTTTGTCGGCGCCGTCTTCATGATGAATTTCACATACACCTTCCCCGGCATGATGTACTTGAGCAGCATCATCCACAAGGCCGCCGAACTCCCTGGCGAAGGCTTCAACCCGGCCACACGCGTGACCATCAGGCACGACGACGGCGTGAAGCGATGGATCAGAGGCTTCAAGAAGACTTGGCTCCGAAGCACCATTGCAATCATCTACATCCTCCTCGGCCTTGCATGCTGTGGAATGGGCACCTGGGCTGCTATTGAAGGGTTGATTGCCGTTTTCGGCCCTGGCGGAACCGTCGCCGTCAGCTTCGGATGTCCTGTGCCTGTGTAGTTTGATGCGGTAATCGCAAAGGAGCGACAGAAAGTAGCAAATGCATTTACTTAGAGCCACATTGTGCGTGCCGGGGGTACGCAGGGCGGAGCAGGCATACAGGGGGTGGGGAGGCGCTCGGAGAGGCCAAGACTCGTTCATAGGGCAGTACGAGTAGTATTGAAGTCGAGCACAGACGAACAAGACACACATGCCAGGCAAGAAGAAATTCGATGCTGCGTCCCTCCACCCGGCTGTGTGGTGTGGTGTGACCCCGAGGGCAGGGAGGTATTACGAACCTAGCAGTAACCTACCACGCCTACCTAGTACAATCATCCCAATTACATACCATAGTCGTCGAAATCACGTCGCCAGGTACAAGATGAGGTGCTGTACACTTGCTTTTCGCCAATACTCGTACACTGTTGCACCGTTCCACCGCACCGCTGTGTCACGGTGCCACGGTCCCACTCTGGGGCTCCATGGTGGTGTAGCCAAGGATTGTCCTGCGCGCCTACATCATCTGTGCGGTCTTCCTACCTAAGCTTTTGGCTGAATTTATACGTTCTTAATTACGCGTTGCAGCAATAGCAGGTACAATGGGAAGGTCTGGCTGGCGTCGGATTCGGATTCAGGATTTGAAAAAAGACATTGATGGTATGCTGTCAAGTCAAGTCAGTCCGTCCTGTCACACACACTCGCTCGGTCTCTCTCATAGGTACGCACGAGGCCTACAATTTATCTGGCCGCCTTTAAAAGCAAGCCTAGTCGATCAATCTCACCCTCTCGGGTTCTGTCTGCTTGACACCACCGAACGGCACGCGGGAACGAAGTGTGGTTTGAAATTTCCTCCACTGTACGCGATGAGTGGAAATACAAGCCCCGTCGCTGCGAAGATAAAGTAACACCACCCCTGTCTGCTGCATATTATCAACTTGCTCAACCCTGGATCTATCACAACTTGTGAAGTCGTCCGCCGGGCCCAAGGAAAGTGAGGTGGTCCGGCGTGATCTCATCGACGGTGCGACATCTACGTGTTGATCATCTTGGGTCAGCAAAAGTGTCTTCTGTCGGAAATTTGTGTCAGGTCAGAGGTGGGTGTATTCGACCCTACCTACCCTGCAAGTGCCATTGTGGTGCGGAACTCGTCCAAGAGTAGCTTCAAGCCCAGCTCGAGCCCTTGCTGTCCATTATACTGCACCGACATGACAAAGACACCGTCAGCGTCCTCCTCCGCGACCGTGACACGGGCGTTCGTGAGCCAGCCAGGCCACAACGCGGAACATTCAAAGACAACATGTTCACTTACGGCGAGCCCCCAGATGGCGATCCGGCCTATGAAGCAATGTTGCGCCCCGAGTGCGATGGCCTTGAAGATGTCTGATCCCCGCCGGATGCCCCCGTCTACGGTGATCTGGATGCGACCCTTCGCTACGCGGACACATTCTCTCAAGCAGTCAAGCGTGGCGGGCACGCCGTCCAGCTGCCGGCCTCCGTGGTTGGAGATTATCACCCCGTCCACGGCGTGGTCGATGGCAAGCTGAACGTCCGCGGGGTTGAGGACTGGTGGGCAAAGGGGTAAAAACCGTTAGCTTTACAAGAAAGTCCACGGCGTGGAGTGTGTCCAACTGATGAGTCCGTTAATAGAGGGACTTCTTGATACTTACTGCCTTTCAACCAGATCTGCATGTTCGTGTTCCTTCTCAGCCAGGGGATGATTTCGCCCCATTCCAAACTAGCATCTGGACACAGAAACACATGGTAAGACAGTATTCGAACGCGCCACTTCCAGTCCCGAGACTCGCAATTTTTCGACTTACCGTAGTCCTGCGAGCTCGCGCCCTTGGCAAATTCATGGTGACCGCTGGATAGGATGTTGGGGAAGTCAAGGTCCGCGGGCAGCGTGAAGTCGTTGCGGAACTCGTTGAGACGACGTCCAAGGACCGGCACGTCGACGGAGAGAAAGAGGGCCTTGTAGCCGGCAGCTTTGGCATTCCCAATCATCGCCTGGTCAGCGAGCCAGCACGCACGCATACGGATACAGACTCCGCAAAGGCACAAGGGGAAGGGGAGGCGGCCGACCAACCTTCAGCCCGATCCAGAAGCTGCTTGGTTCTGCTCCGGTCCTTCACGATGCACATCTGCATCATGTACGGGTTGGCGTGTCCTTGGGCGGCCACGTCTTCCAGCGACGTGGTCGCATAGGACGAAAGACACATACTCACGTTCATGCGTGCGGCTGCTCGCGACGTTGCCAATTCCCCGTCCGGATGCGCTTGCTTGTGCATGGCCGATGGACTGATCCCGAGCGGGAACGTGACCTATCAACCAAGTGGACGTTAGCAGCCGGGAACCTCGTCTCAAATTGCAATGAGGAGGAGACCTCCGTGGCCGTGGCGGTGACTCGGCAAGCTTACCTTGCGGCCGAAGATTGTTGTAGAAGGATCGACGTGCTGAACGTTGCGTAACGCTCGAGGCAGGATTCGATACCGATCATAAGCCGCTACGTTGTCGCGTAACCTGATACGTGGGATTAGTTGTCAGCGTAGGTCGCGGGCGACATGATACATGAGGAAGTCGCTGTGTGTGTGTGTGTGTGTGTGTCAGGGTGAGAGATGACACGACATACGAGACCATATCCATCGCACCTTCGTTGAAGTATTCTATTCTCATAACGCATCAGACGGTCAGCCCGGGATTCTGCATACTGATGCAGATTAGGTCGTCTAACAATCACTTCCTCACTTTCCACCCCTGTCCGGGGTGTCCACGTACCACGATACGTCTTCGGCAGCCTTTGGCGCCCCGCGCCTCGAGATCTTCAATGGCGAACACATTGGGATCGAGCGATGGAGGTCGATTTGCCATTCTGGCAATGTAATTATTCTGCTGGAAGGGTGCGATCGAACAGAGATATTAGACGGTGGGTGGGCATGGGCAGGAGGCTGACTTTATGACGGACGTGCTTGGAGGACGTTCATGTTTGTGGGCCGGGAAGACTGGGAAGACTGGATCCCAAGGGATGGGTGATGTGAGGAGATACCATCACGACCCGAGCATATCACAGTAGTCAGTCTGATCGGGTTCGTCGCAAGGGTGTTCGTTCAAACCCCAACAGCTGTTATCGACCCTCTGTCCGGGAATGAATGATAGTCGGAAACTCCTGCTGTTATCGAACCCTGTGTGGGGACGAAAGACCGTCGGAAACTCCTGCCTGTCCTGATCAAGGAAAGCCATTCCGGGACCGGGACCGGGACCGGGACGGGGGATTACCTAAACGGGAGTGTTAGGATACCGTACGCGTCGATGTGGATTGTCCTCTTGTACTGCGTACTGCATATGTACTGCAAACTGCGTCCTCTAACTACTTACCTTTACAATACATGCGAAAGAGCTTGTTCGAAGCCCCGTTTGATTTGCGGTTGCGTATCCTACAGTAGTACAGTGATGATAATCGGGCTAAGCTTAGCTTCTCTGGATACTATACCTGTTTGTCTCTGAACCTGGGCGCGCTGTTCGAGATGCGTACTGATATTGAGAAGGTGATTCCTTCAAGGCGAGTAACTTGATATCCGAAGGCACGTCAACATCAGCATCAAGATCAAGATCAAAAAGGGGTTCCATCTAATGCTCGGTTCAAATCTGTTTATTTCCTCACAAGTCCCGTTCACAAGGTTGCTCATGGACTCCCTGCTTGCCTTTGCAGGAAGCTCGTTAGGATGGCTCAGCTGGATATCATCACCCACCAGAGGATTACCTGGATATAGATGCTGCCTGACGGAGTGCCCTGCCGAGTCAGCGCTGGCCTCACCGCCACCATATCTGCTCCGGCGTCCACCTATTTCAATTCCTGGCTGAAGTCTTCACAGACAGCGCCGACAGCCCTGCAAGTGAGACACGTAGGTCGAACCTTGTCGCACTTCACGTGGCGTCTCCGGCAGGTCTTACCACCGCCGAATGTGTGACTGCGAGGTGCCTTCTTGCTGCGGCCTGTCTTCATGCCGTGACGCTATCTCCCGGAGACCTGTCCCGTTTTTGGTAGAAAAACATCGTGAGCGGGTTGCGAACGACGAGCACGGCACTCGGCTCTTCCCCAGGCTGGGGAAGCTGTGGTCTGCGACCCTCCTTCACCGACTTTGAAATTATCCGTCGTCGCTCGAGTAGTTATCGGGAGACAGTTGCCACAGTCGTGCATCCCCATCCGGCCTTGCGCCCAGCCGGAATCACTTTCTTGTTTCGTCTCGCAACTGCCGATTGGCCGAAGCATGGTTTTGGCAAGAGATCCCGAAGGATAAAGAGATACTCTTGTCCTTGCCTGTCTGAGGAAGGAGAGGAACTGAATGCTCTATTATGCCAGAAGCGAGACTTGTCTTTCCGGCCGCTCTCTGACAGATTCCAGCTCACACACAGGTCTAGAATACGACGGCCTGACCATGCTCTCGAGATAATTTATTAATTATTTGTGTCTTCCGTAACCAAACTCTCTCCAGATAATCGAGGGCCGAGGATTACCTTGCAAAGGTACAAAGGCGGCAATGGTGAGAATATTCCTGTAAGTGGAAGTCGAGTATTAATATTGATGAGAGCCTGATCGAGCAAGGACTGGCGCCACCGGCTACATTGGCGGCCAGGCGTTGTATGCGATTGCGTCGTCCTTCCCAGCATCCCAAACAGTCATCTCGTGCCTAGTGCGAGACAGTGAGAAGGCGAAGCGCGTCCGAGCCAGTTTTCCAGATCATGTTCAGATAGTGCTTGGCGATTTGGACGACATCGCACTGGTCGAGGATGAAAGCCGTCAGGCGGATATAGTCTTTCGTGAGTGGTTTGGGTCTCATGTGGCGTCAGTACATGTCGTTGACACCTCTTCTTAGATCTTGCAAGCACAAATCATCTTCGAAGCGCCCAAGCCATCGCAAAAGGCCTGGGCAGCAAAGGAACCGGCTCAACGTGTAAGTCTGTGCTTCGGGATGGTGGACTTTGGCTGAACAATGAGGCAGCATACTGGATCCAGATGTCAGGAGCTTCCCTCTTTGCGATCCCGGAAATCAAGCAAGGGCGATATGGGGAGCCTTCAGACGATGTGTACGACGATGTGAAAGACTCTCAAAAGATCCTCGCCATTATTCGAGACAATCCAGCAAGACAGGTGGACAACCTTATTGTGGCTCAAGATCCATCCGTGATACGAACAGCCCTGATCGTTGGTCCCTTGATCTACGGCCAGGGAGCTGGCCCGGGAAACCAAAGAAGCGTTCAAGTGCCAGAGATTGCGCGAGCAACGCTGAAATACGGCCGGGGATTTCGATTGCTGAGTGGTCTCAATCAATGGAGCAATATCAACATCAGCAATCTAGGGGACTTGTTCTTGCTGTTGGCGCAAGCTGCTCTCGACGGCAAGTCCGGGGTCTGGAACAAAGAGGGGATATATCTCCCAAGCTCTGGGGCCATGGCATGTACAGTACAAATTTCCGCATGGAACAGGAGCAGCCTGCTAATTAATAACCGCCGCACAGACTTTCGGCGAAGTGTGCCAACGTGTGGCCTCAGCAGCGTATGAGCAGGGCTTGGTCCAGAGCCCCAAGGTAGAACTTACGATCGACGTCAACGAGGCCAACAGCGTGACGTCCCACGGAGCTGTTCTGTGGGGTACGAATGCGGTGTTCAGATCATGCAGAGCGCAGCAGACTCTGAATTGGAAGCCTTCAGCCCCGACACTGGCAGATTCGATACCAGACACGGTTGCATCTGAGGCAAAGCAATCGTAAGTGAACCGATGAATGTGGAAGAGTAAGTCCTGGCCGACGATGCTGCGTCCCTCCACCCCTACTGGTGGTCTGATAGGGTGTGACCAAGAGCAGGGAGGTCATTGCCATCTTCAGAGCGAGGAGCAGATTCAACCTCAAGGATTTTGAGATACCCATTACCTTCAGTGACCCTGAACGCTGATTGACCTTCTCATACTTTCGAGGCATGCTTGCAGCTTGACTCGAAGCCGCCGGCCCAACTTGACTCCCCTGTGTTTCCTTTCGCATGCATCTGCTTCGATGCGGCTATCTGCCTCCATTGGAGACGCGAGTGCCCCATCACCGTGCTTGGATAGCGGACTGCGGCAAAGTCGCTGCGACCACATGTATGTGGCTACAGCTTACAGTATTCATACCGGAAGCCTCCAGTTCCGTGCTCGTTCTGTGGTCCTCGCCACGCCGATGAGTTCCTCCCTAGAAACCTGATGACTCTTCACCTCTTCAACGTCCTCTCCGGCGTCAATTTCACCCTAGCCCAGAACTCTCTCCCATCCAGCTTCCTGCCCAGCAACTCGGACGGTCTGGGCAGACCTCGCACACCCTTGTCCTTCATCAACTGCATAACCCAGCCGCGGTGCGTTCTCATCGTAACCACCCTCTCTGGCACCTCCACCATCCCAAGATCATCCTCCTGCTCCCAGAGGACTCCTTCCTCGGACTCGCCGTTGAAGTCCCACACGATCTGCCACCAGTCGTAGCTCGCGCAATCGGACACGATCCACCTTCTGCCGAAGAGCGTCGATACATCTGTTCCTGATGCTGCATTGGCACGCTGATCCTTTTCATCCTCATCCTCCACCACGGCGATAATCGCTCTAGCAACGTCCGTACCGTGGATGAGATGCAGAGCGCCCTTCTCACCGAGCTGGTCTTTCGTCTTCGCCACCCGCGGGATCCAGTTCCCCGGCTGCCTCTGCGCGCCATACAGACCGGCGAGGTTCAAGACGCAGCCTTGGTGCAGGGCGATGAGTTCGTCCTCTGCGATCCCTCGTTCGTTCGAGGCGTCAATCGGCGTCCTGCAATCGACCCACTCGGCCGCAGTGTAGACGCCCGTGCTGCCCAGCTGGATCCATTTCGTCGGAGCCGCAGATCCCGGATCGTGCGTCTTCTCGTACATGCCCACTAGCTTCCTGCTGGGTCCTTTGCCTTTCAGCGGGAACGTGATCAGCACGTACTTCGCCAGCGGGAGCCTCCTGAAAGACTCGAGATCGTCCGACTCGGGATCGAATCGGAATTCAATGGTGTTGTCGTGGCCCGTGGATGTGGTCGCCGCGTATGTTATGGACGGTTTGCGCTGCTCGAGAATTGGCTGGAGGAATTGATACGTCCAGCCGGCGCCGAGGATGAGTAGCGTTACTGGTCCATGGCCGGGAGTGTGGATGGAAGCGGCGCCAGAGCACGACACGCTCATAATTAAATTAGACTAACCAAGGGAGTGAAGGTCAGAAAGTCACGGCGAAAGTATTTATTGTCGCGTTGACTCTTAAAGTCTGTATTATTGTCGTGTTGACTTAAAGTTTGAATGTGAATGTAAAAGTGATGATCTCATCATATTCCACTGTGTGCTCCAGGTCCCCCTTTTGGAAGGCATGGGGGTTAGAGCAGCGGCATAACCCGACAGGTCAATCAATATGAAGCGTCGCCCGATGACCATTGCTGGACTCCTGTATACGTATCAAGGGTGTGGAGGCACGTGTATTCTTGCGCAATAATGGGAATTCTTGTGAGGATGGTTACCCTCCCACGACTGCCCCAGTATATATGAAACGGAACTGTACAATGGCGCGACGTCTGGCGGCGGTGCGGAGGTGAGGTTTAATACGGCGGAGTCTTGACGGACAGTACAGTATGCAGGGCTAGATGTCACAACACCGTCCCACGGCGGCAGGGAACATTACCGCGAGTCCTTGCCAGGAGAAAACTACGTCGAAACAGACCCAGGTCGGTGGCCTCGATATACTCTACTCGTTCGATCTCACGGCATCGTAGCGAAGACCACAGCTACGAAGATCGCCTCGAGGAGCCCATTCCTCATTCACGCAGATTGGCTTCCACGAGCCCCTGCCCAAGCTCTACAATCTCAAAGATATCCGCGAAAAATGCAGAAACTCTGAATCAAGGCATATCTCTCGATATTTCCTCCTCGAGATCTATCCTGGAGCGTGGTCTGAGCATTGGTGTCGATGTGGCGAACAGAACAACAAAGTCCTGGCAGTACAATAGGCAGAGGACCATCGTAGAGAAAGGTTGCTCTAGCAGTGGATCAGCTTTATCAGGTTCCAGTTGATTGACCCTTACTTGTTGCCCGGCCTTGAGACAGGTCGCCAGGTACCAGGACGTGAAGCCCTGGAATGGCACGAGTGCAGTGGAGATCGTCAAAGTCGAGGACGATGAGCCGCCAGTCTCAGGATGGTGGTATAACTGGAATCCGTGGACGAGATATGGTGGGGACATTGGAACCAGCAAAGCAGAGGCCATTCGGCAGGCAAATAAAGCTGTCTGCTGAGTGAACACAGTTCGGTCCTAGAACCGTGTCGAAAAGCATACCCATTTCGCTTGCTCTGGTCATGTTGCAAATATACATGCCAGACCCATGCGAAGCGCCAGTTCTGGCCGTGCTGATACCGCTCCGAGGCCTTCCAGGCGTGAGAGTCTTCTGTTTCAGGAATTCGGCGTCGCTCAGGGTCCTCGCACCCATAGCGCAACCAGCCATCTCAGGCCTAGTCCAACGAGAGCCTCGATAATCGTTCAGGTAAGCCTTCGATATCTTCATGAGTGACACCGTGAGACTGGGACTTAGTATAAGGAGACACAGTGGACTCAATCTTTCGTTGGGTGATCTCCACCTTGAAGTACAGTGTGTCTGAAGTGCTTCTGGGACGAGGCAACTTGTCGAGCTTTACCGAGAGTGTGCACCCACGGACGTTGTATGTCGCCCGATCGTTGAAGTACTTTGCGGCGTACCGTTCCTCCCAAAGACATTGCTGGATACGCTTCCAAGCCGGCATAGCATTTAGGGCAGGATCTTGTGTCAAGTCTCCTACTGCGCCATGACTCCAAATCCTCTGCTCAAAGTTGCCGAGGGTCAATGAAAACGAAGAGTTGAGATTGTTCTGCAGCAGTACTAGACACCTCTCCTTAGTAGCCAAGTTGACACGCCAAAGGGACTGCTGTGAATGAGATGGCTCGCAAGTGTACATCGGATTTCCTGAATCGTTGCATACGCGTACTATCCGGTAAGAATGCTTCCTTACTGCTGCGCAGTGGATTGAGATCTGAATATTCGAAGCATCTCGATGCACCGCAAAGTAATCACACGTGGAGAGATATATCCTCTCGGGGGGAGGAATAGGCGTCCATTCTGGAACAAGAAACAAGTTGCCGGGGCACCTCCGCATGTAAGCCATATTGTCAGGGCCCAGATCGAGATGTATCCCTAAACGTCTACCATCGCGCTGACAATTGAGGATCCCAATCAAGGATTCCCCCCACTCGTGATGATTCCAAGGCCGGCCCTCACCAGTAATAATTGGCATCGAAATAGACAGTCCCAGGTTATTCATCGACACGGAAATGTCGTGGCATATATCATCCGTCTCGTCTACCCGTCTCCTTTCGATGGAGGTGCTTGAGAAGTCTGCTGGAGAGCTGGCGAGAGGGGTGTAATAGTCCATCTCGTCGTCACTTCGAGCCAGGCCGTTGGACGTCCATGCTAGGATGGACAGGTCGCCTTTTTTCAGGATTTTTAATTGCAGTCTTTCGAAGGCCCCCGAGCCTTCTCCATACAATAGAGGCATACTTATGCCAAATATTCCCATTAAGCAGTAAGCAGTGTCTTCGACTCTTGTGGTCTCTCTTCGTGATGCCCAAAGCATTTTCTCAGCTGCACATTGGTATTTCGCAACCGTCGGAGACGATAACGCTGGGCGTGATATACCCGTGACCAGGACGATCTGATCAAGCATACTCATCTTAGTCCCTATCTCGAGCCATGACTTGTCGTAGAAGACCACATGAATAGGCGCAAGGAGCTCTTGCAGTGTCCAGCCGCGAGTCCACCAACGACTATGTTCGAAGGACCGTGACGCGGAGTCGCTGCCGACGTCTGAGAGATATGCGTAGCAAACATGAGCTTCGCTGTACCAGCGAAACATAGAATTGATGGCCTCGGACAACTCAGAACTGCTCCGCTTATCGATACTACATGTGTCGACCCAGGCGTACTCGAGTCCGTCCGCTTTCGCTTGAGCACAGCAGCGTTGGATCTTTCGGTAGCCCTCCTTCCTCTTGCAGTCCGGAGTTCCCAGTTCGTGGAACAGGACCTCTTCTTCTTTGACCCATGTGTGCGATAGGATGGCGTAAGGCGGAGGGTCGGAGTGAAACTCGCTGAGCGTAAGGGTTATGGTGTTGAGAAGCCACATGGCACAGGCTAGTCAATAGGACAACTGGCAGGCGCTATTCATACATACGCCTGGCTCGAGACGACGTGTAGACTGCAAAACGAAAGGGTGATCCAATCAGTAAGGGTGTTTGAAAGGAAGGAATCCGTGCAGCTTGAGGCCAAGGTCAAAGCATGGGAATGAGGCTGTGCTCGGGTGGCAGCCTAGCAGTTGCCCTGTCATGTTAGCAAGGCATGGCTTTGAGGCTGAAGCACGTCAACAGCGGACGCGGGAAACTGTGCTTCACACTGATATTGCGCGAGACGCTCCGGCCAGAAGCAGGGCACCAGAAAAACAGGCATGGGAGGGCGGCAGAGGGATGGCAGGACGCTGGAACGGCTCGCATCATTGAATTACAGCGAATCCCACGCCTCCAAGTGCAATTTCTACGTCAGAGCGCAGCGCCACCAAAGCCGCCTTCCTCGACATGGGGGCAGTTTTCGATTTCAGCTGGAACTGCACTGTTTGCCTTGGAGTGGACGTAGTGACCACCAGCCCGCCGTTGAGATTATCTTATGCGTGAGATGAGGTCGGCTACATTTTTCTACTTACAGCCCTCCGTAGATGCTGAGATGGGTGAGCTTCTATCTTACTTACTGTTCTAATGAACATCGAACAGCAACTTCCACACCTGGTATTATCGACATGTGTTATAATCTAATTAAGTATCGTACTGTATAGCGCCGTGCAGAGGTAGACTGGGACCTGGATCGCACCTTGAAACAGGAGCACTCACTCATCCACTGCCATCTACTCAATCCTTCCGTCGTCACGGTTCGCATTCCCCGAAAGTCCAGCCTCTGATTCCCCTAGGGCATAAAGCCGTACCTCGCTACAGCAAAGGACGGTAGCAATCCAAACAGCAGGGAACCCTCGGCCTGGACAAAATCAAACCCGCAGAAGTCAGTAACCTAACCTACCCTGCTCTAACCCCACCCAAACTCGACCCGGCCTAACCTACTGCACGGCGTTGCTCTACATCGCCTTACTTCGTTCCGTCATGACAACATGCACCTCTTCCTCCCTAGCCATAATCGGCGCCTCAATCACCGGCCTCTCCCTCACGCTCTCTCTCCTGCACGACAACCTCGTCGATCCCACAGGCATCACACTCTACGACCTCCGCTCGCCCAGCACGCCGGACCCAGCAAACTCGTCGGGCGTGGTCTTGACGCCCAACGGCCTCCACGTGCTCAATTCGCTAGGCATACTCCCTAGAATCCACGACCGGTGCTGGCTCTCCGAGTACCGCACTTACAAAGACGAAGGGGACGTCACGACACGCAAGGTCCTGATCGCCAATGAAAGCCTCTACGGCTTTCGGAACCATAGGGTCTGGAGGCGCATTTTGGTGGAGGAGCTGCGCGGTATGGTCCGGGAAAAGGGCGTGCGGATCCAGTGGGAGAGCCGGTTTGAGGGTGTGCTGGCCGAATCTGACGATGGGGTGGTGTTTAAGATCAATGGCCGGGAGGAAGTGGCGGGGATGTTGATCGGGGCGGATGGCATCCACAGCTCGGTAAGGAGGTATGTTACTCCTCAAGATGAGGGGCCCGAGTACACTGGCATTGTGGGTGTGCTGGGCCATATCCCCTGGGACAGCGTGTCGTGGCCGTATGAGCACTATGAGCGCGCGTGTACGATTCAGGGGAAACCCGGAGCGCTGGTCCTCATGCCAGAAGATCGGGAGGGGAGCGTCATTATGGTGGCTTCGCAGACCAAGTTGGAGGATCGCAGCCGTGAAGAATGGGAAGCGTTGGGGCGGGACAAGGCTTCCTTGCGAGATTTCTTCGCCAGAAATAGAGATCAGTGGGCGAGTCAGACGGCGAAGCGGATCATTGATGCGGTCTGTGGGCATGAGCACACGCTTTACATGTGGCCTTACATGAGGATGGGGGTGTTGGATAGGTGGTTCTCCGAGAAGACGGGCAAAGTGATCGTCCTTGGGGATGCTGCTCATGCCTTGCCTCCCAGCAGTGGACAGGGTGTCAATCAGGCGTTGGAGGACATTCATGCTCTGACAAGGCTGCTGGTTCTGCTCAAGTCGAAGCCGTATATACAGCTAAAGGAGGCGCTCGGATTCTGGCAGTCCCTTCGACAGAAACGCATAAATGCCGTGTTCGACTGGGCGACGAACAGGACCAATGTGCAACGGCTGCCCTTGGCGGAAAGGGAGAAACTGGTTCGTGAGGGGAAAGTGTTGGATGCCCGCAATGCCGAGAATTTTGATGATATGAGCTGGTTGTACCAGCTGGGAACAGACAGGTTGATCGATGAATGGGCCGAGACGCGCAATAAATGACTTGGGAAAAGCTGGTCCGGAAGGCGTGGTCAACAAGGAAATTCGACACCGTCTGAGGCGCCCCGGTCGACCTCGGTCAGATCAAAATCCTCCACCACTTCCTCCCATCCTCCAGTGCAATCACGGTTCTGGCGCCAGCATACCAGCCTGCCCCTCGCTCTGCTTGCCCGACTCGGAATGATTTTGACATGGCGGAAACGAGACACGGCTGGTAAACTGGGTGTGTGGGCCAAGTATCGCACATTCTTCTCTGCGGGAGGGTCAAATGGACGGGTGTTAGAGTCGAGGGCAAGGGGGGCAAAGAAGCCATTCTCTTCTAGCGCCATGACTCTCTCAGCATTCTGTGCAATCACCACACCGTCCCAAATGCCTTCCCGATGCGGTGCCGCAAGCAGTATCGCAATGGCCTGCCTCCTCAGCCAGGGCACCCTGCATTTCAGCGCCACGTATGACAGCACCGGGATGGTCCCGATGTCCAATGTGAAGCTGAACCCGGTAAGTCGGGTATCGTTGGAGAATGGGCGGCCGTGCATTTCGCTCGCCTTGCGATAGACTGCGATTGTTTCTGCAAGGATGAATGTGAAGGCAGAAGTGAAGTCATCGTAACACGCTTCTGAAGTGCTGAACATGGTTGCAACCTGAATGGACGCCATGGTGTGGAGAATGTGCAGAAGCGGGATGCCCAGCGAGTGGCGCCGACTTGTTACCCTCTTCAGTGTGGGGACGCTGGCGGTGAATGTCTGCAGCCAGTTGGACATCGCTCGCTGAAGATGACGATGCTGGGTGAATATATCTTCGGAGGGCTGTTGCCCACTGGATTCAAGGCGGCGGCATTGTTCCGCCAGGGTCAATATCGAATGTCTGAGCGAGTCGAATGCCCTTCTTGCCTCGAACATATCGGCAAAAACATGAGGAAGATTCCAGTTTGTGAAAGGGCTCTGTGATTTAGCCGTGGTGCAGAGGGTATGGACAGCTCCGGCATGCGCTGATTGGAGGCTTAGCCGCGTAAAAGCGTCGACCAAATAGTCATCCACCGAATCATGCAATCTCCGGGGATAAAAGGTCTGAGGGTCGAAGCCTCTTTTCAATCTACACAGCAGGTTCAAACCATGCCGTGTATGGGTAACGGCTGTCGAGTAGTCGCCCCGCAGAAGTTCGAGTGATACGTATAGTATGCATACAACCAGAGCGGTGCGTACTTCTGCCACACTCTCCCCTTCGAGACGATTTTTCCGCAGTTGCGCGATGCTTTTGTTATACTGCTCCAAGGCAAATGCTTCATGTGCATCAAAGCTGCCATTTTGCCCGTAGCATAAGAAGGAAGAAGGGGCTGAGCTCCCGCAGCGATTGAGGTCTGCACTCCTGTGTGCAGAACCAAGGGCGACTGCCGCATGTAGGATCGGGAGTTCGGAGGCACTGGCAGTCAGGACCAGCTCGGTCCAAAAGTTGGACGAAAACACCCCTGGTATCTTTCCCGCCGTGTTGTTGACAAAGTAGTCGAAACATGTCTGCTCGGCAGGTGTAATGTTCTGGAATGGTATCGGCGTGTGGTGTCTGGAAAGGACTGGCACCGCAATGGGCAAAGCGGGCGTGGATTCTGTTGCTCGTCGAGTAGCGATGGTGTTGGTACGGCCGTGTTCAACGGCTCGGGTTCCTCCACCCCAGATCCCATAGCCGTCACAGAAGTGTTTCGCCGACAGGCAGTTGGAACATTCCGGCCACTCCTCTCCACATTTGAGATGTCGCCTCTTGCACGTCCGACAACCTGTCTTGGTTTTGGGCGCGTACTGACGTTTTCGCTTGCGAGCCGCGTCGGCCATGATTTGTCCATGCCAGCCAGCCTCTCACACTCCTTTGGGATTTTGTATGCGAGAGGACAAGATGTCGTAAACGCAGCGTGACCATTGGCAGATTGGGATTTCCAGCTGGGCTCTGAGGCTGGCCTTGGGCGTTGTTTTGTACTTTAAAGTGGGTGGCTTGTGGTCTCCTGCTCGGGCAATATCCGCCTGCCCCTCTACTCCCATTGGTTGCTCCGTACATCGTGAGAGCTCATTGGCCGGTCGGCTCCAACACGAGGCTAGTCGCGTGTGCTGAGCAAATAGCGTCGCTGCCAAGGACTAATTATACAGTCCAGCGTGTGGCACGATATTCCACTGTACACAGCAAGCTCCTGTAGCCGCTGGTTTTCTCCTGGGAGGAACTGAGCACGGTGAAGTCGCCTCCGTGTCTTGGTCCATGATCACGGCCGGACCAGAGAATATAAGATGTCTCCGGTCAAGGCAACCAGAGACCTGGGAAAAGGGAAAACTATATATTGCCACCTTGAGACCGAGTAGAGATTTCGATTCGTCTTTGAATAAGTCGCAATTTATTCTTGCGCTGCCCTTTGGTTGCCATCGGAATGTGGCCTTTTAGCTCTAGGATTGACTTCGTCCCGGACACGGACATCGAAGATCTGACAGGAAAGGTGATACTTGTGACAGGAGGGTTCGCGGCTACTGTGCTATAAGAAATCTGCCAAGAATAAGCTGACACTCTTTAGGAACACCGGTATCGGGAAAGAGACGGTTTTACAGTTAGCGAAGCACAACCCGAGCAAACTTTTCCTGGCGGCGAGGACCCAGTCGAAGGCCCAAGATGCCATCGCAGACATCAAATCAGCCATCTCTCCGAAAACGGTCGACATCGAATACCTGCCGCTTGACCTGTCTTCGCTTGCTTCTGTCAAAGCGGCGGCTGAGCGAGTCAAAGAGCGCGGTTCAAGGCTTGATATCCTGATCCTGAATGCGGGCATCATGGCAGTGCCACCTGGCAAGACGAACGAGGGCTTTGAGATTCAGCTCGGGACAAACCACGTTGGGCACGCGCTGTTGACTAAGCTTCTTCTGCCGACTTTGGAGACGACAGTTGCTGAGCTGAACCCAGATGTGAGGGTCGTGGTCGTTGCTTCCAATGCATACAGCTTCGCCCCCAACTTCGACACCATCCTCGACACTGAGAAGCTATGCGAGACAGGCCCTTTGACGCGGTATGGCGCTTCCAAGGCTGCGAATATTCTTTTCGCGGCGGAGTTAGCTCGAAGGTATCCTTCGCTGACGTCCGTCTCATTGCACCCAGGTCTGCTCTTCTTCAGACGGTTGACTGACCTTGTTGTCTCTAATGATCCCCTCCAGGTACGATCGGAACGGACTTGTACTTACCCAATAAGCGGAGTAACTTCGCCCTCCGTTGGTTTCTTGCGATATTCGGGCCGTTGTTGTTTCACCCCCCTCAGACAGGTGCACTGACCCAGCTGTATCTCGCCAGCGGAGCGAAGAAAGAGCAACTGAAGAATGGTGGGTTTTATACTCCAGTCGGTGTTCTCGACAAGAACAACAAGTGGGCGAACGAGAAGACATGGGGTAAGGTGCTCTGGCACTGGACGGAGGATCAGCTGAAGAGGAAGGGATACTAGTTCAAGCAACTGGGGGGATCGGGGGTCGATTCAATGGATTTGCTGAGAAAGAGTCTGGCAGTCGCGGATATCGTTCTTGTTTCACAGATAATTAGAGCAATGACAAACGCATCGAGCTCAAGCATCGGTACTTTACGATGTACCAAGCAAGGTAATGCGCAGATACGGAGCAGATCTAATCTGCGCGAACGCGACGCGCATGACGCGTCCGCTTCAGGTAGTTTTCGCCCACCGTAGATTATCCAAGGAATCTGATTGGCGAAATCACGCACCATAGTGATTCGTCTACTTGAAAGCGACTTTGGCCCATCCTCTGGCACCGCTGCAGGATAAGGGAAGAGGACGATGGCCTCTACCCAGAAGAAGCAGCAGACACTTTCTGCATTTTTCAGGAAGCCCTCGTCGACTCCTGCACCGAAGCCTCCACCTCACGCCTCAGAGGACAGCGGCGATGACGATCTGCCTGTGCCGCCAACGAAGAGACGACGCATTACCCCCGTGGCCCAAGAGGCTGATGGCACCGGAGGCCGGAATATTCTGGAAGATGAAGCAGATCTGAGGACGCTACGGCCCGTCGTTGCTAACGGCCAAAACTTTGCCGCGTCTACAATCGAGCCTGGGGTGTCACGCACCGCCAAGTACCTCTACTCCTCTTCAGCCCTGCAGGAAAACCGGGATTTTGAGGACCGAGATGGCACCGAGAAGAGACGGAAGGATGAGCTACACCGGAAATTTGTCAAGAAGCTGGGAAAGCCAGACAGCATTGCCGACATCAAGCGGCGGAATCATGTGCTCGAAGACGAAGCTGCCGCTGAGGAGAATGAAGATGGTGATGAAGAGGCGGGTGAAGAAGCTCCGAGACCAAGTGGTCGCTCAAAGAAAGGAGGGAGCAAGTTGACACCCATGGAGAAACAAGTATTGGACATCAAGCGGAAGCATATGGACACCCTGCTCATCGTGGAAGTGGGCTACAAATTCAGATTCTTTGGCGAGGACGCAAGAATCGCTGCGAAAGAGCTCGGCATTGTTTGCATACCAGGCAAATTCCGCTACGATGAACACCCGTCCGAAGCTCACATCGACCGGTTCGCCTCTGCAAGCATCCCGGTGCATCGACTCCATGTCCACGTAAAGAGACTCGTCACGGCAGGTCACAAAGTTGGAGTTGTCAGACAACTGGAAACTGCAGCATTAAAAGCGGTCGGAGATAACAGGAATGCACCCTTTGTCAGGAAACTTACCAACCTTTACACCAAGGGAACTTATGTCGACGACATAGAGGGCGTCGAGGAAAACAACCGAGGAAATGCTTTGCCGCAGTCACCTTCGACAGGATTCCTGCTCTGCATGACAGAAACCAATGTCAAAGGTCACGGCAATGACGAAAAAGTGCATGTTGGTCTAGTCGCGGTTCAACCTGCCACGGGCGACATCATCTACGATGACTTTGAGGATGGCTTCATGCGGAGTGAGATCGAGACGAGGCTCCTTCACATCGCCCCTTGCGAGTTTCTGATTGTTGGAGAACTCTCGAAGGCTACTGAGAAGCTTGTGCTTCATCTCTCGGGGAGCAAGACCAATGTATTTGGTGACAAGATCCGAGTTGAGCGTGTCGCAAAGCAGAAAGCTATGGCAGCTGAAGCCCACAGTCACATATCGACATTCTATGCCGAGAGACTCAAGGAACCTAGCGAGTCGGATGGAGACAAGGCCACCAAAATCTTTGATAAGATCATGGGTTTGCCGGACAACGTCTCTGTTTGCTTATCGTCCATGATCAATCACTTGTCGGAATACGGACTTGAACACGTCTTTCAACTGACGAAGTACTTCCAACCGTTCTCGGCCCGGTCTCATATGCTCCTCAATGGCAACACCCTCACAAGCCTTGAAATATACCTCAACCAAACAGATCACACTACGAAAGGCAGTCTCTATTGGATGCTCAACAGGACACAGACAAAGTTTGGCGGCCGTTTGCTTCGTAAGTGGGTTGGCCGTCCGCTCCTCGATGTGCAAGGCATTGAGACCCGACTGAATGCTATCGAAGAGCTCCTTGACTCTGAGAAAGCTGTTCAAACCGAGAAGATGCGACGAGTGTTGTCGAAAATAAGGACCGACCTGGAAAAAAGCCTCATTCGGATCTACTACGGCAAGTGCACGCGGCCAGAGTTACTCAACGTCCTGCAATCCCTGCAGATGTTAGCCACAGAGTTCTCATACGCGACAGATGCAGCATCGACAGGGTTCGACTCAGAACTGATATCGTCCGCTATGATCTCTCTGCCAACCATTCTGAAGGAGGTGGTAGGGTATCTAGACAAAATCAATCTTCAGGCGGCCAAGTCCAACGAGAAATACTCCTTCTTCAGAGACGCCTCAGAGACCGAGGCCATTTCGGAGCACAAGTTTGGTATCGCTAGTGTCGAACACGACTTGGAAGAGTTCCGAAAGACGGCAGCGGAAAAACTGGGCAAGACACGACCAGTGGACTATGCAACCGTTGCACAGATCGAGTACCTGATCGAAGTTGAGAATAGCTCCGCCACGATAAAGAAAGTCCCTGCATCGTGGACCAAGATTTCAGGCACAAAGAAGGTGTCCAGGTTCCACGCCCCAGAAGTGGTCAAGCTTTTGCGCGAGAGGGATCAGCATAAAGAGTCACTCGCCGCCGCCTGTGACGAGGCATACAGGGATCTCCTCGCGGACATCAGTACAAAATACCAGCTCTTCCGTGACACGATTCAGAACCTCGCAACTCTGGACTGCCTACTTTCCCTTACAAATGTGGCGTCCCAACCAAACTATGTGCGTCCGAACTTCACGCCAGACACGTGCGTTGAAATCGAAGGCGCTCGCCACCCCATGGTAGAGCAACTGCTGCTCGACAGCTATGTCCCCAACGACGTCTCCCTTTCGCAAGTCGACACACGCGCCCTTCTCGTCACAGGGCCCAATATGGGCGGTAAGTCATCTTACGTCCGCTCCGTCGCCTTGATCGCCATCATGGCACAAATCGGCTCTTACGTCCCCGCCATGTCCGCAAAACTCGGCATTCTCGACGCCGTATTCACGAGGATGGGCGCCTTCGACAACATGATGTCCGGCGAATCGACCTTCATGGTCGAACTCAGCGAGACGAGCGACATTCTCAAGCTCGCCACGGACCGCAGCCTCGTGGTGCTCGATGAACTCGGCCGCGGAACAAGCACCCACGACGGTGTGGCCATCGCGGCCAGTGTTCTCGACTACCTGGTCCGCGACAAGAAGTGCCTCACCCTCTTCATCACGCACTATCAGATGCTAGCGCGCATGGCCGACGGATTTCCCGCCGGGGAACTCAAAAACGTGCACATGCGCTTCACGGAGACGGACGACGAGAACGTCACCTTCCTCTATGAAGTGGGCGAAGGGGTGGCCCATCGGAGCTACGGGCTCAACGTGGCGAGATTGGCAAACTTGGGAGAGAATGTGATCGAGGTGGCGAAGGGGAAGAGCGAAGAGCTTGAACGGACCACGAAGCGGAGACAACTTGCCGCGCTGGCACAGGCATTAATCAAGGGCGTTGGTGTCAGGAGTGGGAGGGACGTCGACGCAACGGCGCTGGACGCGATGGTCGAGGCGATCGAGATGCTTTGAAACACCGACGTGGTCCTGGGAAAGCTGTACAAAAGGGATCATGGCATCGCTGTATCTGATGTGAAAGGAATCAATTAATTTCATGCCTGCACAAGTGCTTGGTTCCACCGCACTTTTGAGTCGCTTCACCCGTGCCATCTGACTGAGGTGATAAAGTACAGTAGTAGTATGCTCATCAATCCGTATTGTTCGTGAATCTCTCCCTGCCTTCACAGAAGCAACTCACTACCCTTGCAGTGCTTGGTCCTCGTCATCGCTGACCTTTTGATCGTATCAAGATGCTTGGCTCACACACCTATATTCCATTATAGTCGCCCTGCAGGATATTGTCACCCGCGTTGGGCAATCCAACAACCGCGATGCCTCCGGGGATCGGTGCGCCTCTCGCATTAAAGCACGCAAACACCGCAAGCTTGGTCAGAGCGGGACAACTCTTGAAGATACCGGCCACAACCACGTCGTCTACGGCACTCACGAAGGACAAGTCGATATCTTTGAGCGCAGGATATTGCTTGACTCCATCGAAACACTGCAAGAGCGCGGCGTGGGAGACATGTCGGTCTGATTTCAAGTTGAGACATTCCAGGCGGGCGCCAGAGTGGTTGAGCAGTGCCGTAAGGGCGAGAGTGCCGAATCCGATCAGGTCGGCCTCGCTGCCTTGAGGATTCATGCTGTCAAGGTCTCTGTTTTCACTTACATCAGCGTAGATGAGTGGTGGGATTGGGGAGTCGTTGTCGAATAAGGAGACGAAGGCGAGGTCGTGACAAAGGCTGCTTCCTGTGATGCGTAGCTTGGTTAATTTAGAGCAGTGCTGTTTGATCACCTCGAGGACTGTGTCATCGAGTTCTTGGAAGTCTTCGAGACAAAGCGTCTGTAAGTTGGGACCCAAGCTGGTGACCAGCTCGACCAGCGTCGAGGACGAAGACTCTGGTGCGACGGCGAGTGTCAGGTGCTCAAGACACGTTAGAGCGCAGAGAGAACTGATCGATGCTTCAGTCATGTGGGAGCATGAGCGCAGTTTGAGGCGCTTGAGATTGTGACATTGCTTCGCGAGCACTTTGACAGTTTCGTCCCTCATCGAATCATTGAGCTCGGACAATTTCAGACTTTCAAGTTGAGGACCGAGTTTGTCGAACAGTTCAATCCAAGCATTGTCGGTAACAAGATTTGTTGCACCGAGCTGGAGATGGCGAATTTTCTTGCACTTGTCAGCCATGTACAAGAGCGGTTCATCCTTCAACTGGCCGGCAAAGCGTAAATTGACAATCTCGACATGAGGCATGGTACCAAAAATCCTCTGGAAATCCTCAGTTTCTAGCTTGCCACAGTCGTACACGATGATTCGGTCAACATCTGGGCGTAGGAAGAGATCCAGGACCCGAGGAGTCAGGACTCTCTGTTTGGACAGGATTTGGCTGAGGCGGTCGAGAATTTCCTGTGGCATATCACCAAACTCTTCGATGTCATTGACGACGTTGGCGACTTTCCGCACGCACATGTCGACCAAACTTTTGCAACCAGGCTTGACGTCGCCCATTAGCCGGTCGCTCTCCGTCTGTCGTTTCCGGGCCTTGGGGGCAGCACCACGCTTCTTTTGAGCCGCAGCTTCTCTCTTTTCATCGTCTTTGAGTTCCTTCGAACACTTGCCGCAGAGAAGACCGCCGTCAGGACCAGTCCTGCTGTATGGTGTGACCGTGAATCTCTTCTCGCAGATCTCACAGTTATCGAGCTGGCCAGGGAGTGGTGTTGCTTTGGCCATCATATTCCGAGCGAGAGCATCGTCGTCCAGCTCGAGGTCAGACCCTTCTTCTAGTTCTTGTACCGCTTTCCGGCGCTTGAACTCCTTGCTCTGCTTGATCTTCAGAAGGGCCTTCTCCTCTTTTCTCTTGCGCTTCTTCTTTTCCACGGGATCTTCGCTATCATCGTCGTCCTCGTTCTCCTTCTCGGCATCAGCATTCTCTGTTCCTTCGGTACGGCGTCTCTCCGCGTCCGCCAGTCGTTGCTGGTAGTCTTGTTGGATCCGTTGAGCAGAGATATTGTGAGAGGCAAGAAAATCGGTAAGGGCTGATTGGGGACCGCGAATGCGATTTCCGGGATTGCGTCTCGACCTAAGATCAAAATCAGATGTAAATCCTATATTTGCGGAGAGTTCGCTTACATCTTGCGTACACTGGTGGCGAACAATGTAGGATTCGTTGCTGCGCGAGGAGATCCAGGTCTCAAATGGCAAAAAGAATGGAGGGCGTCAAGTCATCAAAGAATTTTCCGGCGTCAACAGAGAGAGTCTTAGGGCACCTATTCACTGCCTCGAACAATGGAAAGTCGCACTGACAAAGCGCTCCAGGGGTGGTGAGGGGTTGAACCGGCTAGCCACGCCGAAAATGCCTTAAAGAGCGTGCAGGTACGCGTGCCCACGTGAAGGAACGCGCGCTGATTCGTTTCTTCCCAGGCAGAAACGCGCTAGCGCCGATTGACATACAGGGTCTCGATTTCAATGATCGATAAATCAATCAAGCCTCACCCTCGCCTTTTCCTCGAGTCACCACACCCTCGACTTTAGCCTCGACAAACAAGATGGGGGCCGCTCGGCGCTCTTCCAGGTCTGCAACTGCTTCCAGAGGTTCGTGCAAACCGCATGTTTCTCGCTTGACATCCTGCTGACCATGCCCGCAGCGTCGAAAGTCGCCACTCAAATGCCATCCCCTGCAGATAGCAAACCCCCGACCAAGAGATCCAATACCCGAAGTCGAAGTCGTACCACTGCAACCAAGCTCCTCGAGATACCTGACTCTGACGAGGATGACGAGATCCTCGATTCTCGGCCACTCTCTGAAGGTACATTCCAAGGAGTGTATATCCCGAAGAAGGATATGACTCCCAAAACCAGCCGAGGAATAAAACCCGAGTCTACTGCCCCCTCGTCCGTGGCCGACTCGATGGATTCTCTCTCTAATTATGAGACCCCTGGCACAAGCACCGTCCCGACTCCAGACCCTGTCACGTCGAAGGCTAAGGTCAGCGCTACGGCCAGGGCTCTTCAATTGCAGTCGTCCAAGTTTGCTCTAGGCGGACAGAGTCGAGCTTCTCGAAAACGAAAGAATGCGGACGACGAAGACTATGAAGACTCTGATGCAAAGATAGCTGCTAAACTGCAGGAAGAAGAGTACAATATGGTGGTCGACTCCGAGGATACCGATGAGCTGCCCCTGTCCAAGCGCCCTCGGATTGCCCGGACATATGCTACCAGCAACGACGCAACCGATACTGACGACGACGTGCCGCTTGCCAGCACCCGTCGGCCCTACACCAGACTCCCTATCCATACTAGCAATCCGGCCCCAGCTGCTCCTCTTGCCGGTGCTTCACTCGAAGACTCGGAGCTTTCGTCTGTTGCCGACAGCGAAATGCAGGACTTCATCGATTCGTCCGTTAGCGACACCGGAACGCAGGACTTCCTTGATTCCGCCCTGTCGAGTGTTTCAGCAGAGGATAGTGACGATGTTGATGACGACCCTCTATCTGCACCGCCATCTAGATTTGCTGGGGTCAGATCTACATTTAAGCGCCGACGCGGGCGAGGTTTCCATTCTCTCCAATGGGACCACCTGACCGAGGAGGAGAAATTGGACTACTTCGATCCCCAGAGGCGACGTCAGATCAGGGAACGTAAGAAACTGGAGAAAGCACACCCGGAGATCAAGACTATGTGGACTGAGCTCGAAAAGGAACCCCGAATCATTCCCGTCCAAGCACCTCAGCCTTCTGGTATCACCCGCAAGCTGAAGCCATTCCAGCTGGAAGGTCTGGACTGGATGATGAAGCAAGAAAAGTCCAAGTGGGCAGGTGGTCTTCTCGGTGATGAGATGGGAATGGGCAAGACGATCCAGGCTGTCAGCTTGATCATGTCCGATTATCCCGCCAAAGCTCCCAGTCTCGTTGTCGTCCCACCCGTTGCGCTCATGCAGTGGCAATCTGAGATGAAAGAGTACACCGATGGGAAACTGAAAGTCCTCATCTACCATATCTCCGCCAATCCCAAATGCAAAAACATGAAGACCAAGGACTTGAAGCAGTACGACGTCATCATGGTCTCCTACTCCGGCTTGGAGTCCATGTACCGAAAAGAGGAGAAAGGCTGGAACCGGGGGGGCGGGCTCGTCAAAGAGGACAGTGTGCTACATTCCATCAAGTTTCACCGTTTGATCCTCGACGAAGCTCATAGCATCAAGTCCCGCACCACAGGTGTTGCCAGAGCGTGCTTCGCGTTGAAGGCCAACTACAAGTGGTGCCTGTCAGGCACGCCGGTCCAGAATCGCATCGGCGAGTTCTTCTCCCTCCTGCGGTTCTTGGAAATTAAACCGTTTTCTTGCTACTTCTGCAAGGCGTGTAAATGTCACCAGCTGCACTGGTCTCAGGATGAATCGAAGCGATGCACATCGTGCAAACACAGTGGCTTTAACCACGTCTCTGTTTTCAACCAGGAGATTCTCAATCCGATCACCCAAGCAGAGAACAAACAGCTGAGGAAGGCGGGCCTGGACAAACTGCGCCTCATCACCGACCGCATCATGCTCCGACGCATGAAGAAAGACCACACATCATCTATGGAACTACCACCCAAGGAGATTGTCATCCACAATGAGTTCTTTGGGGAGATCGAACGCGATTTTTCTCAGAGCATCATGTCCAACTCGACCCGCAAATTTGACACTTATGTTGCCCAAGGTGTCATGCTCAACAACTACGCCAACATCTTCGGTCTGATCATGCAGATGAGACAAGTCGCCAACCATCCTGATCTGATCCTCCGCAAGAACGCCGAAGGTGGTCAGAACGTCCTCGTCTGCTGCATCTGCGACGAGCCCGCCGAAGAAGCCATCCGCTCACGCTGCCGCCACGAGTTCTGTCGGCAATGCGCCAAATCCTACGTCCAGTCTTTCGCTGGTAGTATCAACGGAAGTACCGAAGCCGACGCAGATTGTCCGCGCTGCCACATCCCTCTGGTGATAGACTGGGACCAGCCCGAAATCGAGCAGGATGAGGAAAAGGTCAAGAAGTCGTCCATCATCAACCGCATCAAGATGGAGGACTGGACCAGCTCTACCAAGATTGAGATGTTGGTTTATGACTTGTACAAGTTGCGCAGCAAGAAGCAGACCCACAAGAGTATTGTCTTCTCACAGTTCACCTCGATGTTGCAGCTGGTACAGTGGCGCTTGCAGAAGTCAGGTTTCTCGACTGTTTTGCTGGATGGAAGCATGACTCCGGCGCAGAGGCAGAAGTCGATCGAGCATTTCATGAACAACGTCGACGTCGAAGTGTTCCTTGTTTCGCTCAAGGCTGGTGGTGTGGCGTTGAACCTGACTGAGGCCAGCAGGGTGTTCATTATCGATCCGTAAGTTCTGCCCGCGGCCCCTTCTTACTCGTGTAACCATTACTGACGTTGAATTTTGCAGATGGTGGAACCCAGCTGCTGAATGGCAGTCCGCAGATCGATGCCATCGTATCGGGCAACGTCGCCCCTGCAAGATCACCCGACTTTGTATCGAAGACTCGGTTGAATCGAGAATGGTCTTGCTTCAAGAGAAGAAGGCGAACATGATCAATGGCACAGTCAACAACGATCAGGTCGCCCTGGACAAGTTGACTCCCGAGGACATGCAGTTTTTGTTCCGCGGAACTTGAGTTGGCATCGGAAGCATTCATCAGGAGGGCTGGTGTAGCCTCTGATATGCTAGGAGATGTACATTATTGCAATGATGATGTCGTGGTGCAAATGGGGCTGTAAGTCCGCTGCATTAACCAGGGCAAATTTTCCCAGCAGGTTACGAATCAGGACGATTATGTGTTTTATGCGCGGCACGACGACCAGTCCCTTGGAGGCATGTTGTTGTTATTCCCTGAGCATACTTAGCGTGTCAGCAGGCAGCTATGGTTGAGGTTGTATCTTCGGCCGAGTCTGACGCCTCCCAGGAGAACTCAAGAAGGGTTGCGCCTCAAAAGCAAGGTTCCTGTACCAAAAAGAAATTACGGAATATACAGCATCTGAGAGAGATGAGTGTTTCATGCTTCGCCTAGTGCCCCAGAGTCAATGGTAATCATCACATTGACACGTCACTCGGTGGCAGTCGATGAAGCAAGGAACGAAGGTTCGCTCGTCTGCTCACACCACTGGATCGAAGTCATGTCCGTAACTTGGCGGTAGGCGCCAAATCTACTGTACCATGTGCAGGGGCTCCAAAAGTTGCGTCGTGTAGGCCGACAGTATTATTGGCATGCGTACTCTGTTGATACTCGAGCGTCACGACTCGAGCCAAGTTTGGTGACAGTGTACTCCGTCGCAGTGCTGAAGAAGACGCAGAATTGGTGTCGCGCACAGTGAGTCCTCGCGTGCTTTGAGATGTTCCTTGAACAGTCGATCAGCCATATTCGCCGACACAATTTATCAAAGACGTCAGCGCGATGCTGACTGTCACTCACGCGTCGCTGAGTTGAGATCTTTGGCAGGACAAGATGGACGTGGCTGTTGTATATGCCTAGTCTCGCTTCTCCGGCGGCGAGGCGTGGCAAGCCCGGGACTCCCCCCCTCACGTGTCGTTGCGCCGCTGGAAGGCTTTTCTTTTCGTGGTTATAATGACCGACTTGACTTCTTTTCTCCGCCGAATGGGAAGCGCCCTTCGCATGTCAACGTCCCACATGGCCGCAATGGCCGAGAACGGCCCATCGCGTCCCATCCGTCCTCACCGGCTCACCGATAGAAATATGAAAGGACGATAAACCTCGCCATTGCCGTTGCGTGTGCCCGGGAGCGACCTTTGAGTCTCATCGTCACGGTTTTCATCATGGGCTCAGACAAGTCGTACCTCATTGTAGGCGCCGGCGTCTTCGGCGTGTCGACCGCCTATCACTTGATCAAGAAATATCCCTCTGCGTCCATCACGATCGTCGACAGAGATGCCTACGATGCAGACAGCCGCGTCGCCGCGTCGTGGGACTGGAACAAAGTCGTGCGCGCCGACTACGACGACATCGTCTACTGCCAACTGGGCCTCGAAGCACAAGACATCTTCGAGTCCGACCCGCTGTGGAAGCCGTATTTCCACAAGACGGGCATCTTCTGGATCTGCCGCAGCGACTACGCCCAGGAAGTCATCGACAACTACAGGAAGCTCGGGCGGAAAGCCGACCTCCAGGCCCTGCCCATCGAGGAGGCGCGGAAGCTGTACGGCGGCCTGTTCGAGGACGCCGACTACACCGACGTCAAGGAGGTGCTAGTCAACAGGACCAGCGGCTGGGGGGCCGCCGGCGACTGCTTACGCGCCGTGACCAAGAAGGCCATCGAGTTGGGCGTCAAGTATGTGACCGCCGAGGTTTCGACCTTGCTCTTGGAAGGCGGACGCTGCGTCGGAGTCAAGACGTCGACGGGACAGAGCCTGGGAGCGGCCCACGTCATCCTCAGCACGGGCGCATATACCCCGAAGCTGCTCGAGTTGAGTGCCCAGAGCACTGGGAAACCAGACCTACGAGCCGAGGACAGGATCGTGGCCGGTGGCATCACGACGGGGATGACGAAACTCGACGATGCAAGTTACGGCAGATTCGCCGCCATGCCCGTCGGCGTCCAGGGGTATACTCCCACTGCAGGTACGATACGATACCGATCCCGTGGCTTCGCTTTAACCACCCCCCTGTGAATTCTCTGCAATCCTATCGCAACCGAGACGGTGGTGTTGTTGTTGTACTACTGTGCTGACACCTCGTGTAGGCCCCTTCATCGGCAGTCTCCCGCCCACCCAGGACAGAGAGCTCAAATGGTGGGGCCAGACGATCTTCAAGAACACCCACGAAGTCGTGCCCGGGCGGTTCATCTCCGCGCCGCCCGCCCAGCCCGACTACGCGCAGTGGCAGGTCTCGGGCCGGCTGAAGGAGGACATCAACCACGCGAACAACGTCTTCTACGGCCGCAAGGGCGCGACCTGGAAGATGGAGAAGCATCGCATCTGCTGGTAAGAGGTTTCTTTTTCCTTCCCTTCTCTCCCCACCCTTGCGCAGCAACCGCAAGTCATACTGGACACGCACGTCCCCATAACAGAAAAAGACTACCACACCGCATCCAAACTATGTGCAGAGAGACTTAAAGACTAACGTCGATCTCAAAAAAGGGACGCGTTCACCTCGTCGGGCGACTTCATCATCTCCCCCCACGCGGCGGCGCGGGGTCTCTACGTCGCGGCGTGCGGGTCCTTCCACGGCTTCAAATTCTTCCCCGTGCTGGGCAAGTACGTCGTCCAGATGCTCGAGGGCGACCTGTCGCCCGAGTTGAGGGAGAAATGGGCCTGGGACCGTGACCGGCCGGACCCGGCCCTGTTTGCGGATTTCCCGAGATTCGAAATGAAGGACCTGATAGAGGACGGCAAGGAGAAAGAGACGACGACGACGGCACAGGCGCAAGGGCAAGCGCAGTTGAGAGCGAAGTTGTAATCAACGGCGTGGCGTGGCGTTTCAAAGTACTACTTAAGCGTTGGGTTATGCTACGGGAGTATGGATCTAATGGCGACGATATGATGCGGTTCTCAAGCAGTCTACGATAGACACGTCCCGAGAAAGACTTACCACCACTCCAGAGGCTCATGTGTCGTCCTTGTCTCTCGAGTGTCGGGAAGATATCTGGGAATCTACGCGCATACCTTCCCTTTGTCAAATCATTCCGGTGACACCTTCGCGCCAGGGGCTGAACGGTGGTACTGTGTTCGACAGTCTCGCCTTCGAAGTCCCTGTGTGCCGCAACCTCAGGAGGTCCGACCGACTTGCATCATTTCGTAGCCCAGTATGCTCACCGCTCAGGAAGCCTCTATCTTCAGGACCCCTTTGGGTGGATTGGTTGGTCGGCAAGGTTGACTGAGGCCCGAATGCGTGTCCTTCATTCCTCCCCTCCAGTGTATGCATCCAGACCGTGTCCGGATCGCTTACTCGACGCTGGACAATCGAGTGATGTCGAGTCGCGCACTGTGCACCGAGTGAAAGTGGCGCGGAGATCCCACGACAAACGTCGCACCTCAGATAAGGTCAACGGCCTGCCAACGGCGTTCGAATGGATCTCGATACTCCTTTCGGACTAGACCTTGCGTGTGTGTCCGGAAGCGATACTCCACTTTCCATTTTCCCTCAGCTCACCACCCCTGCATCCCCATCGATCAGTCAGACCGGGACTGGGGTATGTGGCATGCATCCCCGAGAGCACATGCCTTGCCTTGCCTCCTTGACGCATGAACAAGCGCATGCTTCCTTCCCACCGTTAGATCCAATGTCGAGTAAGACGCACCGTCCAAGAAAAGAGTTGCGACTGCGATAAAGCAAGGTGTGAAAAAAGGTTAAACTTTCACTCCTTCCACAGTAGGATGTCGGCCCGCTCTGTCCATCGCTTTTTTGCCACCCGTTGATTGATTGCCAGCCATGCAATCACCACGACGAGGGGATCGGTTTGCCTGCTCTGGTCGATTGCATGATGCCGTGTTCATTGGGAAGTAATGGTTCCGAGAAAGGTAGTGCAGGTAAGAAAGTACGTAAGTGAGTGAGTGAGGTGAATGCGTGGTCATCGGGAATTGTTCACTCGCTGCCGCACGCCCTGCAACGGACTGTGAATGAAGTCAGTCTTACCGTGAAGGAAGCTGGCATCGGCGACCTCTTTTGGGCTCGGATTTCACAGCCGCTCGGATGGTGCAGACTTGCCACGTCAGTCTTCTTCGCGCGGTGAAATGCAGTAGCAGTAATTCATCCCTGGTTCGGGCGCCGTGTCTGCCAGAGGGAGCCGGCTTCAGACTGCCATCTCCTGACCGTTGCCTTCGTTGGTGAACACCCGGGAGGTCGAGATGGGCGACTTCTCGGGGATGCCTGGTAAGGATGGCACTGATCGAAGATTGTGCCCCCTCCGTTTCGGAGGCGGTAAAGGTGGTATGGTAGGGTGTGGCATCGTAAGGTATGGTATGGTGCTGTATGTTTGGCGGCAATCTTCCCATCTCCTTCCAGGCGAGTTTTCTTGCTTGATTGCTCGTACCTACCTGCCTTGCCTTTGTGATTTTCTCTCTCATTTTATTCTCGCATACATACCCGTGCCGTGGTAACGGATTTTCGAATGTAGAAGGAAGGAGAGTCTTTCTGAACCTCGTACTCGAACTCGAACTTGTAACCACCTGGCTTTTCGGATCGTTTGCATGCTGCGCAAAATGGAAGGAGGAGTCGCTGTCGAGCCGCTGGAAGTGAAAGGCCTGGCGCCTCGTCTCTATCCCCATGCCTTCCTTCCCCCTCCTCGGCCTCTAGCGGCGGTGGAGGCGAGGGCGAGGGCCCCCATAACGAGGATACGACGTGCGTGGGACTGCACATGTACCAAGTGACTGCTTTCCATAGATTTCAATGCCACGCGTTTCGACTGTTCTTTCCCGTCCTTCTTACTGTTATTGTATCGATCCAACGATTCCGGCCGAACAAGAAAACACAGTGCATTGGGTATAGCATTTCGTACTGGGTATGCTCCGCGTCGATTCGAACTCGAATAAGGCGTACTGTGTTGATAGATGTACTAATACATTCTATTCGTCGGCGTCAATGTCGATGTAGAGCTGAAAATGTCGCGCGGGTAGAACCACTGTGTCGGTTTGAACTTTTTGCATTAGAAATGATGCTTAGGGTGAGGCGGACTAGGAGGCCCTACTTTCGGCTGTGAGCTGATTCGCATTGGATTTGTTGAGCTGAACATGTCGCACTGGATACATCAGTTTAAGTACTGTATGTCGCATAGGAAATGATGCTCAGGAGGGCGGAAGACGGAAGTGAAGATGCTGGTTTCGAGTATACTATCGACTGTGGGCGGATGTGCCATGGTCTTGTCGAGTTGAAAATGTCGCTTTGGTTTCATCAATCGAATATGTCGCTTTGGAAATCTTACTCCGGAGAAGGGTGTTGCTTTCGGCTGAGAGCTGACTGCCATAAATGAAGGATGTCTTCGAGTACATGAAGATCCATGTGACTGTTAAATCCCTAGAGATGGTCAATATTGCAGTCTTGCAAACTATGGAAACGATCAGCGAAGCTTCAAGCCAGTCTTCGAGCATGGTACCCCGATTAATTTCAACTCTTTCCCAGGCAAACAAACCCACAGGCCTATTAACGCCACACTTCTCGCACATTTTCTCGAAAGCGCAGCCGACGTCATTCCCGACATCGCGTATCATCCACGCAGCCGGCTCATATCTGGATCGAACAACGGCTCAGGTGTAACGGTGGCGGCAATTCTCTTCCCGAAATACTCGATCTCGACAGACTCACCCTCACCGACGGTGCTGGGCAACCAAGCATAGGCGATGGGTTTGCGAATGGTGTAACCGAATGCGGCGCTGGTAACATACCCCGTTGGCTTGCCATTGAGGAAGACGGGTTCCTTGCCGAGAACAATGGACTTGCCGTCGTCGACGGTCAAGCAGCGGAGGCGTTTGGCAACAGTCTCGATGGAACGCCCTTTGAGCGCAACACTGCCAACATAGCCTTCTTTGCCTGGCTTGACTGCAAATCCGAGTCCACTCTCGTATGGATCATGCTCAGTCGTCATATCAGTACCCCAGGACCGATAGCCTTTCTCTAACCGCAGGGCGTTGAAAGCGCTGCGACCTGCAGCAATTACTCCGTGTGGCTGCCCAGCCTTCCACAAGGCATCCCACAGTGCCTGGCCTCTGTCCGCGCTGGTATAAATCTCCCAACCGAGTTCACCCACATAGGACAGCCGCATAATCCTAACTGGTATGCCGGCAATATTTGCTTTCTTGCATCGGAAGTATCGTAGTCCTTTATTCGACCAGTCGTCGCTGCTGACAACACTGATCACATCCCGTGCAAGAGGTCCCCAGAGGCCAATGCAGCACGTTCCACCGGTGATGTCGCTGACATGCACCCATTTCTCGGGTGTTTCTCGACTTTGCAAGCGCGCTGCTCGGGAGACGTAAGCAGTGTCGACAGGTCCGTTCACGCCGACCTGGAACAGCTCTTCCTCAATTCTCGCAACCGTGAGATCACTGCGAACTCCGCCAAATTCGTTGAGGAACAGCGTGTAGGTGACGGCACCAGGTTTCAGGGTAACGTTACCTGTGCATAGCTTTTGCAGCAGCTCGGCGGCTCCGGGTCCTGATACTTCCAGCCGGCGTAGAGGGGTCATATCGTACATTGCCACCGCGGTGCGCGTCTTCCAGGCTTCTGCGGCGGCAATGGGTGAATAGTACCTGGCGGACCAAGCATCACGCTCCACGGGCTTCCACTCTTCTGGCAGATCCTTAATCAGCTTCTCGTTCGCTTGGAACCAGTACGGGCGCTCCCAAGCCCCGCCTTCGAGGAAGTAAGCGCCCAGCTCACGCTGCCGTGCGTGGAACGGACTGACGCGTAGGTTGCGAGGCGACTCCTTCGGCTGGAGTGGGTGTAGAATATCATAGACTTCGACAAAGTTCTGCTGTGATGTCTCGTTGATGTATTGCGGAGTAAGTTGCACCTCCTCGAACCGCGCAAGCTCGCAGTCCGCAAGGTCAATTCGGGACCGTCCTTCCGTCAATATTTCCGCCACAGCACGGGCCACGCCGGCGGAATGGGTCACCCACACTGCCTCTGCCACATAGAAGCCATCTAGGTGGGGAGCTTGTCCGACCAATGGTCCGCCATCGGGGGTAAAGGAGAAGATTCCGTTGAAGCCATCAGCAACTTCAACATCCTTCAGAATGGGTAGCAAGCTCTGGGTCTCCTTCCAGGCCGGCTCAAAGTCCTCAGGTGTGAAGTCGAGGCGAGAGGGCATGTTCTTTTCATCGACGTGCTCCGGGGTTAAGCCCAGAGAGGCGGCTACGACAGGCATTGGCTTGTGCCCGTAATAGCCAATACCATATCGGTCGCCATGTTCCCGGTAGTAAAGGTCCTGGTCCTGATGGCGCAGAATGGGCAGGCTGGCGCCATTTGGTTGCGAGTTCTTGCCGGCCAGGGCAGGCACGGCGCTGGTCTTGGCATACTGGTGAGCGAGTGGGAGTAACGGGATGGGTAAGCCGACCATGGCGCCAACCTCGACTCCCCAGAAGCCTGCACAAGAGACCACAATATCGGCAGGAACTGATCCGTTAGGAGTCGTCACACCCGTTACCTGGCCTTTCGATCGCTCAATACCAGTGACAGGAGTGGATCCGAGATATCGAACACCAGCCTCCCGTGTCCGGGAGATGAGCAGCTGTACGGCGCGCGCTGCCAGTGCCAGACCATCGCTAGGGATGTGCAGACCCCCAAGAACCACGTCCTTGTTCAGGTGAGGATAGAGTTCGAGGCATTCGTCGGCGGTGATCAAGCGCGCCTCAACACCCCACGAAGAGGCGTAGCCATGCTTCCGCTTCAGCTCTTCCAGTCGGGCAGGGGTCGTTGCGAGCTCGAGGCCGCCTACCTGGTTGAAGCAGGTTTGGCCTTCGGACTCCAGTGACAGTAGCTTCTCGACGGTGTATTTTGCGAAAAGGGTCATGGTTTTCGACGGGTTAGTTTGAAACACCAGCCCCGGAGCATGTGATGTTGATCCTCCCGGCAGGTCAAGGGGCCCTTGGTCGACGACGGTGATGTCGGTCCATCCTCGTGACACCAGCTCGTCCGCGAGGTTGGCACCGACAATGCCCGCTCCAATGATCACAACGCGTGGTTGAGCTGGTGGTGCGATTGAACCCATTGTGAACAAAGGGCTTCCGGCTTGGTCGGGCTGATGCAGTGAGCAATGTTGAGCTGGCAGACTTTGGAGGGGCACAGCAAGGACAACAATATCAGGACTCCAAAATACTCCGGAGCCAAAAGCGACGACAAAAATAAAACAACCCAAACGGCTCCAGGTGATTATACCGTGAGGCGCTCATGGAATCGATGCCCTGGAACTGGAATGGTCTCCTACCTGGCTGCCTGCATGGAAGTTCTAACGCAAAGGGGGCTACGGTGTGTAGGGGTGCGTCGTCTTCCGCGAAGCGGGCTGATAACACGAGGTCTGGATCATGCACGACTGTATACAGGAGCTGGTGGAGGTGCGGCAGACGAGGTGCAAAGGTCGAGGTTGTGTGCGCAGCTGACGTGCAGTCTTGGCGCCCGTCGTGTCGGCCAATCATGTGCGACGGCTATCTGCCCCTCCCCCCCTCCATTCCACCTGCATTTCTTTCCACGTTCCAAAACTCTTGACAACAACATCACATCGCAGTCGCCCATTTCCTCATCTCACAGCATCCGGTGCACGATTCTCATGACCGCATCATGTGTCAATCGTGCGCGGAATGCTCCATCTCATGTATTCTATCACCCCATGGGTGAAGGCGATCCCGATCGCTCCGATGGTGCAGGGTAGCTGGACCCGAGAGCTTATTGCCACTAATCCGTGAATTTTGTCTATTCGTGGTTAAGGGCAAAGTCGGCCATCCCAAACTCATCGGTCGCAGATCTTACTAGAGCTTCAATTGCCGCTCCTGCGACCCACTCTACTGGACGACGAGGTCGTGAGATAAGGGTTTCATGGTTCGATTCACCCTCGTTGTCTCGGCTCAATCCGAGACGAGGTTGGGTGTTGAACTGGCTGTCAGTCGAAGATGGGCTAGTCTATGGTTTGAGATACCATATCTGGACAGCGGACCGCTCTGGTCTATCAACGCTTTGTTTGATCCTTTGGATCGTGATAGGATACAACCACTCAGCGTCTTCGCATGATGCTGGGTTATCGCAATAACGGTGTGCCACACGGCCTTGTTGTTGACCTCACACCATGGAATCAGCACTCGATTACTCGCCGGCGCGGAGCGGAAGTTAGTCACAGGCATGTCTGCATTGTCGACGTACTCGCCCCAGAGCACCCATGGCTTGTGTCAATGACGAGGTCTAGACTAGGCGACACTGCCGGGTTGAGAGACCTCATTTGCCTAAGCCGTCCACATTGGTCGATGGACAGGCCTCCCCCATGGAGCATTACGAGCCGTGGTCAATGGGCGAGCTGCCCAACGTCCCAAGGAGCGCCTTCCCACATGCGACATCACCGACCATGATAAGGTTGGAAAGATAAAGGGGCAGGCTACCAAACACCTGATTCTTACCAAGCGCTTCATCCTCACGGCCACATTGCTTTTGAAGACTGTGTGTGATCACCGTATACAACATTACCGCAATTATTGTTTCTTTACGACCATGTTACCATTTCTAGGCTACCTTGGTCTCGGTGGTGCTTCCACAAGCAACAAGAATGAGTCGGCTTCATCCGTCAGGGCGCTGCCGGCCTCATGGTATACCTCGGAAGAGATGTACGAGCTTGAACGTCGAGCTATATTCTCCCGGAAGTGGATGATGATCACACACCAGCTCAGACTCAAACAGCCTGGCGACTACCTACGGTACAGCGTGGCAGGCTTCCAGTTTGTGCTGTGCAAAGATCGGGAAGGTAAAATCAACGGATTCCACAATGTCTGCCGACATCGCGCTTTCCCCGTGGTGACCCAAGACTCCGGCCAGGCCAAGATCTTCTCCTGCCTCTATCACGGCTGGTCGTATGGTCTCAACGGCAAGCTCGCAAAGGCACCTGGTTACCAGGACCTTCCCGATTTCGACAAGACCAAGAACAGCCTCTTCCCCATACACATCCATATTGACCGCAACGGCTTCATCTGGGTGAACCTCGACGCCAAGTCGGAGCCCGAGATCGCCTGGTCCGACGAATTCGACGGCTTTGAGAACCTCCCGCGCTACGACGGCGTCAACTGGGGCGACTTCGAATACGACCACACCTGGGAAATGGAAGGAGCCTACAACTGGAAGATCGCAGCCGACAACTACAACGAATGCTACCACTGCAAAACAGTCCATCCAGACATCCCCGCCATCGCTGACCTGACCGCCTACTCGGTCGACACGGAAGCTGGCACCATCTTGCACAACCCAGGAACAAAGCCGGAGCAAGCAGCCGCCGGCCTAACTGTGGCGCCGACGTATTTCTTCCCCAACAACTCCATGACCATCACGTAAGTATCTACAACCGTCTATTCGATCTGCGATGCAACATCAGCTAACAGGTTCCATCCAAAGACCACACTTCTTCTACACCCAACGATTTGTGCCCGTCTCCCCCGGCAAAACAATAATGCAATACGAAGTATACCGCAACCTCAAGTCGCCCATCGAAGACTTCAAGAACATCGACGCCATCTACAAGCGCGTCATGAAAGAGGACAAATACCTCTGCGACCTGACCCAACGGAACTTACTCGCCGGTGTGTTTGTGAACGGCGAAATGCACCCCACGATGGAGAAGGGGCCGTTGTATTTCCAACAACGGTGTCGCGAGATTGTGCAGGAGCATTGGAAGAAAGAAACGGCGGAGAAGAGGGAGATCTGGCCCGCGAGGCAGCGCCTACCCGGCGACGCCAGCGCCATGGTCACGGGCAAGGATCTCGACTTTTGCTCCGGCCTTGCCTGCGACACCGGGAGTAAGGCACAATTGGCGTGGTGAGTTGGATTCTCTGTCGTGCGCCGGCAGATTTAATGCACGTGCCATGTTTCTAGACTGTCTTCACAATGAGGCACTGCATTGCGGGAGGAGTTCTTGGTGTACCGGTCCGATGATATGGTTACATCACATTTGCTTGGATATTTAGCTTGGGATAAGATTGGACATGATATGATAGGTGTATCCACGCGAGAACGCATTGAGTACCTTAGCGCACAACGAATGAATATGTACTCGTCTTGAGTTTAGGATAGGTTCTTCCGCAACAAGGTTCGCTCTTTTGCTTTCCCTTGCCTGCCCCTTCCTTGACATATCCATTCTTCAGCTTCCTTGCCTCTCTGGCTTATCTCTTCAACGAGACGGGCGAGACGAAAAGCGACATGACGTGATGTGACATGCGAACTCGACCACCAGAGGTTAGGTAGCTACCAGCACCATTGAGTCCATGACGCACAGGGCTGAGCGAGGCTGAACCCAACAAAGGGGTCCACGTCGACAGGGTAGACGCGGCGGCCACCAGCTGGCAAGTACATACACTATCCATCCATCCGTCTCCGTCTATCCACTACACAACACACACGGAGTACTAGTCAAGGTTTAATACCTCTTTCAAACTGATTTAATCGCACCGCGTCATAGCCTTCCTGGTCCGTGAATCGTAACTACCCATCCATGGCACGAGAAGAGTTCTACACACTTCGTGAATACGTCCGCGTACAGGGTAAGATAGGAACGGATGGAAGGGAGAACAAGGCTAAATCCGAGTATCGTCCTCGAAGCCCGGCTGGGTTCAGCAGTAATGTAAATCAGCCAGTAAATCACTCAGTCAGTCTGAACCATTCAGGACATGCCTGAGGAGGAGTGCATATCGACGAGGAGATAAGGAATGCTCAAAGGGGAGACGAAATGGAAGTTCAATGTCACAGCTCGTGTGGGAGACGCCGGGAGTCATACACCACGCACCTGCGAGTGTTTTCCAAAGAGACAAGCGAGCCACTCAACAATTCAATCACAATAACAGCCATTGGAAATGGCCATGTTCTTCTCATCAGTTTCATTGAATTACTCAGTCTGACCCAAGGCGCAGATGGCCTCGTGGTATAGCAGCCCAGGTAAGAAAACGAATGCAAAGCTCATGACCACCCTCCAAGTTCGTCTTCGTTCATCATCTAAGTTCATTGGACGTCGACAGTACCATGCATAAGCACCTCCAAGTACTCGCCAACGTAACCCGACGGAAAATAAACAATTGTCACAAAATCTGGTCTAATAGGTATTGTGTTCTGGCCATGGCCCGCAATTCGCAACATAACACAACACAAGCGGCCGGTCCTTGGAATCCTCATCGTCCACCAATCCAACCGTGAAAACAGTAGCTCTTCTCTGAGGGCGGCGGCTTCAAGGAGGAGGCGGGGCAGATGGTGCATCAACCCTTGAGGACGACCCGCCACGCATGTACATGCCCTCTCCAGCACCACCGGCGGGAGGAGGTGGTGAAACGGCGGAGCCACCTTGTTGCTGCTGCTCGATACTTTGTTGTTGTGCAAGTAGCTCTCGGGCGTAGAACTCGACAAGCATGGTGCCGTAGGCTTCGAGTTCCTCTACCGGCACGGAAAGCCTAAAGTCATTGAGAAGGAGGAACTGGAGCTCGAGATTATTGAGCTCGGCGAGTGGTAGACCGCCAACCTGCAAGTCATATGTATCAGCATCAGGATAGGAGAAAGGCTTCAGGTAAGCGTTGGCCCCGACGAAACGTACCTTGGCATATCTCGAATTTGTGTAGAAGACGTCCGAGAAGAACTTGCTGGCACACGTGACGCCGGCGATTACAAGACGGTGGATATTGTAGCTGTCAACGACAAAAAATTGCGACAAGTCTTGTGCGCTGCCTGACTGAGGAAGGGAAGTGGGGTTCTGTTGAGACTGAGGTCGTGACTCTGCTGGAGAGGCAGGGCTGCTAATGTCGTGATGCTCCTGCGGGCTGTCCACATGCATTGGCACAGGAGAGCGCGGAGTGGGCGTAGATGACTCCGGGGCGGTGGCAGGTGAGTCGGCGGCCCGTCTTTGCCCGTCCGCTAGCAAACCCCGGTTGACCATCTCAGTCATGCGGTCGAAGTAGACCAGCAGGCTCAGGAAAACTTCATATGTGGTAGGACAGTACTTGTGAATTCTACTCAGATAGCTCAGGATTGTTATTCCTGGAACGTTCTTGCCGTGGAAAGCCAGCACACAAGACGCGTGCGGGTTGAGGTGGCTCTGTTCCTCTGTGAGCGGAATAGGGCGATGATGCTCGTGCTGTCGGTCGTTGGTGGTGGTGATTTTTGTGAGAAGGCCTGCAACCATCTCGATGATGTCGGTAACTGGCATGGCACTGATTTCATACTGTTTTGCTGCGTCGGAGAAGGCGCCAGCTGGTCGCCCAGCTAGTCGAGGCCGGGTCAGATATTCCTCACTCGCAAGGCTTCGGATGTGTGACAAATCTCTTAACTTTATGCGACTCGGAGAACTCGCTTCGGACGCGCCCAAGGATCTGGTTGAACGGTATGTGGGTTGAAGGCGCGGTGATGGAGGGGATTCTGCAATCACGGCTCGAGGATCGGAAGTCAAGGGGAAGCCTGACTGGTCAAACCCACGGGCGTGTTGGTTCACATTTTGAGGGTAGTATCGATGAGAGGAGGGAGGAGCGCCACCAGGTTCATGGCTGTGGGGGTTCGATACGGGAGTCGTCCGGTCTTCGGACGGCTCCTGGACTTGAGGGATATGTGAAGACGACGCGGTGTATCCTCTGGAGGGGTCGTCCCGAAGAGGATTGCTGTCGACCATCATGCGGTGATAGGGATGCTGACCGAGTCCCGGCGCCACTTGGCTTATCACCAACGAGCCCATCTCAACCTTTTCCGTGGAATGTCTGTGGGCGCGACTGTTAGCCTCTGTCTAGGTAAAAGCCTCTCAAGATGACAATTCATTGGATGCGTGGATGCGGCAGCCTCAGCCTGGCGCGCCGAAGTGCACAGCCTGATCTTCAGTGACCCCTCGGAGCTGAAGTTGCGCAACAACGAACGGGCGGGGTTTGCAGGCGTCAACGGCAGGCTAGATTGGCCAAAAGCGTGTCAAAGACGCTCTTGCAGGCGACTAACTGTTATTTGAGGGCGGATGTGGTACTGCTGCAGACGATGAGTGGGCTTTGAAGGAAGTCGTGCAGTGTGCAGTTTGGTGGAGAGCTAGCATGTGCGGCAAAGGTGCAGCCCGTAACGAAGCGGTGGGGGACGAAAACATGCGATTAACTTACCAAAGACATGCCGCAGGTAGTTAGCGAAAGATGGGGTTATTGCTGCCTGTCGAGAGTGTTTATCGTCCCGACTGCAATGGTCGACCTGATCAATGCAAGTGGTGGGGATAACGGGAGGGTGAACAGAGTGTGACAAGAAAGCATGGGACGATGGGCATTATTTCGGGACGAATTGGGTTGGGCTGTGAAGATGCGAGGCGCAGTTGCCAAACGCTCCCGAGATGCGCTCCTTACGAGACGTCATTTTGCATCGAAAGGCCACTGGCACTGAACTGGTAGGGGACTGTCTGGCGGCCGACAGCCAATAAATAATGCTCTACGCCAAACCACGCCTCACTGTTGACATGCTGATGTTCAATGTGAATAACCATGTGCGCCGGTGCATCCATGACGCCCGCCCGCTCCATCTCAAGCTCAGTCTCTTCCTGGTCCCTGATAGCCCTGGTCTGGGAGATACAGATGTCGCTGCGCGCCTTTCGCGGTCAACACAACCATCCGAATCACACCACCTGAACTGCCATCCCACTTGATAGCCTCTCTCAACGCCTCCTTCACGAATTTTATGCCCTCTTCTTCCGTCATGTCCTCTTTCCAATGTGCGTCGCAGAAGCCATAGATGTATGTTGAGCCTGAGCCCCCGATTGCGTAAGGTCCCTTGTGCAGTGAGCCACCCAGAGGTATCGAGTAGACTTGTCCGCCGTTCCGCTTGTCCCATCCAGCGATGATCATACCGGCACTAGTAGGAGTAAGCATGATTGCCAGAAAGTGAGCAACAAGCATTAGGCTCACCTTAGCTGGTCTTTGTTGTCATAGCACAGCTCTTGAAACAGCGCAGCAGCGGTTTGAGTTGTCGGAGACTCGTTGTTCATGATGCCATACATCCCCAGGTGATAATGCACAATGTCCGCCACAGCTTGAGTGTCGGCTGCTGACCCTGACCTACAGCACCATATGGTGTCGTGTACCTGGGTGAGCTTGTCCGTTACTCGGTTGGCAATGTAAGCGCCTGTGGTTGTCCGACTGTCGGCTCCCAGAATGACTCCGTCTCTAAAGTTGATTGCCATGATCGATGTCCCCAAGTTGACTTCGCCAGACTTCAGGTGGTTCATGTCGACGTGAATGCCATCCTCCCCAAGCATGCCCGTTCCTGGGCCGATCATTTTGACAGAGTATCGTGTAATCAGGGGGTCCAAACAGTCCGAAGTCAATAAAAGCTCAGCTTGAGAATCAGGTCAGGTGAGAGTTTCAAGCAGTCGATGAGATGGTAGTGAATGGAAATTGAATCTATGCTGAGATGCGAAGCGCAGCAAGGCACACCGGTAGACGCGTCTCCAACTTGGATCCCAGGCGAGTGGAAGTTGCGGCGGCAAGAAATCTCTCGTCCCGCTAACCTAACTCGCCTCCGCTGGCTCTTCTGGCGGCTCTGGCGCTTATGGGCTCGCCTAAGCTGCCCGTTCGCAATTTTGCACGTCATGGACTGGACAGGACAGGCAGGTCTCGCCGCATTGAAACACGGCTCGACTCCTGCAATGTGGTAACGTTGCTACTTGATCTTGCTGTTCATTCTTAGCACAATATATCCTCACGGTTTGTGTAATGCGTGCGCGCTCCTAGAACTGCTTCCATCCCACTCTAGCCGTGCAAGTCTGCGCCTCCATCCGCCGATCACCATGTCTTCATATCTATCCTGGCTGCGAGTCCCGGTCTTTGCTACCTCCGGGCTCGCAGCCCTAGGCAGCAGTCTACTCTATTTCAAGCAGAACGACATCATCTATCCCGCTGGTCTGCCTGCGGGCTCTAGGACGAACGTTCCTACGCCTGAGCAGTTTCACATCCAGAACGCAGAGTCTACAAACTTCCCCACCCCGGACGGCGAAACACTTCACGCGTACCTTCTGCGACCTCCCACTCCCTCTCTCAGGAAGAACATCACCCTGTTGATGTTCCATGGCAACGCTGGGAACGTTGGCCACAGGCTGCCTATCGGCAAGATTCTGTCCGAGAGCTTAGGCTGCCATGTCTTCATGGTCGAGTATCGAGGTTACGGCTTGTCGACTGGTTCGCCTAGTGAAGATGGGTTGTCGGTCGATGGGCAAACAGCGCTGGACTATGTGCGAAACCATGAAGAGCTGAGGAAAACCCAAATTGTGCTGTACGGTCAGAGCTTGGGAGGTGCCCTCGCTGTGAAACTCCTGCAGACGAACCACCAGGTTGGGGATATTGCAGCGGTCATCCTGGAAAATACCTTCCTATCGATCCGGAAGCTGATCCCCTCGGTCATGCCACCAGCCAAGTATCTCGCATATCTTTGTCACCAGCGGTGGGAATCGGAGCAGAGCATCTCTAAAGTAGGAGACAAAGACATCCCGGTTCTTTTCCTGTCTGGCCTCCGCGACGAGATCGTGCCGCCATCGATGATGAGGGATCTATACAACCAATGTCCTACCCACAAAGTGTGGAAGGACTTCCCAAATGGTGATCACAACTCGACCGTGGCTGAACCGGGATACTTTGATGCGATATGGGAGTTCCTGGTGCAAGACGTGCTCGGGGCTCGACGAGAGAGCAAGGACCTGGAGAAGGCAGATGTCGACGTCAGTCAACACGACTTACGAAGTGAGCCGGTTGGCAAATTCGAGGACGTCGTTCACGAGACTTTCTCAGCTTCGTCGACCAGTGCTTCCAGATCGAAGCCTTGATCGCCCTTGCTGAATTTCTCCAATAGTCCCTGCCGCTTCTCCCGCCCGATCCCTCCACCATGGCCTTCATAGTCATAGAACTTTTGCAGGCACATCAACAGCCACCGGGCTTCTTCAGCGCTTACACCGCGCCCTTTGACCACCGACCCGTTCAGCAGAACCAGGCCGTGCGAGTCGGCAAGATCAAGATGGTGCGTAACGGTTGTATGTGGCTGTGCATATGCCCCATGCAGCTTGAAGGACGCCAAATGCGTGAACAGCACAGTGCTCGTGTGCGTGTTGGCAGTCTCGGCGTCTGCATTCGACGGGGAGCCAGCGGGAGGATAAAATCCCCATTGCAAGAAATGGATATCCGCTGCAGATCTTTCTGCGCCGCTTTCAAAGCCTTGATCCGATTGTTTCACGTCGCCGCTTCCATCCTCTGCCACCGGCCGCGGTAAAGGTAGAACGAACTGCGGGTGACGCCGTGCGGTGCGGTAGATACGATTGTATGTCTCGAGGGGAATGACCGCACAGAGAGACAAGGGATCGTTGGCGTGGCGGAGCCGCCAAATGTATTCCACCTCTTTGTTGGGAAGAGCGGAGACCTTTTCGAGGTTAAGGTAGGATGAAAGAGGTCTTATGCCTGGTGCGCCGGACTGCTTCTCAGGCGCATTTCCAGCTTGAGATGTAGACTGCGGTGTAGGCGGCGGAGGCGGGGGCTGCTGGAAGGGCGAGTGTTTCGCCGTCTGGGCTTGACTTTCTTCAGTCGGTAGAGGTACCGGATCCGCCGCGCGCTTGTAACTCTCGACCTTTTCCTTGTACGCTTCTTTCAGGGCAGTGATCGAATCGTGTCCCTCCAATTTCGCCTTTTGTTCCAACTTTTGCTTATACCTGTCAAGTATCTGCTCTTGTTTGTGATGGGTTGCAACGAAGCGTACGTCATGCACGCGAGCAAACCGTCTCTGCGTGCGGAGAACCGATCTGTGGTGTGAGACGAAACCGATCGAACGGCGAAGAGCAAACGACGGCGTTGAGGACATGGTAAATGGGCCAAGGCAGCCTGAGTACAGAGAAACTGTAGGAGGGAGGGGAACAACCAGAACGAAAAGGAGCGATCGTGATGGAGAGGCGATTACTCGGTATTCGACTCTTTAAAAGCTCTTCGAGCCAAAGTGGAAGAAGATGCAATGCATTTGACGGCGGCGCGGGGGGAGGACTCCGATTGGCCGTGCAGCCTTGCTCTTGTACGGCGGAGTACCTGGACACGTTATTGACACTGAGGCTCTCTCGCTCAAAGAACACTTAAGGACACTCGAGAACGCTAAAAAGTGATGGTTTTCCCACATTACAACCCCTTCTCATGTGCTTCCGATGGACATTTCTTTCCTTGAGTCCAAATATATCTGAGGTACAACGGGGATCCAGAGCTGTCCGAAGCTTTCGCGAGAGCCCCCCGCCCTCACTACTACTGAAAGCGAGCTCAGAAACCGGCCAGTAATGGATAGTGGAATATCTACTGATGGCACAGAACTCGTACTGTAGAAGATTCTGTTCATTTTTGCGCCTTTGGAAACATACTCCTACTACTACAAGCACGCCTGCTCTCGTCGCGCGCCATTATCGGCATCGAACACTGGCTCTGGTACCGGAGACAACATGTTGACCCAAAGGCATAACTGTCCGTGAAGGCACCCATCGCCGAATACTGGCAGCTGGAACGATCATCCAATCATGCTCTCAATGCGACCGTTAGCAGTATGGGAGAGAGTCCCCACGTTCCAGCTTGCCAGAGCCTTGCCCTGTTCAAGCTGCCATTTTCCCCTGACCACCTGTGTGTTCTTCGGCTTTGGTGTGGTAGGGCAGCCCACATCTGACAAAGAGGACTGCCCGCCGTTGAGGAGTGGAGGAAGATGGGTAGAATGGACCGCTCGCATGATTGGGGACTTTAGTCGGGCAAGGGACGGTGGGGGCCTGGCAACAGATCGAGGTCGAGGATTGAGGCGAAAGGTAGAGGTAGCCGTGATTGCTTTTATTGGCTTGCCTGCCATAAAACGCTCGGGCAAGGCTGGAAGACTTACACACAGGTCATTGGAGCTCTCCTCAGATACAGGAACAAACATATAGAAAATTGAACCATAGCTTGAAACGGTAAACCACGGATACAAGGCAGATGAGATGAGGGAGTATGCAAGGTCCGCTGGACAGCACGCAGGCCGCGCCCCGAAAATCCCATTAACCTGAAAGAAAGCCTAGTCTATTAACCCTTGTGAGTACAGTTCATCCCTTTGACCCAAACCAACCCATTACCAACCCAAACCGCCCATGCAGATGCTTCGCTAAATGCAGAATCTCTCAAGTGAATCCAATCCCGAAATTATGGAGCGGCAGAGTCGACCACAGTCCAGGTTGAAATGGAGAGCAAGGGGACAATGAGACGTCAACCCCAGGTTTTTCTTGGGTAAGGTATCGACTGCCAGAGCTGCACGGGTCTCACCAGCCTGGGGCTCCTGATCGAACGCGAGTGCAGCACTTTTACGTAGGAGTGGTAAGGATGTCCTTGAAGCATTCGGAAACCTGGGCCGGAATCTGAGAGTGAAGCTGTGCTCTTGCAAATTGTCATTATCTCCCAGATAAAGCATTTTGGTTTGAATAGAGCTGCTGACACTGGCAACCATCCCCACGCCCAATGGCCCTAGCGACAGTCTTATCGTTGTCCTTTGACGGTGACCCAGGCAGCCGAAACTTGTATAATAGTATATTTCCAGTTTGGATTCATTTTCTGTAGGAATCGGATGCGTCGCGGTAGTGTCCAGCCGGCAGGTGTGTGTGCAGACTGCTCGGTGGCCGTTGACTCTGCTTCGCTACCTCGGCCGTAGGAGAGAAGAATAGTGATGGGACGCTCGAAAAGGACTTTGGGAGTTTACTCAAATCCGCCATGTCGTGTGATGATTGTATCGCAGGGTTGCTCTTCTTGTCGGCAAGGGGCGTGTAAGCAATGCCCACCGATGCGCCATTGTTGGCATCGCGTCGAAAATTTCGATTTATGGACCAAGACATGAGAATCCTCCATCCGATTATGAGGACGAGGACGAACCCAAGCGCCGCGCCGACGACTATAAAAACGAAGTTTTCTGGTAGCTTGGAGGTTGCTAGGTAAGGGGCGCCGGCTTTGGGAGGAACAGTCGGAGGGGGATAATTGTAGCCACCGGGGAGGGTGGGCAGCGCGCTATTGGTGGGCATGTTATATGTTCGGGTGGTGTATCTATGCTGTTGAACGAATGTATAGTTGAGCAATGTACTGATATGATTGTGAGCCAGGAATGAAGGGATACAAAGTGATGGAGTGACGAGGGTGACGAGTGCCGGCGGTTTCAGACGTTGCTTTTCCAAGTCAGTCGCGGCCCTTGTCCATGACGGGTGGTTCGTGCCTGCGTTATTTTGGGGCTCTGGCATGCGCCTAAACGTTCAGGGCTAGGTGATAACGTGATGCGATTGTGGCTGAGAGACGCTGCGGGGTCCAAGTTCCAGAAGCCCACTCAGGCATTCTCGCTTAGTCCCGGCCTTAACTTTTTCGCTGGACGTTATGCCCGTGGCACAAACCAACTTCTTGCTGGCAACAGCACCACAACTCACCTTTATACACGGCGTCTGCTCTGCCTATCTCGTTCTGTCAAGATGGGTACTCATAAGAAAACGCGCAAGTTTCAGGTCAAGAAAATCATCGGCCAGCGAGATGCTCGGCTCAAAAAAAATCAAGAGACTGGAAAGACTACCGACTCGAAGCAGAAACAGGACGACGATGTGATACGAGAAGCGTGGGTTCTGGTCACCAACCTCTACTGTGGGCGTATACTAACGATAACAGGCCTCAGGTGTCGTCCGCATTGTTCTTCCAATACAACACCGCGCTGGTGCCTCCGTACAACGTCTTGGTTGATACCAATTTTCTTTCCCACACTGTTCAGAAAAAACTCGAGCTATTACCAACCATGATGGATTGTCTCTACGCGAAATGTATCCCTATCATCACAGACTGCGTCATGGCCGAACTCGAAAAACTGGGACAGAAATACAGGATAGCTTTACGAATCGCAAGAGATGAACGATGGGAACGACTCAAGTGCGGTCACAAGGGCACATACGCTGACGACTGTATCGTCGACAGAGTCATGAGACATAAGATCTATATCGTGGCTACGAACGATAGAGATCTGAAAAGACGGATCCGCAAAGTACCCGGTGTGCCCATCATGAGCGTAGCTCGTGGTAAATATGTCATTGAAAGACTTCCAGGTATGTGCAGACATATTGCAACATTTCCCTCCTCTGGTTGAGGACATATGCAAAAACCTCGCTTGATTTTCCGAACCCCGGCTGACCCAAATTCCTGCTCAGACGCACCCGAGAAATGATAGGATCGAACATTGCAACGAACACCCGAAAACGCGTTCCCATCTGTCTGGTCAAGTCGAAGCGCGGCCGTCACTGCGGGAGTGATCTGCCTCCTCTCCAGGTCTTCCATATCGACTCCACCGTCCAAGCAAACAGAGCCAATGTCACTGCACACGCCAAAGCCATCCCAGCAATGACCTTACGTCTTAATTGGAAGGCATCGTCCATTTCTCGCTTGGCCAGCTTCTTCTGGTGAGTGTGGTAATAGCCATCTTTGCTGCCGGACTTGCCGAAGACAGTCCCATAGGTTTGGCGGTCGATCAGAACCAGCGAAATCAAGAATGATACGAAGAGGACTGGAGCCACGATGAGCCGGCTGATGAGGGATTCGGGTATGGGAGCTCCCTCGGCAAGATTCGAACTGCCCTTTTTGGTCGACATGCTGAGCCAGGTAAGAAGGCTCGCTGACCGTGATGGTTCCGAAGACGAAAGTCCCTTGAGCCCGGACTAGAAATCTGCTTAGATGTCTCTCAAGGATGCAGCAGCTTCTAAAGGTCTCGCATGAGACAGAGCAATGTCGTCTGGTGTGTGATGATAGAGGGAAGCGGAGTCGTTGGCTTAGTCAACACCGTGCGTGATATGTGATGTCAGAGGGTTCCTACGCACAGTCCGCTCGTTCTTCAGAGAAGTACTCGTATGCGAGTGTGCGCTCTCCGCCGACTCAATCAAATGGATGAGGGGGATTATATATCGCGATAGCCCCCACCCCACAGTTTGGAGGGTATCCGAGACGCTCAGGCAGACAAATTACAGGATAATCATCATGTCGGGACGGATGTGGACTCTAGGCAGATACCGTTTGGCGAGCCTTTTCCATGTGGCATTGCAGAACCCAGGTCCAATCCTCCTTCCAACGACCTGACATCAAAGAATCCTGTTGGATACGCGTATTCTAAGCTGCTTTGGGACATTTCTTCTATGTATAACTTTATGCATTAACCCTGTGATTTGCGACGATGCATCTCGAACTCGTGTCTCCCAAGATTTAATGCCTGGCTAGGCAGACAGCTTTGCCGCTGCAGCCTTGTCCGCTCAGTGGTCATCTCTGGACCCTTGACGCTCCGTCAAAGCAAAACCCTCGTGTTAATACCCATGCTCACCCCGTCCTCGAATTCGCAATATCCAATACCAAAATATCCGTTGCCCCCACTCCCGTCAACTCATCCATAACTGTCGCGATCTTACTCTTCTCCACCATGGAACTCACTGCCACCCAGTCCGGCTCCTCCAGCGCCGTCACCGTCGGCGCTCTCTTGCCAGGGGTAATCTTTGATGCGTCTCCTAGCTTCGCTCTCGGCACGTTATATTGGCAGAGGATGTACTTTTGCGCGGTGATCACGCCACGTATCCGGGCAGCGATCTTGTTGACGAGCTGTTCGTTGCTGACCGACTTCGATTTTATGAGCACAGCGGTGGAGGCGACGACCGTTTCGATGGCTTTGAGACCCGCGGCGCGCATTGTCTCGCCGGATTCGACGAGGTCGACGATCCCGTCGGCCACGCCAAGTGCGCATGCGGCTTCAACGCTGCCACCCACGAACTTGATTTTCGTTTTTAACTTTGGGATTGGCGACGCAGCGCCGTTGATGCTCTCCTTCCGGGACCCCATGCCTTCTAGCCGCGCGAAGTAATCTTCCGCGAGACCCGTGAAGCTGGTGACAATGTTCTTACCGACTAGATCCTTGACGTCTTGAACAGCTCCCTTCTCTGGGACCTGTACCTGGAGTTTACATGCTCCGAAGCCTAGATCCATGACTTCCTCGACGCCCGATTCTTCGCCGAGCGGTAGATGCGCGTCATGCTCGGCGACTTGGTCGCGGCCTGTGATTCCGAGGTCGACGCGGCCTTCGCCTACGAAGGTTGGGATGTCTGCTGCCGGAAGGAAAATGAGTGCCAGGGGAAGGTTTTTCACCAGCGCTATGTCGAGGCGATTCTCGCGTCGGAATTGTATATCGGAGCCGGAGAGGAGGTCGAGCGTTGCGGCTTGGAGGCGTCCTTTTTTGGGCACCGCAAAGAGGAGTCGGTCAGAGAGATGGTTAACCAAGTCCATGGTGAGATTCTAGTAGCTCGCACGAGTTGAGTTCGACCGCTTCCTTTACCTCCAAACGAAGACAGCTCAGTGTAGATTCCTTGGGGAAATTTCGTTGTGCTCGACTAATAGTATGTTTGGATTCTGGCACAAGCCAAAGCAATGACAGAACCTGGTGGACGGACGCAGCAGGTCCGAGAACTAGATCTTCGGGAAAATGAAATGAAAGTGAAAGTAACCCTGGACTCATCAAATTTCTATGCACGTATGGCCGTATCTCTAGTCAAAAGTTATACGCGCCTGTCTACCTCCATCTAATAACCCACATGTCTCGAGCGCTCACTTCGATTGAGTCAAAGGCTGTCGGAAAATTTCTTCCGGAGTTTATCCGACCGAAAATCTTGGCAAGTTTGTGCCCACAACAGCAATTGCGACCCTGCGCTCGACAACTTCTCCGCAACACCAGCACGACAATCGATCAAGCCAGCGCGCCCCTACCAGTCCATCGTTCTCGCCTACTCCTCAACCACCCTATCCAATCAGCCAAGATGGACGCGGCAGGCAAAGTCCCCGTCAAGCTCGTCAAAGTCACCAGAGTGCTCGGCCGAACAGGTATGGAAAATTGCGCCCTCGGACACACAAAATCAGTCGAGCACTGAACTCTTTGGAATCTGCGCGCTAACCACGTGCTATATCTGTAGGTTCACGAGGTGGTGTGACGCAAGTCCGAGTGGAATTCATGGACGACACGAGCCGAAGCATTATCCGAAACGTCAAGGGACCAGGTATGGAATGTTCAAGAGATCCAAAGACAAGAATTGGGAGTTCAAAGGAAGGTTACTGACGGGTCGTGGTAATATACAGTGAAAGTCGACGATATTCTATGCTTGCTCGAGTCCGAGAGAGAAGCAAGGAGACTGAGATAAACTTTTCGAGTGAGGTGACGTTGGAGACGCGGCATTTTAAGTGGCATGGTTAAGACGCCTACGATGATCTCAATGAGAGCGCTGCAGAGCCTTCCCAGAGTGAATCCGGCAAAAGAATGAGCAATCCACGACGATGCGAACTGCCGTGGCGACCGGCTCGGCCGACGAAGTCATAGCCTGAAGAGCATTTTGCATGGGAAAAATGTCCATCGACAAGGCGTACAGCAAGATCAACCCTTACTATCAACAAGAACTATTCAAAATTCTTTGCGCCTAGTCGATTGTTTGTCCCTGATTTCCAAAGAACTTGACCGGCTTGTGCAGGGGAGGATGTGGTTTGGAGACGGGTAGTGTTTTAATCGCCTTGGCACTAGCCTGAGATGAAGCTGTGCCATGCATTAATACTACCTGCGTACCCGATATTGCAACCTTTCCTTCGCGTGCAGCCCTGAGTCCGAATCCCGGGGCGTAGGGGAAATTGACGTGACGAGGACACCGGCGACCTCTCTCTACAGCGCTGCCCCCGGGGTGCGATTTCCAGCGGCGGTGCGTAATTTGCCATGTAGAGTGTAGATCAAGACAAGCTTGAATCCCTATGCTATGTATGTCGCTCAGAACATAGTTGATAACTCCCTCGCTCCCAGGGCATGCATATGCTCCCAAGCCAATCAGACTCGATCTTGGCACTGTTGCCGCTTTGATCAGGCTCCGGAAGGCTTCACTCGAAGACGTGGCAAAGGTGATGGACATTCTTAGAACCATAGAGCATTTCGATTTTCAGGATCGCTGACGACGTTGTTGTTGCCTCCTTTTGAGGAGAGTTCCTGTTTTTCAACTCTGCAGCGGCGTTGCTCTGAGCTGACAGCTCGATCACTTTCTGCTCTGTTTCATTTGTCCGCTTTCCTCAGACTACGGTTAATGAGCACTTTGACAGTCAAAGGACCGGAGCATTACGAGAGCGCTCTTTACCCAGGGCTGCCTCTAAGCGATTGGCGGCGATGATATAAGAAGATTACTCCACAGAAACCGATCATGGCAACCCAACAACCCCTTCCCGACTCGGAGCGCGAATACAATCTCATCTCCAAACTCGAACTACGCATCGCCTCCGCCTCAACAGATGAGAAACTGGAGGAGATCCTGCAAAAGTTCTTACCAGCCCTGCTCCTCAAGCTCGCGTCTCCGACAGAAAGAAATCGCAACCTCACGATTAAGATCTGCCAGTACGTCAGCCAACGTCTTAAGATCAACTCGAGCATCAGACTCCCCGTGGCTGCACTTGTCAAAACATACCGCGAGAATGAGAATGCTTTTGTCAGACGATTCTGCCTCATCTTCATTGAGCAAGGCCTTCCCAGGTTGGAGGCAAATCAAGCCATAGAGACGTTACCCGGCGTTTTGCAATTCGCAATCCCAAAGACTGCAAGTTACGATGCCACCGATCGGAAGATGTGGGCGATTGCGTTCGACTTCCTCCTCGAAGTCCTCCGGAAATGGAAAGTTCCTCAGCGAGACAGCAAGGAAGATCTGGCCTTAAAAGAGGCCTTTGGTCTTTCCACTGTGCAGACCGATCTCCTCATCTCTCGGTTATGCGATTTCCTACTCTACGATCCCAAAGACCCTACAACGACGCAAACCCTTGACGGCGATTTCCAACCCATCCTAGAGAAGAACCACAAACGTCGTTCAGAGATCATCCTCCCTATCGCAACGTTCATATTCACGGCTCTCTTCAGCGACGCTCAACGCCTCCTTCCCGCCGTGATAATGTCCGTCGATGCCAACGCCTCCGCGTCGAATACGTCCGACATGATGTTCAAACAATGCACTTTTGATTTCGAATCCGAAGAGACAGTTGATGCGCTCTTTGCACTGTATCAGCGCTCGAGACCGAAACTTCGAACGAAGATTCTGTCACTGTTGTCCAGAAGTGAGGCCTCAACCAGTCGCACGGGAGAGATTATGAAGATGGTGCAAGCGCAGCTGATGGACGTGAGTAATACGGGCCTTGAGGCCTCGAAATTGCGAGCTGCGCTGTTCTCGTATCTTTCATGGACCGTGAGGGTAGGGGGCCGTCATCTGGCCGGTGATATCAACATCCCCATTCAAGACTTGCTGAAAGGATATATTGAGATGCAGGGCTGGCCGATCATGGGTAGCGAGCAGTCCTCGCCCGCAGAGATCGAGTTGCGATCAAAGGCATATGAGAGCATTGGGTTATTGGCCGCGTTGAAGACCGAAACAAACAATGACGCCCGTACAATGGACTTGATTACATGGCTGTTCACGAGTCTTCGTTGCGACACGACCCGCGAAATCAGATCGAGTATTGAAGAGTCAATCGGTCGAATCATGAATGCTCTCCCAGCATCATTCCATGACGACCTGTCAATAACCACCCGTCTGAAGGACCTTCTCTTGTGGAACGTCCTCGGCAGAACTGGTCAAGAAGATCCCATATACTTCCATCCCACTGTCAACAGCGCGACCTACCCAGCCGTCCGATTTGTCAACAAATGTCTCCCGTTCCATGACGTGGATGCGCGTTTTATCAACGTACTAGCTCTTGCAACAACGGAGGGCAGGAGGGAAGTTGCTGAAGAAGCAGCGAGAGGCTTGGATCCGTATTGGCATGCTTCCAATAGGCGCCTATCCTCGTCCCTAGACGGAAAGGAATTGGAGCTGCCGAAGCTCGAAGCTCTAGTGAGAAGGTTCTTCGGCGGGCACGGAGAAGAGATGGAGCACTACAATGACCCCGCCGTGTTAGCTACTGCGTTGACATTCTGCCGGAATATCCTTGTCTGTGAAGCTCTACATGATACGAAACTGGCTCCTGAAGAATCAGCAGATTGGAAACAAAGCATCGACGCATTGGTGAACAACGACAAAGATGCTCGACAAGGGATCCGAGTCTACCTTCGGGTCTTAAACGCCCATGATGTGCTGTTGCCAATGATCCTCGCTGCAATGCGCGGTGTCTCGAAGTCATCTGGAGAATGTCTGGACTTGTCCTTGGAAATCCTTTCAATCGCCCCGAACAACGTTCTGTCTGAAATTGATGCGGCCGGTCTAAATGCCGTTCAACGTGTCTCAGCAAACGCAGGCTTGCAACTTCGCGCCGCTCGCATTTTTGGGATCCTGGCTTCGCTGAAACAAGACGCAGAGGCCCTTGTGAAAGCCGAGTTTGAACAAGTCGCGCGCTGGAAGACAGCTATTGGAGAGGAGTCGGTCAAGGTTCAGGGCCATCTGCTCCGGGTTGCCTTTTGCTCCACCAGGAAAGCACTCAGACTTCCTCAGGAGATCTCCAAAGACGCAGTTCCTGACTTCCTCCAAACGGTCCTCGATATAATCAAGACGTCCTCCGACAGAGCGCTCAAAGATACCGCCTATAGATGTCTTCGTCAACTGGCGTTGTGCACGCCCAGTGTCTTCGCAACAGAGGATGAAGCATTGGCGGACCAGCTCGTCTCTGACGGAAAGAAAGAGAGTGAGACTGCCATCTCGGCTGCAGGACCGATGCTTGGGATCTTGCATGCGAAGAACGCCGATAGTCCGCACTTTAGATCATTCTTTGATCGACTGCTCGGCCTGTATGAGGTGAAGCGAGCAGAGTTCCACTTCGCATTGGGAGAGACACTTGCAGTGGCATGCGCCGGATTCAGATCCTCGTCCACCATGACAGAACTTGATGTTGACGTCGATGTCTCCAATTTCAGTGTAAATGATGACCTCTTGACAAGCATCCTAGACAGGGTCATCGAGGACTGTAAGACCACAAAACCATCACTGAAGAAGGCGGCCGCCATCTGGCTTTTGTGTCTGATCCAATACTGCGGCGAATTGCAAGTAGTCAGAGCGAGACTGCGTGACTGTCAAGCCGCATTTGCCCGGCTCTTGAACGATCGTGACGAAATCGTTCAAGAGACGGGCTCGCGAGGTCTCAGCCTTGTGTATGAGCGAGGCGACAAGCAGCTCCAGGACGACCTGGTGAGGGACCTGGTGCAGAGCTTTACGGGGAGCAAAGCCAAAATGTCTGGAACTGTAAGCGAGGATACCCAGCTCTTCGAGGCGGGTGCCTTGCCGACCGAAAACGGCCAATCCGTCACGACTTATAAGGACATTGTCAGCCTGGCCACAGAGATGGGGGATCCGAGCTTGGTATATCGCTTCATGAATCTGGCTTCCAACAATGCCATCTGGAACAGTCGCGCAGCATTTGGCAGATTCGGGCTTGGCAGTGTGCTGGCTGATTCCACATACCTGACTGAAAACAAAAAGTTCTACCCCAAGCTTTACCGATATCGATTTGACCCAAACCCAAATGTCCAGCGGTCCATGAACGAAATCTGGCGGGCCTTGGTCAAAGACCCAAATGCTGTTATCAACGAACACTTCGATCTCATTATGGAGGATCTGCTGCAAAGTGTGGTCTCGGGCAAGGATTGGCGAGCCCGCGAAGCCAGCTGTGCCGCGATATCGGATCTGGTACAAGGTCGAGAAGTCGAGAAATTCGAGAAATACCTCGACGACGTCTGGAAAGTGGCTTTCAAAGTCATGGACGATGTCAAGGAGACCGTCCGGACAGCTGCCATGAAGTTGTGCAGGACTCTCACGAGCATGCTGATACGCAACTTGGAGGTCGGCGAGGGAAACACGAAACGTTCTGCAACGATGCTGAATCACGCTATGCCTTTTCTACTGCAACAAATGGACGGTGGTGGAGCCAAGGAAGTGCAACAGTATGCCATCGTGACGCTACTGGAGGTGATCAAAAAAGCACCACCCAAATCTCTTCGGCCTTATGCACCGACAATACTCGAGACGCTGATCTTGTCGCTGAGCTCTCTTGAGCATGAAGGCATCAACTATCTGCACCTAAATGCGGACAAGTATGGTCTGACTGCCGAGAAACTGGACAAGATGAGAGTCTCGAGTATCAATGCATCTCCAGTGACGGAAGCGATCGAGGACTGTTTGGAGAGTATTACCATGAAGCTCGATACTGACGAAGATCCAAATGCGATGCAGGGGGTTGAGCCGACCTCTCAATCAAAAGGGAGCGCAACACCTATGGAAGATGCAATGAGACGACTTGCGAACGCGTACCGGGCCGCAATCGGATTGCCGTCCAAAGTTGGCCTGAGCAGGGTAATGACAACTCTGGTTGTCCGTCACCCGGCAGCTTTCCGGCCATACGCAGACAAGTTCGCACAATTGACCAGAAAGCACCTACTGGATCGCAATGCCACCATCAGCGTTGCCTTTAGCACCTCCTTGGGCTACTTGATGCGCCTGACGTCGGAGAAGGAAATTCAGGCGACAAACAAATATGCACAGAAACTGTACTTCGAGTCACAAGAATTGAGTCATCGTGCCGTCGCGGGCGAGATCATCCAGGCGATCTCCAAGGCTGCCAACGATGTCTTCATGAACTCTGCAGCCGTCTTCCTCCCTTTTGCCTTCATTGGGCGGCGCGATACAGACGAAGAAGTGAGAGACCGGTTCGACGTCCCCTGGAAGGAGAACGTTGGAGGCTCTCGGTCAATCAATCTCTACCTGACAGAGATTGTGGGCTTGATCTCGACGCACATCGGATCTCCCCTTTGGCCGGTTAGACATGCATGTTGTTTTGCAGTCGCCGAGCTGATCACCTCAATGGAGGTACAGGAAAAGTATTCTGACGCAGAAGCTTCACTTATCTGGCCCCTGATGCAATCGGCATTGGATGGAAAGACATGGGATGGAAAAGAAGAAATTGTCAAGGTGTATCCGAAGTTCGCACGGCAAGCTCAATCGCTCGGGGCCGACAACAAGACGAGCCAGCAAATGAGGAAGATCGCAATCCGTGAAGCGAAGCGTACTAATGTCACGTACCGGCCTGATGCCATTGAAGCACTCGGGGACTTCGCAGTCGCGCGAAAGGATCTAGACCTGACCATGGAGATGATGCCGTATCTGGATGAGTTGATTGTGGAGCTGACGGACCAGGATGCCATGGATGTTGACGAAGCTAGTAGCAAGCCCCACAAGAACCAGTAAGTCGGGTCCATCGTGCGCGTGCATACCGCTGACACAATTTAATATAGTGAGCAGCCCGCTGTTGACGCTACGGTGAGCGCGATTGTTTCGTGCATGTTCAAGATTTTGTCAACCCATCCACATCCGTCCGCGGAGGTTCTGGAACTGTGCACTCGAGTCGTCAAACACGCACAGGCTGTCAGGTCGAATGCGCTCGATGTCACACTTTACGATAGTGCCAAGTTTTTCGTCGTAAATGGGCTGACCACAAAAGGGGTTGATGTTGGAGTCGAGCGTTCGGAAGACCGAAATACCTCAGCAGCCTTAGCGTTGGACGGGCCACTAGCCACAGCACAACCTTATCCGACACATGGCACTTCGGAGAATGGCGGGCGACGGGAATTTGAGTCATTTGAGCCACTGGTCATGGCGGTGTTCGCCTGCCCGATGGAGCCTTGGCGACAGCCGGAACGTTCTCGCAAATCACGTGTGGATCTTGCGCTGGCCCTTGTCCAGCGAGGCGTGCAAGAGCCGGCAGCGCTAGCGGCGATCCTCGACCCCTGGCTGGTCGAAGAACGGTCGAGGCCTTTACGTGAAGATCTCGAGCGAGCTTGCCAGGCTTGTAAGCGGAATGTCTAGGGTTCCCCTCTCCCTCCTGTGTATGCGGGTCTTAAATCCGAGCGGTGAATCATGACATTACTCGCATTCCTCGGCCCCGTAAACAGCCTGTCGGGACGTCCAGATCGCCATTCACCCGGGTGTGCAGGGTACCACGCGGCCGCAAGCCAGGGGTGCACGGGCCATTGCTTCTACACAAGACGACCGTTGTCCACTCACGCCTGATGGTCACGGCCAGGGGTGAAGGAAATTGTTGGGCTGTTCTTTTGTCTGCCCGGTTTCAGCTGCTGACAGGTGGTTGTTACAAGGACCAGCCCGAAATAGCGTGAGATTGTGGGAAAATCTTGGGGACGACCATGATGCCGGAATCTGTTTAGACTCGGCTCTGACCCTACTCGTATTTCCACCCCCCTGGGAGCCATGTGGCTATGGGGCCACGGATGGCTCTCTCTGATGTCCACTTCGGCATCTGCATTCATGCATGCCATGAACCCACTGTCTGTGCCTCGTACTCGTAGGTTTTGCTTTGTGTGGACTTCTGCTTGTGTCTTAGCGGGCTTCTCCACAATCCCGAATCTCGAACTCGAAAGGCCAGAATGTTTCAGCTCGTGTGGTGATTTGGGTCTCACGCTATCCGAGAGTGAGGTGGTGCCCGAGTGACGATAGGTGAGGAAATGGTCAAGAGAGCAGCCGGAGCATGATCATCAGAGCAGACAATTCTTCCACCGAGGCATTTCTGACGGAATGTGAAGCAGTGTGTAGAATGAAAGTGCGCGGATTGTCGAGGACGAGATTTGGTCGCGGACTCCGATAGGATCATCTCCACCGGTCCCAGCCGAAAGAGGGGCTTATTCCGGAACAACTAAGATCCGCAGCGCATGTCCTTCCGAAGTGTTGGGCCATGTGGTTGTGGTGGGCCAGGCCCGCCATAGAGCGCACCGCGATAGAAACTCGACGCGGTCAGAGTCAAAATTCGACGCTTGGGGAGCCTAAGGCAACATGCCGGTCATGAAGAGATGAAGGCGCTTGCAGGGTGAGGGCGTGGGAAGGAAGGGAGCTGGGCGACTGCTTGTTCTCGGGTCGGCCATTGAAGCAGCCAATCGCTGCATCGCTCGGCCGTTTTAGTTTTTCCGTTCCGGGGCTGCGCACCCTCAATGCCCCTGCCTTCGAGAGGAGCCTCTACCTTCGTCCCCATGTCGGTGCGCATCGCCTTTCCTCTGTCGGCCAACCCATGCTCTACTTCCCATGGGTCTCGTCCATGGCGGCAGCCGCATCACAAGATTGCATGGCTTGCATGCATGCTGCGAAGTCCAAGGTTTCTTCCACCCCCCCTTAGTTGCGGATGAATCTTTCCCTTGATGCCGGAAGCTCCCCTCTGCGTGGCTGCGGGACTCCAATCACTTCGGCTGACCTCGCTCTTGCTCGCGCACGATGACATCGTGGGTGCCTCGAACTAAATAATCCGGCCATGCCTTATCCTGATTGAGTTTCTGGCAGACCAGGACCGGCGGTTAGTTCTTCATTCTTCCAACGTCCTCCACTCTGCTGAATCTTTTCAAAATCCGTCGACTCCTCCTCGAGCATTGAAACCGGCCTGTCTGGAAGCCCAAGTTCTTACGTTGAAGATTCCTGCCGTTGTCCAGTCCCAGTCGCGTCGCATTTGTCTGAGCCCGCCATATCTCTATGACCTTCCCATCTACCCTCCAACCTCTGTCCGTACCCTGTTGCCACATGGAACCTTGACGCAACGGCCGTGGGCACTAATGCACGTGCTCTGACATGCGCCTTTGAGCTCGTCGGGCTGCTGGCTCCTTGACTCTGTTTGCGACATCTTCCCTCATGAGCACCGCGACCACCTTGGTAATGCAAGACGACAAGAGAGGGGAAGCACCGAGGAGACCGCCGCTACGCCTCCCCGTGATTGCGCCTAAAGACGACCATTCCTCCTCGGCTAGTTCCAGCCGCAGCGGCCCGACCGTTCCTCTGCGCTCGCGTCTACCGCCACGGTCAAGAACCGGCTGCTGGACATGTCGGTGAGTTGTCCACTCCCACTCCATGGGATGCTTTGTTGACTCGCTGAAGCACGCGCAAGGTGAAATGCGATGAAGGTCGACCTGTCTGTGGCCAGTGTTCTCGGCTGGGTCACAACTGCGACTACGTCCCGCGCCACGCTTTCCGAGACGATACGCCACGAATTGTGGAACGCATGCAAGATGTCACCAATGTCGCGAGTTCAGTATGGGATCGTGAGTTTGCGCGCCTCCTGCACCGGTTCGAAGCAGACGTTAACATTTCGGTAGCAAATTCTCCTGCGTTGACCGAGAACAGCGCTGGGTCTGCGCCGCTGGACGACCTTCCGCCTTTTGCCAGCTTAACGACAGATGAAGAACGGGAGAAGAAAGCAGAAAAGTCTAGCCCTGGAACTTACCATGTGGTGGTTAACCAGGACAGCTTTCAACATTTGCCAGAGTATAACGACGATCCCGAGATCAAACGAGAGATGTTGTCACCCATCCGACGCGGTTCCCTCGCTACGTCCTTGGGAAGCAGTTTAAGTCGAGAAGCTGGCGTCGAGGGTACTCCAGTCGCAGGCGATCCGAATATCATTGTGTTACCCAGATTTGAGGATGCTACACGGCGTGGAACATTCAGCTCCAACCAAGCTCGGTCGCCGATATCCCCCATTATCAAGCACGAAAGCATCAAAAGTCAGGATCTGGAGGACGCCGTCATCACCGACGCGCTCGACACAATGGCTGAATCGAGTCGACTGAGCCACGAAGCCAGGTATCTTCGACAGTTTCGCCAGGTCGTTTGGAAGCAGCTTGTTCCCGCCGAGCTGGACCAACGCGATGGCATGGTGCGGTCAAGCGCCAACATTCTGGAAGCCGCGGCTGCAGTCTTCCCACCGGTACGTGGTACTCATTCTCTTCTGGGGCTCTGCTGATCCTGTGCCGCAGTTACACCATGCTATCATGGCCGTCGCTGCCTTGAGTCTAGCTGTGCAGGAGGAGAAAGAGAGACTCGACGCCCTCCAACATTACCAGCAAGTTTTGCCTGCGCTACAGTCGAGTTTGAGAAGTCCAGATGACCTGTCGTCTGATGGAGCTTTCCTAACACATTTCCTGCTGCTTGTTTACGAGGTCAGTCCGGAGTGCAAGCAAGACCTTGGCTCGAATCTAATCAGTTTGCAGATCGCGGCCGCTGAGCCTGGACATGCCAATTTGTGGGCGCAGCATCTGTCAACCCTCCTCCGTATTTCCCTTCTCCGACGCGACGTCTTTGGCGGCGAACCGTTTCCATATATTGTCTGGTGGATTTGCAACATCGATCTGAACGCACTTTTCAGCGGCGCGGGGAGCGGCGAATACCTTGGCTCCATGCTGAACAACGATCTCATCCCACCTCCCAGTTTCCATTTATACCCCCTCGGTCTTGACGGTTCGAGCGTTGTTTATGCTGATGAGTTGGAAGTGTTACCGACAGTTTTGCAGCTTGACTTTGAGGTTACAATTCTTGCAATGCGGCTTGCTCTCCTCGCACATGAATTTAGACATGATAGCGCTTTTAGCGGAGCGAATGCCAGCCAGAAAGAGCAAGCGATCAGGATCCGGCAGAGTCGCATTTTTGAGTTACAGGAAGCCTTGCGTCAATTATGGGTCACGCAGGCGGTTGTTTTGATTAACCAGAAGGTCGACGAACTCCAAACCCGACCGAGACAGTTGTATGAACACGCCGCCACGCTATATCGAGCCTGCATCATCTACTCGCATACCTCGATGTGGCCAGGCCAGCGCCTCGAAACGTCTCCTGACTACGACACCGAAATCGCGGTGGCATCGAACCAAATCCTGCAAATGATCAGGAAGGCGCTTGCCGAGGAGCGATCGGATTGTCGATATTTGGTGTTTCCACTTTTTATCGCTGGCTTTGTTGCCACGGACGGGGCTCAAAGAATGAGCGCCTTGGATTTACTGCGCGCCATGGAGAAGGACAGCATTGGGCGAAACACGACGGCAACGCGAAAGGCTCTAGCGGCAGTATATGAGAAACAGAACGAGCGGTTCATGAACACGGGGCAGAGTTTGGATGTCGACTGGATGGAAGTCATGGCCGAGAGAAACATGATGGTTGTGAATTTTGGGCTCTAACGGGGTTGGGCAGAGGTGGGTGCTTGGTGTGAGGGTGTAATCTGGACGATTCACCCATCGATGGAGCGAATATAATGGAGTAAATCTGGACGACATGATTGGACATGCCGCCCAGAAATGGAATGAATGAGCTACGAATGGCAACGAGGTTGCTACGAGGTTGATGCCGAACTTTTGCCTTTAGCGATATAATAATCATGATATGCCTCCCTGAGGAGCACTTTCGAGAACGAGAACGAGCACTTGCGATGCCTCGGGAACTTCCCTGTCCTTCTGCCTAGTATTCGACCTTCATCAGCCGCTGCAAGGATCACGCAATCGCCACCTCAAACTCCGGATTGAAAATCGACCATCTGAACTTTAAAACCGGGTAGCCCCAACTCTCTCTCACGTACAAATGGCACCCTCAGCCACCCTGTAGCCTCCGTAGCCTGTAAGGCGTTACCGCGTCACTGGGTAACTGCAGCCATACATCCACCCGGAACCCACCCACCCACCATGCACATGCACATGAAGCAGAGACAAACACCCACCAAGGAGCGCCCCGCCGGAGTGCTAAAGACTAGTAGTAGAAGCGCGCCGGGGAGTCCACTAAAGGACACCGGAGCATGCAGTTCCTAGGTAGTTAGTACCAAGGCGCACTAAAACCGGGGGAACACCCGAAGAGAGAAAACAGAAAAAACAGGGAAACATGGAAATAGGGAAATATCCGGATAACTTCGGACCTTTTGTCGTACGTGGTCGTACATGGCGAAGAAGTCGGAGAAGTCGGAGAAGTCGAGAAGTTGAGAAGTTGAGAAGTCGAAGAAGTGGAGCAAGGACGGAGGAAGGAGGAAGGAGGAAGGAAGGAGGGAGGAAGGAGGACGTGAAGAATTGAAGAACTGAAGGAGCGGTGAAATAAAGAGAGATTGTGAGTGGGTGTCGGTGTGGGTTTGGGTATGAGTCGTGCGAGTGAATCCTGTAACGATACAAGGACATACAATAGGTAGTTACCAGGTAATTAGATCCTCATCTTTGGCCAAAGAGGGGGGGCTTTTAGAGAGATTCCCGAAGAAACAGAATCTCGGGACAGTAGGGCATAGCATGGCATGGCATGGCGCGGCATGATTACTGTAGCACAGTAGCAGAGCAGCACAGCACAGCAAAGCAAGGCAAGGCACCACGACATGATTAGCATGGGTCAGCAAAAGCAAAGCAAAGCAAAGCATAGCACCCACGCAGCAGCAGCAGGAGCTGCAGGAGCTGCAGCAGGGAAGCGAGTTTTGCCGGTGCGGAAGGTGGCAAAGGACTGTACGTACATAGTAGGTATGGGACCAAGGCTAGGTAGGTACAGTATGCCGTATATAGGCATTACTCGAAAAGGGAATTATAGAGGTGGGAGTGATTGATTACAGGACTCCGTAGCTACGAGCATTTCCGGAACGTACATAGTGCATACCTAGGTACTGTAGTAACTTACATACCTAGGTAGGTATTGCAGAGTATAAGCACAGTACAGTACAGGATGGTGGACCGGGGGACGTGTCGAACTTCATGTCACGTACCCGTACCTAAGGTACGTTGCCCGAACTGATCTAATCGGGGGACTGGAACTGGGGATCAAGGACAATGCATAGGCACATAGGATATCAGAAATAGGACACAGGATATAGTAGCACTTGTATTGTGTAGTCTGATTCTCACCTCAACTCTCGTTGCTTGCCGTGCAGTCAGCCTCTCCGCGTAAGCTCGATTGTCTGCGCTATACATTACATCTATACTTCGTACCTGGCGAAACCACAACCCGTGTAGCCTAGGCCGACGATCGACGTCGCGCGCTTTTTGCCGACGCTCCCTCCAAGATTCCCCCTGGGTAGGTATACATACCCTGCTCCCTTTCGTACTGCCGTCGGCTGTCCTCCCTGGCCCGTTCAATCTCCATGTTAGCCTTGGTACTTGCTAGCTGCTCGATAATATGCTGCAGTCTTGTCATGATCAAGGTCGTCTTCGGCCTCGATTCGTATGCCATGTGGTCAACATCCTGTCGGGCTAGTCTAATTCGCGATCGGAATTCACCGAGGGCATATCTTGCATGTCCGAGCTGCATGGCGATCTCCTCGATTGGAAAATGGAAGGGTACAAGTAACTCTGCCATCCTGTATAGTGAACTGCCCGGTTGCAGATATCTGAAGAAACTGCCCTTGTCATGGATCCGCTCATTGACATGGTCTTGCGCTGCGCCGATCTGTTTCGCGTACTGCCTCCCATGGCTTGCGGTCTCCCTGTAGATATCCTTCAGAGAATCAATCGACTTGATCAAATCGAAAAGTCTGGTGTCGAGGCGTTCAAGGAGTCCTTGAAGCATGCGGTCGACTTCCCATGTTTCATACCATGACCAGAGCCGGGACGAGCTTGAAATTCGACGCATCTGGCGTTCGGCCTCAAGGAAGTGGTCGAGTACCAGGACCAGAATATCTTCCGTGTCAAGTACCGTATCGTACAAAAGTTCTCCACCTTTGAGAAGACCTTCGCTGTACATGCTCATTGTAACGTCAAGTGCGTCCTTTTCTGGGAAGTCCACGGCATTCAGGTTGATGGCCAGTTGTCGCTGACCAAGTGCTAGATCCGCGGTCTTGAGATAGTCCGAATATGGTAGAAGAAGACTCGAGGCATTGGCCCACTGGCCTACACCCACTGCGGTTATGCTGAGCGAGTCAAGTATGTGCTCCCCTGCAACTGCTGGATCGCACGAGCAGCCAAGCCACTGTACTGTATGTGCGCCATACGCATGGCGACATAGGATGTGTTTTGTGGTCAACATTGCAGCACAAAGCACGCCGACCGAGCGAGAAGCTGTTTGGACTATAATTTCTTTTGCGAAAAAGACGCATTCATAGCTCCACAATGCACATGTCTTGCTGAACAAGCTGGCGTTGTGTGCTAAAAGTCTGGCCTCCGCGTAGCCATCTCTGGCACCCCGATTGATGACAAGAACGAATGTGAGTATGACGAAGCAGATCAAGAGCACAACAAAACATGCAATAATGAAGCCGAGGAATGAGCTTGTCGCAAGATTGTTGGCTGCATCGATACTGATCGTGATGGACCTGTCTACGGCTCGGAGGCATGTTTTGAGAGTGGCGAGGAGTCCGTTGTAAAGGGAACCATCGGGGGAGAATGCATTGGAGCAAAAGGACAACAGAGGCTTGAGGAAACTGGCAGGACTTTGGTTGACCGTAGGCTTGATCTTTGCAGAGGGATCGAGCTTTGAGGGAACATAGTGCTGGGATGCGAATGAGGATGCAATTGTATATGTTCTTCTGTCTTTTGGGGCGGATAGGACGTTGCGTGGTTCGGCGGTGGAGCGCTTGCTAGGTCTGCGGTTGCTTGCAAAGCCGGTGGAATCCAGGTGGTCCTGTGACACAGTCGTCGAACGAGTGTTGACCGAACGTGACCGAGGGGCCTCTGTTTGGAGTTCTGGGGCGTGAAAAGGAGTTTGGGCTACGGAATCCTGGTCAGAAGCGCATCTTGAGGAGCTCGATAGGTCAGGGTTGCTTGGGATACGGTGTCCAATGTTATTTTGCCGACTGTGGCTCCGTCTCTGCATGGTTGACTTGGCCATCGGGCAGGCTTGTGGAGTACTGTGAAGCAGAAACCACCCAGTGACCACTTTCGGCGACTAACAGTGTTTTGCTGCGAGACCAAGCGGAATTCGACGGCAGCGAAGGATGGGGAGGTATTTAAATGGTACCTAAGGTGAGTGCAGCCGCAGAAGGGATGGGAGTTCAAATACAAACTTTTGTCCGACGAAACCTACTGGGAGGAGTCAAACCAACCTAAGTCTGTCTCGGATTCTCTTTCGTGACTTGATGCTCCTTTTTAGAAAAGTGAGTACGGCTTCACAAAACCAGTCATGCATGAGAAGGTCGCGATGAAAACAAAGGATAACAAAGAAATGTGGAAGGGACGTGCTCCGATGTGTCCAGTCGCTGCGGCTCGTGTCGTAGTGCTCCCACCTAGGAGAGGAGGTGTAGTTCGGTGGTCCAGAGAACGCCGAAGCGCCACGCCCCAGCCACTCGGACATTGTCGCTTGTCATGGATTTTGTATCTCGGACATGTCGAACAACGGCCATTGTGTCTGTCGGGGGATCTCATCTCAGACTACCGCGAGTCTGCTGTGATCCTTCAAAGGCTACTTGATGCGCTCTCTCATGGATTAAACCGGCCATCTCCTCCTCGGTCCACTCGTGACAACATCCAGAGCAGATTTTGTAGTTTCGTCTCAACCGTAATGTCATGCAGCAACCGTGGACAGTCGATTTGCAGCATGGAAGAGCATGAAGCCGCGCTCATCCTGAGTAGACTCTTCAGATGTTCCATGACACAAGCCACATGCTGTCCCTCCGAATCCAGCGAAGAAGCGACTATTTCGCGTGTTCTCATTCGCGCTCGCAAGTGGCCTGCACGTTAGTTCGTATTTCCATCGTTCTCGGTAGCCAAAAACCAACTATTCTGGTAAGGGTTCGCAGTATCTCCGAATACGCTTCACGCCTGGCCGCCGAACGAAGGAGCTCCGTTTTCTGTCGCCGGGCAACAGCTGGGGAAAATACGCTAGGAGGAATTCATATCCGACCCGCACAAACTCGGTCGAACCATCACAAGGGTTCAAGTACTGCGTTGTATCTATGCTGCCTGGAGATTCCTTGGGTGGATAAAAGGCCAGCATTGAGAGGCACGGTAAATGTCTTCAAGCTGGCTGTAACAAGGTAACGGCGAAGAATCAAGCCTCTGCATAATACAAACATGCCGCTTCTTGGCTTTCTGAATTCCTTGGACAACGTCCACAAGTTTGATCCAGACAGGGACATACCAGACCTGGCAGGAAAGGTCATTGTAGTGACAGGCGGAAATTCCGGGTGCGGGAAAGAGACAGTCTTGCAATTGGCGAAGCATAACCCGGGATGCATCTACCTCGCCGCACGGAGTCAAGCAAAGTTTGACGACGCAATGAAGGACGTCTCGGCCGCAGCACCCAACGCCAACGTGCGGTTTCTGGAAATGGACCTCTCCTCACTGGCGTCTGTCAAACGGGCCGCCGACCAAGTCATCGCCGACAACGACAGGGTCGATATTTTGGTCAACAACGCCGGGATCATGGCGCACCCGCACGGCGTCTCCGAGGACGGCTACGAGATCCAGTTCGCGACAAACCACATGGGCCACGCGCTCTTCACGCGCCTCCTGCTCCCGCTGATGCAACGCACCGCATCGCAACCGCCGTCGGACGTGCGCATCGTGAACGTATCGTCCGCCGCGCACATGATGGTCACCGGCCCTGGTATCCATTTCGACCATCTCAAGACACCGATGGCCTCGAGCAACCCGGGAATGATCTACGGCCAATCCAAGCTGGCCAATGTCCTGCACGCCAGAGAACTCGCCAGGCGCTACCCGGACATCCTGTCGACGTCCATCCACCCGGGCCGCGTCGAAACGAACCTGACAAACCTCATGTTCGACGTGAATGGCATCAACGGCCGGTTCCAGAGGGTCTTCGACTCCCTCACTGGTCAGTTGACCGTACAGCAGGGTGCGCTGACCCAAATCTGGGCAGCAACATGGAAGAGGGCCGAGGTCAAGAACGGAGCGTATTATGTACCGGTTGGGAAGGAATCCGGGTCGAAGAGAAGTCGGGACCCAGAATTGGCGAAGAAGTTATGGGAGTGGACCGAGTCCGAGTTGGCGGCGAAAGGGTATTGATGCACCCCCGGTGCGAATCGTGTTCCTAGATTATTTTTCGTTGTCCAGTTTCTTCTCTCAGTCTGCAGCGGTGAAGAAACAAACGTTCCCAATCTCATTTCCTAGCAACAACTCTGTATCCATGGATATCGTAGGGATGTTTGTAAACACGTGCGGCACCAGCAAAGACAACCACCACGCTTGAATCACAGCCGCGGTGCATTTTCAGCGTTTGCAAATATCTAAATGCGTAACGTCTCGAGCTCTAAGCGAAGAAGAAGAGGGTGCGGCGCGACGCGGGTTTTGATGGGCAGAGAAGTGCCGAGGCCCAAGTCACGTGCATCTCAAAAATTTTATGGTTATATTTTACAAGCTCCAAAATTGAGATGCCTTCGGGCATTTGGTCAATTTGAAACGATACAGAGAAGATTAGCATGGCCCCTGCACTAAGGATGACACGCTTCTCAAAGAGCGCTAAAATTTTTTTTTTGATTCCTGTTCATCTTTGCTTCCGTTGTTGGCTTTTCTTTTGCAGTAGTCACTTGGTCGAATCGACCAAATCTTTTTTGTGTCCTCGAATGCAGGGAATTTTGTGCGAGTAAATCAGGAGGGTTTTGTGTGTGTGAGACACCAGGCAGCAGTGGCGGAATCTTGCTGCCAAGACGACTGCAAGAGTCTCGACCTCCAGTCTATTCGTGCTTTCAACTATGACTTTCTATTCATGGCATGGCTTTCTTATTCCAGGGTATAACCTTTCACGTCGACACTTTCTAGCAACAGTCCATTTGCTCTTCCCGGGTTGCGCCAACCTCGGATGGCCGGCCATCTGACACTCTCTGGGAGTTTAGATCGATGATCCCCCTCCTGAGAGAGACAACGACACTGACGGAGAGTTCAAACGGCGTCGCGCAATTATCATCTTCGCCGATGGACGAATGCTAACCAAAGCCGCTCGGACGAGATGCTCCTCTCCTTGTCCAGTGCTTCCCTCGAACATGACGGCCCCGAGCCCGCAATGGACATCATCTGCGTTCGGACCATAGCGGTCGGTGACTGAGGAACTGAAATCGAACGATGCTACAGGCCGTCCGGGAAGCAAGGTCCGTCAAATATCGCGCTCCAAAGCTCATCTCCCGCTATTGCTACATTCAATGTCCGATCGGATTGGCCTTGAATCCGTCGGAACTGGCAAGTGGGGAGAAGATTGTCGTGTACTGTTGTAGAACCCCTAGTCCGTCGGACCAAACGTGGAATATTGCGACGGAAGGTATTTGCCCAGGGGCGCTTTGTTGGTTTGACTGTGTCCATTATCAGCCGATGGTGAAGGCGACCCACTCACTTCCACTCTGTTGCAGCCTCGCACAGCCCACTTACTCAGTACAAGGATGTACACAGCTAACTACCGAGTACAAAGATGTACATCATATTCAAGCCAAACCAGTCCAAACCCGAGACAGCTTAAAGGTCCCGAACCACAACATCTATTGCTTCCCCAGGTTCCCTTCATCGTCTGCGTCTCCGGATCGAGGAAGTCGCGATACAGCCACGTCCGAACGTCTGACAATCGTTGACCGCTATCTGTGATACGATGAGACATCCTCTCCACAGTACTAGAAGTTAGGGACGAAAGATGACCTGAAGAAGAGTTCGGACAGCCAGCCAAGGAATCGCAGCATGAGCTGGATCGAGCGAGACCGCAAGATCCCCAACCTCCTTTGAACCGTTCGATCCAGTCGCACACCCCGGTCAGCACGTCGCGGAGCATGACCTTCTCGCCGTGCTTGTTGGTGTACAGCACCCACTGCTTCTTCGTGCATCCATCGCTCTTTTAAGCAGCGATACGGAGGACTGAAGAGGGCCCGTCTTGGGCCCGAGCATCGCCAACGAGGTGCAGGTGACCGGGTGACGCTCTATCTCAGCTCAGCCCCAAGTTGTTAATCGGACTGAATTGATTTTGAGATAGCATCTCACAGCCCTGGAGTCGGTCACGTATTGGCCAAGCGTCGAATATCCATGTCGTGCCCAGTTTCAAAAGCCAGCTCAGGCCCTATCAATAGATAAATACTACTGCAGTAATACATACCATCACACTTCTTTCCAATAAATTCAGATATCGGCACACTTTGATTATGAGCATTTCGTTTACCTTTGGAACTGGTGACGCTCTGTCCTTTAATATTATCCATATCGCGGATGTTGTGTGGAAATGCGCTGGCACTTTCGATGATCCTGTATGTTCGAATGGGAGAAGATTCAACAGCGCAGGAATACTAGAACTTGCTGAAGTGGCAGCCACTAACGAGTAGCCAACACAGTCTGTGCCTGCCTCTTTTCGATCATTTACTGTCTCGATTAAAAGGTAGAACTGTGCCTGACCTCCCTTTCGAAGGTGGTTATCGCCAGCATCACGACCTACGGTATCTGCAAGCTGCTCTTCGTCGTCCGCCGTTGGTTGTGGCAACCTACGACTGAGTGAATGTGATACGCGGCGTCAGGGGAGCGCAGATGAGAGAAAACATGTCAGAAGAGAGAAAAGAAAGGGATGGGATGGAAAAGGGGTTGATAGCTGTCAAAGCGGCGACACCCGAAGGGGTCTCCCGTACGAGGAGGCCCGCCTAAACCGGAGGCGGATTTCATGGCGACGGCTTTACATCCTAAACTACCATTGACGAAATATCTGTATGAGGACAACAGTACACCGCGACCAAAGCATCTGCTACTGGTGTTTGCTATATGGACAATTGGATCCCGGATATATCTCACCGCCAAACGGCTAGTACGTCTCAGATCGAGCAAGCACAAAGCGTGCTTGATTGCTCCATCGAGAGCAATCAAACCTGCAAGTCAACTTGCTGCAACAGAGGCCGATCTGCAGGGCCTAGAAGCTTTTCTACCAGCCCTGGATCATGGGATTATGATAGGCAAGCCGTGATACGTGGTATACTGACTGCCGTGCAATGCGAGCGAATGAGGCTCCTCCACGAGACTTCGTTCTGCGATATGAGTGGCCAGAACGAGCAGGCCCCTTATGTTGAGTATCAGAATCCCGTGCGCTGCTTCAGCAATGAGGGCTCTGGCATATATCGCGCTCGCGTTTTGAGCTGACTTTCTCACAGTTCTGTATACCGCCAGTATGTCTCTTTGCAGGTTTCCTCCAACACGAGGGACAGTATCCTGGACACCGGCTTTCCAGCTTCGATAATGACCCAGCTCACGCATTCCCTGGGAGCGATACGCCGACCTACGGCCTTCAAGCGACACAGATGGCTAGCAGGCGTAGGCAGTACGAGCGGCATACGGCATCACTGTAGCTGTGGCAAATCTCACTCGCCAATTCGACATTTCGATCTGTGCCTGCTCTTTCCCCGGCACAGGTTCGGATCCAGCCGCTTCAATACCGTATTTCTGCTGCTTTTCCGGCTGTTCTATCATGCATCGTCATTCGAAGTCGCGAGTATCGGGCATCCTTCGAGGCTGTACCTGGCGGCGCCGGTGCCGCTGTTACAGGAATCCGTCACAAAGGCTGGCGGGTCCGAAGGGGTGAGCAGTGGAGGGCCCATGATAGGCTCTGTCAACGAAGATCTTCCCGGCATTTTCAAGAAGTTCAAACGCTTCTCGACCCGAGATTGGCTGGCAACAATACTGGAGAATCCGGATCAGTTCAAGAACCTCAAGGTCAACTCGATCACATGGATCAAAGCACTGGCGTCGCCATTCTCTCACGAATTCACACAATTCATCGTCGAGGATTCTGTGAGCGGCCACAGAACGAGAATTGCCGCGGGACGAGAAGAAAACGGCGATTGGGTCCTGGTGGGTTGGAACTGGGCCTCTGGCGACACACCATCCGACCACTACAAACTGCCACTGCCACTTCTATCAGTAACATTCGACGATCCGGGCAAGAAGCCGGACTTGGGAGCACTGGCTCATGTTCTCGCTGCAACGACGGAGAAGCACCCGGCATACAAGTTCAGAAGGGAGATGTGCTGGTGGTACGCGGAGACGATCTTGGAGGTCATGTATGAGCAGTTCGGAGGCAAGGTGAAAGAGTGGGAGTGGTCCAGATATCGGTATTCGTTTATCGTCAAGACGACTTTCATCAGAAGAAAGGCGTTGACTAGGCATGCCGAATTGTTTAGGAGGCAGCTGGCCGAAGAGATGGGTTATTAGACTGAATGCATGAGTTTGCGTATATTCATAGACCAAACAGTCCGATAGTACATATTTGGCTTAAGGGTGAATGCCTTTGGAAAGAGGCGAGAAGCATGGCTGCGCATCCGAGAATCAGCCGCGCAGCTCGTCGTCATCCCACCGTGACCTTGACTTCTGCTTCCCTCCGCAACATCCCAGACTCCTTCACTCTGCCCTCACACTCACAGCGCGGTAGTAGAGAGCTAAACTCCTATCGCACCTCTCGCCAGCATGTCCGGCCCCGAAGTCCACCACCTCTTCCACCACCCTATCGCCGACCACTCTTTCTCTGCTGACCGACAGACCCTAGCCGTCGCACGTGAGAACAACGTCGAGCTGTACCAGCGCTCCGGCAACAAATTCGCCCTCAAAGATGAGCTGAAGGGCCATGACAAGACCGTTACAGGCGTGGACATCGCACCGGGGAGTGGCATGATTGTCACATGTTCGCAAGGTAAGCCAGCAAGCCAGCAAGCCAGCAAGCCTGCGTTCTCCGCGATCAGAGGCATTGCGTCTATCTCTGTAGCTTCAGTGGAATGGTTGGTTCACGAGATTAACCTTGTTTCCTCTACAGACCGCAACGCCTACGTCTGGCACCCATCTCCCCAGGGCTGGAGCCCCACGCTCGTCCTCCTGCGCATCAACCGCGCCGCCACCTTCGTGCGCTGGTCGCCCTCGGAGAAGAAATTCGCCGTCGGGTCCGGCGCCCGCGTCATCGCCGTGTGCTACTTCGAGGAGGAGAACGACTGGTGGGTGTCGAAGCACCTGAAGAAACCGATCCGCTCGACCATCACGACCCTGGCGTGGCATCCCAACAGCGTGCTCCTCGCCGCGGGGAGCACCGACTCCCACGCCCGCGTCTTCAGCGGGTTCATCAAGGGCGTGGACGAACGGCCCGAAGCCAGCGTCTGGGGCGAGCGCCTGCCCTTCAACACCGTGTGCGGCGAATACCTCAACGACGCGGCCGGGTGGATCCACGCCGTGAGTTTCTCGCCCAGTGGCGACGCGCTCGCCTTCGCCGGCCACGACAGTTCCATCACCGTCGTCTACCCCGCCGGGCCGGACCAGGCGCCGCGCGCCATGCTGAACATCTCGACTCAGATCCTTCCGTTCACGAGCCTGATCTGGAACGGCGAGGCCGAGATCATTGCCGCGGGCTACGATTGTGAGCCGTTCCGGTTTCGAGGCTCAGAACAGGGCTGGGAATTGGCCGGGAGCGTCGAGGCCAAGGCTCGGCCTGGCATGGGCGCCATGAGGGAGGAGAGCGCGCTGAACATGTTCAGGCAGATGGATCTCAAGGGCAAGGTCAAGGACGACACCCAGTTGAGCACCACCCACCAGAACACCATCAACACGATCCGCGTCTTTGAAGGTGCCGCTGGCGGAGTGAGGAAATTTAGCACCAGCGGTGTTGATGGCCGACTCGTCATCTGGACGGTTTGAGGCGGAATCCCCGGGCATGAATCAAGGGGTGGAATGAGATGAGATGAGCGACGTGACGATAGACAAGAAAATACATGCATAGTATACACCACACTGGATTCTACCCGTGGATTGTTTTAAGTAATTCTACTACACAATCGTTTTGAGGACTCATCGAGCTCCAAGCTCGTAACCCGCGCTCAGACGTGATCTCGCTAGCAATGACAGACAAATTCACGATGTACTCGTTGGTGTGGCCTCTGCAACCCATGTGCCCTGTTTGACGTGCTGTGCTGCCCGAGGATGGATACCACGGCCTGTTTCAAACATCAACATTGTCAGCCGCAAAGAGATCGCTTGCCGTCTGCCCTTCTGGGTCACCGTCTCCCTCCCAAACATCACTCGTCTCTTCGCCGGTTTCGTCTGCCTCTGCCGCAGCCGCTGCCGCCGCAGCCATCTCAGCATCCGACTCGATCGCCCTCAACCGGACCAGGAACTCAACCTGCAGTTTCTTCAACCAATCTCTCAGCGCTTCGGCCCCGACCCCGTCGCTACCCCCGTAGAGTATACTCTCCCTGGCCTGGGATAGTTGCTCTCTGAGGTTCAAAATCAGCTTGGTCTGCCTCGCTGCCGCAGTAGCCCGAGAGTTGCGTTTCTTCGCTTCATTCCTCTCGTGCAATGCCTTGCTCACTCGCGTAGCAGTGTCTAGAACATTCGGCGGAAGACCGATCACGCGAGCTAGAGCTAGACCGTAGAACTTCTCCTCCTCATACCCCTCCAGGATCTTATACCGCATCGTCACCTTGGCATAGTCCTCCGAGATATCCACGCTGAGGTGTAGATTCGACACGCCAGCCCGATCGGCCAGAATGCGCGGCAGGTCACGGAAATGCGTGACGAACCAGACATATGCTTTGCTGTTGATGAGCGTTTCGGCGATGGCGATGGCGATGGCAAGTCCGTTGGTGGTGCTTGTCCCTCTGCCTAGTTCGTCGATGATGACCAGGCTTCTGTGGCTAATGTTACGGATGATGAAAGCGATCTCGCGCATTTCGCTCACAAACGTTGACACATTGGCTTGGATGTTGTCGTCTGTGCTGACCCTCGCAAATAATTCGTGCGAGAGCGGGAAAGCGGCGTACTCGGCCGGGACGAAACAGCCTATCTGCGCCATAATACCCATCAGGGCAATGGAGCGAATGTACGTCGATTTGCCGCTCATGTTGGCACCGGTGATGATGTGGAAGCGGTTTTGAGGCGTAGCGTAGACGTCGTTGGGGACGAATTTCTCGCATGTCGTGGACATTAGTTTGGCGCGGATCGGGTGGCGGCCGCTCTTGACCATGAGGGAATGGGTGCTGAGTTCGGGTCGTACGTATTCGCCGCTTATGCATGTTGTGGTCAAGTGAGCAAAAGCTGCCAACATGTCAAGCGTGGCGATTGACTCGCTGATTTTGAAAAGCTGGTGGATTTGACTCCGGACTTGTTGGATCAGTTCTTGGATTGTGCTGTCGGAGAGTGTGATGACTTCGCTGTTGGCATCTTTGATCTTTTGGTTCAGTTTGATGAGGTCGAGGGTCTGGCATTCCATGTATTTGTTCTTTTGGTACGTGTTAATGAATATGGTAGCGAGGGCGGCAGGGGAGTCTAGATCGGCCAAGGGGAAGCGAATATAGTATTGGCGAGCGTGTTCGTATTTGAGGTCAAGGTTTAGTTTATATTGCTCTGGGATACCTTAGACGAGGGGTGAAATGTGTCGTGGCAAGGCTCTCGTACCTTTGAGCTCATTGAAATAAGTGTTTACATCGTCGTTGAGCTCTTTGTAGGCTTGACGGGCCACGTCGAGAAAGGAGTTGACGCCCGCCCAATGCAAGTCAGCAGACTGGCGAGGTAAATACGACGAACACAAGCCATACCTTAATGGCGAAGATTCTTTGACTCCGCAGCTCAAGCGGTTTGATTGAGTATGATACATCTTCATTGATGCAGTATGTAATCATATTGACGATGCTGAGATAGTTCGCTGGCTCACAAAGCTGGAAGCAGAGTCAGTCAAGCACCAGCCCAAGCCAGAGCCCGCCTAACCTGGTGAATCATCTGCAGCTCATCGCTGCTGGCACCGGTGAGTGCCTGCCAGATTGGGTTGATGGAATCGACAAATTTTTTCAGCATAAGCACATGATTCGCGGATTGCTCCATGAAATGGAAGTCTTGCCTCGTAGAGATAACCACGAGCTAGAAAGATTCAGTATTGGATGACAAGCTGCTGGCTCGCTGAGACAAACCGCCGCAAGTACACGATCAGCATCGACGAACGACTTGAGAGCTGTGATCAATTAGCAAGTCCTTCTGATGGAAAGGCGCCAGTACCAGATCGAATTGCAAATAAAATCTCTCCTTTCGACGCAAGCTCGGCGACCGCTTCTTGCCGTTTCCCGACCTTTTCAGCATCGGTTGATGGTTGCAAGACATTGCTGCGCAGGAAACGAGCGCCCATTGGTGTCATGGTTTGGTTCAACAGTCCGAACAAGCATTCCCGAGATTTTGCATTTTGAAGGTTCTGGACCAACTCGAGCGACGCCATTGTTGAGAGGTCGATCATCATTGATCCCTCCGAAGGCTCGAATTTGATCCTCAGCGTCTGCGGGGCAAAGGTCAATCCCCTCGACATGTCGATATGCTTCAGAACCTGTTTTGGGTCAGCGCCAGTTGGATTATCCGCCACCCTCTCAAACATACAGCTGAGAAACAGCATGTTGCAAAGTAATTCCCAGCTGTTGTCAATTTCAATACCTCTAGATCGTCTGGAAAGGCCAGACATTGAACGTAGTCAAGGCCACTGAGTTCAGACCAGTAGTGGCGATCCAGACTTGTCATGGTAATGCCGACCGCCTCATCCTCGAGATTCTCGACAACGATAGAGATGAGTTTCGAATCTACCGCGGCGGACATGTAGAGAATCTCAGAAGGAGCAAAAACTTTGATTTTATGGCAGGTACGAGCGTATGTTTGAGTATCGGTAAACTGACAGAGAATCGCTTCAGAAGTAGAGAGACTGACAAAGGAAAGACCGATAGTGGGAGAAATGCCTCGAGATTCGCTGATTGCACAGATGATTTCAGCGTTGCCGGAACCAGTTGAAGTCCCTACAGTTTTGCGATTCCACCTACTGCCAGTCTGTGGCCTTGATGTCGTGGTCGAAGGTCGTGTAGCCGTGCTACCAGCGGTCGTAGTCGACCAGGTAGGAGACACCATAACTTGCTGCTTGTAGGCAATGTGCTCATGCTCTCGTGAATAGGAGAGGAGAAGGTGAGGTGGAAGTGAAGCATATGGCAGGACTGTGTCGTGGAGAAGCAATTACAGGGGGAAGGTCTGCCGATCAGCTCCCCGCACGAGGCTGAGAATCAACACCTCCCAAAGATATTTTTTCCTCGAGGCTGCAGGTTTTGAACCACTTGATGCGGGCGATAATAAGCGGGCAATGGCGACCATAGTACCGCCGCCGAGCAAGCGACAGAAGACCGCTGCGGCGGAAAAGGCGGAAAGAGCAGCAGAAGAGTTGCGAATACCAGAAGACCTAGGCAGCGTGCGGCTACAATTCATCGACCAGAGCACTGGGAAGATTACCGGGCCTGCGGTGGCCGTGCCTGTCAAAGATGCGACGATCAAGAATCTTGAGACATTACTGAACACAATCCAAGGCCATGAGACTGGCGAGCGCCTCCCCTATCGATTCTTCTTCCGCAACGATCGACCCTCCGCAAAGGAAGAAGACTCCAATATCCTCGATGTACAGAATGACATATACAACTCAATCCTCAAGCCCGGTTTCAAGACCACAGAAGACAACATCGTCCTTCAATTCACGCCCCAAGCAGTTTTCCGCGTGCGTGCCGTCTCGAGATGTTCAGCATCGATAGCAGGTCATGGAGAGGCAATTCTAGCAACAGCATTCTCACCGGAGACATCCTCAAGAATGGCGACAGGAAGTGGGGATAACACTGCGAGAATTTGGGACTGCGACACAGGCACGCCATTGCACACCCTGAAAGGGCACACAAGCTGGGTGCTCGCCGTATCCTGGTCACCCGATGGCAAACTACTCGCGACAGGAAGTATGGACAACACGGTCCGCCTGTGGGATCCCAAAACTGGCGAACCTCTCGGCGGCCCACTGAAGGGTCATACAAAATGGATAACCTCCCTCACCTGGGAACCGTACCACACCCAAACCCCGGGAAAGCCTCGCCTCGCATCCTCCTCGAAGGACGGCACCGTCCGGATCTGGGACGTTCCCCTCCGCCGCATAGAGCAAACCCTCGCCGGGCACAAAGGGTCTGTAACCTGCGTGCGCTGGGGTGGTCTCCACAGGCTGTTCACCTCGTCGCAGGACAAAACCATCAAAGTCTGGAACGACAGAACTTGGAATTGCCTACACACGCTATCAGCGCACACGCACTGGGTAAACCACCTAGCTCTGTCCACCGACTTCGCGCTCAAAACGGCGTATCATGACCACACGGGCAAAGCGCCTTTGGCCGCGGACTTTCGAGCCGCGAAAGCGAAAGAACGATTCGAAAGCGCGGCGCGTCATGAGGGAAAGCTGGTCGAAAGGCTCATCTCCGCGAGCGACGATAACACGATATTCCTCTGGGACCCGTCTTCGTTCGACGACAACTCCAGCGCTACTCCAAAGCCGGTGGCACGATTACTCGGCCACCAGAAACAAGTCCTGCACGTCTCGTTTTCCCCGGACGGCCTGTACATCGCGAGCGCCAGTTTCGACAACAGCGTTAAACTCTGGAGTGCGCGAGATGGAAAGTTCGTAGCCACGTTGCGCGCGCACGTCGGCGCCGTGTACATGGTTTCCTGGTCCGCGGATAGTAGACTCCTCGCGAGTTGCAGTAAAGATACGACAGTTAAAGTGTGGGATGTAGGGACGGGGAAGTTAAAGATGGATTTGCCGGGACATAAGGATGAGGTATATGCGTTGGATTGGAGTGGGGATGGGACTGGCGTAGCGAGTGGTGGGAAAGACAAGGTCGTGAAGGTGTGGAGGCATTAAAGAAAGGGACTTTCCAACGCTTTATGAGTTGCTCGGGGAGTATGCTCTTACACGATGATGATGATACCCAGATATGACGGTTACGACAAGTGGGATAGACTGTTCGGTTCAATGGGAAAATATGTACGTTGTTCTTTCGATTTGGTGAATTTTGCATGGTTCCTCGATGTTACAAAAACAACAACCATCCCGTCCGATCTATCGATCTTCCCCCTCCTCGGACGATTGTTGACCTCTGATCACCACGTAATAAACACGAACTTCCTCGCCACTTCCTCCGTTATGCTTACCAACCCTTTCTGAAGCCGGGCTTTGAGGAAGGAGGATTATAGATAATCTTCCTCGTCTTAATGGGTGCCCACTTGTACCTCTTAACCCAACCGCTCAGAGCAAGCAGCGCCGTACCGATAATCAACACCTTGAAACCCATCTTCTTGCGCTCATCCATCTCAGGTTCAGCAGTCCAGTGCAAGAATTCAACCACATCCTTGGCCATCTGCGACGCGGTGGCGGGTGTGCCGTCTTCGTATTCGACCAAGCCATCGTAAAGAACACGAGCCATGGCGATACCAGTACCAGGGAAATAAGGGTTGAAGTTCAAACCGGACTGAACGGAAGCGCCGGCAGGAGGCTCTTCGGGATAGCCGGTGAGCAAGCTGAAGATGTAGTTGCAGCCGCCATGTCGGGCCTTGACCATGAGTGATAGATCAGGCGGGAGGGCACCATTGTTGGCGGCACGAGCGGCTTCGTCGTTCTTGTATGGTGCTGGAATGTAATCGGAGAGCTTGCCGGGCCGTTTTTCAATCTCTCCTTCATCGTTGGGTTCAGTGTCGTATTCATTCTCTTCGGCCATTGCTTTGGCTTCGTCGACAGTCATCATTGTGCCGACCAGTGACCGGTAGGGAATTCGCTTCAGGGAGTGGCAGGCGGCGCAAACTTCGCGGTACACTTGAAAACCTCTTCGAAGGCTGTAAAAGGTCAGTTGGTTGATCTCCTCTGGGCGCTGGGCAATTCTCACTTTCCGTGATCGAATGTTTTTGTCCATTTTGTGTGCTCCCATGGATACTGGGTTGGGTGTAGACTAAGTAGCGTTGTCAGCCTTGAACTGCTCCTGAGCATCTCCCCAAGCTTACCCTTCTTCCGCCGGAGTCATGGCATAGACATCTTGACCAAACAAATGATAATACCAGGCGACGGAGCCAATTGCAGCTACTGTCGCGGCGGACGCACCAGCTGTGAGCCAGAAGGGAGGCGAGGCGGCTTCATTGGAGCTTGAGGATGCGGCACGCTATAGAAAGGGTCAGCAAAGGGCCTAATTATTGCAGCATGCAGGCAAATTCGTGAGGCATCCGAGGGCGTGGACTGACAGTTGTGGTCTTCCGGACGATGGTTCGTGTAGCGGCCCTCAATGGGATACTACGGACGGCCGACGTGGCCAACATCGTGTCTTGAAACCGTATCACCCTCGATAGATGGCGGCAGAGGGGAGAGCGAGGTTCGTCTACGCGGCTTTTAAAGAGTGACCGGGTGGTGAGGTGCTGCGCAGGAGGTTCTCAATCCAAAGCTTTGAAGCTACATTTTCGGGGTCATTAGCCGAGCTGTGATTGGCCAGGCCCAAATCTATGAACGATCGAATCAATCAACGGCGGGAAGAGCCGAAGTCGCGCACGTGATCATCATCATCGACGTGGACGCTCTCCAAGTCTTGACGCTCTTTTGCTGGTCCTCTGTCTATCTGCGACCTGGAGCTATCAATCTCGCCGCGGTGACGATTGCTGCGACTCCTAATGTCAGTCAGAGGATCCAAGAACCCGTCTTGGAATGACCAGTTCAAGAGCACCAACCAACGCGACTTTAATCTCCAAGTCATTATCTCGGTCGTCTTCGGGCTGAGCGCTTTCCTCTCGTTCTGTGTATGCGCCCATCTCACTTTGCAATACCCTGGGTGGATTCTGACATGTGTAGGTTCTCCGACCCAAATGGACGAGTTTATATCATGCGCGCAAGAAACAATCTGGCGCAGCATCGCGTCTTCCCGAATTACCAAAGTCGCTGTTCGGATGGATCCCCGTCCTCCTGAGAATCAACGAAGCCGAAGTGTTAGCCTCTGCTGGCCTTGACGCCTATGCCTTCTTGTCCTTCTTCCGATACGCGGTCAAGTTTCTCTCGGTCACCCTCTTCTTTTCTCTCACGATCATCTTACCCGTCAACTACAAGTTTACTGGCGAACTACCCTACCCTCCTATCAATGGCACCGCGCCCTTCGTCCAACCTATACTGTTTTCTGATGACGATACGAAGAGACCGAAGAAGCCAAAAATTGAGAAGGATGACAGTTACCTATGGATGTACGTGGCATTTGCCTACTTTTTCACCGGGGTGGCCATATATCTCCTGATTAGAGAGACAACAAACATCATTCGAATACGACAAGCCTATCTCGGCAGCCAGGCTACCATAACCGATCGGACCCTCCGCCTGTCGGGAATACCGAGCGAAATGAGGTCAGAGGGAGCAATCAAGCACTTCATTGAGGATCTGCAAATCGGGAAGGTTGATAGCGTCATGCTGTGCAAGAACTGGAAGGCCCTGGATGAACTGATGGCTCGTCGCATGGCTTGCCTCCGGAAACTGGAAGAGTCTTGGGCGTCATATCTCGGCCACCACCATTCGATGCGCCATTCCCGGCGCACCCATAGACAGAGAAATATTCTTGACGGTGACGAAGAAAATGGAGCTCTGCTTTCGAGGTCGGAAATGGAGCAGGCTCACGCAACACCCGCTGACAGGCCCCGACCTACTCATACTATCCGATACGGTCCGCTCAAGCTTTACGGCAAGAAAGTTGATGCTATCGACTACTACGAGGAAAAACTGCGTGTCATGGACGAAAGGATTCATGCTCTAAGAGCTACCGACTTTAAGCCAACTCCATTAGCTTTCGTCACCATGGAATCCACCGCAGCATGTCAAATGGCTGTACAAGCAATTTTGAGTCCCAAGCCCGGAGAGCTCCTTGCCAGCCTCGCCCCGCCGCCGGCCGATGTTGTCTGGAAGAACACATACCTCTCCCGCGACGTCCGCATGGCCAGATCTTGGAGCATCATGATCCTCATTGGCTTCTTAACCATCCTTTGGGCTGCCATTGTCGCTCCTCTAGCTGGCCTGCTCAGTATCGAAGTCATCGACAAAGTGCTGCCCGGGTTGGCCCAAGCACTGGAAGACCATGAGATCATCCGATCGCTGGTTCAAACAGGTCTTCCCACCTTGTTGTTCTCACTCTTGGCTCTGGCTGTGCCATACTTGTATGACTGGCTTGCCAATCAGCAAGGCATGACGTCTCAGGGAGATGTGGAAATGTCGGTCATTTCCAAGAATTTCTTCTTCATCTTCTTCAACTTGTTCATCGTCTTCACGATATGGGGCTCCGCCACCACGTTTTACGACTTCTGGCAGGATTTGCGAGACATCTTCCGAGACACGGCAGGAATCGCATACGCAGTTGCTAAGGCTCTTGAACAGCTTTCTCCCTTCTATGTCAACCTCATTGTCCTCCAGGGCCTGGGACTGCTTCCATTCAGATTACTCGAATTCGGCTCTGTGGCATTGTACCCTATCTATCTCATTGCGGCAAGGACTCCCCGGGATTATGCCGAATTGTCTCAACCGCCAATCTTCAGTTACGGTTTCTACCTACCTCAGACCATGCTTATATTCATCATCTGTATTGTCTACAGTGTCCTTCCTGCCTCCTGGATGATCACCCTGTTCGGCCTGGTGTATTTCCTCATCGGCGGGTTCATCTACAAGTACCAGCTGCTCTATGCCATGGAACACCGTCAGCATTCGACTGGCCGGGCCTGGCCTATGATTTGCAACCGCATCATCACCGGACTCGTTCTCTTCCAGGTTGCCATGACCGGCATTCTAGCCCTACGAGGTGCCTTGACCGCTTCAGTGTTTTTGGCCCCGTTGCTGGCTGGTACCATTTGGTTCACTGTATATTTCCAGCGCACATATGTCCCTCTCATGCGCTTCATCGCTCTTAAGAGCATCGATCGTGCCAGCTCACCCCAACTTCCCACGCCGCCGGAGTCTGCCTGGGACAGAGATACTGATTACGGCCAAGACGTCGACACGAGCCAGGACACTGGTCTTCGATATATCAACCCCAACCTTGTCCGGCCACTAGAGACGTTGTGGATACGTAAACCTGGTCACGGACGCCCAGAGCACAGTCAGAGTTGAGCAGCCTTTCGTCTTCCAAGGTTTTCTTGACGCATAGCAAGCGGATGATTGATTTTGTGTCCTTCTCCAGAGATACCCATGTACAGAAGTGTTAATAGCCCCAGTAACATGTGCGAGCTCGATGTAATTTACCATAAGCAGCTCGACCATCAGACCATATCCTCCTTTTGACCGATTCCAAGACCAGTGCTCGCCGCTGCAGTGGTTGATCTGCTTGGCTGCACTTTTCCCTCCTGATGCTCAGTTACGCCTGCCTCGTGGCATCAATGCGATCGAGGGTGTCTATCACAATGCAGGAAATCCCAAACATGGACGGAGTGGGAGGTGCGACCTGCGTGTTTACCTGGGCGGAATCACGATGGCCTCTCACACCCTTCTTCCTGCTCGGCCCCAATCCTATCCCTCCTCATACTCTTATGCATTCTATTCAGGCCTCTTACAGTCTCATTATTAATTACACAGTCTAGCTGTTCGCCGACCTGGCTTACGAAATCCTCGTCTCTCGAGGAATTGCATCTGTCGACGAATACCAACTCAGAATGATCTACTCTGGCGATCACTACTTCCCGCTCAACTACCCACACATGATCGCCGGTGTTACACGCAAGCCTCCTTTCATCGGAAATCAAACTCGAATGGATCTTGGGCAATGGAAAAGAGCACAGCCGCCCTTCATACATCTTCCAGAGTGTGTAACGCAAGAGTCAAAATCCGCTCACTCTGGCCTCACCCGCTCCGAATCAAGTCCGCCACACTCAGAGCACACCGCGTGCTCGGAGGAACATAGCGGTTGTCTAGATGAACGGCAAGAGGGAGAGCACGGCATTGTTCCCAGGGGAAACTCTGACGCCACCGTACACATGCTTGAGGCACCTGCTGTCCATCCAGGTCTGACTTTTGACTGTCCGGGCAGCATGCCAGCGGCCCAACAAAGCCAACTGTTCAGACCACCTTCCCTGGCCTCGGCTTCTTCACAATCTTCATCTCGTTCCAGCCTCGCTAGAATTCCACCTGGTGTCATGGTTGGCATCTGGCCGTGCATCGCGACTTCATCCCCGAGATCATCTCTCCGCATATTCTACCACCCAGAGCAGGTTCGCACCAGCTCTTTGTGCGGCTTTGACGGTGCTAATGACGAGCCGGATGAAATACAGTCGGCAACGATCAGCCGGTCCGCCAGCGTTTCTGATCTTAAGGTCCCTTCCATCCGGCGGCTTCGGCCTTCGGTAGTACACTTCTTGTCCGATGAACACCTGAATTGGAGAGAGGCTGCTCGTCGGAAAGAGCGGGACGACTTCACAAACCCCTTTGGTCTTGACGATTCTCCCTCCAGAAAGACTTCCAGCGCTTCTGAAGGGACCACATACCTGCGACCAAACGCTTTTGCGGGCCATCGTGACACATTGGCAAGGCTGCACTATTTCGCCAAGTGTGATGAAGACGACCAAACTGCCGCAGACAGTGATGATGAGTCCTACATAACTGCATGGACTCGTCAGCCATCGGTCTCTACTCCGTCTCGGAGATACAGCCTTACCGGGGGAAACTTGGACATTTTCCTCCCTGAAAGGATCGTCGATACTGTGCTCAGCTACTTGTCGTTCGAGGACTACAAAGCTTTGCGGACTGTGTGCCGTCAATGGCACGCAAGCCTTCCTCAGCCCAAGCTGCCTGGAGCATACCGTCTCCCGAGAGAGGTCCTCAAGCATATCTTTTCCTACCTGGCGCCCTGGGATTTTGATGCCGCACGTCATACCTGCAAGCCTTGGTTCTTAGCAGGTCTGGATTGCAAACTTCTCGGACCCATGCTGAGAGACTGCGGGTGTCAATCTGGGTTGGCCGCGGACATCGGGCAGGTGCAAGGCAACATAGTCGCGAAAAGACGAAGCTGGGACACTCAGCTTGGTCCAATGGAGCCTGACGCTGACAAGGTCATTGACAAGGAGTGGCTCTGCTCCAAAAGGTTAGCGACTGAAACTCGGCTGTCACCCTACTGGCAAGGTGATTCCCTGTCAGGGAACTTTGCTTCATCCTCGAGACTCTCGGTTACTGAAGAAGTTGACTTCTCCAAGATCCTGACTACGCTTGTCTCGCCCACAAAGTCCAGATTCACGGTGTCAGCTTGTGGCAAGTTTGTTCTCGTGGTATCTGGTGGTGATATATCTGTCTACAGCTTGTCTGATCCAGATCATTCACTGGATCCAGTTGTCAGGCTGGCAACTGGCATCGACGTCCTGAAAGTCAGTATGGACACCAGTTCCGAACGCTACTCGGTTGCAGCCCTTCTGGCGGGTCGGATCGGCATGCTCTGGGACCTGCACGGTAGCCATGTCCAGACACGCTATCGCAGCAACTCGGGCGAGCCTATGAATCTGGGTATGCAGACACATATCCAGAGCTCGGCGGGCTTCCAGAACTTCAGGCCTTCCGTCGTCAACCTACCTGTACGAACGCCGGAGGTGTTCGCTCCTGAGTCCTCGGATTACAATCTCGGACCAGCAACGCCGCTCAGCAACACTTCTCCTCCTCATGCTCTGCCGAGCACTCCATTCTTGTAGGACGAGCATGTCCGCAGCTCGGAGAGCCCCGGAGAGATTGATGAAGAGATCAATGCAGCGGTGCAAGCCGAGCAAATTAACCGTCGGCTAGGTATTCCGATTGAGACGAGGGCGACAGCTATTTACACCGACTTAGGCAGTACGGAAGATCAGCCAAGGAGTGTGGCGATCTGTCCGAACCGGAAGTGTGTTGCCTACGGGTGCAGAATGGGCTTGGAGCTTTACTGGGTCGATGCTTTGACTGGAGGTGATCTCAACCGCTGGTTCCCACTCGCTGCACCTAGCGATTATCTGTACTTCCTGCCCCAGCGTACAGGGGTTGACTCGAGAAAGAAACTACGGCTGATTTCAAGTGCCGCTGGACCGGTCGCTCCCCAGCTCGTGAGGAGTGACAGCACCCCGGCGAAGTGGAAGTATTGGCCTACCTCTGCGTCTTTCGGCCGACGACAAAGCTTGACACGACTGTTCTTTGGTAATCTACCCTTTCCCTCGCCCGCAGGCGACCCTGACACATCTTCTGGCTCGGACAGTCCGCCAAGGACCGACGAGGTTCAAGGAGTCTTACGGACTGTTGGTTGTGATCACTTCTGTGCCATTCCTGTCAGCGACGGATTCCATTTGGTCTTCACCGACCCTGGTAGTGGATTGGTCTGCCTGGGTAGTGACGCGCCACTCGGAGGCCCGACCAAACTTGTCCGGAAGGTCATGTTTATCCCACCCGAGCGAGACGAAGGGCAACGAAGGCCTTCCCCTCTTCGCTATGCTGTCGGGAAGGCCCTCGAATGGGGTCTGAGGCTTGTTGTGGTGTATGATAACGATCAAGTTGTTCTGTACAGCGTCCCGTCGGATATCTTCTGTCAACTCCGAGACCGGAAGGGTACAGCTGATGTGTGGGACGAGAACTCTGGGGTCCTTGGGCAGAGTGATTTGATCATGGATTCTTTGCTGGCCAGTGGCGGAAATAACACAGCCGGCGATGCGTCATCCGACGAAGAGACCGACAACACTCCTGACTGTGCACATCTGCCTCTGCAACTGGCCGGATCAGTCATTAGCTTCGTTGATGGTCGAGTCGTTGACGATCTTGCGGTTCAGAGCGAGAATGGAGGACTCTCCGTATGGATGTTTTACAGAAGCGGAATCGCCGAACTCTACAATATCTATGCTCCGCGTGATCATCAGGTTCGGAAAAGGTATGTCGGCGATAACGGTCTGGTGTACGACAAGACGAGAGAACTGCAAGGGCATGATGAGACCGGCATCGAGACTTCCAAGGACAAAGAGGAGGACGATGACAGACACGTCAAATGGGCAGGTCAAGAAAACCATAATTGAAGATATGTCCACCCGAGACTGGGATATTGAACCGCTCAGCAATAGGCTCTGAGGTCTTCGAGGAAAGAGCCGAGTTGGGGAACGGCTGGCTGTTTTTGGTATAGGTAGCTAGACGAGTATTGTTATTACTGTGCTGTTTGTTAGCACAGAATCAAGCATAAGACTGTTAGATTGAAGGTAGACTGTATCAAGGTACCTATCACTGAGCTGACGGCACAGCTACGGATATTTCACCTTGGATATCTCTTTTCTGCGTCACCACGCCTCAACTTGGATTTCAAGACGATCATCTCAATCACTTGTACACAGTACATCCGACCTCGCTCCTTTCGACTCGCCATTACACACCTCAGACCTCGAACTTCAAACCTCAGCTCCGGTCAACGGTCAACTTATTACACCACCACCTCGGTCTCCATATCCAAGCCCCTCAGAATCATCCTCCCCACCCTCGCAATCTGCTCGGCACTGGTCGTCAGACTGGCCATGAAATAAATGACATCGCCCAGCACGCGCGAGTGGATCCCGCACCCTTCTTCGTCCAGCAGCGTCAAGAGCCGCTCTTGCAGCGAGGCCGCCGCCGTGGAGGTATACCCTGCCTGGGCACCCTGCGGGGCAAGCTTGAGGACCAGGACGGTGCCGAGGGCGAAACAGCCCGAGAGACGGGGGTGGTGGGAGAGGGTGTCGACCAAGGTGGGCGGGAAGAAGGAGTAGATTGGCGGGTCTGCAGACAGTCGATCCGTGGTGGGTGTGGGAGTGATTTGTGCAGACCAGGCTTGTTTGAAGGGTTGCCAGGATCGTGACGGTGACGTCTGTGAGGACACGCCCCCGTCGAGTCGGCGATACTCGTCGAGCGCTTTGGTCGCGACGGTACAGCCGACCGGGTGGGCGGTGTAGCTGTGGCCGTGGAGCAGGGCGTCGGTCTTGTCACTTGAGAGGAAGGTCTGGAAGATGGGGTCCGAGGCCGTGGTGATGGCCAGGGGGAGCAAGCCTGCTGTTAGGAGTTTGGCGTGCACGGAGATGTCGGGCGCGATGGCCGGATCAATGGCCGGTTGAGATCCTCCCGCCGAGGAAGCCTTGAGATGGGGTTGGGGTTTTTCGATCTCGTCGGCCTCGTGGGCGCCCTGGGCCCCGTCCGCGTGCTTGGAGGAGAGGAAGGAACTTGAGCTCGCGCGCCCGAGGCGATACAGGCCTGTGAAGACTTCGTCGGCGATGACGGGCACGCCGGACCAGTTGGCCGAGGATGGGAGGTTGTCACTGTCCGCGGTATCTGGACTGGCTGGCTTGCTGGGGTGGATTAGATCGGGGTTCTCGCGGATGGTCTTGATTAACGTGCGTTGGAAGAGTGGGTCCACGAAGATCATGCCCCCAGCGCCCATGAGGAGGGGTTCGAGGACCAGGGCGCCAAAGCGGCGGTGTTGGTCGCGGACCAGTGCTCGGAGGGTGCGGGTGATGTGGTCTTTGTAGCGGGTTGCGTCGTCCGGGCGGGCGTCGAAGTCGAAGATGGAGGGTAATGAATCGAACGTCTGCGTCTCGGTCGTGCCCGAGGGCGACGTTTCGGCCGGGATTGTAAGTTCCCATTTCCCCTTCGTGAAGATTAAAGACGGTGGGTCGAACCAGTAGCCCCAAGGCCGGTGCCAGTCGACTTTCTCGTTGAAGACGGACGGTTCGCTGCAGTTCATCACGCCAATCGTGTCGCCGTGGTAACTGCCCTTTAGGCCGATGATCTCCACCGGCTTATTGTCGGCCACGTCGTCCTTGGTCCAGCCGTACCTGGCACAGGAAGCACGTAGGGCCATCTTCACCGCGACTTCCATGCCTGTGCTGCCGTTGTCGGTGAAGAAGATTCGGCTGAGGCGCGGATTCTGCAGTGTTTCGAGAAGATTGTACGAGATGTCGAGGGCGGGTTGATGGACCGAGTGGGCAAACATGACGTGGCCGTACCGACCCGCTGCGTGGGCGGCTGTCAATGCGATATCGGGGTTGCCGTGCCCTAAACCTTGGGTCCACCACGATGCCGATGCATCGAACAACGGGGTGAGAAGGGACTGCGGGACCTTGTTTTCAGCTTCAAGTGACTTTATCCCTGGAACGAATTCCTGCTCTGGGGCATCCTTGGCAATGTAGGTCTGAAAGTGGTCGTTGTACGCCGAGTCAATGGCGGTGACGTTGTGTGAGATGCCGTGCTGGCGGAAAGGATGCCAGATCACCTGTTCCGCGTGACTGGGCATGGCTATCAACTGCGAGACGCGACGGTAGTGTTTGTCTCTGAGGTGGTCGAAGAGAGCGGTGATGGGGCGGCCATTCGAGGTGTCTGCGTAGTAGCTGCGGAGCTGCTCTTTGTCGGTGACGGGATCGTCATGCTTCGGTGGCGGCTGGGGCAGAGCGAATGTCGCGATGTCGTGGTTCTGGAAATACTTCTCGAGGTACTCGAAGTTGCCCCAGTCGGGGTCGTTGAACAGGATGATCGAGTCGACGTCATAGCCGCGGATGTGCAAGGACTCGAATGCAGATATTGTTGTCGCTATGCCCCCGAGTTTACTGTCTCCGACAAGGATGGTGGGCAACCTCAATGGCCGATAGAGGTCGGCTTGAACGATGCCAGAGGGACCTGGTGAGAGGACGCCTCCAGCAGTTTCGACGATCGCATATCTGCCTCCTGCCGTAGCGTGCTCCGTGAGAAGTGCCTTCACCCTGGACAGTATTGATGCGTCGGATCTTGGTATTGAAGAGTCCTTGTCCAATGCAGCCGCCAGATGAGGGCTTAACGGCCGCGAGAACTGTGAGATGTTCTTGGACACTATGCCAGGTACAAAGGTCCCAATGTGACTAGAGCACTCGGCGGCCGATTCAGCAGGTGAGTCTCGCGATCAGCCAAGGGACTTACCCGACATCGGCCTCGTTCTCAGGGCCTGTCGACACGGGCTTCAAATAAAGCGTCGGTACCCGACTCTCTGGACGACTCTGCAAAGCCCGACACAACAACGTCGAGACGATGGTCTTGCCGACATTCGTGTTGGCGCCAAAGACCTGCCATGCCCTCAAATCGCGCCACAGCATCACGGCTGCTCAGCAGGAGAAAGGAAGAAAAAGTGCTGACTGGAGCTCGGCTCACCGAAGCGTTTTCGTGCCTGCCAAGCAATGAGAGCCCCGCTTTGGCACTTCCGAGAACATGCGAGCTTACGATTGGCTGCCCAAGAGCTTGTTTTTCGGCTCAGCTTCCGCATTGGCGGATTTTCTGACTAGGGCGTCTTCGTCCTTGCTGACCCAACGCTTTCTTGGGCCGCGGTTGTCCTGATTGACCGAGATTGGCGCGCTGGGAACGTACACAGGACCTCTGCCCTCCAATGCGACTTGGTCTTGCTCGCTCTGGCGGTGGAGTTGAGCTGCTGGGTGGAACATTCAAACGTCGATTACCCCCCGATAGCCTGCGTCGACCATGTCGCCGTCACCGTTGGAACAGCGTCTTACTGCTCTCTTGGAAAAGCGTCGCGCTCAGTCGAAGCTTCGAAGTCTAAAGTCGAGTCCACCCGGGTCAGTTGACTTCTCTTCCAATGACTTCCTGTCGCTGTCGACCAACAAGGACTTCCAGGATGACTACCTGGCCCATCTGAACAAAGGTGCCACACCGCTGGGATCGACCGGCTCGAGGCTTCTGGATGGCAATTCGAAGCTCGCAGAGACTCTGGAGCGCGAGATCGCGGCTTTCCATGGCGCTGAAGCCGGGCTCCTGACGAACTCGGGGTTCGACGCGAACGTCAGCATTTTTGCCTTTCTCCCCCAGCCGGGGGATGTCATTATCTACGACGAGCTCATCCACGCCAGCGTGCATGATGGCATGAGGCAGTGTCGGGCTAAACAGCAGATTCCATTCAAACACAACGATGTCGAGGACTTGGGTCGCATCCTGCAGCGATTTTCATCCTCGAGTTCTAATCAGACCATCTTCGTGGCTCTGGAGACAGTCTACAGCATGGAAGGCGATCTTGCCCCTCTTACAGAGATTGTCGACCTGATCGAAGCCTTGCTCCCGCACAACAACGCACATCTTGTGGTTGACGAGGCGCACGCGACAGGCATCTACGGACCGAACGGGTCTGGAAGAGTCTGCGAGCTCGGGCTCGAAAAGCGAGTCTCCATCCGTTTGCACACCTTTGGCAAAACTCTTGCGACCAATGGCGGTGGGTACCCGTGCCGTGGTCTGTAAGCAAATCAACTGGCTGACACACAATGCTTCAGCAATCATCCTCTGTTCGCCCATCATTCGCCTCTACCTTATCAACTACGCTAGGCCCCTGATCTACACGACATTCATGTCGCATCCTAATCTCCTGGCGATTAAGACCGCATACGACTGGCTCAGGATGGGGAAAGCCAATTTCGTAAGCAGGCGATGATGGTATGACCTGTGCTCCTTCAACTGACATTTGTCCTCGACAGCTTGCGGCCAATCTATACCATCTGATAGATCACCTCTACTCCCGGTTGCAGTCCTTGGGGGCGCTCGCTTCGAGTCCTACTGACCCGACTGGCAAGCCCGTCGTGACATTGCCGACGACATGCCCGGAATCACCCATATTCGCCCTTCTGAGTCCGCAGCCCCGCTCTCTGGCTTCACACTGTCAGTCCGCCGGGTTTATCGTGCGCCCCGTCGTCGCACCTACCGTGCCTGCCGGCACCGAGCGCGTCAGGGTCTGTCTGCACGCAGGGAACACGGTGGCGCAAATAGACAAGTTCGTCGAATGCGTCAGGCAATGGATCATCAAACAGGGCGCCACAGATGACCAGACGGAGCGATCTATCGCGTCGGAGAGACCTCTTCTTGCCAAAATCTGATTCAAGTCAAGTCAACCTTGGGACGAAGTAGCTGATTAGTTCTCCGTATCCCATGTGCGGTCAACTTTCAACTTTACTGACTGCAGGTCTTGGCATACCCAACTATGTACCATTCCATAATAACAAAAGTATTACCATGCTATTTACTTGGTATGCCTATATCAATTTATGTACCAATCGCTCTAGCGAAACGCTGAGGGGTACGCGGTCAAGCCGGAAGACGACGAAGTCGTGGAGAATGTAGCAGAGGTCTAATGCAGGGGCAGATCGGGAGGGGGGATCTAGGTACCTACCTGGGTACTGTAGGCGTGCCTATCAAACCCTTAACTGCGCCTGCTGTAGCTTGAAGCGCCGGGAGCTGCTAGGCTCGGCTCTGATGAAGCAATCGGCCCGAGCTCTTTTTGCAGCCTGCGACATATGTACCTCCGACAACCACCCGAGATTCGCAGACACCGACAATTCAGGGCTCGCACAGATCCCAAAGTGAAACTGTACGAGAAGGATTCGGTTGATGTCGAGTATCGAATACGAATCAGGTTCTCTTTAGGCAATGCTCAAGGCTTGGACACAATCAGGGAAACAAGCATCGTCAAAGTAGCAACCTTTGCGGGAGCGAAGGAGCGCCACCCCAAGCAACGTCTGGAATCCATCCCTACCAGACACCTCTCGGGGTCAGAAATACCAGATGTCGGGCACCTTTTCTCCCGGAGACTCTCTAGGGGCCCGCCTCCGCTATGAACCACAGCCTTTGCAATTCGGCACCAGTGGCCGTCGTGGCAAAGTCGTTGATTTGACTCAGCTCGAGATCTACACCAATGTCGTCGCCGAGGTTGACTACCTCCTCTCCCTCGAGCCTTCTCAAGGCGGAATCCGAGCCGGTGACGACTTTTACTTTGCGTACGACCTCCGTCCCAGCTCTACCCAGTTCGTCGAGAATGGCCGGGGTGGCATCTGCCAGGCGGTCGAGCAAGCCCTGAGGGACAAGGGTATGCGTCCTGTGAATCTAGGAGCGATCCCCACGCCCGCCCTGACGTACCAAGCCCTTCGAAATGGCAAAGGTTCCATCATGGTCACTGGCAGCCATATCCCTTTCGACCGCAACGGGTACAAGCTTAACACCTCTAAGGGCGAGCTGTTGAAGAAGGACGAGCAGCCCATCAACGCTAACGTCGAACGCGTGCGCGCGACACTCCTCAATGAGCCCTATACCGAATCTCTGTTTGATGACTGGGGGAATCTACGCAATGGAAAGCTCGATCTTCCGCCGATTCTGGCTGACGGGAAGGACGCCTACGTCCAGCGCTATCTGGATTTCTTTGGAGGTGAGACTCTTCACGGCATGAAACTCCTCGTCTACCAGCACTCTGCCGTCGGGCGTGATATCCTCGTCGACATATTGGAAAGACTTGGCGCCCAAGTGACCACGGCTGGCCGCAGCTCCACCTTCGTGCCTATCGACACCGAAGCAATAGACGAGGCCCAACTTAGGACGATCCAAAAACTCTTCGACGAGGCCGGTGCGACATTCGACGCCGTCGTCTCTACTGACGGCGACAGCGACCGCCCGCTCCTCGTCGCCCCCGAAGGCACCAAGCTTCGATTCTTCGGCGGCGACCTTCTGGGCATGATCGTCGCTGAGTTCCTGGGGGCCGATGCCGTCGTCGTGCCCATCAGCACCAACGACGCCATCGACCGCGGGTCTCTCGCCCCTGTCCTCGAAGCGAAAACCAAAATCGGCAGCCCATACGTCATCGCTGGCATGCAAGCCGCCGTCGCCAAAGGCCATGGTCGTGTCTGTGGATGGGAGGCCAACGGCGGCTTTCTCACGGGTTCCGACATGGACCGCAATGGCAAAACGCTGACCGCCCTGCCCACGCGGGACGCGGTGCTGCCGCTTCTCTGTGCCCTCTCGGCCGCAAATCAACGTCGGATGACGGTGCCGGAGCTCTTTTCGACCTTGCCCCGACGCTTCAGCCGGGCTTCGCTGCTGCGCAACTTCGCCCGTTCCGCGAGCATGAAAATCATTGCGCGCTTTTCACCCCCCGACCCCGCCGTGCAAGAAGTCTCGTATCATCCCCATGATCACGTCATTACCGTGCAAACCCTGTCGTCTACCCAGGCTTCGACTCACCCCAGCAAAGCGCACGCCGAAAAGCTGGAGCAGATCCGCAACGAACTGCAAACCATCTTTTCGCCCGAGGAAGGGTTCGCCCCGATCGCCCGGCTCAACTACACCGACGGCATGCGCATCATCTTCACGAACGGCTGTGTCGCTCACGTCCGCCCGTCCGGCAATGCCGACGAGCTGCGCATCTACTCTGTCGCCGACACCCAGACACATGCTGACGAGATTGTCGCTCGCGGCGTCGAGGAGCCGAATGGGCTGCTGAGACGGCTGGAACGGTTGGTGTAGAAAGAGATTTTCGAGGCATCGGCATCAGCATCGGCATATTAGCGCGCGTGCGGTACAAATACAAAAGTGCGACTCCCGACCGACTACAGTAGACTGGTTCTACAAACATGCTTGGCATTCTTCCGTTCGCCTCGTTACTGGTAACCCACTGTTGTGTGTGTAGCCTATCATGGTACCACTATTATGTGTATGGCCCTTAGATCGCCTAGCGATGGTAGGTAGTCTTTGGTTTCCCCCGAAAAAGGGACCAGCAACGGAGTCTGTTAGAGTCGTGCTGGCGGTAATTCCATGCGGACAGTCTGCCCTGACTTATTACAGGTGGCACGGATTGCATTGCCATTACGAGTACAGTAGTGTTCATTCTTCCGACAAAGGCCTCGTACAGAAGTATCACGATTTCGTGTTCCTACTCCTCCAACTCGAGTGACCCATTGGGTCGCGGGCAATGCTCTCCCACTCCCTCACTTTCTCCAGCCCAACACCTTCGTCGAACCCATACTTTAACCGCGTGGCCTCCGCGGCCAACTTGGCGTACTTCATGGCTCCTCTCGTGCTGCCCACGCTGTTGTATGCAAGGGCCGCGTATCCGTACGCGGAGTCCAGAAACCCATCCAGCCCTTCGGCTTTGTACAAGTCGACGAGCCTTTCGGCTTTCTTGACGCTGGAGGAGGCCGTTCCCTGAGAGAGCTCCCACTGGAGCGTCACGATGTCTTGGGTGGCTTTGTCGGAGTCTGCTACCGTGCGGTGGTGGTTGTTGTTGTGCGAGCCAGGCGAGCAGCGCGGGCAAGTGCATGTGAATTGGAATATCGACTGGAAGTGTTTCTGCCGGTCGGCGTGCAGACGCAGAGGTGGCGCGTACGAGATGGTGATTTCCTCGTCCTTTTTGATGGGGCGCACCGCATGGACGTAGTGGGTGAACATGTTGGCGGAGAGGAAGTATTGCGCGCTGCGAAGCGTTAGTTGGATGTAGGTCAGCAAACGCGGTCGAGTGGGAACAAAGTGGCGAGGGCTAGAAAATGCAGAAAATCTCAGGCATACTTTGGCGCGCAGGCGTGGTTGAATCTCGAGGCCTCGGGAAATACGGCCGGATGCATTAAGCCGCCGAGTTTCATCTCGAATCCATTCGCTTTCAAGATGTCCTGGGCCATGACGTCTGGCTCATCGTAAATCTTGGCCAGCGCGAGATAGGCGTCCCTACTTGCCGGCGGGAGTTGATCAATGGCTAGCCTGAGCAATCTCTCCCGATCTTCCGTGAACCGGAGGTCACCGATATGAGTGAGAAGGCAGGGCGTATACGCCGTAATGAGATCCCCACGTCCGAGAGGCCGAGAAGCAAACATGCCCATTCCCTTGCCGGGAATCAGGGCCGTGTACCATGGCCGGTTTTCTGTGTCAGTATGGAGGTTGATACCCTTGGAGGACAGTGCCGTAGGATCCTGGAATGGTGGCAGGGATGCGAACTCCTGTGCGATTGCCGGTCTCGTGAAGATGGAGATGCCTCGTCCGTTGCTAAAGGATGCATTAGTGTAGACGCAGAATTGATCTCCGGTCTCATCGACGTCCTCCGTGCAGATCGGTTTGTGCGTCCAGGGGAAATATGAGGTTGACTCTTCCTGCTGAATATGATCGTGCTCAGGGTCGTCGGCGAATGTCTCGCTTGATGTGGGGAGTTCGTCGTGTGGGGAAGACGCGGCTTGGTCGCTCGAAGAAACAAGTGCGACGCACAGAGAAAGAACAGCTAATGAGATAGCGTTGAGCTTCATTCTATCAGGGTTTGAGAGAGTACAACTCTAAAAGCATCGGACAAACACATGATTAAAGGTGATGCAGAAGACTGGTCGTTGAACTCCATCTCAGATCCTGAAACACTCGGGCGCCGATGCGAGTGTTTCACATTTGACATCCCCTTGTTTCGTGCTTGAGAGGCCACATAAGAGTGCTGACGGGTGTACTGTATATGCGCAAAACTACGTGCAAGTACACGTTGTTGGCTCGGGCGGGACATGGGATGCAGTGAGACGGGAAAGGGACGAAAGTTGATCAAGGAGAACATCTCAACTTCTTCCTGCCTGCGCTGGTGGTTGAGAATTTTCCGCGACTGGCAACTTGGCCGAGAAAGATCAGGCGGAGTACAAGGCAACTTAGCCGAGATAGACAGAGTACAAGGCAACTTAGCCGAGATAGACAGAGTACAAGGCAACTTAGCCGAGGGAGTGACCAACTCCATCGCGATTTTACTTGGTGACATGGAGACAAGTAATGTCAACGACCGGGCAGCCACTTGATACAAGACATAGCTCCATGAGCCTCTAAGGTTCTATCTTTGCTGTTTATTTATACAGTCGTATTAGTGGCTATCTCTAAGCCTTTTTCCTGAAAACCTGGGTATCATGCTTTGTCGTGTCATAACCTCATGCCTTGCATAGTAGTACAAGTCCCAGAGCGAAGCCAGGCGAAAGCCGCTTGTGTTCTCTGGTGGTCGTAGTGGTCGCGTCACTAGAAACTAGCCATCTCCAACCAAGTGCCCACGAACGCCAACTTCCCCATGTCAGTACTGCTCTCCCACGTCTCTGGCTCGGCGTCGTCTTTTCCCTCGTTCTTGTCACCCAAGGCTTTGCTCACTTCATCCTCCGGCACCATCTTGCGTCGAAACTCCGAGAAGCTGAGCTTGCCACCTCCACCGCGCCGATTGGCTTCGGCATCAATCAGGTCATGTTTCTGCCAGAGATAGTACAAATCTCGTGCTTCAACGAGATTTTCTGCGAGCAGACTGGTTCGCTCCGGTGCTTTCGAAGATCGAGCCTTCGTTCCGGGCCGAGTTGGAATCGCTGGTCCTGGTCCATCATCTTGAGTCTCACTCGGGCTTTTGAGCGGAATGGATGGATACTCTTCCTCCTCGGCATCCTTCGCTGAGCTCTGAGATGCGGGGGAAGGTTCCGCTTCGTCCGGGCGAAACTGTGGGAGCGTCGGGTCGCGGTAGAACTCCTCTGCTACACCGTTATGTGTCGGAAGTGCCTCCGGTACTGCTTCGGGCGGTTGACGTTGGAAGCCACTTGCGAATTCTGCAGGACCTTCAGGATCTTCTTCCGCCAGTCCTTCCTCTGTGGGTCCTTCTTCCGTCAGCACCGTTGCAACGGGGTTCCGGAGATGATCCGTATGGCCAGTAGCCATGTGCCGTTCTTCTTCCTTGTCATTTTTCCGTGTCATGAACTCAATCTCAGCTGCTTGCCGCGGATCGTCAAGGTCTCGGTTCAGTTCGAGGATTTTCTCAAACTGTTTTCTTTCCCCTATGGCAAGACGACGAGCGTTGCGCGTCTCTTGTGCTGCCATAAAGTCGTCCTCCTTGTCCTTGAACAAGGCATCCAGCAGCTGGTTGAAGCCTTGTTGAACAGCCTGGTAAAGGATGTCCTTGCCGATGTCTGCTTCAGCCTGGCTGAGCTCATACCCACCCCATCGTTCGTTCACCGGTACGCTTCGCGATGAAGCGTTGGAACGCGTCTCATAGTCTGTGTCGATAGCACTATCATCGAAACGAACTTTCGACGAAGACCGAGACGCCATGGATGCTCTTCTCGGGCTTGCGCCGTTCCGAACGTGTTTTTTGGCGGCCGGTGAGGTATTCTCTTCGTCCGAACTATCAGGCTCCGTGTACCCTGGCGGTTTGGTCATGCCTTCTTCATCGTCGAGATAAAACTGGCGGCGACGCCATCTTTCTTCCACCGCATGCGCGCGTGTGGCTTGCTCGACGTGCTCTGCTGCCGCATCAAGACGCTGTGACTGGGCATAGAGCACTCTTGTCCTATCGACAGGGTCGGTTATGTCCTCCAGAGGCACTTGGTGTCCCAGGGCGTTGGTGATGTCATCCGGTGTAGGAGGCAGAAGGGGAGGCCAAGGGTAGGTTTGGAGAGGCGCATCGGGACCCGTGACTTCTTCCTCAGGTACATCATATTGCTCCATGCCGGAGCCAGTGTAGTCAGCAAAGCTCGGCACCATCATGAGGGCTTCATCCTCAGGAGCCTCTGTCCTGAAGGATCTAAAGGGGTGAGCCCTACTACGATCACCGAGCGCGGCGTTTCCAATAGCGCGAGCGCGATCTCCCCGCGTGTCGGTATCGTTCTGCAATACGCCCGTAGACCCGTTGATAAGTTGAAGGTCTCCGTTGGGTTGACGTTGTTTATCCTGCCCCGTCCTTGATTCGTGGCCATACAGCTCACCTCCACCGAAAACGGCGCTGATCGGTTGGCTGCCTTGGACGACCTCCTGCAGCTCTTCTTCATTGTAGCCAAAATCACCTTGGCTGTTGATCATTTCGCGGCTCAGCTCCTTGCTCAACGCGTAATATGCACGTAGCATGCGGAGAAAGTCCTTGCGATCCACATAGCCGTCCCCATCCAGATCATAGCCGTCAAAGATGCGCGTCAATCTGGCGAACCGGCTCTTGTCCTGCAGGCGAGAGAGGCCGCGGATGTACTCGTCAAAGGTAATGAGGCCGTCCCGATTTGTATCATAGAATGCGAAAATCCGATCGTAGATCAGAGATGCCGGAGAACCTCTGTGACCATTGGAAGAGATAAAGTATGCGTCGAAACCCTTGCGATCGATGGCAACTCCGAGGCCGGTAGGGTCTGTGGTACAATAATGACTTGCGACACATTTGAACTGCTCGTAGAGCGCATCCATTTCTGTGCGTTCCATGCTGGTCCCTTCCAACAGCGGCTTCGACGCGCTTGACGGCAACGAAGTGACAAATGCATCGGGGTTTCCTGGATACCATTTCGGGGTGACCTGCTTCACATTTCCTCTCGAAGGAGCCGGGATCCGAATCTTGTAGAAAACATGGCTTTTCACATGCGAAGAGCTGGCCTCGCAGCTCTCGCAGAGATCGAAGTCGAAACAGTTTGCGCAGTGGTAACGAATGCCTGCGATGGGATGCACTCCACAGCTGTTGCACTCGACGCCACGGTGGATGTAGCCTTCTCGGCGTGCCTGCTCGCCGGCAATGTGATAGAGAAGGTCCAGCATGTTCTGGCTTCCTCCAGGATCTTCCTCATTGTTACCAAACGAAATGTCACTATCAGAGTCGTCGCTGCTGTTGTCGGCATTACTGTTGTCATTTGCATCCGCCAAGGTCTGCAGGACATCAAGTGGAGCTATGCCAACGGTATCCACGGCACCATCGGTCCGGGTAGGGTTGATTCTGGGACTGTGCTCGGGATCGGTGAGCGGATTGTAATATGTTTTGAAGGCAACCTGCGCTTGGTCAAAGGCTTTCGCCACGACATAGACAATCGGGGGTTTGACTCCAAGATTGCTCAGAGCCGTGGCCAATATGGAAGCATCCTCGCCGAATACGAATCCTTCAGGAAACTCTTCCTTGATGAAGTTTTGGACGAACATGGCATGGATGTGGAAGAGGAGGCATTCTTTCTGCATGTCCGATAGCGGCTGCCCACAATATTGGACCAGGGACCCGTGTATAGAGATGAGGTTGCCAGGAACCAAGGTCAGATCGAGGAATTCAGGTGTAGGAAAGAACCAAGGATTGTTATATTGTCCGTAGCCTTGCGTGGTTTCGTTTCGGTGTTGTAGATGTTTGATAGCTTGATCGATAGGGTCATATTCGAGGATTGGCTGGTAGCCACTGCGCCAATTGCTTCTTCTCCTAGGACGGCGGATGGCATTGCTTCGATGGAGGGAGGTGCCTGTAGGCTGCTTCGCATACTGCTGGTAGCTGTAGAGGGCCGCAGTCAGCGCGACCGCTCCAGCTAGCGCGAGGAGAAGCGGCTTTTGATATGACTGATCCGACATGTTCGCGGGATATCCATCGCACTGTTCAGGAGAAGTTGCCGCACGAGGGTGGCGTCTGTGTGTTGTCTGTCATGCAAAGTCACACTTCATGCCTGCGGAGGTTCAGTCAAACAAAATTGCGTACGATGGACTTGTACGCTGACGAAGTAGCTGCCTAAAAGTACAAGTACGGCGGAGTAGGCAGCCTTAATTCCCATGATCATGGAGAAGTGGAGGCGGTTCCCCAGCAGCAACTTACGAGAGCTTGATTCTTCTTTCATCGCATTTGCGCCAACATCACGAAGCATGACAGGACCAGCTGGTAAAGTCACGCAAGTATCCGTCGTCCATGCTTTTGCTGCACTCCGAATAACTTGTCACTGTTCGCGCCAGTGGCACGTGTGGTGTCACGTGCACAAAGCTTGGCAATGTGACGCCGCCAAGCCTTCGTCTGCCTGCTCACCCACGCAGATGATTATGGATGACAACTGCAATTGACATAGTACTTTGAGTGGAATCCAAATGGCTGGCCGGACCGACTCGGGGTTCATGACCTTACAGCATGGGGCCCCATGCACATCGCCAGCCGGTTGAGCCCTCTAGCTCGGAAGTCTTGTGCGCGAGAGACAACCGCTCCACCAAGGCCACCCTCGCCTCGCTCCACCCCTGGTTGTGCCTCAGCCTCGTGGGAGCGGAACATGCCCAGAGCTTGGCACGGCTCCATAGATAAGGGAATCCTCCCTCGTCAGCCCATCACGTTTCAGTCTCAGGCTTACAATTGCTCGGCGGAATTGGCCGTCGTTCTATTTGCAAGAGCTCGATCAGCTTCGACGCAGCATAGCGCACCACGGGTCTTGTCTGCCACGAGGTGGCTCTTCCAGCCAAGAGATACCCAGTAGAGATAAGTTAGTCCCCGACCGTGCATGACAACTTGTTGGCCGACCTGTTATCCGCCCTCGGCATGGATAGGAACCCAGGAACCACCAGCCTACTGGGCACTAACTAGCCGCGTCCACCACCATCATTCTCGAGGCATCTTCACGCCACGCGACAGGCTACTATGCGCCACGGATTCTAGCACGATGGCTATCTAGAATTGTGGTCTCTAGAACTGTCATCTCGGAGTAGGAGATCAGGGTTTGGTTACCTCTCTGGGGATAACGCTCTGTCTATCTCTTGGCACCCGGTCCGACGTAATGGTAACCTGACAAGGGAGAGGTAGGTACCTGGTGCGTGTAAATAGACAGCATGGGTTCCTGAGTATCTTCTGCCCTTCGAATCCTTTCTTTCTCTTGTCCTTATTTCCCTGCTTACTCCCAAGCTATTCATCTTGAGCACTGCTGCTTTTGTCACCAAAGAGGATCTTCCGGCAACAAGAGGATTGCTCGATATTCGGACGCCTCGCCATGGCAGACGCGCCCGTCCCCATCACGGAATGGCCCGACTACAGCGTGAATCCCCAGGGCGGCGACCCCATCACGCAGGATCTCAATGCCCCGTATGACAAGGTATGTGGCGGCAAAGAACAACAGCCGATACATCGAGTGTGTCTCCTTGCTAACCTTCTGCTCTCCGCGCACCCAGGGTGACCTATGTTGGATCCTCGTCTGCACAATCCTATGCTGGCAGATCACTCCCGCCATGTAAGGCCGCCACCGTCGATCAGCACGTGTCAGTTGTCTAACGTTATACCAAGCGGCTACCTCTACGCAGGGATGCATCGCCGCAAAGCCGCCTTGACCATGATCTTCCAGTCTCTGTTCTGCGCTTGTGCCTGCGGCATTCAATTCTGGATCTATGGGTACTCGCTGTACCAATCACACACGACCAACCCGATGCTCGGCAACGTCAGCCTCGCGGCTCTGCACAACGTGCTCGCCCAGCCGTCGCTCGCCAACCCGGACATTCCCGACATTCTGTACGCGTGCTTCGGATTCACCTTCGTCACCGCGACGGCGATGATCTTGGCGGGCGCGATGCTTGAGCGTGGTCGTCTGTGGCCGTCCATGCTTTTCCTGCTCTGCTGGACGACCTTTGTCTACTATATCCTCGCGTACTTTGAGTGGAATCCGAACGGTTGGCTGTACAAGCTCGGCGTCTATGACTTTGCCGGATCGGGCCCTGTGCACATTGCCAGCGGGTTCAGTGCCCTGGCTTGGAGTTTGATGCTGGGTCCTCGGTTAAGCGACCATACCGCCGGGGAGAGGCAGAAGATCACCCATTTCAAGCCTCACAACCCGTTCCTCGTGGGCATTGGCACCTGTTTCATTTGGTTCGGCTGGTTTGCGTTCAACGGTCAGTTTGTTCCAACTCCGGTCGGCCCTATTGTTGGGCATAAAACCACACAAAACCGACCAAGTTTTTGTACTGACTTCGACGTCCCTAGGCGCCAGCACCGCCAACCTATCTATCCGATCCATCTACGTCGTCATCAACACCAACCTAGCCGCCTGCGGAGGCGGCATCGGCTGGACCCTCCTCGAATACTTCCACACCAAGAAGTTCAGCATCATCGGCTTCTGCTCTGGCATCATTTCAGGCCTCGTGGGGATCACTCCCGCGGCAGGTTACGGTAAGTTTTGGGCCCCTTTGTCGGTGTGAATGATGCATCGACCCTCCCGTAACCAACAAATGCCCCCGACTAACACATATACGCACACAGTCCCCGTCTATGTCGCCGCGCTCGTCGGCCTCCTCACCTCCATCTGCTGCTTCTACACCAACAAGTACAAATACCTGATCTCGATCGACGAGGGCCTCGACATCTTCGCCCTCCACGGCGTCGGCGGCTTCGTAGGCGACCTGCTCACGGGCTTCTTCGCCGCCAGCTGGGTGCCCGCCCTGGACGGCGTGTCTGGCGCGTCCTACGCCGGCGGCTGGTGGGAACACAACTGGATCCAGCTCGGCTACCAGCTTGCCGCAGCGACCACGTGCGCGGCGTGGAGCTTCGTCGTCAGCTGCATCCTGCTGTTCGTCATCAACAAGATCCCCGGCTGCCATTTGCGCGTCAAGGAAGAGGACGAGCAAAGGGGTCTGGACTTCAAGTACCTGAACGACGTGCACTGGGAGGAGCTGGAGCGGGGCAGTTTCGGCGGGTTTGCGCCCCAGGGCGTGCACCAGGGCGTGCCGTTCTCCGGGTCCGGGCCTGGGAGCGAGAGTGGGAGCGGGAATGCAGAGCACCAGGGTGTCCTTGCGCCGAAGAAGCAAGAATAGATACAATATCTATATGTACGAGGCTGGGGGTACTTCACTCGCGCGACCTTATTTATATCTTTCCTTCGGTCATGCATGCATGTTTCGGACCTTTCGGCAGTAATAGAGCGTATGAGCTGCAAATTTCTATACTAGGTGTACTTAGATACTCGATACAACACTTCGATTCGTGGGCCATGCAGGAGCCATGCCTGGTTGATCGATTGATTGGTTGGCCAATCATTTCAAGATCCAGTCGAGCAGTCTATAGAGATCCTCACTCTCGCCCGCGCGAGACCTGTACGTTGCTCGAGAGCAAATCACACCTTCAACCTTCAGTTGGTGTCCCACATTGATTGTCCCAGCTTAGATGGAATACCCCGTAGTATTCCGCTCACAGCTCACTACCGCATAGCCGGTTGGTTTCATGGATGCCTGGGCCAATGGACCCCTCCTTCCACAGAAAGACATGCGATGCAGTCCATGCCACTCTCTCATACAGTACCAATGCAGACACAGTCACTGAGTCCATGCTGTGCTTACGGAACACTCGGTCAATACTGAGCGAACACCGTGCCTACAGGCCGACCCCTGCTCCTCTGCTGCTGCTCCAGCACCCTCAAGAGCTCATCCTCATACTGCGACGCATCTTCGACCCGCAACGACGCATCCTGGACGGCCGCCTCTGCGCGGATCTTCCCGGCAACCTGGGCGCTTCGGGGCGTGATGCTGCACGCAAATGGGGCCGGTTTGATGACGGGGAATCCGCCGACTAGGACGCACGCACGGACACACAACGCATTAGTAATTTCCTTGTGTGTTGTGTGCTGCCCCCCACCAGTCACAATGAGATAACGAGATGATAGTTTGCACTTACTGATTTCGTCGCTAGGAGGCGGATTCGGACCCAGCGTGATATCGAACGCCCACAACAAGCGGCTGGTCAGGATGAACAGCGAGGCATCGGCGACGTGCTTGCCGGGGCATTCTCTCCTCCCGGCGCCGAAGCCATAATGGACGGGCGCGTGGGTCAGGCCAGGTCTGTAGCGCGGGTCCTTCTCGGAGAGGAACCGTTCGGGCATGAACCTGTCGTGGTGGGCGTAGTAGTCGTCGTTGTGGTGGACGGCGTAGAAGTTGTTGATGACCGTGGTGCCCTCGGGGATGGTCTTGTCTCGGTAACTATCGCGCTCGCTGGTGGCGTGGAAGACTGCCACGGGGGCGACGGAAGACCAGCGATGGAGCTCCTCCACGACGGCGGCGAGGTAGGGCAGGTTTGCCCGGTCTTCCCAGCCCGGCAGACGCGTCGGTCCCACGACTCGGTCGAGTTCTTCTTGCGCGGACTTGACAAAGTCGGGATATACCACGGCGGCCTTGAAGAACCACTGCAGCGCCGTCCCCGTGGTCTCGGAGCCCGCGGAGAGGAGTTCCGCCAGGATGGCGCGGCGGTCGATGTTGGAGAAGTTGACCACCTCGGGGCTTTCGAGGAAGCGGGTGAGGAAACAGTCGGGCGGGTCTCCCTTGTGCATGCGGTCGACGATGGCGTCGAAGAAGACGGACCAGAATTCCGACATGTTCTCAAACGTCCGGTGTGCGTCGGCCCTCCACGGCGCGAGACCGTCGGGGAGGTAGTTCAGCAGGGGGATCCGGTCGGCCCACCAGTAGCCCGGACGCAGCTCTTGCGAGGTGTCAGTATGCCCGGGTCAGCTTTGCTAGTCGGGAGACTACGCACTGTTGAACATGTCTTGAAACACACGCCGCATCGCCTCCGGTGTCTTCGCGTCATTGCTGCCAAACCGGGCGCCCAGTCTAGGGGCACGGTACTGTAAGTGATTGGGATCGTCAAGCGGGTCATTGGCCAGACACTTACAACAGGCTGAACGTCACACTGGTCGAGTAGCGGGCCATCTCGGTGAAGAACGAGTCGGGATCTTCCAGCAGATGTCTCAGCGTCTGGCGACTCTCGTACTCCTGATACGGCAGGAAGATCTTCGCGTTGTGCATGCCGAGAAGAGTGTGGATGAGCTTGCGGTGTTTCTGGAGGCGAGCCGCAAAGTCAGCTCCAATCCAGCTCAGCATGGTCAAAAGAGGTTGAACGCAGACAAAGGCGCGCATTCATACCCTGAACTCGTCGCCGTACCCCATCGTGATCAGCCGACCCTGGCCGATGATCTTGGCTTGCGAGGATGTCGAAGGGCGAGAGGCGTACTTCCCTCCGCGCTTGACCATGAGTTCGTTGACGGCCGCTGGACTGCTCAAGACAATCACTTTCGACCGGCCCAGCTTCAAGGAAAAGAAGTCTCCATATCTGGGCACAAAGCTGGCCAGCTGTTGATAGAGCTTGGTCTTCTTATCGGGCAGGACGCCGATGAAGGGTATGCCGCGCGGACCATCCGGCCATTGATACCCACGTTCGGAGCGTGAGTATAGACCCACGAGAATGACGGCAACGACGAGGATGAGCCAGAACATGGTGTGACGCCTTTGAGGATGTGCGCTGCTCGAGTCTCGCAAGAATGTTCTGTCCCAGCGTGGACATCAACCCCTTATTAACACTTCTTGCTCCAACATCTTGCCGTGCTGCCATCGTGTTCGAAAGCCTAATAACTGTATGTCTAATCGACACCAATGGCTTCATGCGGCCTTGTCTCGAGGTACCTGGATGTCAGCTTCACTTCGCGATTGACCAATTGCTGGAGATGCATTTATTGCCGTGGCGTCCAGTGACATAATCAAACCACCAAGCAACGGCCTCACCAAGACGTCGAGGGGTCTGAATGCTTACCATGGGAATGCGGCGGGCCTGAGAAATTCCTCGATTAGGCTGAGGGTTGGCTCAGGTGGGTAAATGCACCCCAGACGCCCGCGCTCGCTCGCTAGTATACGGAGTCCTCCGTGTCGTGGGAATCCGTGGAAGCACCACGGGATCGTCATATTCTGGCAATTACTCTCGTGCTCATCTGGGCCGTGGATTCGAACTGAATTGGTTAGGTTATCCTACCATGCGATGGAAAGGAGCGATCCAGGCGCCCAGGAGCGGAGAATCACTACGCGAAACCGAGACGCGGGGCCTGCGATTGCGTACTGTATCTTGACATGACGAGTACACCGTGGTGACTGGATTTAGGCCGAGGACATGAGTACGAGAGCGAGTACCGCTTCCGAGAACATATCAATGCTGTGATACAGTTCATATATCCAACGCTTGAATAAGTCGAGGCAGGCAGGCAGGCAGGCAAATACCCGACTTTGACACCATTTAATTTAACAGCTTGTCAGCCGCGCGGCCTTGCCTTTGGTCTTGAAGAGCAAGGAGGGCGTGAGATGGTATTCTATGGCTCCAAGGTGATGAACGGAGCTGTGTGTGCGCTACGGCAATCGCATTCAGAGCCTGGAACAATCGTGCGAGGAGATCGTTGAGCACCCCGACAGCAGTATCGTCCATAGATCCCACTTCGGCATCAATTAAAAGCCATACGCCACCAGGATCATTCACAGATTCCCACCTCCAGACCAATCGAAGCCATACGCCTTCCTCCACCGCTCAGATGTAAATGCCTCACGAAGCGCTTCTTCCACCCCCTTGGGACGAATATTCGGAAACCGATCATTATCCCACGGTTCCGGCAGAAGCGTGCCCTCTCTTCCTTGAATCAACTTATGACTCGCCGACAGCTCGGCGTCCACGTCACCGGCCTTTTGTGCTTGTTTCTCCTCTTCCATGGCGCTCTCGACGGGCAGGTACGTCACGTGGTACTTCCTGCCAGTCACACGTTCGAGGATCTCGAAGATGTCGCCGTACGTCGGATTGCTGCCGGAGATGCGGTAGGTTCGTTGGCTGCCTTTGGCGGCGTCGGAGAGTGGTTCTCTCAATGTCTCTACCAGGTACTTTGCGCTGTCGACGGCGCTGACGAGGCTCTGTCGTCCCGCTGCTGTGCCGTAGATCTTGGCCGTTGCATTTTTGGTGTCGAAGCCAAAGTGTGAGATGACAGACCACTCCGTCAGGCGACCGAGGAGATATAATGTCCAGCCAAGATCGGGGACGTCCCGGGCTCTGGCCTCGAGATGCTCTCGAGTCTCCACCTTGTACTTGTAGTAGCGCTGTGTCCAGTTCTGGCCTACCGTGACATCGGCGCCGTACTCGCTCGGGTAGAAGTGGCGGACTCCCGCTTGGATGGCTGCGTCGATAATGGTCGGTTGCAAGTACAGCCCGTGGTTTCCGAGGAAGATCAAAACACAGTCGAAGCCTTTGTATGGTTCTGGGGAAGCATAGTCGGCTGCCTCGACAATCTCGAATCCCTGCGCCTGGAGGTCTCGGATGCGCGCCTTCTTCGAATCATCTGCCGGCCTTGAGGTGTTGTTGAAGAAGGCTATGCGGGTGAAGTGGCTCGAATCTTGGGCAAGCTCCTGAGCGACGTAGTCACCAAAGCTGCCGACGCGCGTGGCACCGATCAGGAGGATGGACTTGGACATGATGAGGCAGAGACTGCAGCAGAATCTCTGGCACTGCAGTACTGAGTTTTCTCGATGGGGTGGCCAACAACCGGCTTGCTCTACCGCTCCCTTCTGTGCGATATCGCAAGGGCCTTATATCCGCTTGCTGATTGACGATGACCAAGCAATGCAAGACTCAGATTGTCTTCAAAATAGGCCAACCTCGAAAGCTTTCGCTCGTCCGTTGATGAGTGGCCTGCATCGGATCCGCAGAAGCGGTATGACATATTGACGCTTTTCCTGCAAGGGAAGGGGAGAGTTGGGTAGAATCAATTCATATTGGTGGAGTCAAAATCAGCTCCAGGATTAGATGACCAAATGCACCACGATCAACATGAATACAAAGACGGTTTCCAAGTGTAATCTTGTATCAAATGCCGAGCTGCATCCACGCCTCGAGACGTGGTGCTTTCATGGCTGGGCGGGAGGATTTCGGGGGTAGTTCGCACGGCAAAGACGCAAGGCAATTGATGGAACATCTCCGTGTCTTTTCGTAGAGATGGGAACGGAATGTCCTTTCGATCCTGGGGACCGCGGACGGGCCCTCACTAAATCATGGACAAATTGCATGGTTGAATAGTAATTGGAGCTGACATTATATGGTGAACATGTTGCCGAATATCGCCCCTTCCAGTCAAGTCAACCATGGGCAACCGCATCACCGATAGGGAAGCACCAGAGACGTTAGCGACAGCTGAGTTTCCGCTGCAAGCCAGCTGAGGTCCAATAAGATTGTTTCTGGTTCGCGGGGGGACGGACAGGATGAAGAGTAATCAGGAAATAGTGATGGGCCAAACCTTTGTAGCGAGGTAGAGGCGCGTCCCGTGTTTCACTCGGCTCTGAGAATCACTCTATATGGCCACTGTTTCTAAACGGATATCAGCAGCGGTACCGCTCTCGAAACGGGAGAAACACAGGGCTTACGGGTCCGAGATTGAAGAATGACCGGCCATAAGAAGGAACTGGATGGTCCTTTTCTGGTAAGCAGTTCCCCAAGTCGTGATTCGAGGCTGAGAGCATGCCAGCTGGCATTCGGGACAGGTTCAACGTGGCGAAAGGAGAAACCGGGGACGCTCAACAACGATCTGATCGAGATTGTGAAGGAGGCTCTCCAGTCGGGATATCGCCACCTCGACACTGCCGAATGTGAGTGCTGCGAATGTATGCGGTGCTCCAGGGTCTGACGACTGGCAGGTGTACAACACGGAGAAAGAAGTAGGAGAAGCGATTAAGCAATCTGGAATTCCTGCATCACAGCTGTACATCACAGCGAAAGGTAGGTGTGAAGCCAGATTGCTTGAGTCAGGCGACTGACCGAAATTCAAGCTTTCACCACGTCGAACATTCAAGCTGCGTTCGACCGAACCCTGCGAAACCTTGGGGTCGATTATGTCGACTTGTACCTGCTGCACCACCCCTACTTTGCAAAGTCCGAGGAACAGCTGCAAACAGCATGGACCGAGCTCGAAGGGATCTTTGACTCCGGGAAAGTTGGCGCCATAGGCGTCTCAAACTTCACCAAACAGCACGTCGAGACGATACTGAGAACCGCAAGGATTAAGCCGGCTTCCAATCAAATCGAGTTGAATCCTTACCTTCAACGCGTAGATCTCCAACAGTTCCAGCGCGAACAGGGAATTTTGACTTTTGCCTTCTCACCACTGTCGCCAATCGTGAGAGCCAAACCGGGACCTCTGGACGATGTGTTGGAGACGATAGCACAGAAACATGGCATAAGTACCGCTGTTGTGCTAATTCGATGGGCCTTGCAGCAAGGAATCGCCGTGGTAACGACGTCGACACAAAAAGAGCGCATGAGGGATCATCTGCTTGCACAGAGCATCTCATTATCAGAGGACGAGGTAGCTTTGATCAGCGAGGTTGGATCTGCGAAACACTTCAGGGGTCGATGGAATGATATATTTGCTGCAGACGATAGAAGCTGATCAGAGCGCGGGTGGTCTGAAGCATCAAACCCTACAGGTGTGGTCGGCCTGATGGCTCAGGGAATCTCGTCAGCCAGTTGACCACCTCGCTCAGCTCGCTTTGCTGCCGCTGGGAAGAGGTTCCAGGTGTTATTCGCGATCGTGCCTGGCGACAAACCTTGCTTCTTTTCAAAGGCCTCAACATCTCTCTTGTTCTCATTCATAGTCTGAGACGTTGAGCAAGGCACACCGCAGTCTGATCCGTAGACACAATGGCCGATCCCTACCATGTTGGCAGCAGGAGCCAACCCTGTCTTCGCAGTAGCAGCTGTGTCGACGTAAAGGCTGGACAGCTGCTTCTCAATCTCGACACGAGTCAGATTCTGCGGGTTCGGGACCCATGATTCCGTTCCCAAAAGACTGATCCGCCCAGACAGAGAGGGGAGCGCTCCTCCGCAATGGCCAAAGATGAAGCTGATATTTGCGAACCGTCGGAAGACGCCCTTGTAGAGCATGTCGGTAGCGATCCTTGCTGTGTCGAATGCCACTTCGATGAGTGGACTGGGTCTCCCATGCGTCCCAGGCGCATATGCGTTTGGATGGACATGCACAACCGCCCGTTCTCGGTCAAGGAGTTCCCAGACCTTGTCGAGTCTCGGATCGCTGAGTGGCACCCCATTGTACAGTGTGCATGTGGAGTAGCCATCAGGTCGGAGATCCCATTGTGCGCCCTTCTTGATCTCTGCAAAGCAGGCATCAACATCGTCAGTAGGTAGGGAGAGCAGCTGCCCGAAACGATCTGGGTATTTCTTTACAATCTCGTGACCCAGGTCGTTTGCTGCTCGGAGCTTCTCGTGTTGGGTCGGTATGTAACTGAGCAGAGACATTTGCACCCCAGCGCTGTTGTTGTATTCCATGACTTTCTCCGCTGTCCAATGTAGTGAAGCTGCCGTGACCATGAAGTTCTCCTTCTGCATGTTTTGAGCCAGTTCTTCGGCCTGTTCATCCGTCATGGGTGGAAAGAAGTGTGTGTGAACGTCGAGCCAGCCCGTCGGTGCCATGTTGCTATCAAGTTACGTTGAGAATGGCTGATCCACGATTGGTATTGAGAGAATAGTAAACTGTGAAGAACCGGTCGCCCTCAGAGACATTCGTGATGAAGCGTGAGATTCCGTCCTGTCTTCGCTTAAGTCCAACCCGCTTGCGTCATACAAGCCTGAAGCAGACAGTATTATCCGGCAGTGGACCCTAAACGTCTTCCGCAAGGGCTGAAGGAAGCGAAGCATCGCAACTTGCGATTTGGTAGCGGCTGAAAGATCGCACACTATGACTAAGGAGCAACAGGGCGTATCATGAACGAAACAGCTGCATGTTCAATTCATGCGCAGTGGCGGTCATGCAGACACAAACGCCCCGTGTGCTTCTGCCCGACTGGATAAATGCGCCCATTCCAGGGCGTTGAACTCGGAGTAACATGGGAGTCTCCGGACAGCAGGAATTCTGGCCCGAATGTGCCCAAGAGGGCGGTAAGGACGACAACCGAAGTACCGAACGGTCAGATGATGTCCCAACGAATTGAGACTGAGACCATCTCGACATCCATAGGCTTAGTATTGGATCACCGAGCAACAACCAAGAGGTGCCTTCGAGTAGATGAAGTTGACAAAGTCCTCGCATGACAAATCCAGCGTTGTTTTCGATACAGCCTTGGAAGGATGGGCGCTCATGTCGCTCAGCCACTGGCCAATTTCGTGAGCATGAAGGGTTCATCCTTCATATCGAAGTAGGCGATCCAGCGGAAATGGGTGTGGCAGAGCAAGGCCTTTTGCTTTTCCTCAAGGCCTCAGTCCTTTCAACTCCGGTTTCGTCTCAAGGGTCTGTGAGATAAACCCTCTCAGAGCAGCCCACCTCTCACTCGTCGACGGAACAGCAACCGTCATCGAAGCAGCATTGCCGCTATCGTTCGTGTCTACCTTCCCGACAGCTGCAGGAGTAGGTGTAGCAGTAGCCAACTGCGCCATGTTCTTGGCGAACCTGTCTCTTTCACCTTTGTCGAGATTCTCTCGTCGCTTCATTGCCCCAGGTCGGGATTTGAGGCTCTTGCGCTTGATGATGTTGACTTGATCTTGCGGTCTTTCCCCCGCGGTAGCACCCTTGGTCCGGCTCACGTCATCGCCAGTTTCTTTGCTCTGTGGCAGGGCGTCTGCCAACGCATCAAGCGTCGCAACCAGTTTCTTGTTCGGTCTTCTTCGCTTGGTTTTTCTTTCACTGGATTTCGTGACCTTGTTAATGAGTTGAGCATGTTTGATTCTGCGCTTGTCTTTCTTCGAGGAGGGGAAGAGGGAACTCGACGCAGCTGCAGCGTTCTGCGAGCCGTGGTTTGAAGTCTTCTTGAGAATTGATTTTGTGGGTTGCGCACCGCGCGATGATGGCTGGCGCAGAGGTGCCTGGGAGAGTCAGTCGGTTCTCATGAAAACAGGACCCACGGCCGACAAACCATTATAATGGCATACAATCAGAATAACACTTGAATCGCGTGGTAAGAATGGCAACCTCGATCTTCTGCCACACCAGATTTATACATTGCAATCAATCCATTCGGATGCCTTATCGATAAGGGCGCCACAACTGCAGCCACAGCAGAAGCCACAAAATCACGTGATTGTGACTGGCGCTGCTTTACGTTATGCTTGGCCCGCCCAGGGCCTCTTCAAGGTTTTCATTCTTACTTCACCACCAGACACATACGACTTATATATTCCTTGTACCGCCTGCTCTTCGTCGCCTTTCTTCTTTACGCAACCCTTGCTGTTCAGCTTGTAGACAGAGGAAATCCTTCGCTAAGGTATTCGTCCCGTCAACCCACGAAGGTGTCGTAAAGCAAGGCAAATCAGCTCCTTTATTTGAGCACAACGGTGGCATCGATCCTCCTTCCTCCTGTACGGATCTGAACCATGCCAAGGCATATCCGGGAACCACAGGGCTTATCTCCATACACAATGTGATTACCAGATGGGAGACGCAGCAACGATCACCTCGCCCCATCGAGAAGGTACATTTCGATTGGAGAGCAAAACAAATCCGTTCCCCCGACTCGGGCGGCTCGTCAAAAGCGGCGAAACTCGTGAAATTCGACACGAGTCAGTTCGACTCTCTCGGGCGCTAAAATGCCGGCTTAGGAGAGATGCGATGCCCGTACGGTGTCCCCAATTACCTCGGGCTGCCTGAAATGCTACTCGTGCTCTGAGCTTCTTCTCGGATCTGCCGTGGTTCTGGTCGTCCAGCCAGCCATCGTTGCAGCCCCCCTCGTCCGGAGTCTACGCCAGCCCCGCACATCGTGGTGCAGGATGAGGGGGATATAAAGGTGAGCCTCCTCCACGCGGCGCCCAACGCTGGACGAATGTAAGTTACTTCCTTCGAAAGAGACCTTGTAATCAATATCCCGAGGCCCTCCGCTTCACTCAGCGTACAAAAAAGAACGCCTCCTGCTCACGGCCCGCTCTCCACGGCTTTGGCTATTACCACCCCGCCACCATGCCTTTCCACGCGACAGTCCTCTACCCCAACGACGACGATGCCACCTTCGACATGGACTACTACCTCAAGACACACATGCCCTTGGTGATGGAGAGGTTCGGGAAACACGGCCTCAAGAGATGGGAAGTGCTTCAGTACAAGCCGGGCGCGGACGGAGCGAAGCCCCAGTATAGTGTTGGCGCCACTTTGATCTTCGAGACCCCCGAACAACTGGGCGCGGCCTTGACTTCGGAGGACGCAGGTCCTGTCTTTGGCGACGTCCCGAACTTCAGCAACAAGGGGCCAGTTTTCCTCGGCGGAGCGCTTGTCGGGACGTCTTGAACTCGCCATGACCAGCGTGAAAGTTACAGACCGGGGGAGGAGGGGCAGAGATCCTGTGCCATGAGCGACAGATCCGCTTAGAGAGCTAGTTCATAAACCATCTGATGCTGGACTGGCAATATATATGTCTCGACAAATTTCCATGACCATATTCCGTCATTGGCCTGTCTTCCTCTTCTTGTGCCATCGACGTGTCTTTCTCTTCGTTTGCCATTAGCGTGTGTTTCCCTTCTTTTGCCAGGCATCCGCGTGGGCGAGGCAAGTGAGGGGCTCCAGAAGACCTCATATCGAACTGTCTTACTATGATGAATGCCAAACACCCCGACCCTCTGGCGAGCGTTGTGTTGTCAGCCGCATGCACCGCACTCGCTGATAGGAACATCATACCGACAACCCAGCAGCAGATCGGGAAGCCCATCCCTAGCGTGCTTGTCGATCATTGGCAACTGACGTCCTCACCGCGGACTACTGGCCGGAGAAGAGCGATGGCGCATAACCGGTGAAGTAGAGTACAGTATGTAGATCCAACTTGCCACTTTCAAAGACACAAGACAGTTTGTTAACGGCCGTGCTGAACATCACCAGCAATCATCCAGGCCAGAGCAAAAATCTAAAGTAGTACCCAGACCACTATTACCCCTTCGACGAGCAGGCCAACATGGCTCCAACCGCGCTGAACGGCACAGTCAACGAGCCGACATTCCTCAAATCTAGAGCACCAGAGGCAACGACCGAAGAAACAGGAGAAAGCATTCGCCTTGCAGCCCGCTCGGGCATCTTCACAGGACAAACCTCTGGATCCGCACCGACATATGTGCAAGCGAACCTCATCGCCATGCCCGCACGATACGCGCCCGACTTTCGGCTTCTCTGCTTAAGAAACCCCGTGCCCTGTCCCTTACTCGCGGAATCAGAACGTGCCGGGAGCTGGGACGCGCTAAAGTCACACATCCCCGGCGTGACCGGCAAACAGATTGCCGACAACGTGGACCTCCGCCACGATTTTCCCAGGTACATGGTGTACGAGGACGGCGTGGCGACGAAATCCCAGTGCGGGAGCGCGGAGGCGGAATGGACAGACGAGCACGTCGGCTTCTTGATCGGCTGCTCCTTCAGTTTCGAGTCCGCGCTCGCGGCGGCGGGACTGGTCCCAGCACACATGGCCCATGGGAGGAATGTGCCGATGTATCGAACGAGCCTGCCACTCTGTCCCGCTGGGGTGTTTAGGAATTCGTCCTACGTGGTTTCCATGAGGCTATACCGGCCGCAAGACATTGAGCGGATAAGGGACATCACTCGGCCCTATGTCGCCACTCATGGAGAACCCATCGACTGGGGTTGGGATGCCGTGGCTCGTCTGGGCATCAAGGATATCACTCGGCCGGAATTTGGGGATGGGCCGGTGCGGTCTGACGGCTCACTGTTCTCAAAGGACGCGAGCACCGAGACAGCGGAGATGGACACCGTCGTCCCAGTGTTCTGGGGATGCGGCGTGACTCCACAGGAAGCAGTTCGGCAAGCGGCATTAGAGGGCACGGTTCTCGGCCACGCTCCGGGACATATGATCGTGTTAGATATCAGAGATTGGGATATTCTGCCTGAGAAGGTGCCGTGATGGTTGTTTGCGGATAGACAATGACTTTGACGCGCTTTGAATGATTGTACAGTGACCCAAGAGACTAAACGCCGTTGATTCCTCCCACATTATCCCATCCTACCTATTAGATCGTCCCTTGACCTTGCTGTGCTTCATTCCGCAAAGCGTTCTCGATCCAGCCTGTCTCCATATCGATGTCTATGTCGCCATAGATTTCTTCCCAGAACTTTGGATCGTCGTCGATCTGGAAATCCAGAGAGACGTCCTGGAAGGGGTAGAAGTTATTGGCCAAGTCAAGGGAGGTGTCCTCGAGCGGCAAGGGCGCCATGTAAGGCAAATTATGTGGTAGATTGAACTCCTGCGCTTCCGGCACTTGGTCATGTGGAATCGCCTCAATTTCGGCCTGATGTGGCCGCATCTCTGGTGACCTCCGCCCAATGGTCGCACGAAGATTTGTTAGAAGCAACAGTCTTTTTTGGATGTACTCGTTCCCTTTCTCCGCCATACCACGAAGGACAGAGAGCGCTGTTTCCATCGCTTTCGCATCTCTCCTGTTGTATGGAAATGCCACGTTGACCATGACAAGCGTAAGCGAGGCCGAGAAGGCATGCTCTCCGTCCATGAAGCCATATGTTGCTGCCAAAGGAATAAGCTTGTGGACCCTCGTCAAAGGCTGTGGGAACTCACCATACAGGCCCTGCTTGGCGGCCGCGGCCATAATCATGGTACTAGCACAGGCCGCTGAGATTGCCGAGTCGATCACGGAAACGACGTTCGGAGAGAGTCCTTCCCTCCAGTCAGAAGGAGCCGTCCCGGTGGCGAGTGCTTGCAGCCTTCGCTGAGTAACAGAAAGCAGTAAAGGTCTCGCGGTCATGTTGATGCATTGATAATAGTGGAGAAACGTCGAGACAGCCTCGCGCGATATGGGTTGGTCTAGTGCCGAAAAATCAATTCTCAACTCCGCGGGCACGTTTTTGAGCCAGTTCGCCAAATCGTTCATGATGCTTTGGACAGAAGCAAGTAGGCCGGAACCGGACTTGAGCTTCTTTCGGTAGATTTCGCTCCCGATCCGTCCTAGGATCCTTGACAGTTGCGTATAGTGGGCTAGCACCCGGGGAGGGGACAGATCCGGGTCAACGCCTGGAATGGGGCTCGGCAAGGTTACGTCAATGTCTTCATCGTGGATGGATATGGGGTTGCCGGATTTGACAGAGATGATTCTGTCCATGCTGTACACGGACCACCATACTCTCCTTCGGTGCTCCCTCTCCACCATATCCATGGCAGAGTCGTCCACCTCTTGATGGAGTCCCAGTGAGATCGCCATACGCAAAGCCAAGCCGATGTACTGGAAAGCTGCGTCCTTGCGATTCACATTTTGCATGTATGGTGCCAGCAGGCCCAAGACCTCGACAAACATGACAGAGCCCTCCTGATAAAGGTCTGGGAGAAGCCATAGGGCATGCTTGAAGAAAGTGAAGCCAGGCGGTCCGTCGCTTCCCGACCACTGATTGACCGAGTACATCTGGCCATAAGCAAAGATGAGCAGTACCTGGCAGAAAGCGAGACAATCGTCCTGTTTTGCCAGGTCCAGAGAGTTGCTATAGACCCTTTGTAGTCTTGATTCGAAGACGTGTGGCTGTAGAAAGGAGAAGATAGTACCAATATAGATGTGTTGAGCAGCAAAAAGTCGCCTCGCAAAATCGTAGGGTGGAAGCTGTGGCAGCGTTAGAGAAGCCGGCCGCTTCAGAGACGACTTGTACATCGGGTTCGAATCCCAGGCGATGCTCGTTTCGGGGGTTGGGCTGAGCTTCTGAGCCAGGTACATTGCCGCGGCTTTGCCAACATATCGCCGCTCTCCTGAGCGAGTTAAGAGGAGCGTATCCATGCCCTTGTACCACCAGTCATCGTCGTCTGTCGTGGGATCTTCTTCGATTATGCTGGGCGTCGCAAGGCTCGTCTGGTTTGATCTCACTGTTGGGGACGTCAGCACTTTTAACATTGTAGGACGGCGTGACAGCAATCGATTGAGCCACCCCCAGGAACACTTACATTCATCGGCGGCCCGAGCTCGAGCTTGAAGGTCCTGCAAATAACTGCTGCTGTCAATATAGTCCTCCGAGGTAGTCAACTTCCCCTTACCTCTCCGGAACAGAGACTCTTCTTTCAGACTCGGTGTAGACACATTCTGCCCCAGCATCCTGACACGTAGGACACGGATCAGGAGGAGAACCAGAGCACTTCGTTTTGCGTCCCCTGCAGCGGTTACACGCCAAGGCCGAACGTCTGGACGAGTCGTAGGAGGGTGGCCTGGCATTATAGGTGGCTGCGTCTGCAGATTGCATTTTGTCGTGGACTCAGTGAGCAGAATTGGGGGCTCGGTATAGAGATAAGCCGAAAGCAGAGCGCCTGTCCACTTGTTTTGGTGGGTTGTTGCTCTTGAGGACCATTCTAAGCTCTACCAGTGAAGCACAGGATGCTCCAGATCGCTTTGGCTTCCAACGCTGTTCCCCTGAGCCTTTATAGCACAGTGTCAATCGGTGTCCAACTTGCGCCTACATTGTCTTTAGCGACTATCAGCAGCGAATGTCGGCATGAGCGACCCTCAAACTCGAGTTGTCCATCCTACAACCTCACCGGTCAGCCGTGCTCGCTACTTACCGTAATGGGACGGGCATATACAGTCAGAGACCCAATCCGCTCACGGCCCCGTGTTGCCGCTGATGCAGACCAGGCAGCGGTATGTGAAGGGCAGATACGAATTCTGTGTGCCAATTGATGAGGCTGAATGGACACGATCGAATGGATGTCCACAGGCAACCAGGGTCCCACGAGCACGCGACCGACGGCTCGAGATAGGCATGTGGAACACGTATCGGCCAAGGGCTCCGAGCAGAGGGGAGAGGATATCGTGGCTCTTGGCTTATCTCGGGCTCTGGGAGCCGATGACACGATGACACGGTGGTGGCGTGGGTGGCTCGGTGGCTGCGCAGGCGACAAACAGAATGCGGTGAATCAAAGTATAGCCCACCGTAGTCGTGGCTACAGCGGAGCAATGTTCCAGTCGATGCACAACCCTACTGCTTACTTTTCGCACCTTTCTCACTCTCCTTTCACCTTTGTCTGACATCGACTTCACTGACACCGAACTGGCCAAGGCGGCGTCGAGACCGAACTTCTTCGTTTCCTACCGGTCTCCAGGCCGATTTACCCAAATATTGGCAATGCCAATGCTATCCCGCCCCACAGATGGCTTCGAGGTCGGTTTCAATTCAGGCTAAATACTCGTGCCTCCAAGCCTCGCAGAAGTTGGAGAAGGCGTGCAAGACGTGTTTTGATGGCGGCCACCGTCAGACATGTGCACTAATATTCTGGATTCTCTCATCGAAGGCCCCTAGCAACCTTGGGAGTGCAATCGAGAACATTCGGTGAAATCAACCAAAAATGGCGACAGGTATACTGAAAGTCAAAGGAACCCAGGTCGTCGGCAACGACGACAAGCTGGTTATCCTGCGAGGCTGTGCAATAGGAGGATGGCTCAAGTATGATGATCCTCTGATTCGCACACGCTCGCGTACTTACGTTGAACAGCATGGAGAACTTCATCGTGGGCTACCCAGGCCATGAATCAAGTGTTCGCGCTGCGATGCTGGAGGTCATGGGCCAGGAGAAATATGACTTCTTCTTTGACCGATGGCTGTACTACTTCTTCACCGAGAGTGATGCGAAATTCTTCAAGTCCTTGGGCTTGAATTGCATTCGCATCCCTTTCAACTACCGGCACTTCGAAGACGACATGAACCCGCGAGTACTCAAGGAAAGCGGATTCAAGCATCTGGACCGTGTGATTGACCTTTGCGCGAAGGAAGGCATTTATACCATCCTAGATATGCACACCGTGCCCGGAGGCCAGAGCCCTGGGTGGCACTCTGACAATACGACGAGTTACGCCGCGTTTTGGGACTATAAAGACCACCAGGATCGCACCGTCTGGCTTTGGGAGCAGCTCGCACAACGTTACAAGGGCAACCCCTGGATTGCTGGATATAATCCGATAAACGAGCCATGCGACCCGAAACATGTCCGTCTGCCTGCTTTCTATGCTCGATTTGAGAAGGCAATCAGGGCGATTGATCCCGACCATATCTTGTGGCTGGATGGGAATACGTTTGCAGCAGAATGGAAGGGGTTCGATACCGTCCTCCCGAATTGTGTCTACGCGCTTCATGACTACAGTATGATGGGATTTCCTACCGGCCGGCCGTACGAAGGCACTGCTGAGCAAAAAGAGAGACTGGAACGGCAGTTCCTGCGTAAGTCAGAGTTCCAAAGGACGCGCAACACTGCCATTTGGAACGGCGAGTTTGGTCCGGTCTATGCCAATCCCAAATGGGACGAGAACGCAGAGGAAGTGAATCAGAAACGCTATAACATGTTAGGCGAGCAGCTGCGCATCTACGACAAATTCCAGATACCCTGGTCTATCTGGCTCTGGAAGGATGTCGGCCTTCAAGGGATGGTCTACACTTCTCCCGACTCGGCGTGGAACAAGCTGATCGAGCCAATCCTGGAGAAGAAGAAGCGTCTGCAACTTGACGCATGGGGAAAGTACCCGTCCAAAGAAGTGGAAGATCTCATCGAACCCCTTGTCAGCTGGATAGATTCCGTCTCGCCTACGGCTAAGGACGTATACCCGTCCACATGGAACACTGCAAGGCATATTGAGCGTCAAGTCCTGCAGACTTTCCTTGCAGAGACGTTCTGTCAAGAGTTTGCCGAACTATTTCGTGACAAGGACCAAGCCGCCTTGGAGGAATTGGCAAAGAGCTTCAGCTTCGACAATTGTGTCCAGAGGAACGGGCTGAACAAGATCATGTCCGACTATGCCGCCATCGCCACAAGCTCCGGCGGAAGATAGATTTAGCAATATCATCCAGGCCTTGGCAATTCATCTAATCCTGTTGTCCACGCCGAGTTCCACAGCAAATATCGCTCCTTTCGACTATGGGTGGCAGGAAATCACTGTGTCAACGGCCATTCTCCGTCTTGGACCGCTTGAGCTTGATCCGCTTGCCTTTCTGCCTCAATCATTTTTCTCGCCTAAATTCATTTCTGCATAGGCGGCGGATACCAACCCCAATCGTTTGGGGGTATACCGGGTCTTGTGCGGGGGCGTCACCGTGCAAGGCTGCGATATACCTCGAGATGGCCTGTCGCGGCAGATGTTGAGAGGTATGGAACCAGTTTCCTGGGATTCTACATAAAGGTCGCTGCAGCCCCTGCGTATCCATATCCTGGTCGTCCCACCTGCAAGTCCTGCGAAGACCCATTCACCAAAATCTACAGGTCCCTCGATCAGCTTCAGCCAACATGTCGAAAGCGGTAGCGGGCCATGATGTCGCCGCCACAGATGTCGCAAAGGTGTCTGAAATTGCTCACCTGATTGCACAAGATACAACTCCGTGGTACAGGAAGAAGAATCTCCGAAGCCTGTATTTGTGCCTTGTCCCTGCGGCGTAAGTCAATCTTTACTCTGTCCACGCCAACACGGGCGACCCTGAGTTCCTGTGATCTCCAATATCATCAGCGGATCCGACTCTGAAAGAAAGACCTGACATAGTTTTGGATAGGCTCGGTGTCGAAATGACTTCAGGCTACGACGGTAGCGTTCTTAACGGACTCCAAGCCGTCCAGCCCTGGCAAGATTGTAAGCCAGAGAACCAATTTGCACAGTACAGTTCTCTAACAACCCACAGACTTCAACAGTCCCAGCGGTGCTCTTCTTGGTGTAATGACCGCAGCCTTTTCCATCGGTGCGGCGTGTGCAGTGCCACTGGTGCCATACATCAACGACCGATTCGGCCGCAGGGTTTGCATTATCGTCGGCAGTGTGATCATCACTATTGGAGCAATCTTGCAGACTGCAGCAGTTGACAGTATGTACGCGCCGTCTAGTCTGTCTCGTCAAGTGCTGATGGTCGCGAATAGTTGCCATGTTTCTCGTTGCGAGAATCATTCTCGGAATGGGCATCGTGTACGCGATCAGCGGCGCATCCCAGCTTATTGCCGAACTGGCATATCCCAAGGAACGATCTGTCATTGTCGGCCTGTTCAATGAAAGCTGGTATGCAGGTGCAATCCTGGCTGCAGGTATCACGCTGGGAACGTACTCCTGGGACAGCAATTGGTCGTGGCGCCTACCCTCTCTTCTACAACTCCTGCCTTCGATGTTGCAGCTCACCTTCATCTGGTAGGCAGTTCTCATCTCCCACAAGCCGCACCTTCTGACTTGTACAGGTTCATTCCGGAATCGCCACGTTTCTTGGTATCAAAGGATCGCCACGAGGAGGCATTGGAGATCCTGATCAAATACCACGCCGAAGGTGATCGATCAAGTGCGTTCGTCGCGGCGGAATACCACCAGATCCGCGAAACGATCCGTATGGAAATCGAGGGCACCAAAACTCCTTGGAAGGAGCTCGTCACCTCCGGCGTCAACCGACGACGTGTGTTCATCGCGGCTTGCGTGGGCCTATTCTCCCAATGGTCTGGAAATGGCCTTGTCAGCTATTATCTCAGCAAAGTCCTGGCGACGGTCGGCATCACCGAAAAGCGAACTCAGAACGAGATCAATCTCGGCCTGTCGTGCTGGAACCTGGTGACTGGTGTCACCGGCGCACTCCTTGCTCACATCCTCCCGCGAAGACGCCAGTATCTGACATCTTACATCGGCATGACGGTCATGTTCGCATGCTGGACGGCAGCCTCAGCCACCTATGCGAACGACCATACCAACCACTCGGCTGCGATTGCGGTTGTTGCACTTATTTTCCTTTACTATTCCTTCTACAACTTAATGATGCCTTTGACATATATCTTCATCTGCGAGGTGTTCCCCTTCATCCACCGAAGCAAGGGTGTGGCCATCACGCAGTTCTTCTCTCGTGGTGGCAGCTCGTTCAACCAATTCGTCAATCCGATCGGGCTGCAAGACATTGAGTGGAAATATTACATCGTGTATGTGGTATGGCTCGCAATCGAGACTACGACAATCTTCTTCGTCTATCCGGAAACGAAGGGGCCGAGTTTGGAAGAGGTTGCTGTTGTCATGGAGGGCGAAAAGGCCAAGGTCGAGGTTATCGAGGTTGGCGCATCCGGAGGGAAAGGTGGTATTGGCGTGCAGGAGGTCGAGAAGGCCTGAATAAGCTGCTTGGTCCACTCCGAGTGCTGTGCAGCCCACTCTGAGAGACGATCTATTGCATCCCCTCCAGATCCACGGTGCTTCCTCGGTCTCACCTGCCGGGAGGATTGATATATAATACTATCTATCGCACAGCACCCAGTATATGATTTGAATACTCCCAACTCAAGACACTCACTCAGCCCACGAGTTCGATGCGTCGGTCCTGCAGAAGTTGCACCACTCACGGGTGGCCTTAATGTGGACGTGAGAACCCCAAGCCAATACAAGAAGGGGAAGCTGTTTCGCCATGCGTTTCGGTGCGTCATTGGACAGGGTTGGTGCCTGGCAGAGGCCTTGATTAGCCTATCGCTACGTCCTTCAGGCATCCACTGCTCCTGATTGCAATACAGTCTGCGCCCTGAATCGCCGAGGCCAAGCCCAGACACGCGAACTGATCGTTCATCGCATCTCCTAACTCAAATCGTTTTCCTACAGAGCACGCTGTGCTCGAATCTAAAGAACCAGGCGGAGTGTCTTTTGTCCCACCGAGCCTTTATGCCCTTGACCAAGCAGATGGCAATATCTGCGTCAATCTCAAAACCATGACATTCCCACACGTTCGGTAGCACGATCTCAGGAAGGCTTGACACGGTCGACCCCCCAGTACGACAATGGCCGCAAGGACACATGTAAAGCGGCTGATCGTCTGCATCGACGCGGAAGAGTACAGGCCCGAAGATGGAACGTTAGGTGAAAGACCACGCTGTCGGGCAGATCGCCAACTCAGGCTGACAGAACCAAAGGTAACGACAACAGCAGCAACATCTTCCGAATCAAAAGCGTCGTTCCTGGTGGCTTCTGCTACGATGCGCAGGGCCGTGCCGTCGAACAGATTGTGCGGTACTACCGCGCTGCTGCAGATGGACCGAGCCGCATCGAAAGGCTGAAAAGCCGGGCCACGACAGTGTACCACGAGGAGCAGATCAAATCGATCGTCAAGGAAGTGTGCGAGACGATCGACGAGCCTCAGGACGAGCTGTTCCTGTACGGGTTTGGGCGGGGCGCGTTCCTCGTCCGCGCCGTGTCCGGGCTTCTCACGACCATGTACTTGCCGAAAAGCACGTCGCTGCGGTACTTTGACAGGCTGTACCAGAGCGCGCTGGACGTGTACAAGGCGCGGAAGGAGGACGACAACAGAAACGGGCCGAAAATCATTGAATTTCTCAGGACGCACACGACGCGCCCGCCGCGGATCCAGTTTGTGGGCATCATCAACACGGTGAAATATAGCACCGAGGAGTCTATGCACGACATCTCGTTGGTCTCGTCGATCCAGAACTTGCGGCACGCTCTGGCCATCAACGAGATGAGGGCACAGCTGGGCGCCGAAGTCTTCGAGACGCCCTCGGCCAAAGACATGGAGGGTCGGAGTTTTGTCCAGGCGTGGTTTGTGGGATCGCACCATGACCTCGGCGGCGGCGCCTTCGAGGATGGCCTTTCCCTGTACCCTCTGCAGTGGTTGCTTATAGAGAGCATACGAGCGGGCCTCGTACTGCAGCCCCCGGACGAGACGACGCAGCCACGGTCGAGGACGGGTCTGTTGTCTCTCGCGTTTCCGCAGTACGCCGGTGGGCTTCCGAAACTGGACGAGAGCGAGAAGATCGAATGGCAAATGTCCTATTCCAACGGGATCCAAGTCAGCTTCTACGACCTTCAGAGCCTGCACGGCACGTCCTCCGACACGGACCAGGCGCACAGTGTCCAGATCAATACCTCAAATCCGTTGTACAGTAACCCTCCCAAAGTTTTCAATTCGAAAGGACTGATAGGTTGGTGTGACGATGGTATGAAGATGCCCCGGAATAAGCAAAGTCTGAATGACATTTTGGTTTACTAACGGTTCTGGTAGGGAGCTACGGCACGATCATCCATCCGTCGGTATTCTGCCTGCTCGACCGGACTCCCCGCTTTTACGAACAATATCGCTTCAAGTCGCTGAAGAAAGACCTTGCCGATTACCGGGATCGGTGCCTGGAAGAAGGCGACGGCGCGATCCCGCCGTGGCTGGAAGGCCTGGAGCTTCAGGCCAGCGGAGTGAAGGCTTTCAGGATCCTGGTGTGTGGCAAGACGGGTGTCGGCAAGAGCACCTTGATCAACAAGGTCTTCGGGGTTGAAATGGTTGGTGTTTTCTCATGCCTGCGCTTGACCATCATTCGCAAGTTGACATGTACCGTGTACAGACCGAAGAGTCCGACAGCTATAAACAAGGCGACCACGACATCAACCAGGCGTTCGAGTCCACGAATCATCCAGGCCTCCTTATTCATGATTCGAGAGGTTGGCAAGCAGGGAGCGACAAGGAGCTGGACCTGATCGCCAAGTTTCTGCGCCATAGAGCATACCAGAAGAACCCGGCAGAAGCGCTTCACGTCATATGGTAAGGAGAGGACCAGACTCCCCACCCCCCGTCAGTATCAAGTACCCAGTCGTCGGCTCACAAGCGGGATTCATTACTAGGTTCTGCGTCGATTCAGACGTCAGCCGGATCGAGGCGGCCGACAAACGGACGTTCGAAACCATTGCCCAATTCTCCAACCATGTCCCTGTCTTTGTCGTCGGCACGAAGAAGGACAAATTGATCGCCTTTCGCAAGATCCAGCTGCTCGAGAAGTACATGGAGCAGACGGGGAACTATCCCGAATCGCAACGTCTCGCCAACGAGGAGGCGGACAGGTTGGCGGACGAGCAATTCATGTCGCTGCGCGAGGAGCTCTCGCGAATCAAACACTACAAGGCGGACGGCTACTGCTGTCTTTCCAAAGGTCAGAAGCGCGAGGGACGGCGGCTCAGCTTGGGGGGACGGAGTGCTGACCTGCTTTTTGTGTGACAGATGACGACCAAGGCGTCAAGAAGCTTCTCTCGCAGACTCTCGAGCTCATTACTGATGACAGAGTTCGTCTCTTCGCAGTGGCGGCGCAAGTCGTTGATGTCGAACAGAAGATTGACACCGCGATCACAGAATGCATGCGTCTCGGCACGCACGCCATTCGGACCGCGATGGTCCCCTTACCCTTCTCGAGCGCCATTGGGACGCCCACGGTAGCACGCATCCTCTGCCAGAACGTCCTCCAATGCTTCGGTTTCCCGAAAGCTCTGCCCGAGCAGGTCGAGGAGATTATGACCCGGGTCGTGCTGGGCCACCTGAAGAAGTTCATGGTCGTGACCATCACAGAGTTCTTGGCCGTTGGCATCACCACTGCAGGGCTGGTCGCTGGAACGGTAAGTGTCGCCCTCGAATTGAAGCCACAGTGTGTGTGTGAGGTCCCGCGACGATATGCTGACTTTGACGAACTCACCAGATGGGTGCTGCCGGGGTGGTTGCGTTTGCGTCGTGCGCCTTGGCCGTGCCTCCGACAGCGAGAATGCTGTTCAAGTGCGCGTGCGACATGATTCTCATCCTCGAGCGGTCGTTCCGGTACCAGGGGAAATATGTCTCGGTCAAGCAGATCGAGGATGCTGCGGTCTACTACACCACCGCCATGACCACAACCTTTGCCGGGAAAGAGCTCCTCCTCCAGAAGCACGTGCACGACGAAGTCGATCGGCTCGTGCCCCTAACCAAGTTCACCGCCGGCATCAAGTTCAGCAAGCTCAGGCCGGGCCTCGAGGACATCATCTACAAGAACCGATTCTTGAAGACAGAACCGGACAAGAGTAGCGAGGCTAGACCTATGGTGCCCGAGATAGGCGGCACGCAGATCGCAGAGCTGGAAGGAGCGCAGAGTCCAGTGGAACTGCCTGGCGTGAAGCGGCAGCCAACAGAGCTCCCGGCCGAAGACGTCAAGGTCCCCTCGTCTATTTCGGACAAGGAGGTCTTCTCGTCGGGATATGGATCCACCAGTGGAACGAACACCACCGCCGACGATCTCTTCAGCCTGGAGGAGAGGACGACAATATCGCAGACTCGGAGCGACCAGAGCCTAACGGCAACACCTCAGACTACAATATCACCGATGACAGCGACAACAATATCACCGATGACAGCGACAACGACCGAGATGGGGGTTGAGAGGACGAAGAGCGACAACATGTTCTCGCGCAGCACTCGGAAATGGTCGTCGAAGCTGGGATTGCGCAAGTCCAAGACATTGTCAGAATAGAGGACATAGGATAGCTGTGAGAGGGTCAGGGTGCGAGTGATACAGAATCAACACCTTCCTAATTAATGCTGGCTGCCTGATGCTTCGACGGCCGGGAACCGCCACGACACTTCGTACAGCCTCGTACAGCCTCGTACAGCCTCGTACACCTCGTACAACAGCCTTGGCCAGGCACGAGGATTTCGCCCTCCTCCTCGGCAGCCACCGTCACTGGCACTCGACGGCGCCGTGGAATTCGTCATGCGATAAAGGCTGTCCAATGACAATTCGCAGCCTCGCCTGCAATGCTTGACCTGATTGATAGGTGCCCGCCGAGGGCAAATCCTGCAATGTACGAATGCGAGGCTGTCGACGTGGGAGCAGCACATGCGCCTGTCAGAAGCTTGAAAAGGTGAGAAAGGGTGAGGATATAAGAACGACTCGTCCATCTCTCCAGGATGTAGTGTCGAAAATCACCGACCATCAGATCAGGACTCGACACACCCAGCCAACTCATCATCACCACTCAAACCACAATGTCAGCAATCACCGTCTCGCCCGTCAACCCGGCCACCCCCGACCTCGGGGCCGTGGTCGACAACCTCGACCTGGACCACCTAAGCGACGCAGACTTCGACGCCCTCCGCACGGCCCTGTACACCTACAACGTCGTCTGCGTCCGGAACCAATCCAAGTGCACGCCGCGGGCACAAGCCGAACTGACGCGGCGCTTCGACCCCCAGGCGCGGTCGTACGGGCACGGGACGACCATCGACGCCAAGCGCTCGATCCTGCACCCGGACCTCAAGACGGTCCCGCACCAGCCCGAGGTGCAGGTGATCGGCAACGGCTTCATCAGCTCGTACGAGGGCCTGAGCAACATCACGCTCAAGCACCCGCACCACCGCACCTTTCATCGCACCGTCATCCCCGAGGCCCAGGACCTGGACTGCACGCGCTTCTACCGCTGGCACATCGACGCGGCGCTGTACGGGGACCTGCACCCGCCGCTCGTGACGTCGTTGCTCGCCGTGGCAGTCCCCGCCGGGAGGAGGCAGACCGTGCTCTACGACGACGGCAGCGATGATACCCTCGACGTCCCGCTCGGCACCACGGCCTTCGTGTCCGGTTACGCCATGTTCGACCGCCTCACGCCAGAGCAGAAGCGCTTCGCCATGACGTCGCGCATTGAGTACGCGCCCCATCCGTACGTGTGGATCTCGACAGCCAAGTCGCGGCCCGACGGCCTAGGCATGGTCTCCGAGGGCAGGGAAGTGCCCCTGGACGAACTCCCGCGCGTGGACCGCGCGACGGACATCCAGGTCCTGCCTATGGCGTGGCAGAATCCCGTGACGGGGCGGTTTGCGCTGCAAATCCACCCGTCCGTTGTGCGCAAGATCCACCTCGCCGACGGGCGTGTGATCGACGACCTCGCCGAGGTGAGGGACATTGTGCACGGCTTGCAGAGGCCCGGCATCGCCCCGGACCTGGTCTACGCGCATGATTGGCAGGAGGGCGATCTGGTGCTGTTCAATAACCACGGCGTCTTGCACAGTGTTGTCGGCGCGTTTGATAAGGACGAGGTCCGTCTGTTTAGGCAGTGTAATTTGGCGGCGAGCAGGCCGCCGCTCGGGCCGGAGGCAGTGCCAGTCGCGTGATTGAGAGGTGCTCGCTGTGTATTGTATTGTGGTGGTCAGTTACAGTCAAGGAAGATACGGTCGATGCACATGAGCATCAACTCAACGAACGGCGCTGTGGGTTAATAGAATTTAGAGTCTTAGAGCAACACCGGAGCGTTGGTGTGTGAATGTCATCTTCATCTCACTCACCTTCGACATCGACTTCATGCTTACCTCCCTCTTCGTGGTAACTCGCCTCGACGCTCGACGTGTAAAAGGCAGTACGAATACATCAACCAGTGACCGTCTATCAGTATTTCCACGGCCGTGACCGTGTTGACTGCTTTTAACTTGGCATGTGCGAAGACAAAATCAACGATACCGGTACCGATACATACTGATGCTGATGCCGACATTGATGCCGAAGACGAAATCAACGATACCGATACCGATACATATTGCTGCTGATGCCGACATTGATGCCGGCCCTGGTTCTGAGGACTCCCATCCTACCTTCCCAACTCTTGATCTTGGCCATGGTCTTTGTCCTGCGCCTAGACAGCTGCCTGACTGCCTGACTGCCTGCCTGACTTCTTGGTGGCTGAGGCCTTCACTAACCGATCAACCGACCATGATCAAGCGACCAATTCCCCGACGTACTGTGTATATGCGGAGCCAGAGTGATTATTACCTACCCCACATATCCGTGCTCCTCCGCCGTGTCCTATCCTATCCTACCCTGTCACAAGGCACGCGCCACAGAAGTAAAGGGTACAACCGTATTCATGGCGCGTCGATGCTTGAGCTGACACGAAGAACCCACATATCGAGGTATAACTGCCGGACTAACCTAAGTAGTGCATACGTGTCAGTATCAAGATTCGCGGGTCATGTTGTGCGTTATAATAGGCTGCGGACTGGGGGGCCAGAGAAGCAACGAGGAATGAAACTGACAAAGCAAGGTCAGCGAATGGCGGAAATATCTCCACGAGACAACCCCCGGTGTGTACTGTAGTTGTACGGAATGCCAAGTTCTCCACGGAGTACACTCTACCATTTCGCACCCTCGGTGTCGTGTTTTCGTCCATGTGGGACTGCCGCGGAGTCAGTCAGCTATTACTTGTACGCATCGCGCGGAGAAGAGTGAACGAGAGTGAACTCTCAGCGAAAATGTACTTACCTCGTCTGCCCCATCCGCAGTACTGTGTGCTCTTTCGCGCTCTCGGCCTCGGCATGGACCAAGGCGCGAGGGCGCGAGAAAGGCCAACAGGGAGTACTGGGCTTACTATGCACTCGCCGTCATCGAGCTCAGGAGCACACGTGGCAGAACTACGGTAAGTATGTCCTATCCATGTACATAGTAGTCAAACTTGAGGCGGAGCGCAGCCGGTCGAGCTACCATGGTAGTACATGCTGGCTACATCAACCGTACGCGTGGTCGTGAAGTTCGATCCCCCCAACGGCCGCTAGTCCCGCTAGACTGGGCTCCTTCTGCTCCATCTCCCCCATCGTAGGTCCCACCGCGGGACCCTGCGCGGGACGTGCATTGGGTACTCTCCCTAGGCAGGTACGCTCACTACGGAGTACTGTGTACTGCACTGGGGTTGGGGTATCAGCCCTGGTCTGGGGTGCAGGTGCAGGTGCAGGACCAAAGTTAGGCTGCACGTACAGAGTATGCTGTCGGAGCACAAGTACCTACAGAGTACAATAATAATACTATCAACTAGGATAATCAATGCACGACGTCCCAAACTACCTATCTACTCCGTACTCGTGGCAGTACTACAGTACTTGTACCCTACGTTTCGTCCCCACAATCATAGTACCCTCCCGCAACCATTTCGATTCGAGTCAGCACAAGCGTCTCATCCCACGATCCGCGCTTGAATCTTTGTCCCGGCAATACGAAGGGCAAGGCCCGCTGGTACGTAGTTGGCACCGATGCAGGGCAAGCAGCGCCACACCGTCAGACTCGAATATCCTACGGAAGACGAAGGGCGGCCCTACACACTTACAGTACGCCTGACTAGTTAGTTAGTTAGTTAGCTAGCCACATGAGCTGATGCGGTTAACCGTCAAGCATTATCCTCGTTACTCATTTGTGGGTCGAGACTGGGGTTTACGACAGTGATGTAAGTGAGTAATTCCTTTATATATAAATACGTTGAGAATCCTGTGCTGGGGGTGCCGAGAGTTGGATACCCTTTTTCTCATCCTCGTCTTCATCTTTATCCAAGAACTCATGTTCGGGTCTCGACTTGACGACTTGTCTCGACTAACTTGAGTATTCCGTACGGAGGACCGGCACATAGTCGTAACCAACACAATACACGGCCCACGACATCGCGAACAGCATAATGGCTCAACCCAAATATGAACTCTACTACAATCCCTTCTCGATCTGCTCGCTCATGGTCCTATACACGCTGCGCATCAAGGGCCAGCCGAAATCACCCGCCGACGCGGTCGATCCCGACGAACGGTTCCTCGACATCTACTCGGGCGAGCAGATGACGGAAAGTTACTTGGAGAAACATCCCAAGGGCACGGTGAGTACAGTACTTGAGAAATCTGTTGTCGCATTCCGGGGTCGAATCTGGACCTGTCTCTCGCTGCATTCCCCCCGCTGACCACTACTCGTCTGTTCCGCTCTAGGTCCCCGCGATGCTGGCACCCGACCTCGGCGTCAAGTTGATCGACAGCACGGACATCACCTCGTATCTCATGGATCGGTACCCTTCGCTCCGTCCGGACGCGCACAGACAAACCATCGACTCGCTGCTCGAGGAACTGCATGAGATCTCGTACGTCACGCTGTCGTTCAAGCCCGAGGAGCGAAGGGTCGAGGGCGTCATGGACGCGGTGCGCAAGATCATGGACCGACCCGACACGAGCGACAAGTATCGCAAGATGTTGGAGGGGAAGCTTGGCGGGTGAGTCGGAACCGTTGAACCCTTGTTGTGCTGCTGCTGCTGCTGTGATGGCACGACTCGACTCAAGCTAACCCCCGCCTGTCATATCCGCAGCCACGCGGCCATGCTCCATAATTTCGCAGCCAACAAGCAATCCGTCGAGAGTGTCGAGGCCGATTCGGTCCGCTATCTCGACAAGATCAGCAAGCTCCTGGCCGGCCAAGGTGGTGGCGGCAGTCAAACGTCGTGGATCTTCGGCGACGACGTCGGTCCCACGGCTCTAGATGCACACACCGTTGTGTTTATCGCGAGGTTACTGGATACGAAGCGCGAACATTTGATCCCCGCGGATGTGCTGGCGTATGGGAGACCGAAGCTCCAGGGGAAGGAATGGTTAGGCATCACAAAGGGGAATCCGACCCTGCATAGTCTGTACGTCAAAGGGGAGAAGGGTGGACACTGATGAGGAGGGGGCCATGTTCGGTCTGGATAGTGAAGACGAGGAGCGAAAGTCTGGTACATCGCGAAGGAGTGGTGGAAAGCCCAGCCTCGACAGTGAAGACGACTTACTCGAACTCATGCATGGCATTAACATGAAAAGAGCAGCTCCACTCATGTCCAACACACGTCTATTCCACATGACCGTGCCCACCGACTATGACTGTGATACGACAAAGTTGGTCCCTGATTCTCGGTGCGTGTCACCTATTGAGTAATTACTGTAGACGCGTGTGGATTAGCATGGCAAACTACTATCACAGTAAGTCCTTTCCGATCCTTGAGTAGTACTTTATGAAGTTTTAGCTCTGGCTGTGGCTGTCAAAAGCAACGTCTCGAGAAAGATAATTTTGTGAATACAGTACTAGGTAGTCAATTCTGAAACATAAGCAGCAGACAGCTCGTACGGAGTACGGAGTACGGAGGAATTGGAGTATAATCTTCCGAAGTACGTACTGTATATACTGTAACTGTAACTGTACATAACTGTATGGTCTCTTGAGTCGAGTTGGGGAATTCAACGAGATCAAACTTGACACATTAAGAAATCTTGCATTTTGCTGGGCACTGCGGAGTATTGTACTAGCCCCCATCCCCCATCCGGCCCGTACGGTAAAACTACAGTATGGCCGACTCCCCCGCCTTTCGACCCTCCTTTCGAGTGCCCGTTTCAGCCTTGCTTCAGACTCTGGACTGCAGCCTCTAGACTGCAAGGTCGAGACTTGTCCACACCGGTCTCTCAAAAGTCTCGACTGGCCCCTCCTCCTCCTCTGGCGCGTCCTCCTTTCGGCGGACAGCCTCGCATTGCGCCTTACAGGCAGCAGCAGCAGCATCTTCATCACTGGCAGGCCCTGGAGATGGAGAGGGCTAGGCTGGAGAGGCTGTGCTGTACTGTCTGGCCCCCTTCCCCTTTCTTTCTGCCTCCTCTTGAATTTGTACATTACATTGCACATTGCATTGTAGTACATCGGACCGGGAGTTACGCGGTTGTAGCTTGATGGAATGGTTGGTTGCGCAATGCAATTTACTGGCGGTGGGAAATCGTGCAGGCAGAAGCAAGAACAAACGAATGGCATTGCGAGACTGGGACCTGTGAAGCACTGAGTAACGAAAGGAAGCCTTGAACTCGACCTCACCATTACAAGGCTCAGACTAACCGACCACTGCATCCGACAACGCCTGTGCTACTCCACAGTACAGCACAATGCCTCTCGGTGGACTCTTGACCGTACCACCACCGTCACCGTGACTCAAGGGACAGAATTCTCCGTGATGCCCACTGCATGTTGATCAGCCGACGCAGGACCATTCCCCCTCCCCCCTTCCCCTAAGCCCACCATGGTGTTGGAGACGCGGCATAGACCGAAGATTGCGTACAGGTGCGTACTCCCAGCAGACTCGATTAGCGAAGCCATTCGCTTCTGCATTTCGAGCAGCGCTGCCGGTGACAATTCGGGCAATAGTCGTTGACGGCAGCTTTCAAAGGCCCTCCTGCCCTACAATGACAGCAATACCAGACCTCAAATTTCGGACCATGAGTTTGAGGAGCTCCTGATGGCATCGTCAGGGGTGGCAAGTCCGAAAGTACCCCGTTCGAACCATGACCTTCTTCCTGAGGCTCGTTGTCCATGGCATGGTCGTGGTTGTGGTTACGTAGTTCACCATGGCCGCCCAGTGCGAACTGTGCGAGTACCAAATTTGCATCCGCGAAACTTTGCAGGGGACTGGTGTGGGCGAAGCTGCGGTTGAGGCGTTAGTGACCTTCCAGACGACCGGTGAACAAGCTTGGACTCACCACATGGTTGGATATTGGGATACTGATCTGTGTGCTGAAGCTAGCCTCCTAGGTCTATCACTCTGAACTTTCCTGACTCTGGCTCTGGCTCTTGCTGTTCTCTGGCTTTGAAGGGATACAAGAAATCGAAAGAAATTCATCCGTCAGCCAGAGACGGTGCTTCAATTTATGGTTTCCCGCTCCCATACCACATTGCGCAGCGTGTGCGACATTTTCATTCCGCCATGTTGCAAGCTGCCATAAGGGGCAGTGCAAATACCCGCCAGCAGCGAATCCAGAGGCCCCTTTCGCCGATCAAAGATCCTCCGTCCAATGCGATGCGTGGAATAATGATCAAATCCGCAGTTTGCCTGTTCAAAAAAGCCCGTCAGGGAAACTAGGTGGCGCAAGCATGGGGGATAGAAGTGAGATCGTGCAGAGGTGTCAACGGCGTCGCTCGTGGATCCACCGTGACAAGAAACCGCCTTTCGTAGGCAATGGCGTTGTTTTCTTGCCTTTGAGAGGGGAAATGATGCAAGCAGCAGATGTGACGGGGCCATCGTGAAGAAAGTCAATTGCAATCGAACTGATGTGAGGCCAATCGTGTTCGCTGTGAGCGTAAAATTCCGTAGTTGGACGAAGCCTGCACCATTTGTCTGCAATTTTTAATATCTTGTCCAGAACCTGACGACTTTCTCGCCAAGGGAACTTGTGGTTGTTTCTTCAAGATTGGCTGACGAGCCTGACCGTGAAACATTAAGAACAAGGTGAGTAGAGAGTTTGCCTTCTCATCGGTTCGCGCCCCGAGGCTGCCTCGTCCGGCGTGTGCGTATACTGCGTAGGGGTTTTTACGAGCTGCTGCACAGCCCGTCTGAGTCTCCATCAAGCGTAGCCAAAGGTCCAGTCAAATGATGTCCAGGTTGCCTTCTCTTACACAACGTGACGGGTTGAAAACTCAGGCGCACCCCAAAGGGCGACTTTGTAGGCATCCCTCCATTTCAGCGGCATACGTCCTGCGCATCCAATGGCTCAACGAAGGCTTCGACGATGGGGCATAGTCAAGGTAGTCAAGGCCGTTCCGAAGGGTGTCGTTCGAAGGACTTCTGCCCTGGCACATCATCTAGTTTCGACGGGAGCAAGGCGCAGCAGGTCAAAGGCAGCTGCATAGGCAGCTTCAAAGGCAGATTAGGATTTTCCAGGAGCTGAAGACAACGAGGGACCGGCCTCGGAGCTTGCAAGCGCGAGGCGTATTCACGAGCACTTGAGAGTGAAGGTCAGTAGTGATGGATTGAACAAGGGAAGTTGACGTTGCAGCTGGTTGATCGATCGAGTTGGTGAAGGGGAAGCTCCAACCTCGGCGAATCAAAACGATTTCTACCAAAGCACTTGAACACTGCGGCGTAATCCCCTGATCGTCCAACTTGCGTATCTCAGCACCGTTCTTGATTCTCCCACGCACTCCATCGAGACTCTGTCAATACCAGGAATACCGACAGGGCTATCATTCGCTTTGCCTGACATCAAGTCATCTGTCAAGAGTTTGACACAATGCCCTGAGAGACGACTGGCCTCTGATGTCAGGTGGAAGCAAGTACGATGGCAAGCAACTAGGCCGCCTTGTCGGCTGCAGCAACAGCCCTTTTTCAGGGGAGTCTGGGACGTCGACCTGCTCATCATATAGATTGGAGAGAACACACATACCAAGGTGACAGCCGTTCATTTGTTAGCAAAGGCTTCAATAAGATCGACTCGACTGGCAAACGTATCATCTCTTTACGAGTGGGAGACTGGTTGTTTCGTCCAGACCATTCTGTCTGATCCCTTGGTCGCAGCCGGGCCGGTCGGTTTGGTCACCGGCGAGCATATGGAGCAAGCCATCACCCGAATACCTGAGATTGTCACTCCAATTGACCTTGAAGCATGCGCGGGATGGGCACAGCGTGTCTCATGAATGCATGGAAGGCCGAATGGATGCTCAAACGGTGTAAAGACCGTTGTCGGCTCATAGAACTCGCGCAGAGTTAGGTTGGGCCGGGTGGAAATGCTCCACCTTGTCCATCTCGACGTCTTCGATAGTGCTCTCGAAAGCCTTCATCACCGTCTTGAGCGGCATGGAACCAGCCACCAATAGTCAGACGTAGGCGTACTTCGTCCAACTACTATCTCCACTGTAGCGCACTTCCTCGACCTCGTGGTAAGATCCGCCCGGCTTGACGGCAAAGAAGATGAACGGATTGAAGGCTGGCGAAATGCATTCTCCCACATGGAGAATGTGAACCGCACGCTTTCGCGCCTTTCGAGTTCTGTTTCGGCTCTGTGGCATAGAGTCGCAAGCCTTCGATCTCCAGATGTTGCTCGGATCAGGGTCAGTCAGGTAGAGAATGAAACTTATCCGGCACGTTGACTCCTGGGATCGCAGTCGTCGTGAACGAGAAGATGGCCTCCCGGTCTGTATAGATTGAAGGCCATACTTAATCTGGCGGCGCTCAGTAGGCCGACGCCCGTGACGCTGGATAGCCACTGGCGAATCTCGAGAGCGCACAAACAGTCACTCAGCTTCGTGAGGTGTGGTAGGACGTTCACAGAGAAGTCCGCAGAGAACTCGAATTGCTCGCAAGGTCTGTCCACCATTGAATACGATAAATATCATTCTCTTCACTATTGAACGGGAGGTTGCGCAAGACTTCATCTCATACCCATCTCAGCAATCGATCTTGTATAGTGTCTCGATGACAATATGCGAATAAGATGTTTTGTCACGGTACTGACAACCGTTGCTGAATCGATGGAAAATGCCCACCATCGAGAAATGGCCAGCATGGAAGACCACCTTGTAAGATATTCAGCCAATTCAGACCAATTCGGACCAATCCAGGTCTCTTGCCCAGGATGAACTTCGCGTCAGAATTGATCTCGTTGTATTTTTGGACCAGGCTGTGCTCCACGGCAGAATCGATCACATTCTCTCTGACGGGGGAGATATAACTCATTTACTGTGTGGAAGCGGCACCTTCGAGCAAACTCGATGAGAACGAGACTCCCCACGCACTGGCAGCAAGCAAGACACCCCACGCACTGGCAGCAAGCAAGACACCCTTTCCAATCGAGCCAACCGGGACTCGACTCACCTGAGACATGTATGTCCTAACACAACGTTAGACAATCAATCGATGATGTGGCTTTCAGAGCTACAAGCAGGAGGGTGAGCCACAACCTGTCGCGCCTATCGCGCCTCACTTTAGGCGGGCATTAATCTGGTGTTTGGCTCTTCTTCTCATCACAGATGAACACCATGCTCTAGAAAGCGTGCTCATCACAGCAGCCTCTAGGAAGCGTTCATCATCCTTCATAGATATGGAGTGCGGAGCACGGAGTACGGAGTGCCTGATAGCGGGGAACACCCCATAAATCTCGACTCGACGTGCTCGAGTTGATGAATGAAACGAAGATTCCAATGAGACGAGACGAGACGAGACAACCGTCAATATACGTGGTTGTAATTCGTCTCGTAGAACGGATAGAATGGATTCTGTTTGTGTGCCGTAATTTAATTGACCCACCATGCAATGCGATGCAATGCGATGCAATGCATCGTATCGCAAGGGTAAGGTACCTCCCTACCTTCCTATGTACCTACTCGGCTCACCAAACCGAGCTCAGATCGTGATCGCACTCGCACAGCTCAAAATCGGATCAGTCATGCATGGCTCAGGCGCTCCGGCCTCAACACAGAAAATCGAGTTTGCACAAACAGTCGCGCGGCTGGAGTATCTCGGCGTTCGTCCATAGGCGGTGCGGAGACTCGTCGGCTCACGCTCATTTAGGCACAATGCACCCGCCCCAAGAACCAAAGTGGACAAATCGTCCGTTACCTCTATGAGGAAAACGACGGACCCTGAGATTGGTAAGATCCTCTGACGACTGACTAAGGGTAAAGTTGTCCTCAGAATTGCGCATTTCGGGCAGCATCATCATCATCATCATCATCATCTGAGAAGGATTCTTTCGCAGCAATCCACTCGACCGATTTCGCACAGGCACTTGGGCCCCCGAGACATGACATCAGAACCGAAATTCGGGGTATCAATTAAGCTACTAGTACTGTGTAGCGATGGTGAAAAAATGGATTCAACAGAGGGTCGGGAAAAGACCCGCTCGAATTCGGATGGGAACCCAGCTCCGAAAGCTCCATCCCTATTGCCTGCGGATACGACCTCGGTTGTCAGAGCCGCTTCATTACCTTTCGACCGTTGGGGTAATGCGCCGCGGGAGCGCAACACAATCATGGTATTGTGGGCAATAACTATTCCCAAGCACTAAGTCGTCCCCCAGCCTGATCATGGCCGAGGCACAGGGGTAACCGTCAAAACGCCATGCTCTACTTCGTCTCCGGCTTGGGAGTGTGGGCCTTTCCTCGGTTGAGAATGGCATCGATCATGGCCTGGGACGATTCGTTCGACTTGTTGACTGACATGCGCTTTTTGGTCGACGCCTCCGCATTGGCCTCGCCCTTGCACTCTGCCAGAGTCTCCATCTTGGGCTTCAGCGGTAGAGTCGAGCTGGAGGCAGACTTTTCATCGTTCCCCGGTACCTTTAGAGAGCTGTTTGTTGACTGTCTCTGGAGTCTCGGTTCTGGCGTGTCTGTCGACGCGAGCGAAGGTACTAGCTCGAGAAGTCTTACTGGCAGGCTTGAATGATTCGCTGAACCGTTCGGTGCGGACGTTGGCGGCAGTCCGGGTGTTGCTGCACGTGACGGTATCAAGGAGCCCACCGACGCTGTCGAGGCCCTACTGAGGCTGGGTGTGTCCCAGTAACATTCACGCTCTTTGGTGAGAAAGGGGTGCTCGAGCAACTGCTTCGCCGTCCATCGTTCTTCCGGAATCCAGGTCAACATCTTCTTTGCGAGATCGATGAACAGCTCCTTCTCTTCCGCATTCATCCGATGGATGGAATGTTCGAACTTGCAGTCCTCGGCCACATATTTGGGGTATTTGAATTGGCCATCGGCATCGAAGTACCACTTCGCCTTTGCACAGCGGGCCAGAAACTCTTTCGGTGGAGGGCCCAACAAGGCGATCATCAAGCCCAAGTGCTGCTCCGGCCGATAGTGATCTGGCTCTGTGCTTATTGAGTCGAACAATCCGATATTTTCGATCAAGTCCCACAACATCACCCCCAAATTCCATATGTCCGCCGGATAAGACCACCCCGCCTGTAGAATTACCTCGGGTGCCATGAAGACGTTCGACTGAATGGGCTTAGTGTTCTTCTCGTCTCCCCAAGCTGCAAGACCGATGTCTGTGATCTTGGCGGAGGCAATGACTGCCTCTGTCGGCGACTCGCCGAAGTCACTGCATGATGTATAAATGATACGCCCATGGCTGTCTGGTGCTTTTCGCGGTGATGGGTGGTCATGTTCGTGTTGTACAAAGGTGTCGAGGATGTGGGGGTCGCCCAGACCCATCATGATATTGTCGGGCTTGAGATCGGTATGTACCACGTGGCATTCGGAGTGCATGTAGTCGAGTCCTTGAAGGAGAGCAGGCAGCAGGACGCGAAGTTTGCCGCAGCTAAATCGACTTCCGGGGAATTTCCTCATGCACAAGTCGATGGGTTCGCGGAGGACGTCATAGACGATGCACAGATGATCGCCATGTCTAGCACTGACTCGGAAAGTGTCGAGCATGAATCGGACGTGCGCATATCCAGGATGCTGCGGATTTGCCGAGAAGAGCTTCTCTGCAATCGCGCGTCTGCCCTTTTGAAAGTCCTCACCCAGCGTGTTGACGTTGATTTTGATCGTGACATATTTCCGGTTTCCGGACTGGCTATCACTGTAAAGCGGATTAGCCGAATAAACCCAACTCGAACCTCGCCGGGCACTTACGCATGTAGATCTTTGGCCAGCCAGACAGTCGCCGTCATGCCATAACCGAGCTTGACAAGAATCTCATAGCGATGGTTTAGGACCTCGCCAATTCTCGCGGGGTACCAGTGCTCCGGTTTATAATTTGGATTAGTTTCTTCCTCGATCAGCTTGTGGCCGGAGATCGTGTCAGGCTGGGGATGTGGCGAGGTGCCTCTCGAGTGAAGCAGATTCGAGAGCGTCTGCTTGTTGTGGCTGTGCGCCCGTTTCAGCAAGTTGGCGGGGCGCATTGTGAACGCTCGAGAGCGGTCGGCGCAAAGGAGGTTCAAAGACGGACGCAAAGATAGGCCTTTTCCATGATTTTCGAGGGTGTGTTCGTGAGCGCACTGTGAGCTGGAGCAAGATGATGTCGTTGAAATTGAGTGAGGCTGGAGCACAGCTGAAACTTGTAGTCGTCAGGCACGGGAACGGATGACCCGGCTAGTGAGCGACGTCAAGTCGGACACCGGAAATGGTTGGATGCGAGTTTTGCTGCTGCTGTTTAAGTAAGCAAGGGTTCAGGAATGTACCATGTGGGTTTCGACACCGGCGGATGGAACGGATATAGGGGATGGCGAATCTGGGTGCGAGCGATCGAGGCTTCTGGAAAACCGAGTGACGGTGTATTTGTGGAGGGTTGCAACACGTCTGGCACACGGGCCCAGGAGCCGTTGCCATTCGCAAACAGAAAGCGGAAGTTCATCTATTATGATGATGCGCGAGCTAAGGCTGGGCGATGAACAAGGATGAGTGATCCTGCTGGCCTCTTACGTGACCAACTTTTGCAGGTGGTGCAGGGCTGATGCGTCGGGGTACGTGCGTTTGCGAGCGAGAGAAGTAAGAGATTGGGGAAACTTACCGATAGGCACGCTCGGTGCGAGGTCGTGCCTGCGCGAAGACGAAGTTTCTTGCGCGTAGGCTTCGGCGGTCTTGCAGGCAGGCAAGCGGCGGGACAGGCGCGAACCCGCAGCGGTGTTGTCGGGCGGTCTACGAGTAGAGGCTAAGGATATTTCAAGGAGGTGAGGTGAGGGCTGAAGGGGCTGGAAGCTGGAAGATGGGTGGTGAGTGAGGTTTTGTTATTTTTGATCTCCCCGCGTGTTTGTGGTTGTGGTGCTGATCTGCTGCTAAAAGTGAATTGGCGCTGAGGCTGGTCAGCGGCGCTGGGAGCACGGGCAGCCTGAAGGGGTTGGTTGCGTGGATGCTCTCGGTGCCCCTCGGTCCCTAACTCAGGCGTTGGGCTCTTTGAACCGCCGGGTGCCCAACGAAACGCGATAGCCACTAGATACGTAACTTATATGGTTGCTCGACCCACTGCACGTGACGCACAACCGTTACCACAAAAGTTAAGCGGCTTGGGGGCGATTTTATCCCTCATCCACATCAGTTCCTTCACTTTCCACTACCACTAACCCTCGTGCTTCCATCTCCGACCGACAGCTTACAGTAGCAGGGCAGACAGCACAGTTCACCACGTTGACTTCCTTTTAGAGGACGCTCTTCCGGCCGTCTCATGACCAACCCAGCTTCCATGTTGGACATGTCCGTGACATGTACTTTTGAGGCATTATCTCACCCCGTTATCAGATACCACCTTCTCTGGGGAACCGGCTGGCCAAGATATGCATGGAAGCCATGGAACTTTCTCGGCTATGAAATGACCAGGACTGGCCTGTAACTTTCACATGCTACCACTACCTGCACGCAAGAGGCATTTGCTCGTATCTGCCATGAATCATTTAGCCACTCCGCTGGTCTCCTATCTACATTGCCGCCGTCGCTTGTTACTCACGTTCGCGGCAATATGTTGGAGCATTTCGGGTCTCGCACCACTGTTCTATCCTTTCTCTCATCAGAGAGTGTCATTCACTTCTTCCACCACTGGTTGGTCCTCGAAAAACCCCGTTACCACTTATTCTCATAGATCCCAATCCACTCTCCCCACCCACAGATCTTTCCCTGCATCTCCCGGAGTACTTCGTCCCTCGTCGCCACAGGCTTCATCTTCTTGACGTCCAGCTGTTCTTTCAGAGCCACAACCTGGAAGAAATACCTATGCTCTCCATGCCCTACTGGCGGCCGCGGTCCCGAGTACAGAGTTCCGCGGAGATTTTTGCCTAAGCGGAAACCACCTTTGAGGTGTTTTGCCTCGGGTCCGCCTGAGGCAGATGTGGTCTCCGCGGAGTCGAGCTGGAAGTCCTCAGAGCCGACAGATATTTTGGTCGCAGGGATGGCGTAGTACATCCCGTGGTTCGGCACGATCGGGATCGGTGCGTCTGGGTCTTCGACGATCAGAAACCATTCCTTCACATCTCCGGTCTTTATTCCGGGCACGTTAGGATCTATCGACCACGCTAGGTCGGGAAACCGTGACGAGCCGAACTGCGAGTGCTCAATCGATAGGTGAGATGGCGAAGAACCAAGCGTGGGCGAGGTGATGTTGACGTTCCTGGGGATGCCGGAGAACAAACGATCGCGTGTGTAGAGTTTCGCATCCTTGCCTTTGGAGTTGAGAAGGAGGCGGGCGAGGAAATACTCGATATAGCGGAGGATGCCCATCCTGCTGTTGGTATCGACTCTGTGATCGCTGGACTTCGTAGATGGAAGGTCACGTGTATTGCTGCGTATTGATTTTGGCAGGTTGATGTGTTGAAACCGAGATAAGACTTACTGCTTCAGCTCGGTTATATACAGATGCTCGACAGCAGCGGCCTCATGCCTAAGCCATCGGTCTACCCAATATTGTTCCGATGCTTGAAGATCTTGCCTCGATAGATGGAGTTGATAGAAGTCGAGGTGGAATATCGCGTGCATCGAAAGCTAGGAATTTATGAAGCACCTAATGCAACGGAGGCGGCCAGAGGGCCGGTCTATGTCCGCTACTTATCTTCTCAACGGCCGCTCATAGGTCCGAGTATATGTTGGAATTCCCGTACCGGAGATCATGGCACCGGCTTTGGAGAGTAATCGGCCTCGGTTCCGTTCATGATTGGGCAGCTCATATCGGGGAGCAACTAAGCGAGACCGGTACCGGGCTTCCCTTTTGCAGTCTTCTGCCCGACGCGTAATGAAGGACCGAGCCCCGTAGAGTGCTGTGACTGCATTAAGTTTGCGGCGACGACGCATGGAACCTCTCTGGACATTACAGAGACGCAAGTAGTAGAGATCCGGGAGATGCGGCCATCGTAAGCCTGCCAATCGTGATCATATCGGGGGTACATTGCCATCGGTCCATATTGATGAAAAGATGTCGTCGGAAACAGGCCAGCCAAATTCCGTCAACATAGGATCGTCCATAAATGTCGAATAGTCGGGCTTTATTGCCGGAGTCATCGCAGTTTCGGTAACAGCAGCTTCATTGGATCCACCAGCCGAATCGCTTCCAAGAGCTTCCTCTATCCTGGCTGTCAGCAAAGCACTCCTGGGTAGCGAAGGACGGTTGGCCATACCGTTTCGATTGTCACACAATGGCGGCGGGTAGACACCCATGAAGCCTCCGAACTCTTCCCGCCACCAGACAACGCCATCGAGGACAATGCTGCCCGTCAATCGGCTGCGAATGCGCAGGGCAACCGCTTCACTTCCATTCTGTCTTTTGAAAACATGTGCACTATTCCAGAGTTGAGTGAGAGCCACACCATTGCGTGCCGGGACGTCATCGTTCTGTACGCTCATCTTCTTGTGGAGGCTGATCCCCAAAAAGAGGGCAGATCTGGCTCGTTCAGCGTCGATGTATCGGCTGAAGGATGTCTTGAGCAGCCGCAGAAGAATATGGCTGGGCACCATCACACTGTATATGAAGTAAATCCCTGACGCCGACAGGCAGATGTGTCCGGACTTGTCTAGAGCCTCAAAGGATTCGATAACCCGGCAACACGACACACAGAGGTCGTATAGGGTTGTAGGGTCTTGCGCCGCTGGGGTCTTCCATAAATTGAACGCTTGAACGACCAAGGTGGCCACTTGTACGTAAAGGTGATGGAGTTCCGAGGCGCACTCAAGTCCGACGCTGGCGATCTGGGCCTGGAAGACATTCAGCAGTGTGTCCAGAGATCTCTCTTGATCGGAGGTCATGTTGCGAAGGCCGTTCTGGGCTACTGCTATGCAGCATCTGGTGACTACATCTTGCAATTTTAGTTCGAACTTCAACTTTGGAGATATTCTCTGGAATAGCTCTCGTCGTTGCTCAAGGTCGTGCGGGACGTCCAACATCGGAGTCGCTGGATTGCCCTTGTACCAGCATAATCTGGACAAAAAGAATTAGCCACTGCCGTGCGCGACGAACGGCTCCATCCCATACCGCTGGTAGATAAGGGTGCAATAGCCCCACGTCTCAGCACGTATCCTGAGTTCCTCTTCGGTGAGTCTGACCCGGTTCTTGCTGAACTCTTGGCTCGCAACAGGCAGGTGGAGTCCGATTTGCATTGCCATATGTAGGACAGCAGCAGAGAGCGGAAATGTCAAGTCGTGTCCATGATTTGACTTTGGGAACGGCCAATGAAGGAGCAGCAACATTGCTTGCACAATGGGCAACGTGACTTGAGGGGTATTCAATGACATTAGAGCCATGGTCTGGATCTTGATCGGCAAGACAGACAGTAGCGTGGGGTTCTTCGAGTATGTCCGACATGAGGCTCCGATCACCGCCCAGAAGAGAAAAGGAGAAAGCTTGTAGTATCCGTTAGGTGTGATAGACGGATCGAGGATGGGTAGGAGGACTGCAAAGTCCCGAAAATAACTGTACAGGTTCAGCAAATTGCCCGTATGATGGCCTCGAAAGACTCACAGCTGAAACATGGCGTCAATGTCTTTCGAATCGACGGACTGTCCGTCTATAGTTCGCGACAAGGCGCCTGAAGATTGAAAATCGTGTGGCAGGCTCTCTGGGGTCTGTAGTGATTCCACTGCCGTTCGGGAGAAGGATCGAAATGATACGGGCGCAATTGCATCTTGTCTAAAGAAAGGCGCAACCGACGCCAAGCGGCTGTCGGTGTCGGCGGTGGCTGGCGGCAAGTCATTGACAGCAGCCCAGGATGACCCAGGCAACGTGGCAGATTCCGCATGACTCGAGGCCCGGAGGCGTTCTTGGAGCTCGTCTGTCTGTTGCTCAAGCTCGGAAATTCGCCTGTGACCAGGCGTCGGTGAGTAGGCGTTCCTGGCGACATCGGAATGAAGACCAGGATACGTACTTGCGCTTGTGTTCTCTTCTGAATGGTTCTGAAATAATACACTCCCTGTGCATCTTCCGACATCTCGAGCAGGGCTTGTCGGGGTCCAAGTATGCATCGCATTTTGCCTGTGGGCGAGCAATTACTATCGCAACGAGGTTGTTATCTGCCACGACGTACCTTCTGTTGCCGACATTCTGTGCAAGCTCGCTTGACGACTTTCCCATCGGTCCTGTGGAGGTTGGTCAGGAATGCACTTCGACCCTCGAGTGAGCCGGTCGGCCTTACGGAGTTGTCTCAACTTCGCTCATCTTGCTGGTGTCCCTGAGGTCGAGGAGATTGTTGAGGGAAGACACGATAATGCACTCCCGCAGCTATTGTAATAGGAATCATCGTCCGCGCAGAACTGGAAGGGACAGAAACGGGTTGATATGAAAGAAGGAGGAGGGAGGGAGACTTCCGGACTCTAAATGCGGATTGCCGAACCGCAAACGCGACGCGCCAAAAGCGGCAACGCGCGCTGCCCGGATGCGTCTGGCCCCGTTGCCCGATGATACGACAAGCACAGCCTTCCCGTACCTCGTACTCTACAGGGTCCTGAATGAAGACGCAGCCTAGACAGGCCAGTTGTACAGTTATCTAGGTGTGATGGAGATGATGTGCAATCAGCCGGTCCACCTGGCTTGTTGCCTGTTACCGCTCTTCTGCAGCACTCCCGGCACACTCCAAGTAGGAAGCGTCCCCAAGGCCCGGTCTCTGCCATACGGTGGGAGTGACTGGTCTTCCGCTACCTGTTTGCTAACATCATGCGGTCGATGCATGCGCCATATCCCAGCACATTTCCCATTCGCGGCCCAGCTTGCTGTGGAACAAGAACTTTTTGGCTGCCATTTGCACGGACTTCCAGTCCTGCCCCGAGCCGCCCAAGGCAAACAAGCCTGTCATCACTTCCGTCTGCAAATTCTGCAGCTTCCCACGTCGGGCCGCATTGGCGGTGACAAGTGCCAGCCACTTCCACAGGTCTCTGTCCCGCGTCTCTTGAAAATCCCACAAGCGCAGCGCGTTCGCCAACTCTTCGACCACCCGCCGGTAGCCGGAACATCGACACGTCCATCCCAACAGATTGGCATAGTATATGTAGACAGCCTTGCAGATTGCTCTTTCCACCACATGTTCCTCACTAGAAACTCGGCATAATCTCATCAGGTCGGCACTGTTCGCCCGAGGATCGAAGTTCGTCAGAAACGCTTGGTCGGTCCCGCTCGGGCTTTTGCCCGGTTCTGGGTCAATGCAGCGAGTCCAATGAACTGTTTTTGCGAGGTTGGATAGGACTTCCACTGAGAGGTGACCATCCGATGCCAGCGACTGAAAACCGGGAGTCAGAGTACCAATTATGATTGTCAGTGTGCTCGGAAACTGCTGCCGCGGGTACTCCAAACAAGCACCGTTCGTGGCGGTTTTGTTCAAGGCAATACGATCGCCGAACAGCAGTAATGCATTGGATTCCGCCCTTGATATCCGCGTCAGCATTTGGAGGGGTCCGCTCGGCCCTTGACCACGTACCATGCTATGAAAGACAGCAGAGAACCCCCGAACAGCTCTTTACTACTTGCAGCCTTGAACGCTTTGGCCATTTTCCGAAGTCCATGCAGATGTGTTTCGTATGCCTGAATGTCCAGAAAAACATTCTAGATCTGTCAGCAGGGCCGGGGCAGTCGCTCTGACCAAGTCTTACATCAATGATCATCAGAAACACCGTTGCCAGTACGACTGCCTCGTCCACCCAGCCCGAATGCAGTTTGTTTCGAATCCCAGAAAGCGCCTGGCCCTTGTGGTAGAGTGACCAATTGCACATGGGGGTTTGAAAGTTTTGACCGGCCGCTTTGAAGCTCAGACAGAGGGCCACAGTGGCCTCGAAAAGCTCCACATTTTGAAGGGCCGCCGGGAAAGCATCTCTGATAAGTGGGTTATCTTTCGTCTGATACTTTAGACCAGGTCTCTGTGAAGGAGCCCAGTTGTTGATATCTATAGATAATTAGTAGGGAGTTCAGAGGCGGGTGGTCGGGTTGATACAGTGATCCATGGCTGCCACAACCTCCGCATCTTGAGCAATCGGGATCGTATTGAAGGGGTCGAAGAGATTGGATATAGGAGGTCGAGTTAGCTTGGGCAAGACGGCTGACTTCCCCCATCGTTCGAGAGCTCGCCCCTCCTCTGACGAGGCAGTTTCCGAGTCCGGCTTCCATTTATACGTAGTTGGGGCTGAAGCCGAGTAGGACGTCGTCAGAGTCGAACCAGACTCTGTTCTAGCCGTATAAAGATGCTCATGACTGACATCTATGGTGGAGGGGGCTGCATTGGCCGGTTTCGCCTCTTCAGATGCGCGGCTGCTGCGATGCGACGATGGCTCCCGCTCCAGCTTCACGTGGATGGCAGATTCGGTCGAGGCATTCGAGTTGCCGTCGTCCTGGCTCTGCCTTCGCTCAGGACTTTTCGGCTCGGCCAATGGAACGCCCTTCTTCCGCCAGTACGCTACTCTTGCCGCATGCGCTCTTGCCGCTGAGTGTTGCAGTTCTTGTAGCCGGCGTTTGTTGGGCTTCGGTTGGTTTTTGAATGTGGACTGATTGTAGTTGATCAGGGTCGGCATTGTCGCTAGTGGGCGCCAAGGCGTTCATCACATGAAATGCTGCCTCCGGGCCGTCATCCTCATACGAATGTCGTTGTGCTTCAAGGGTTGCAAAGGCCGGGCGTCACACAATCACGCTTCTTGGTGCCAAATTCTGAACCAGATTTTCCAACAGAATAAGACGCGAAGAGCAGGCGTCCGAGCGCTGTTCAGTCGTCAAGAGTCGGCTGACAAAGAGAGCCAAACCTTAATCCTCGGTTGTATGAATTTGAATCTGAGGCTTCTGTTGGTACATAGGCGAAGGTTGGCAGACCATAGCATGTGCATCAATGGTATCGCGACGTAGAATGCATCTGCCCCGATCCTGAAATCACGAAAGAGATCTCAACAAAGCTCGGAATGGTCTGCAGTGATTTCTGCTGCCCGAGACCATTGCCCGATGCAAAACGCAGCTTTTGTGTTGTATGAGGTTGGACGTTCCGCTTCGCCCACCCGCCCGTTGGCTGTACGCCGTCTCGAGGCGTCTGCCAGCTGGCGATTAAATGATCCTGCAGTACAATGCGCTTATCTCCATGACAAGCCCACAAGTCCATAAAGAAGCAGACTAGCTCAGCGGTGGAAGATGCTGCAGAGAATGATTAAGGGAAGGTGAGGAAACTTAGCAAATCATGACTGTGGATCATGGTCAAGCCTAAATGGCCCGGAAGCGGCAACAAGATCAGCCCTATGGGCTTGAGTCCCCGGATGCGGGTCTGGGTCCAGGTGCATGGCCGGAACACTTCGGGGCATTCCGCTTGCTTGCGGATATCGTAACAAGTCCCGAGACTTGGATGCAGTCAAGGCGCGGTCATGGGCAGATTCTGAGAGCATCCATACGGATCACTGTCGGGACTGTCACAGCCTACTCGTACTTGCCAGACCATTGCCTGAGTATCTGCGCAGTCTCCAACTGGCACAATGCAGAAGTACACCGTGCTTGCCGGCTTCAATACGCTTCGCTCAGTACAATCCTTCACTCCCTAGTGTCTTCTTCCGAATTGCAGGCACAGCAGGTCACGGCAGCTTTTGAGTTGGTGAAGCAGTTTTCGCTGGTGCGAGGAGCATCGGCGTGCACCAGTAACGTCGCAGAGAGTGCGGAGTAAAATATTCAATTTAAGCTTATCGATAAGCTCTGATCGCTTTATTGCTGGTCAGAGCAACATTTTTTTCTGCGAGTGAGCGCAGCAGACATTTGTCGAACGCCTTCTACAGCCCAAACCACGGGCAATGAGCCCACTTCGACATCAACAGTGCTGTTAGCATATAAACATGGACATCCACAGGTGCCGCTTTGTGCAATATCCTCCACAGCCCATCAATGCCCTCGCATTCTCACACCGTTCCGACCCAAAACTCAAGACACCATCCGACCTCCGCCTCGCACTCGGCCGCAACAATGGCGACATTGAAATATGGAATCCGTCAAAAGGGCTCTGGGTACAAGAAACAATTCTAAAAGGAAGCAAAGACACAACGATAGAGCAGCTTGCATGGACGCGGGACCTGCTAGTGGATGAAGGTGAGGGCGTCAACGGACAGAAGTACTCGAGAGGACCACTACGGCTGTTCAGCACGGGTGGCTCGACCGCAATCACCGAATGGGATTTGTGCACGGGGATGCCGAAGAGGAAAGCGGAGGGAAATTTCGGCGATATTTGGTGTTTTGCACCACAGCCGCAGATCAAAGCGAACAAACTACCGGACACACTACTCCCGGGCGCAGGATCGCAGTTGCTTGCGGCAGGATGCTCGGATGGTACGATAGTTCTCTTTTCGACTGAAGATGACGATCTACGATATGGTCGAGCCCTAGCGCAACCGCCGGTCAAAAAGCCCAAAGTCCTCAGTCTGGCTTGGCGAGGCCGCGACACTCTCGTTGCTGGCTATGAAGACAGCACAATCCGGGTCATCGATGTCCCCAGCAGAAGAATTGTCCGGAATATGAGCTTGGGCAAAGCGGCCGAAGGAGGCAGCAACTCAGTGGTATGGAGCGTCAAGTGTCTGCCTGATGGCACAATTGTCTCCGGCGATTCCTCAGGCGAACTGAAGATCTGGGATTCCAAAAACTACTCCCTCGTTCAGCGGTTGAGCAGCCACGGAGCCGACATCCTCGACATTGCCTTCAGTGCCTCTGGAGATACTATATTCTCCGTCGGCGTGGATCGGAGAACAGTAACCTACAAGCAAGTTCCCATCCACTCAGGCACGCAAAGGACAAGATGGGCCGAAGTTGCTCACAAGCGGTACCACCAGCACGACGTCAAATGTGCCGCCAGCTTCGAGAGCAAGGACTTGAGCATTTTGGTGTCCGGAGGGATGGATACGCGGCCTGTCGTCGTCCCCATCCGCCACTCACAGACCGAATACCACCGCGCACTCCCGCATCTTCCACAGAGACCCCAGGTCTCCGCATCACGTGCCTCCAGGCTGTTCATATCCTGGTGGGATCGCGAAATCATGATTTATCATGTGCCAAAGTATCAAAATTCACCAATTGATGACAGCCCAGAAGATGCCGCGGGCCCACATTACGAGGCTGTGGCCAGACTGACCTTGCAAGGCGACGAAAGTATTCAAAACGCGCAGATCTCTGAGGATGGCCAGTTGATCGTGGCTGCGACCCTCAACAGCGTCAAGCTGTTCCAGCTGCGAAAGACCAATGTGTCGGGAAACCCCGGACTCCGCACCAGACAAATCGACCTCCCGCCCACGATTGCTCGTCTAGGTGCGAGACAAGTTGGGTTTTCTCCCGACGGAAAATGGCTCTTCACCATCCGAAAAGACAACGCCGTGGCACTCGTCAAGATCACGGCGCCATCGGATCGCAAGGAACGCCCCACCATCCACGAGAAAGTCGTCAAGCTCTACCGTCAATCGCGGCCCCTGTCTTCTTCACTACTAGGCACGTACAGCCATACAGTCACTCACACCGCCTTCTCAAGTGACAGCCGCGTGCTCGCGGTAGGAGACCTGTCTGGGGCAATCGAAGTCTGGATCCTTGAAGGGCACGAGGATCTCAGTTTCCTTGACTCGACAGGATCGGATCACTCTTCGGAATCGTCGTCCTCGGGCTCTTCATCCTCCACAACAACGACGGACCAGGACGACGACTCTTCCTCTCCGGTCATCCATGCCCAAAGATGGATCCGCAATCCCTCAGGCTCGTCCCTCCCAAAGCTCGATTCCGCCATTCTGGCATTGACCTTCCGGCCCTCCCCTTTTGTCGCAACACCTTCCACACACGATAACCTTGGTCTCCACGCCACACGGCACAATCCTCACCCGGTCGCACAGGAACTCCCCTCCCCGGCCGCAGCGAAGCTCTTCGCCATCACGGCCACGCATCAGATCACGGAATTTGACGTACTGTCCTCAACCCTTTCCGATTGGTCGCGGCGCAACCCCTCCCAGTTCCTACCCTATGATTTCACAAGAATCAAAGACCGAGCCATCGGTTGTTTTTGGGACTGCGGGGACGTGCACAACAAGGGCGCACGGCTATGGCTGTACGGCAGTAGCTGGGTCGTCATGCTGGATGTGTCGAAGGACTTCCCCCAGCACGAGCGCGAAGGCCACGAAAAGAATCACAAGACGGGCAACAACGCGTCGAACCGCGTTCCCGACGGTGCAGCCGAGAAGGTCGGCCGCCTCGGGCGATATGATGTGCTCGAGCCGGTGATCAACGGCGCCAGACTCGACGGCCCTGCAAAGCATTCTCGGAATGCACCGAAATCGCGCACCGCGGCGCAGCGAGACCACGAACAGAGCAGGAAGAGGAAACGAAATACCGGGGCGGGGGATGAAATCCGGGCACAAGAGCGTGAGACAGGCGTCGGCAGATTCGTGCGCAGATTCAAGAATGCCGCGTGCGAGGATTCGGAGATGATTGATCTTGACGCGGAAGACAGTCAACTCGCGGAAAGAGGCGAAGATGAAAGTGAAGACGATAATATGGAGTTAGACGACGCTCTTGCACTCATGCGACGTGCCGACCGTGGGCATGACCATCAGCATCAGCCTCAGCATCAGAACGGTACCACCGTATCAGACTCAGCCGAGCAGACGACTTCCACCGCGATAGCAATCAAGACGAAGACACCACGTCCCTGGCTCCACTGGAATACCTTTGAGTATCATTCCATCCTCGGCATTTCAGTGATAGGTCCCAGCCCACCCTCGGTCCCTCCTACTACTCCTTCCCCCTCGCGCTCTTTCTCAACTCCAGCAGCCGACTCTGCCGAGTCTGCCGCGCTCACGAACGAGGACGGCAGAGACGAGGGGAACGCAAACGCAAACGCACACGCGGACACGAACGCAAACACCAATATCGAAGTTGTCATCGTCGAGCGCCCCATCTACGACATTGACCAAGTCCCCCGCTTCGACGGCGGCCAAGAGTGGGATGTCTAAAAAAGTCCTCGTGCATGCTGGGACCTGTCGTGGCCCAGCGAGTGAATGAATGAACTGAGTGGGTTGTTGGGTTTGTGGGTACATAGGCGCGTGGCATGGACTATTGAAGTCTACCACATGTCACACGGCCAGCCAGCCATGCAGCCATGCAGCCATGCAGGAGTCGGTCGGTCTGGAAGATATGGCTACCTAGGCTTAATGTGAACAAGTCCTCCGTATGTCGGTAGTCTATCATCCATCTCTCTTGGTGGTCTGGTGAATGACCAACCCCGTCTAACGTCCTGGTGCTCGGTCGAGTGAAGTGACCAACCCTGTCGAACGGGTATAGAACCCAGGACGACGAGAATGTCCATCGGAGAGCGTCTTAGAGCAGCAATGGTACATGCCTCTTTGATCCATCTGCCGAAAGGCAAAACGCAATGTATGTACAGCACCGCGCCTGCGGCCTGGTGGAGCTCCCCAGTCCATAAGAGATAAGATTACGACGACTTTGTAGCAGTCTACGTCGGCCATTCGTCCAAAGACCGGATTGCGTACGTACACCACCGTGGGAAGGCAGGAGTGAGTTGGGGGGGTTACGAGCAGATCCTGTCGTTTTAACGCTCAGAAAAGTGGTATATTCTTCTTTCCTTGCTGGGTATCTCCTCTGTACTTCGTTCTTCCTGCGGAACTGTTCGTCCACAATAGCCAGGACCTGTCCAACATATGGTAACGTAATCCCCACAAGATGCGTAGATGATATCTCAGAGGGCCTCCCGCTCGTGACAACGTAACGCCGTTGATCCTTTTGTCGTAGCAGCAGCCTTCTGCCGACCCAGTAGTATGTAATATATGTAGATGCAACCACACGGCAGACCACGCGTAAATGCACAAAATTCGAATACCCTCATTTCGCCGGATACCCAGTCCCAGAGGCTTGATTTTGCTTTGCCCGCCAGTAAATGCAGTGTGAACCGGACCCCACACAAAGCGCCTGTACTGTGCATGCTGAGTACAAAAGAAACATTCCTAATCGAATAGTGGCGAGGTCTCATCAGGCCAGACGTAACAGCGTAATCGTGCAAAGCAGAAAAGAGGAATGTGATAACCAAGGTTGGAGACATGCCGGCATGGGGTCGAGTGGGTGTCGTCCACATCATCGACGGCCTGGCTGATCCATGTGTTGCTGAGGCCACTGACTGACCTCCTCTTGTTGTTGATGTGGGTCGACAGGACGCTTGACCTCGTCAGGATGCTGTGAATTGACTGCGCCAGGCATAGAGTTGATCATGTCGTTAGCCAAGGAGTGTGCAACATAACTGCGGAGCTCCCTCTCCTCTCTTTCGTCTTCCCGCATCAACTGTGCTCTGACGGACTTCTCCATGTTTTCTCTCCGGATCTTGCGTATTTCATGCATGATCCAAAGAAGGACCTCCTCGGGACAACGAGTCCTGGGTAGCTGATAGCGAGAATTGCGGACATAGCGTCGGGTGACGTCGGTCGCACCATCATTGGAGAAGGCAATGCAGTAGGCAATTCTGCGATTCCAGCCTAGGGAGCAATAAGTCAGCATCACAACGCCCATAAGTGGAAACGGGCATTTGGCTCACCTTCAGTGTATACTCTCGGATTGTCCCACATCTCTTCACAAGGGTCGACATGGATCCACCTTCGTTGGTGGTCGCTGTAGATCTCTGTCCAGACATGGTCCTCACTATTCCACACCCAGCGCACTCTGGCACCGGCAGCGCGACACAGCATACTGAAGCAGTTGGCGAACTCTCCTGCCCGTCCTCTCCGAGTCTCAAGCAGCGTCCATACCTCGCCGTACCGAGGGAATCTTTCGAAAGCCTGGCAGCCAAGAGCGGTACACTGGTATAGTTCCGTCTTTGTTGCCCCGCGAGCGACCTCATCGGGGGTAGGAGGAGTCTGGCCGCGAGCGACAGTGGCACCATTGCATCGTTGGCACGGAGGGTTATTGACAAATGAAAAGAAGGAGCGCTTGAACCACCTGAGAATTTGGTCAGAATTGAACGAGAGCAGTGGCCTTGGCTGTTACGAACCTGAGCAGCGACCTGATCACACAGTCCAGATAGCCCCATTCGGGTTTTACATTGTCACCTTTCGAGGCTGCCAACCCCTTTAACAGATTGTGTTCCTCCTCGGCCTCGGAGTATATTCTGTCAATGGGAACGTGGGTCAGGGCTTCGTCCAGTAGCCCTGGGTTCTCGTATTTGACCGGTGTCATGGACAAGGTGAGCAGCATACTCCGAAACCTCAGCGAGGGGCCGTCTTGTGGAGGTGAAGGGACGATAGGGTAACTTCGAAAGTTGGTGTAGGTTGGTGGTTGGTGTTGTGATGAGCGCGAGCTAGGAGCGACTGAGGGTTGTGGAGAATTGGGGGCATGTGAGTCGTGTGAAGATGTCCGGGGTGCGAGGTGAGGTGAAGATGATCGAGGGGATCTGGCTTGTTGCTCGAGTTCGTTAAGCCTTCTTGCGCGTAGTAACTGCTCAAATTGTTTCGAGAGATCGCCCGCATTGAAGTCGAACTCGTCGTCGAGTATGCGCGGGCGAGGAGTGCCCGCCATGGCTGCTGGAAAGAGCTGTGGTCGCAATCAAGGGGAGTCGGATAGTGAGGTGAGTAGAGACTGTCGTATGCTGTTGAGAACGAGAACGAGAGCAGACAACCGTGGTGGTCAACTCGACCTGACCGGATGAATCTGATCGAGCGCAAGTGACGAGATGCGCGGAGCACAGCCGCCTCGAGTTGCCCTCGCCACAATCCGCAGGCTATTCCAGGCACAGCCCATTCAGAGCAAGACGTGGGTTCGGCCGCTTTCAACAATAATGTCCAGATGTCGAGACGTTCAGAGAGTGGTTACCAAGCTGTAGCCATTATAGTAGTAGAAAGAATGGGAGAGAGGAGGCAGCAGTGAGATGGTCGTTACGTGGTGAGTGAGTGGAAAGTGAGTAGTTACATACGTGGACACGCACGACGCCCAGGATTTGCGTCTCCCTCCAGACTTGCACACGGCGAAAGTGGTTGCCGCGGGCTTGGGCTTCTTTGGGGGCGGTTAGTGCTATAGCAAAGCAGCAAGGAGCGACAGGCACTTTCACCAGGCAGGACGCGCAGAGGCTTGAGAGGCAGCCTCCCAGGGCCGCTGCTGGTGTTGCTGCCCTGCAGACTCGTTTCGCTACTGGTGCGTCGTCAGCTCCCGCCTGGATTGGCCCCAGGACTCTGCGACGCGTAAGTGCCTTGGCAACAGTGGACCTGTCGGTGGCAATTGATTGGCGCTGCATCACCTGCGAGGCGATTGCGTGGCCCTCATTGGCCCGCCGTTCCCAGGGACTCGTCTCTTCCAGATTTTCTCCGTCTCGTTCACCTGCTGGTCGCTGCTCAGTCGCTTCCTTGAAGATCCTTTTGAAGATTGCGAAAGCACATGTAGATCAGGGTTCCTATCGCATGCATATCGACTCCGGCAAGCAAAAGAATTCCCATCGGGCGACATGGCAAATATGCGTGCGTTATACAGCTTCCGGCGCGCAAGATGCCGGATGACGCTTGGCGAGGTCATGGGTACGAAACTTGACTTCTTACGTGGCGCCGCCATTGGCAGCAGCCCGCTTGGCACAAGGTCAAGACTTCTCTGTCGTCTCGGTACGGAGTCGAAATGACTACGATGCAAAGCTTGAAGCCAAGATCGATGGCTGACTGTGTTCCACTGTCCTGTGCTGTCACGAGAATCCAAGTTGAGCATCGAGCTTCTACTTCAAGCAAAGCGACATGAGCTTGTGACGCGCGTTGGGTCGGAACACCAAACTGGGCCCCTGCATAAGGATCGCCTCCGTTCCGAACTCCATCTCTTGGCATCGCTCAAGCCCTCTTGTTCCCCAAACAACGTGGTGCGTGTCCACGACAGCGCGGAGGTGGATTACGGAGTAAACCAGATAACCACGCGTTCGCATCCACTAGCAGAATGTCTTCCACGCCTTCTTCCACCATGGCCATGTCGCTCGGACCGCTCTCTCGTCGGCAAGAATCTGGTCCAGATCGATTTCTCGTCTGCCTGAGACCACGTCAACGTCTTTGACACGTAGGATCGATGTCTGTTTCCAGATTTTGAACCCGACGTAGAAGGCAATCGCGACTGGTGCTGCCAGATACCCTTCGAAGAATATCTTCGTCCTCTCAGATGATGACATGTCGCGGTAACCGATCTATTCAATTGGCAAAATTTGTCAGTGGCATGGTTCGGGGACTCGACAGCATGTGACGCATGTACGCGCACACAGAATTGACTTCGAGCAATTGAAGGCGTCAACTTCCACCTTGGGGGTTGTCTTACCGGAGCGAATCCAGTCCAGAATTGCGCAATGAGCACAAGGCAATTGAAGCCGAAGCCAATCCATGACCCAATCACACCAGCCTGAGATTTGTAGGGCAGTTCATCCAAGGTGTGACCATGGTACTTCCATGCCTGGCGGAATCGAATGTGGCACAGGCAGATTGAACCCCAGGTGAAAATACTTGCGAGACCGCTGACGGCAAACATCCAGTTCCAAGCTTCCTGTCTCTGGGACGGCTTCAGTGTCACGATATAGCAGAGAGCACCCAGAGACGAGGGGAGAAGATGATGGCGACAAGGGGCCGTCCAGTGCGGTCAATGTATCCGAGGATCTTCGGGGCTTGGCCATTATCTGCCAGCGCTGCCAGCGTCCGGGAGGCGCCGTACACGGATGCATTGCCGACCGATAGCACGGCGATCAGAATGACTGCGTTGAACACCGAAGGAAGCCCGCCAACACCGGCGTTCTGGTTCTTTGTCAGCAAATCATTTGCTACCTCGATCTTGCCATCTGAACTCACTTTGATCGCCAGTACAAAGGGAGATGTCCAGTAATTGGAGGTGCCGCCACTATTCAGAAGTTCGGGATCGTCCCAGCGGACCAAGCACCCCACAAACGTCAGGGAGATGATATAGAACTAGTGCACATTCGGTCAGTGGACACACGTGACATCTCATCAGTCCGAGGGATGCCGGATGGACTTACCAGAACCACCCTCCAAAACACTTGCTTTACGGCGTTTGGGAGAGACAGACGCGGATTCTTCGCCTCAGCGGCTGCCAACCCCACCAACTCGGTTCCACCGAACGAGAAGGCGGCAGTGACAAACACGGAGCAGACTCCTTTGAACCCATACGCAAACGCGCCCGGATCATCCCACGTCTTTGCACCGAAGTAATGGCCAGTGGGACCTCCGCCAACATCGACGACCAAGGCAAAGATGATAAAGCCCAGAGTCGCGATGACCTTGACAATTGAAAAGACAAACTCCGCCTCGCCGTACCCTCTCACACCAAAAAGGTTGATGGATACAATCGCAATATAGAAGATTGTCACCCACACGGCAGGGTTGACATGACGAGCACCGTGCCAGTAATTCAATGTAATGCTGGCTGCCATAATTTCGACGGGTAACGTGACTGTCACGTGACTGTCACGTGATATAGTCACGTGGTGTTGTTTGCTCCCTGGTGCATGTATTCACACGCACCAGCATGCTTACTGTTAGTAGTTCCTTAGCTTCAATGATGGTATTATACCCCCTGTACTCCTCTCATCATAATATCGGCCCCAGGGCCTGACAGTGACAAGCCATTGCATGGCATAGTTCCACCCTCTGCTTTCAATGAGCATTAAAGGAGGCTGGAGAAGAGGTCAGGCAACTTACATGGCGAACCCCCATGCTGGGTCAAGAAATCTCGACGAGTACGCAGAGAAGGAGCCTGCAACAGGGAATCTGTCGATATGGGTGGTCGACGTCAGTACTCTGACTGCAATGAGAACAACATGGCGGATTGCCAGCATCAAGAGCTGCTTGGGAGACTTGACACCAAAGTCGAATCCCGCTACTTACATGACGGCCATTTCACCTAATGCATGCACGGTACAAAAGATCATGATCCCAAGCGTGCAATAGGCGATGACAAGAGCGGCTGGTCCACCTGTCGCAAGGGCCGATCCAGAACCGACAAAAAGACCAGTTCCAATGGAGCCTCCGATGGCGATCATCTGGAGATGTCTCTCCTTCAACTTGTGAGCCAGTGCTGGCTGCGCCTTTGGCTGCTTTGGCAGCGGCTTGCCATTTTCGTCAACAAGCAACTCCGAGACACGAGCACTATGGGATGGGTGGAAACGGTCAACGTTCGGTGCCGATGTCGAGTCTTGGTGCACGGGGAAACGTACTGGGGATTCTCGCGAAAGCTATCAATGACACGGACGAAAAGGCCCATCTTTCCCTGACTTGAGATGATTTGTCCATAGTCGTCCGGAAGGGCAGCGGTGTCCGGAGCAGGGTCCTGCTTCTTCTCGATATCTGCGTCCATGTCGATATTTGTGACCTCGAGTATCACTCAGATTGGGTGAAGAGGCAGAAGGGACAGGGGTCAGTATGATGAGCAACGACTTAGGTCCCCACTAGGTCTGCTGAGAGTCAAAACAACGTCAAGCAGAAAACACTCCTGGGAGAGAACCGCAGCGGAGGGCGCGAACAACCCTCCTTCATATCACTTGGACAGAGCGTGTTTCCTTACCCTCCCCTACCTTAAGGCGGCGGAGCGAGGCGAAGGCTTCATCAGTGGAATCCGCCTCCATGGCCCAGTCGCGACGCGGGATGGCATTCTCACATTGATGATGCTGCCTATGACATACACCTGATTGAGGCAATATTCTGGACCGGATTATGTTGCAACGACAGGCCGAAGTCCGCGCAAGGTTTGAGGCAGTCCCTACGCGTGCGGATGCCCCGGAAGCAAAGTAGAGAGATAAGGTCTTCGAGAAGGAAACGGGTCTTGCTTCATTATCTGTGCCACTCGAGTCGACAGCTACGATAAGGTCGCTGAGTGATATGTGTTCGTGGAGAAAGCCAGGGAGGCTGCTCTGCACAAGGTAGACAAATGCTCCTGTGATCCATGGTGCTCCTGTGATCCATGGTGCTCCTGTGATCCATGGTGCTCCTGTGATCCATGGTGCTCCTGTGATCCATGGTGACCTGTCGACTGCCGAAGTGCCCCTGCACCGTGATGAGATGGCTCATTGGCGCTTTTTGCTCGGTAATGGCGGGAGTTCATGCACGATGATGGCACAGCGCCCCGGGTTGGGAGCTACATGACCTGAATCTCATCTCGGGCAGAGCACATTTCTCGTTGTCGCGGCGGTGCCGAATCCAGAGAGAGCTTCTGCCCGATCTTTCGAAGAAGCAAACCGGCTTTCGGCTGCATGCCAATCATGACTGCTCCAGCACATCGGTGGCGGATGCATACATCACCCGTCTACTGTACAGGGGTTGGAGGCTCGAGCTGCAAGGCTTTCGACGGCGATGTGGACCGTTACCGCAAAGGGCAGTACCAAGCATCAACTAAGCCTTTCTTCCATCCATTATCCACAAGATCCCTTGGCTCCATGTTCTTGGAAGACTAAACGCACGACGTCAGGCAGTAGGAGAGGTATAGCGTACTCGCGTCAACAAACGTACGCTCGACCCAGCTTTGCCGGTTGAACTGTTCCTCGGCGGCGGCGGCGACGGCAGTGGCGACATCACTTATTCTCTTGGGCCGGTGCAGATGCCGAGATAATTATATTGTTCTTTCGCCACTTCTATAATGGAGCCACCCACTTCTGACACGCATAGCCGTCCTTACCACTATTATCTGGCAACAGCTTCAGTCCGATTATATTCCGCAGGAAGCTGCTGAGGGTTCGCATGTCGTCTATGCAAGAGAGCAGTTTGGCTAGTCACGGAATCGAACAACGAATACAAATCCGGCCATCAAACCACTCATCGCTTACCATATGCACTTCCTTATTCTGCATACGGCGGTTGTCGTAGAGCAGCACTTTCAGTCTACAGCTGACAACGCAGCCCTGCTTCCCCCACGCTTGTTGCTCGATTGCGCAAACGCGCCGCCCTCACCTCCCAAGACATTGCTTACTTGAGATGGGGCCTGCTTGATAGGCAAATGAGTCTCGGCAGTCACCATGTCCCATGTGCCTTTCCCGATACTGCAACACACGAAGCCTCACCGATGTCCTAGATAGGTCCTGCCCTATCGCGCGTTCAAGCCTCGCCAATATGAGGAGACCTGCTCACTTGCTGGTAGCCGTTGCCTCCAAAGACAGATCCCGGCATCATAGGTGGAAGCCAATCCAGCTCGGCATCGGGGTCGACATCGGCATTGGCATCATGCAATGTACCCGTGATGTCTGCCTCCCCAAGTTCTTCTCCGAAGGTCCCTGCGGTGGAGTACGGTCTGGCCCGCTGCCGCTGCCGATCGCCGGTACTTCTCTGAGCCTGTGTGTGCGGTGTGCTGACACCTCTCTCATTTGACAATTGTACAGCAGCTGCTGTCAAGCCCTGCTTTTCGGTGTCCCAAATCTCTTTTTTCTCTCCAAAGCTCGTATACTCGTCAGTCCATCTTCGCCAAAATGCGAAGCCATGGGACTTCCTGTTCGTCGGCAGAGGAGGGGTGCTGAGCAAGACACGCACTGTGTAATCGAGGTGGTAGCCGTCGTACGAGACTGTGCCTAGGAATATAACCTGGGCGACAGATCAATATACTGCTAACACTGCTCGGTAGGCTCGATCTCGGTCTGTGCAGGAAACCTGCAATGCTCCACAAAAGTAATGTCTCCAGGAGCGAACAAGGACGTGACTTACCCAACACCACGACAAGGTCCACTCAGCAGGAGCTGCAAAGCTGACCAACGACCAGCAAAGCGGACTGAAGATGACCCTGCCATTCTCGAACTTCGCCGAGCAGCCATAGATACCGACGATGGCCATGATAGAGCAGGCTGTCCCCGTGTGGTCAGCAGGTGGCGGGCCTGATGGCCTTTGTTTCTAACTCACGAGCGGCGATCACTGCTGCAATACGCTTCCACACCCTCGACCTCTTCAAGAATCTGTTGTTGGGCGTCCTTAGCCTCATCGCTCTCGCCAAGTTCCAATCACATGCCTTCGCCAACCCCATGCAGATGATTTGGAAGCTCGTGAAGATGAGATGCAGTTGATGATGGTCATCGACACTGGCGAAGGACAAGGCGATCAGAAACACCGATGACGTGCTCGCCAGACCTAGCTTTCCCCGCCTCCACCAGATTCCGACCGGCGACTTCCTTCCCACGACATAGTCGATGCCGAAGCCCGTCCAGAGTAACACCGCGACCAGGACGCTGACGGACTTGAACGATACCTCTCGCACCGCCCCGACGCACGATATGAACGGAAACATGGCGTACGAGGCACCTATCCGCGGCCACGCGCCATCTTCCTGTGCCGGCCGCGAAGTGAAGTAAAACAGGAAATATATCATCTGCGCGGACCAGAACATTGCTGCCAGCGCGCAAGGCAAGGCTCGCCATAGGCCAAGATGTCGCCGAAAAAAGCCCCCTCGTAAGTGTGTTCTCGGCGGAAGGAAGGCTTCTGTACTGGATAGTGGCGAGGAGGGTCCGTCCCTCGCCCTCTGGGACACGAATGCTGATTTGGAGATGTCCGCCGTTGTTGTTGTTGCGCCTGTGTCTGTCCCCGTGTAAGGTGGTGGGATGGTCTCATGCGACACATTCAACGCCGTGAATGAAGGTTTCGGACTCATGTTGGGAACAACGTCGGAAAATGAACAGGCGAAATGGAAGAGAGGAAATCGTCGACACTCGAAGGCTTTGTCCTGTACGAATGTGCCACCCGTAGCGATGTACAGGGCAGACCGCAGGATGCGTGGTTCGGGGAGCCGCTTCTTGTATACTGTACTCACTCGCCATCGCGCTAGGCAGGTATTTCGCGACCACTTGATCGTGTGGGTATCGGACCAACTCACCCTGTTACCATGACGGGTCCCAGTCAATTCCTGCGCACTAGCTCCTGGCTGCCCTGTGGCTCAACGATCCACCGTGCCAGTGGCGCGCGGTCTCCGAGGCAGGTTTTAGAGCATCCTCCTCCGCTAGGATGAGATTGAATTCACTAATGCCGGAGAGGCAAGTACTTAAGTACTGGGTATGTCCTCCGTAGGTCGGTCGGTATGTTGCGGCGGCTCCGCTGGCGTAACATTGCGCTATGGTTCAGAAGTCATTTCTGCATGGAGTTTAGTTCTGGCTAGCGTCTGTATCATGGCGACGCGGCGGGTACCGAGTGAGGCTGATGAGGCCCGTCAGTGATACATTGGGGGTCCAGAAGACGGGTGTTAACAAGATCCATTGCATCTGATGGAGCGAGTAAGAGCACAGAGGACAGGGTAGCTCTTACTGTGCTGTGCGAGTAGTTGTATGAACTGGCGATGGAGGTGGATAAAGAGCGGATTCGCCTTCACCAAGCGTTTAGGCGTGTTTCCGGCCTAAACTATCGAGGAAGGTTACGCGCACCTCCTCTCATCCGCTCATCATCTCCATTTCATTTAATGCTCATTCGACACTGCTTCAAGTGCCCAAGCACCCTCTGCGGCAACAGCTATCGTCTTTAACGTCCCAAAACATGCCATTGCCACCCCCCGTTTTCCGGGTCCCCGCCAGTATCGACGCCGTCCTCCCCTATCCGACCTGCCGTGCGACGACCACATCCCACAGCTCGTTCCTATGCCTCTCGAGGAAGTCGGCATTCCCCGTCATCTCGTAGACCTTCGTCGCCATCCACACCACCTCGGCCCTCATTGCGTGGTATACAGCTAATGGCGCCTCCTGGAGGTAATACATCTGCCAGTACGAGATCTCTCCACGCGCCAAACGGTCTCTCATGCTGATGAGCTCGCGTGCCATGTCCATCCTCTGCAACGCCACCTGGGAAAGGCGGACCTCCGAGGCCAGGACTCCCACCCAGCGTTCGTGCTCTTCCATGGCGGTGCACGTTCTCGCGACTTCACCTCGGAGGAAACGCCTGTCCGCAGAAGGCAGCGTCGACAGGTGAATCAGTGCGAACGCCCGCTTCTTCAATTCTTGATACAGATTGTCGAGCTGCCCTTCCACGTGGTGCAGGACCTCGATGTTGGTGCGGATGATGTGGGAGATCACCTCGTTTGCGTCGCGCTGGGTGTGGAGCGTCCAGAGCCGTTGGGACAGATCGACCGCATGCAGATCCGCAGGGGGCCGATGGTGGTGATAATCTGCTTGAGCGAGAGTCAGTAGTATGATCGAGCGCTCGGCCATCTCGGCCGGCGGGGGAAAGATCTTACCGATGCCGTTGAGGGGGGGTAATAGCTCATTGCGCATCTGTCGCGCGACGGCTTGAATCTGCTGTCCGAGGACCGTTTCTGCGAGGGGAGCAGGTTGGGGAGTCGTTTCGGCCATGGTTTGGTGGAGGCCCGACAGGCCAAGGCTTGGGAGAATCGCGAACTCGCCGTCGAGTGAGCAGTCTTGAGGAAGTCCCAGTCCAGGAGAGGCAGGAAATCAAGACGAATCTTGACCCCGAGAGGAAGCGGAGGAGAAGAAAGTCTGCGCGCTGTTCTCGTTGTCACTGTGGCTGCCGATCTCGTCGCTTTCAGAACCTGCTGCGGCTGTGGTCTCGGTAGGGTGGCTTCCGTGGATCGGACCAGTGTTATTGATGTTGTCGTTGCCTCTGTCGCTGAGCCTTCCTCGCGAGGCGAAGGGGGTATCTATGGTTGTCGACACGCAGTTCGACTGCTTTCTCTGGAGCTCTGATGAAAGGGGTACAAAATTTCGTCAATCTCTTAATCTAGCTGCGACGCGAAAGAAACTGGCAAACTACTTTCTGCTCACGATGGTATCTTCACTGCCAAGCGCTAGGAGGCGGTAGCGAGGCAGCTGGCGGTCCGGCAGGCCTGTGGTTAATTGTTCGTTCACTGCCTCCCTATCAATGGACCTGGACTCTTCACTCCTAGACAGCAATCCTCCTCTCGACCCAGAAAGGCAGTCCTAGAGGTTGCTGTCTCACAGTCTTCATTTGAAGACAGCGCATGCAAACATTCACTGTTCACCGAGCATTACGTCTTTTCTTTGACAATCCCCAGATATCATCAGCATCTCCGTCTCATCCTGGACCTCAGCACTTGCCTCGTGTATGCGAGACGCATGAGGAGAGAAAGACAAATTCAGCACCCTACACGTGGATGGGACAGGTGCATTTTAGCAGCAGACAGTGCTTGCACCAACACAGTAGCTTTATTTGGTGGCCCGGGTGCTTGCTCCGAACTGACTCTCTACAAAAGCTGCTTCACAACCAAAACCTTTCAGCAGCAACTAACCTTCCTCATCAATACCCACTTCTCAACTGCCCAAGACACCCATCACCATGTCAGACAACATCAAAGACGCCTCTCTCGGCATCGAACGCCTCGTCGGCCAAACAAACTACCATCAATGGACCAGGGACTTTCAAGCTCTCGCTCAGATGAAGGGCCTGTGGAATCACTTCACTGGTGAATGGGCTAGAGTCTTGTACTACCCTACAAGAATGACACACGCGGGAGAGCAACACACCGGAGAGTACAGTGCCTGCCTGAAGTGCAGTGACGAGATGAAGGCATGGTCGGATGAACAGTCAAAGATGCAGCAAGCAATGGGCCTCCTTCGGTTCTGTCTTGACCCAGCCATTCGAGGCAACATCCCAGCAAACATAGAAGATCCTCACGAGGCCTGGGGGATACTTGGGTACTGGCACAAACCGGACAAAGAGCGTGCCCTGAAACTTGCACAAGCTGAGCTGGAAGCCCTACGTTTCGAAAACTACCCAACCGTCAGTACATACATCAATCAGTTGATCCGAATCGAGCACGACATTGGAGCCGCTAGAGGCTTTTTCGATGCAAGCGCTGTCGCCTTGAAAGTCGAAGCAGATCTACCCGAAGTATTTCGCGAAGTTCTGGGACCGCCAAATCCATTTGGGGACTTGGTGTCCATGCCTCGTCCTGATCTCAATAAGATGACCAGTCTACTGCTTACCGCCGAGTTGGAGATCCAAGCCCAGAACCAAGCTGCGCCGGAGCATGCTTGATGGGGCACATGCAGCTCTCGAGAACGTGGGGGATGAGAGAAGACAGAGGGAGCATGCATTTCAGATCCAAGTCCCAGGGCGTGCCGATGCTTCACGCTGTTCGAAACATTATTCCTAAGGACACGTCGTTCTCTCTCTCACCTCGATCTACCGGCCGCTGAGGATTGATCAACATCCAGATTAGGTTTGTCTGCAACAATGAAGAGCGCGGGATCAGCTGTCTGACATTTCCAAGGGAGGAGAGGCACAAACAAATGATCCGCTGTTGGAGACAGTCTCGCCTTGATTGCGACGGGCAGGTCCGATCGATACCTTGCGATCGCGACAATGGGAAGCCAGACACACTAAGGCAACGACCAAGCTCTAGGCCGGCGACCGTTAACCATAGACAGCACATGACATGTACAGCAAAGGATATGCAAGCGTCGGTGAGGTCAAGGTGGAATGAATTCACATCCAGCGCCGGTCTCGACACAGACAGTGCAGTTGGTTTCCTTTCCGCTCTTCGCGCTCTCTCTCTCGCGCGCGCGCGCCCGTCAACTTCACATACAGCTGTTTTGAATATGGTTTTGTTTGGTCACTCTTCAAGTGTGATTCACTCTGACCGCTTTGAATCACCACAATCATTTCATTTCATTCTCTTTCCTTTCTTCACAGATTCAGGCATGCCCGGTCTGCAGATCCTTCTCTTCCATCTGTTCTACCTCTACGTGGCTTTCCAGCACCGCACCTTTAGCCCGCCCCCCTCGTCACCTACCATCTGTGCCTGTGCCAGTGCCCCCTCCCATCCATACCAGGACACCGCCGCGTTCGTGCCCATTCAAGAGATGGCCGATCCTTCTACGCCTGCTGGGCCCCCAATGACCCCTCTCCAGGGCCATCGCAACTACAAGACCTGGGCTCAAGCCATCGAGATCGCGGCCCGAGACCGATCATTCTGGAACCTCTGCACGGGTGAAGAAGCGCCCAAGCACGACGCCCCGCCGAACCCTGCTCACTACGAGGCCGAGATGGGAAGGGCCAAGTCCGCATTCATGGCGTCGTACTGGCACCACCGCTACGAGTCCGACGTCTGGGAATGGGAGGACCAACGACGCAGGATCGCCGACGCCGTGACCTTCATGACCGAGAATATGCATCCCAAGGTTCGCACCGCGGTCCAGCGACACGTACAATCACGCGGACACGGACGCGGACGCGGACGCGGGACCATCCTGCCGAACGACATGTGGCTTGCCGTACGGGATCTTTACGACGACGACGACGCCGAGCAGGACCGCGTTCTCACTCCTACTCCTGCTCCCGCTCCTGCTCCCACTCCCACCGCTACTCCCGCCGCCGCTCCCATTCCCACCCGCGTCCCCACGACCCTCGAGATCGCCCACCGCGACATGAACGCGCTGCACCTCCGAGACTGCGCCTCGATGCGCGACTTCTTCCACCGCATCCACGTCGTGCGCGAATCCATGGCCGCCCTGGGCGCAGAGTACACGGACGAGCAGTGCAAGATCAAGATCCTGATGAGCCTGACGCCGCGGTACGCGCAGCCCGTGATTGCTGACCTGTCGCTGAGCTTGCTCGCGGGTCTGACGTTGAAGCAGCTGGTTGATTACTTTGTCGCGTGGGAGGACGACTTCAAGAAGATGGATGAGACGTGACGTGATCGTGGTACGTGATCGTGTACGTACATCGTGTACTATCGTGTACTATCATGTGGTTGCATGGTTACATACATGGGCCACATACACGGTCACATACACGGTCACATACACGGTCACATACACGGTCACATACACGGTCACTTCGAGTGTGGGGGCGTGCGTGCGTGCGTGCGTACGAAGGCTGGAACTCGAACTCGAACTGGAGTTACATCATGGCGAAGACGGTGACGGCGACTGGCGACGGTGATGGCAGTGGCAGTCAGATCGATCTTGATGCCGAATACCAGATAGGGATGAAGTCTTAAGAGTGGCTCGGTCACACGTACGCTAACTAGGCGGAGACTTTTGGATCCTCTGGATCCCAACGAAAAGTGAAACAAGCAGTTTATTCAGTCTATTACCTGCACCTAGGTATCAAATTCAGCTCTCGCTGCTCTATGGCTCGCGACTTGTGTCGATGTCTATGTCTATGGCTCTCTATCTTCATGACTGACGTGACTAACACGACTGGCTCGTTGAAATGTACAAGATGATCTGATGATCAAGACGCCTGCTTGCATTCCTGACCCACGAAAGCCGACGATAACGCCACACGATGTCCAAGATACCATCCTCTCCAAAACCATATACAAATGCTGTTCCGTAAGAAAGAGATAAAATCCCCGACGAATGTACAAGGCGAGAAGAGAAATCGAGCCGCCGCCACAACGGACAATTGGACAATCCAATCCGACTCTTGCCGAGCTTACTCCTCAATCGTCGGCTTGAAAGTGAGTGGCTTGGTGCCCTCCTTGAAGGGTACACCCAACTCGAACAACTTGACCACCACGCTGGCGAAGTCTTTGAAGAAAAGATCGTTGTCCTTGGCATATTTTTCCACCCAGCCTTTGAACACGGGGTCCTTGATCAGGGCAACATCCGTGGGCAGCATCATCAGGCTCTTGGTCGTGGCATCTTCATACTGCTTCGGCCCTTTCCACGATTTCCAACCCCATTTCTCTTCCATGAGCAGACGGAAGTAATCGTTGGTCATGACCGTGGGTGAGAAGGTCCAAGGGCCGTCGAAACCTGAGCGATCGGCATGGCAGCGTCCCAATGCGTGGGCGCCAGAGAGAGCAACCATCTCTTGATCGTTGAATCCCATGCGCCCAAAGATGGCGCGGATATGATCTTGCCCCTTGCTCCCATCTGGCAATCGTCCATCGGGAGTGCAAAATGCGACGTCTTTATCTTGTCGACCCGGTCGCCAGGGGATGGTAGGTCCCTGCATCTCTTGCACAGCGCAGACACCCGCTAGGGTCCAGAGATCGGAATAGCTGATCCAGGGGAATTGCTGCTTGATGGGTTCGAGGAAGTCGCGGGCGTTCTTGAGGCCAGCGTTCGCACCGTGTTCGCCCTCGGGTGCGAATCGCATTGTCGCGCCGTTGCTGCCACCGGTCCCCGTAGCGGCATCATATGTCCCAGACGCGTGCCACGCTAACCGAAGCAGAACGGGTCCGTAGCTTCCATCATCGTAATCATCCTTCTCCCACATTGCCTTTGCAATCGCATTGTAAACTTTCTGGTAATCTTCAGCTGTGGGCGTGAAGAGCCCGGCGGACTGATCTGCGGAGCCTTTCTTGAGGTGCACCTCCGGGACGCCTTCCGGGATGCCCGCCTTCCTCCTCTCCTGGCCGGTGGTGGTAAAGTAAAAGTATCCTCCAGCGAGGGCGGCAGCGGCTGCGACGCCACCGTAGATTGTGGCTGTATTTGATGATTTAGGTGCTTCGTGGCTCGACGAGTAGTGGCGGCGGGAGGAATTTTGGAAGAATTGTTTCGCTGCGTTGGCCCGTGAAGGGCGAGCTGCCAGGCGGAAGGAGGATGTCGCTGAAGCTGTGCTTCGAGGGATCGACCTGGAGAAGGTGCGGACAGCTGTCGCTGTAGCCATTGTGCTTACTGTTCTTCTGGATTATCACGAAAAAGGGCGTGTGCAAGTTTGGGGCAAAGCTGAAAAAAGAATGAGGTCAAGGAGAGAAGTGGTGGAAGCAAGATATAAGGAACTGAAAGGGATGGAAAAGAATCTTCCCGAAAGGGCTACTGAGGGCGATGATAGCTACGGTAACAGTGGAGACGGCGAGGCTGGATAAGAACTGGAGAACATGCGAAATGAGTGGCTGCCGTTCCCGCGATGCGGACCTGACAAAGCTGTAACTTTCAGTGGTGAGATATCGAAGGCGACTTGCGGAAGCGATACAAACACGAAATTTTTCTTTATCAAAAAACGCGCCTTAGAAAGTGACGTGACGTGCTGGCACGTGCCGCTAGTGGCTTCCTAGCGAGACTTTGGTGACTCCTAATCGCCGTTTAGCTTCGTCAAGGATAATCTTGGCCAATCATGTTGCCTTTAATAATGCTCACACTCTGTCCTTGGCAGGGGAATTTAAACCCCTACCACTCCAATACGTCGTACTCCGACTGGTCGGTGACTGGTCGGCAGGTTCGCCGACTCTCGCTGAAGTTTGCTATAATGGGAAAGGCTCCCTTCTTATCTCGCTCTCGACTTCTCCTTCAGGTATTCATTCCCTGCCGCAGTCCTTGTCCGTGGAGTTCTTCGATAGTGCTGTGATAGCTTTGACAATAGGCAAAAGTACTCCGTAGCCTTCCCTTTGAACGTGATTTCCATCTGCAAGCGGAGATGAGCACGGTGCAGAGCAAGGCACCGTGGTTCTGTATTCCGTAAGCGGACACCGCGTTCTGAGGACGCCAGCCGTACCGGGGAGTGCTGGTTTGCACTTTTTTACGCAGCCACTACTAATAAATATTCAAGTAATGCTCAGCATTCGCGATCGATCAAGACATGATACATTCATGGTTGCCGATTACATGACGCCGGTCATGTGCGCTTATGTACCATCCAAGTACTCCGTAATCACCCGCTAGATACCCATACCTGTCATGCCACCTTTCATACATTTAGTGCAACCGTGGGAATAGTTCATCGACTACCTCTTCCGCCGTCCGTTGCTGCAAGATGGCGCTGGCTTTTGCATGCGCTCGCTTCCTGATGTCCTTGTGTCGCGTCATTTCTCGCTGCGTCAGCGCCTCTTGTTCGGTGCGAAGTTTCTTGTCCGAGGACACGATCTGCCGCCACACCTCGCTTTCCGTAGGAAGTTGCATCATTCCTTTGGTCCAGTTGATCGATCCGCCCTGATGCTTTCTCGCCCAGTGTCTGTTGAGTTGCTCCACGCCTTTTCGGTGTTTTGCTTGCCGTATGCCTCGCGCCTTGTCGTCGGCCCAGCAGATTCCACAGCGAAATCTAAGATCAATCGTAGGATTGACAGTTCGCAGCATGTCTAGACATGCTATGAGAGTTGACACAGGTGGCTCGCTCGTATTCTCCTTTGCATAGAGGTCCAGTGCGAACTTTAGAGCTATTTTCAGCTGATAAGGTCCATCGAGTGCAAGGCCGTACAGCCTTTGGGTTGCGTACATCAGGTTCAAAGCAAAAGCGTCGTCTGGGTTGCCTGTGTCGCAGGGCCGTCGTCCGCCAAAGGGCGACGTAATCGGAGGCTTCTTTATCTGTATAAACTCATCAGGGACATCCGGATGCCAAGCGTCCATCTTTGATGGGTCGCGATGACGAGGCACAAGAGGCAGGCTCCGCGGCCAGAAGGTCGTGTACCAGGGGAACTTGAATTCCACCGGATCTCCCTCTGAGGTCCACGAGTTGCATGACTTAGGATACGGACGGGCGAACTGGTAAAATTCAAGACCCTCGCCTACCTGCCGAGCATGCTTCTCGAGCATGTGCTCGAAGGCCTGAACAAAAGAGAACGATCGAGCAAAGTCAGCCCGGCGACAACCCCTGCATTTCAGAGTGGGGAACACGACCCTTCCTCGAGGAGAAGCGCGCGGGATTTGCTTTTCGACGATATCTTCCACAATCATCCTGGCGTCGTCAAGGCTTAGACGATATGTACCAAGCGTACCATCGAAATTGAAACCATAAGGACGATTCGTCAAAGTACTGTATGTGTCGAAGACATTCTTGAGGCAGAGCAGAAGAAGATCTTCATCAGCGACATTGTTCTTGATACATCGATCAAATTCGGCTTGGCCAAGGCGTAGGACGTATTCCTGCTCGGGTTGATAAGTGCGCTGTGATTCCGTTTTCCTATACCGACGTTCATGCAGCTGCTTGAACAACTTGACTTGTGGCAGAGGGTCAGAGAAGGATTCCATTGATTGTTCGAACTGCAGCACTTGCTCCGCATGTGATCGATACATCTCTATCTTCCCTCTGAGCGCCAGCCAGGAACGTTCTGTGGGTCGGGCACGAATCTTGAGGGCTTTCTGGAAATCCGCCATTTTGTGCAAGACATTTTTCTCCATTGGGGGCAACAGCTTGAAGGCGTGCGCTTCAAAGTGATTGGTCCTGATCTGTCGTAAGTCATGAGCCTCCGTGCTGTGCTTGTGAAGTATGTGCTGCTTGCACCACGACTCAAGCTTGGCGGCATTTGTCATCAATTCCATAGTTTGCTCATGTTTGCTGTTTGCCCATGCCTTGATGGCCTCATCTCCTACATCGGATTTCTCGAGCTGCTGGTACTCAGATTCAAGTTTGGCATAGGAGGAGGATAGAAAACGAAATCGATGCGGATTGCGTTGGCCGAGTACCCAGTTATTCAAAGCTTTGTCGACCTTGAGAGGTTGCATGTCTCTCCTGTCCCGTCAAGACCGTTAGTATCAAGGAGTGAGCGACAACCATGCCAAGCATCTTACCCTTCAACTCGTGCAAGCGGCAACAGTTCCCATAACGCGAGTCCGTCTCCGCGGTTTAGTTCGTAGCCGGTATTAGGAAGAAAGTACTGTCGTCGCGAAGAGAGCTCCTCAACCTGTAGCGCATTGCCGTTAGTATCAGTTGATCCTGTGGTGGCGTAAACGGGCAACGCACGCGCATAGTTTTCTGGACCGTGCACTCGCTACATAAACGAACTCGAAAGATCCAATGCACTTTGTGAGTGTCTCCCTTGGAACACCTGCTGTTTTGGCATCCACGACCAGCCAAGAGCTCAACGTATTGTTGTTCCGTCAGGTCTTTAGGGCATCCTGGCATATCCGAGCCGTAGTAGTTCAACCTACTCTCTTTCCAAATCGGAGAATGGTCCGACAGCAGGTGATAGCGGTACTTGTCGATGGTTTTGGCTTCCAATAAAAATTTAGGCTCGCAAAAGCTAAGAATACGGATCCATACGTCAGCATAGAGTCTGCTGGAGGCCCGCACAGGGTGACTTGGTTTGAAACGAGGTCGGTTTCCCTTTTCTACGGGCTTTGCTGGCTGTTTTGAGTTGTTTGATGAGGCTTCCGCGGAGGTGGACTCGGTAGTGTCACTTTCGAACGTAATGCGTGGGCCTTTCTCGGTGCAATCGACCGTGGCGGTCAGGAACGTGCTACAAGCAACCGGATCTCTTTTCGTCGGCCGAGGGACCATTGGTTCCGGTGCATGGAAAGGCACTTGGAATCTGAACGTTGAGGTTTCGAAGGAAATCTGGGCAGTGGCAGGGGCAGATGAAGGCCTTGGATTGACAACCTGTGGAGATGAGGCAGTATTTCGAAACTCGCTTTGCACTCTCATCACCACTTGCCCCGGATATTTGCGTTTTCCCAAGACCTGCCCGCTAAGACTAGGGGACTGAAGAGGATCCATGATGCGTTGATTCCGAGGATGATCAAAGATCGAGTCGGGCGAGATGAAGGATTTTCCTAAGTGGGCAAATCCTGGTTGCACCTAGAACTGAATAGTAGGTATTGAGGTTCGCTGGCACGATGCCTTGTATTGAAGCGATCGCGTCGGTGTTCTGAGTGTTTGCCTGGGTGACAACGGCGTCCAAATAAATGGATGAACTCGGTGTCAGCTGAAGAAACAACCGTGGCGACCGGCCGCAAAAGGGTCATCAGCCATGCAGAAGCGTTGTGGGGCACGCTTTCCAATACATGACGAAGTGATCCGGTTCTCCTCACGGGTCCCAGTCGTGCATGATTGTCTTACATAGAGTCATGAAGACTGCCATGGAGCACCATTTTTGTGGTTGTGTGAAACTATGCGTCGGCCAGCTGCCAGATCAACTTGCTCCGCTGGACGGCTGAAGTTGGCATAGACGCCCAGCCTTAACCAGACCTGAAGGGGCGCTTACGCTTGCATGTTTTTAAGCCAATGACCTCGGCAAAGCCACCCTCCTGCTACGCGCGCCATGCGCGGAACCGAGAGCCGCTCTACATGCCCAGTGCAGTAAATGCAAAGACCCCGAACTTCCGGGCGCCCCCAGTTCTTTTGCTGGCCTCCGCCTCCGAACACATCTTGCCGACCCTGAACCGTGCGAAGGCAACGTTAGCTGTCAGAGACGTTGGCAGAGTACTGGTTATTGATCCGACCAGAGTGGCATGCCATGCTAAGTGGTACTGGCCCTGTGAACATGGACAAGCCGGGTTGAGCTACAATTGCTTCACATGCACATGTTGCTGATTCTTGGGCCCATAATATCTGCTTACTTCTGCGCCAGAAGCACTTCATCAAAATGCCGTTCCAGAACTCTGCCACTTTCGGCCAAATTTTGGAGCGGAAAATTCTGCTGCTGATGCTTTGCCACGTCCAACTGCCTCATCCACTGAGCACAGAAGCTTTGCGCCTAATGTGTATATGCTTTGTCGGCGGTCCTGCGACACCTCATCTTCCCTCAATCGTACCATGGACACCTCTTATAGTTTGACATACAGTAGCCTCCAAGTCGCCAATGGATGCTTTAACGCGTCCCGGCTGTGGACTCGGCAGAGTATCGCCATCCTTCCATTCCGCCCAGCCTGCTTGAGAAGGCGGGGCAGGCGCAAACTAAGCTCCAATAAGCTTAACGATCTGTTCCCTCCACGCCTATCACGCGGTCTCTCCTCAGCCATCGCCTCTTGTTTTGCGCCGAGGGCGGGCTGGACCAGTTAAAGACCGTTGAACACGAAGTTGACGTCGCATCGATGGACTTTTGATTACCAGGCTCTCCAGGCTTGTGACACCGAGAGATCTGCCAGCAAACTCCGTCTGGGGAACCCATAATCATACACCCCGCTGATCCCCACTGAATCGGCCAAAGCGGTATGTAGTTCAAGTTTTTGCTATCGCTAACACCATGTCGCCACTCGCTTCGGACAAAGCTCCTGATCCAGGCCGTGCGCGTTGTAACCCGGCTTCAAGGTCCGCTGTGGCCCTGGCACCGCACAACCTCTAACCTCTCACCCTCCCACCCACTCCCCCTTGGCGCACTGTCGCCTCTGAAGCTACAAAGAGGCCCCGCCGCCCGCTCCGTGACAATGGTCCTGATCTTCTCGCGAATGTGTCTGTCCTTCTGCGACACTGCTCAACCCAGCCTCAGCTGAGCCCCGCGTGAGATCGAAGGCTCCACAATGCGTTTCAATATCGACGGGTCCAGTGAATATTTCTCGCATACCCTGCTCCATCTGAAGTTGCTGACCAATCACTAGATGAAAAGGCCCAGCATGCCTACAACGACTCGAATGGCATCGGCGACGGCCAGTTGGAGTACGACCCAGACCTAGCGCACCCTGCTGCAGGTTACAGCAATGGCGAGACAGCAGTGCTGCCCGCGGGCGTCTCTGAACGGCGGCTGCTTACCAAAATCGATCTCAGAATCATTCCTGTTCTGTCAATCATGTATCTGTTGGCCTTCCTCGATAGGACCAACGTCGCCAATGCCGCCGTCTTCGGTCTCCAGAAGGATCTTGGCCTGAGCAGCACTCAGTATAGCACATGTTTGACCATCTTTTTCGTCCCATACGTGGTTTTTGAAATTCCCTCCAACATTATCCTCAAGAGGCTCAGGCCTCACGTCTGGCTCTCCATCTGCATGTTCGGATTCGGCTTGGTCACAATCTGCCAGGGTCTTGTACAAGGCTATGGCGGATTCCTTGCTACCAGATTCTTCCTCGGCCTGTTCGAAACTGGCATGTTTCCAGGTATGTGCGTTCAAGGGTAGCCAAGTGACAGGGCTGACACAGATCAGGTGCCTTCTATCTTATCGGCATGTGGTACAAGCGACAAGAGGCACAGAAACGGTATACTTTCTTCTTTGCCAGCACAACCTTGGCTGGTGCTTTCGGCGGTCTTCTCGCTTCTGCCATCGGTAAAATGAACGGCCTGGAAGGATACCTTGGTTGGAGATGGGTCTTCATCCTGGAAGGCTGCCTGACCTGCTTCGTCTCGTTCTTTTGGTACTTTGCCATCCCCGATTTCCCCGAGGACGCCAAGTGGATGACAGAGCCTGAGCGGGAGTACATCAAAGCCAGGCTTCGGGACGACCAGGGAAAGTCCGCTATCGAACGACGCATCACCTTCACCGACGTGGTCAATTGCTTCAAAGACTACAAGATCCTCGTGGGCGGTTTTATGTACTTTGGCTTGATCGTACCTGGTAAGCGTTCCGGTCCATTCCCTCTGAACACCAAGCTGATCTTAGCCAGCTTACGGCTATGCCTATTTTGCGCCTACCATCATCAAGAGTTACGGCTATAGCCCCATCCAGACTCAACTGCATTCCGTGCCTCCCTGGGCTGCCGCGTTCGGCTGGAGCATGCTCACTGCCGCCGTGTCGGATCGCTTCCGGCACCGATTCTTTTTTGTGATCTTCAACATCCTGATTGCGATTGCGGGCTTCGCGATTCTCATGTGTGTGCATCACAACACCCACGTGCAGTATGGTGCGCTATTTATGATCACTTCCGGAACATACAGTGCCATGCCGGTAATTGTTTGCTGGTTCTCCATGAACCTCGGCGGTCATCATCGTCGAGCAGTGGGCACGGCGTGGCAAATCGGATTTGGCAACATTGGCGGAATCATTGCCAGCTACAGTTTCGCGGCCTCCGACGCGAAGACCTTCTTCCACAAGGGCTATAGTATCTGCCTGTCGTTCATCTGTCTGAGCGCTGCAAGCAGTATCATTTACTTCTTCGCCTGCCTGAGTCAGAACCGACAGCGCGAGAAATCCCATGACGTCGGACTGACAGACTATGAGAAGACCGAAATGGGTGACATGAGTCCCGACTATCGCTACATGCTCTAAACGAGTCACCAGCGTTGATGGGAACCAGCCCCCAACAGGTGAGGACACGCAGAAAGAGTAGCGGTGCGGAATGACGGCATAGAGACTTCCTGCAAGGTCAATACAACACCACACCAAGCAGAAGGAGATAGAACCCAGTGCCAGATTGCATTCGATTCAGACTGATTGGATGCGAACAATGGTGCAGAGAATAGCAAAGTCTTGATAGCCCGGCCTTCGTGGGTTAATCTGATACGGCACTTCCAACCTGACGGCATCTTTTCCTTTGCACACGTCGCATCAGGGGCGACAATCATAGCATGAACCGTGGTTAGAACAAACATTGCCCTAATTATTCTCTCAGCCCGACTTTGCCCGACAAGGCTGCATGCTCAAGCCCCTTGGGTGCTGAGCTCTAGCTCAACATAGTCCATGGCTAACCGCATCTTTTAATCCGCGGAAAAGCTCTTGAGAGACCGTATTTGGCGGTGGAACTCGCAGGACTCTGCGGGGCGAAGGTACGAGTTATGTACTTGTCCATGCTGTATTCCGGCAAGCCGGGGGCGCGAATTGCGGGGAGACACCGGAGAGAAGCCGGGAGGCCAATCATATTCAGCGCCTATCCGCTGACCTCGACTTCACGTCAACTAACTCGAAGCTCGTTCCCTCCACCTTTCAGCCAGCCACTACCTTCTCTATAGCCTGATGTGCAAGAATGATGTTCCCTTCTCTACATTTGCCTTGCGCAATGAGCGAGTCACTCCTTCCCCTGGCTACATTGTCACCATTCACAACCCGCACAACGATACTCCTCTCTGAACCCATATTATGCTAAGATATCCCTCTCAACGGGGCGCCCACGTTACCGCCGGCCTGAAGATGTTTGCCACTGGGGCGCTGATGCCTGGACAGGGCTACCGGGTCTTTCGGCCTGCTCTCGAGTAAAGGTAATCAGCGCGGGGTTGAAGAGCAAGGAATAAAACGGAACAATCACCTTGAATCGGAAAGCGATGCAAGCTATCTGCTCTCGCTCATAGCAAGGCTTTTAGCTCGCTTCGTGCCAGAGATACATTGGAATCCTTGAGTTGCTCCAGGCAATCCAGGATTTGGCGCGAGGTGCTGCCGTCCGCAGACTGACTGTTCCACACCGTCCAAGGGTCTTTTCTTGTCGGCAACACCGCAAATGTTTTCAATGGTATTGATCGCTGTGCATTTCCGCCTGTGGACAGCATGAGTTTACACTCTCACGTCCAATTGGTTGTAAAGAGCTAGCCTTACCTTTCTCAACATCGCTTTGCACGGGGTTTTCTGTTCCAACGGAGTTCGAAGACATTGTTGCTAATGTGCAAGCTGTGGGCTACCCGATTGCAAAGACTATTGTGAAATGCCAGAGCTTGGAAGATCCCTCGACAATGAACAATTTCGACACGATAGTACTTGAACGAGGACGACAGTTTCGTCGACCCTGGGGTGGATGCGGTACATATTCATTCCACAGGAGCGGCACGACTATGCTCACACCGCTGTCTGGATGGCGTGGCATATCAATGCTCAGACCGCACATGCATCGCCACCTCGCCCCCTTGGATTGATCCTCACCAGTCAGTTGATACATGAGCTTATGCGATTGGTAACACCTCAGTTGCAGGATGAAACTTTGCTTTCGATTATTCGTCTCATCAGGAGTAAGTACGGCTCACGCGGCAACATTTGGCATAAGTATCCTTGAAGATACACATCCCTCTCGGGCGCTTATGTGAAGTGCTTGTAGCCGGCAGCCCAAGTTCTCGGATTCGACGTATTCTCGAGCAATCAGGACGCAATGTTTTCCGAAAAGTCAGCGTTATCGCAGCCTACATAATCTCCCGAATTGGTTTGACTGGCCATACAACAATACAATACCGAATATCACAAATCCCAACACCGGACACACCTGATAACGCAAAGGCCGACACTGAGGAGCAGCCCGAAGCAGCTTCAAAAACAGGATTGTACCCCTGCAAGGCTAACAGGTGGCGGCCTCATGGTTTTGCCACGACCCCTCCATTGAACCAGCTGACAATCTTACAGAAGTCGACCTCAGGCTCTGCGGCTCAAAAGTCACGTGCTGTGCGACTCGATATCATCTCAGTGGCTCGGACGCGTCATGCCTGAGTTACCTGATAGGCATGGTATGCGAGGGGTTGTTCCTCTGGACGAGTATGTCCCATCACAGCTTGCGGGTTGACGAGCCAGCTACTGGCAAGTTTGGGGTTGGCCATGAGTCAAGAACCGTCTGAAAGGAAACGTCGTTCCCGCGGATAGGTCAACAGCACAATGTCTAATGTCTGATATGAGTCCGTGTTCAAGTAGAAGGCTCTCTCAACAATAGTAGCCATTGCTGGCAGACCACGATGAGTTCTACATTGCGTGCTCACAATGGCGAAGATCTATTCTTTCCTGGCGCCCTTCATTTAAGCTCCCGTGTTCTCCATCCCATTTCATGTATCCATTGCTCAGAACACAAATATCCCCCCGGCCGTCCTTTTGTGAGATAAGGCGGACAGCCCGGGCGCTACGACCCGAACATCTGGCAGTGATGCTCTCAACTCCGCCAGTAGGCCCATACGTATCGTAAATTCCAACCCCCCATTCTTATCGTCCTCGCTCCCAATCACACTTCGAGCAGTCGGTTGGTCGGTCGGTCAGGTCGTCAATCTCAGATCCAACATCCTCGTACCGTTTTCCACCCCAATCCTCTCAGTCAGTCAGACCGTCCCATCACAGCTCATCCTTCTTCACCCCCTTGATGCCCATCAACTCCGTCTCAAACACCAACGTGCTCCCCCCAGGGATTGGGCCCACGCCGCGATCTCCATACCCCAGCTCCGGCGGGATCGTCAACTTCCTCTTCTCCCCAATACACATGTCCAGGAGGCCTTCATCCCAGCTAGAATCCCACGCGAGTTAGCAGCAAAATCAGGAATCAGGATTGACACCGCCGTTCCCCCCGGTACGGCCATTGTGAATTTTAACTTGTTTGCTTGCTCGCTTTGCTTCTGCGTCTGCTTCCACTTCTCCTTCTCCCACCAAAGAAAGGACGCCCTGAAAACGCAGAATGTACACACTCACCCCTTGATGACCCGTCCGGCGCCTAATTCGAAGCCCAGAGGCGATCCCCTCCCGTAACTGGAGTCGAACTCCTTGCCCGTCGATTGCAGGGTGCCCCGGTAGTGCACGTCGATTTTGTCGCCCTTGTGGGTCTTGCGCGTGCAGGTGATGTCCGGGGTCTGGTACTCGATCTCGAGACCATCGGGGAGGGAGGCCGCGAGGGGGATGAGGGACAGGAGGGCCGTGGCGGCGAAGACGAGGAGTTTCATGGTGGGTTGGTATGGCGGTTACGGTCGAGTCAGATGTAAGGTTCCGGGTGCTGGGTTGTGAGTGGTTTGGAATGCAGGGTAGATGGGGAGGAGTGGTGGCTAAAGAGAGAGGTCCTTCACAGTACAATGTACGAGTCGTGTACACGGTATGTTGTAACTCAAGTGTGCTGTTGAGCCTTTGCTCATGGTGGAGAAATGGTGCGGGGAGACCTGCCCTTGCTCGGAGCTCAACTTTGTCTCTATTTACTTTTACTGTACTTGGTAGCTTTCGACCGATATGAAATGTAATTCCCGCTTTGTAGCACAAAGACCCTTTCATGCCATTTGCCGATGCCCTGGATTGAGGGAATCCATTAAAGGACAAATCAACCCCGAAATCATGTTCTACCCAACGCTGCGCAAGGCCCAACACAAAACGCGCAACGCTGTCGACATCGAATATCCTCTGCGATCGAATTCTCCCTAACCCTCCGATTGACTCTCCTCCACCACCCTCTCTAAGCTGAACTTGCTTAGACGCCCGAGTGGCTGAAGAAACCCCTGCACTCTCTCTAAGCTGAACTTGCTCAGACGCCCGAGTGACCGAAGTACCCAACACCGAGATCCAGATCCAGAGCCCATTGCCAAACCCTCTCAAGCTTCTGTGCCTGACTTGCGGCCCGGACAATCATCCACCAACTTTCAAGAAGCTCCCATTCTGTCCCTCCTCCCTTCGCCGAAACTCTCCGTGTCGACTGTGTTGCTGAAAATTATGCCGAGAGCAGGCTGTGTTGTGATTGCGATGTGTTGGTGTAGAAACGTGATAGGAACCGATGAAACCGTCGAACATATTGGCGCTGAAAGCAGATGACAAGAACTCGAATGATGGATATTTCAGACGGAATGACCAAGGAAGGCGATGATAAGATATTTGAGTTGCTGTGTTTCTCGCCGGGAGTTTCAACTCGAATTGGGTGGTGGTTGGACAGTGGTGATCGTACTGGTGAGTCTCGACCGAACAACTGCTGACCATTGGTAGTGACGAGAGGCTCGAGATGCCTGGGTTCTGCCATGGACGTGGCGGGAATGGCCAGGCCTACCGCGTGGATTGCGGCTTCTCCTTCTCGTCGTCGGCTTTTTGGGCTTCGGCTTCTGCTGCTGTGATTGCCCTTTTTCTTTCCATCTTGGCCTCCTTGTATTCGTGGATTATGCCGTGCAACCTCTCTCTTTCCTTCGATATCCTGGCTTTTTCTTGGCGAGTTTTGCCAATGAGGTCTTTGCGCACATGTTTCCGTGTTATATGGTCTCTAGCCATGACCATGCCGTCGTCCAGTTCCTTTTGAGCCTTTTCCGCCTTCAAGCGAAGAGCTTCAAACTGTGCATCGGTGAGGGGTGCCTTCCTCTCTGTCGTGGGTTCAATGGGTACGGAAACTCGGTATCCGGTGTCCGTGCCTCTTGCGGAGAGCACTGGCGGAGCGGTAGGTCGGTGTTTGATCATGCCAATCTGCTGGGATTGTTCAGCGTTCTCTGCCTGCACCTTTCTCGCCCGTGCGATCAGCTCTGGGAATGATCCTTTAGCTGGGACTTTGTGGGCGGAAGTAGTCGATGCTAGACGTCTGGGAGCCTTAGTGCTTGGCTGGTCACTGGTTGAACTCGCTTGGCTGCGAGCGTTCTCTTTGTCAGACCCAGGTTCAGTTCTCCGAACCTTGCGAGTTCGGGAGCCATCGTTGCGCGGCTGGCTCTTGAAATCATCTTTGTCATCATCCTGCTTGGTTGTCAATGGCTGATATCATGTAATGCTGTTCTCTGGGAAAGGTACTAACTCGCTTTCGCTTGCATGGGCTGGCCTTTGTTTCAAGAGTGATGCTCGGCTTGTGAACGGCGTCTTCAGATGACTTGCTGCAAGCTCGACCAACCGAGGCGCCGTTGGTTGCAGGACGATCTCGTTTTGAAGGAGGCGGCGTCTCCTCTTCGTCGTCAGAGTCCTCAATGATGACGCGTCGTTTGCGGCCGTTGACCTCGAGGAGCCGAGTGCCACCAACACCGGAGTCCTCCTAATCACTGTCAGTGGGTGATAGGTGCTGCAATTGAGATGGCCTCGACTTACACTTGCACTTCCAGGTTGTCGTTCCGCCTTGTTGCCGATCTTGGCAGCGGGTGCCGTGGACCTGGGTCTTGCCGTACCAGTATAGCGGGGCTTGGTCCTCGTATCTTTCCGAGTCAGGGCATCTGAAACGGAGCTCGGTTGAGTGTTGAGGACTTTACGCCGCTTCTGGGGGGAGGGCTTGTTGTCAGAAGCGCTGCGGGCGGCGGCGAGGCGCTTGCAACCGATAACCTGTTTAGGGATCGCACCAACACCGACGAGTGAGGCGTTCTATCACCATCAGTAAGTACGTTCTCTTGAGAGGATTGTCGACGCCTTGACTTACAGTTCCAGGTTGTAAGGCCTTCTTGCCGGTGCTCTCAGCGGCAGGGTGCGGTGGTGATGAGGTCTTCGCCGGCATCGAGGCCTGTAAACCCTTCTGCGCGTCCAGGAATTCCTTTACTGTCATAACATTCGCTTGGACGAGAACCGAAGCGCGGGCTTGCCGCTCTGCTTCCTCCACAGCAAGACGCTTTGCTTGCCTGCGGGCAGTCGGCTTCGGTGCGACCTTCGAGACGCGATTGTTGGGAAGAGTGCCTTGCCCTTTGAGGGTTGTTGGCTTTTGGATGCGACCAGCTTCGCCGACAAGCGGTTTGTTGTCCACCGGCCCTCGATGGGAAGAAGACTTGTTCCACCATCAGTATCGACGAGAGGTTGATTCACCGTGAACAACAGTACTTACAACCCCGGTCTTGCCTTTGTCACTGATGACAGTGGCTGGCAGGGACGTGGCCTTCCTTGGGGCGGTTTGGCAACTCTCGCCAGCTGCCTGTTCCCGTTTGAGTGCTTCCAGCTCTTTGGCCTTTTGCTCCTCAAAGCTCTTCCTGAACAGTGCTTTGTACGAGGAGTCCATTTTGTCTGGTGAGAAAGTGGGGCATGTGGAGTGATATTGAAGATGAAGAAGGGGAACGCAGTGAGGTACAGGGTGAGTCACTTCAAGCGTTAATGGAATGAAGTCTCTGAGGATGGAGGAGCGGTGTTGGAAGTTCGATCCAAATCTCTCGAGCTGCCCAGTGTGAAAGATGGGAGAGGTTGAGGGAAAGAACTGAGAGCGAGAAAGTGATCACTGCCGCGATTCTAAATTGACAGGCAGCGTCGCGCTCTTGTCATTGTGAGTGAAGAGTTTTTTTTCCATCAATGCTATGGAGTGAAGATCGTGCGGCAGCAGGAGCACGGTGAATACACTGGTTTATGGCATTTTCTTCACTACCCAGATGTCAAATGGTGAGTCGTGAAAGCTTTCTTAAGCTGACCTGTCGTCAGGCCTTGCTAGCATCGCGCTACTTCTCATGCACGACCTCGTCTGCATTTAGTCGTGAAGGCGGACGACAGAGATCTATCTGATACCTTGGTCTTCATACCAATCGACCAACGAAGCCCCAACCCGGGTAGAAGACTTCGGACGCTGCATAAGAAAAGGCCGACCGGCCCGCCTGGCGAAGTGTGTTCAACGCAATTTACATGCCAACGGCGAACTATCCTTCCAACCTGCAACAAGCTAAAGAACGCATCCTCCAACGGTGTTTAACCTGTCGTGTTGTTCGGTTGTCAACCTGCTAGGCCTGAGGCTTTTGCTGGCGATGAATCGGGCACCATGACATTGCACCGGTGGGGAGTGTTTTCGCCGGGAAAGCCAGATAACGTTGATGACTTGCAAGTCCACTGGATCTTATACCGCTGTTCCTATGGTTGAGAGGATGTCCCCAAGGAGAACCATCGAGTCGTTTGCGTCGGGTAACGACTCGCCATTGCTAGTGCGCTTGGATTTGCTCTGTGATCGCTTTGAGGAAGGCATGTCGTCTCCATCATCCGCTTGGGCAATCACACGTTGCTTGCGATCATTTGGAGCAGAGTCCTCCTTTTCATCGTCAGTAAGTTGGGACGCAGATATGGGGAGCCTACTTGACTTACAGCTGGGGAGTTTTCTTTGCTGCTATTGCTGGCTGCAGAGACCGCGCCCTTCTTCTTGGCGTCGTCGTTGCCTGCGATGGCTGCATGTTTCCTCTTCCTGGGAGGGCGGATGGCAGGTTCGCTGGCATTGAAGATTCTAGGCTGCCAACTGAAAGCTTCTCTGACTCGTCTCTTCGTCTCCTCACGAGCGCTGGCACGCTGCTGTTGTGCTCTGAGATGGAGGGCATCCGAATGGCGTGACATCTTCTCACGGGCTTCCTTGCGTTCCTTGCGAGCCCTCGAAGCAACCTCCCCTCGCCGCTTCGCTTCGGCAGCCTCCATTACTTCGCGCCGGACGAGGTCCCTTGCGACAGGATCGTTGGAGATCTGGCCAATGTCATCATAGTGGTCGAAGTTGCGAACTGAGGCCATATCCATGTATGATGCGGCGCTCTTGGGCGGAGGAAGACCCTTTGCGGCGGCCTCGGCATTAGCTTTCTGTATGGCTCGATGTTTTGCATGGAAGAAGTCGACCTGCGTCAAGGGATACGGGTCTTGAGTCTGACCTAGGCTGTAGTAGATGTCAAAGACCTCCATCCTGACTTGACGGATGCGGACGTGGAAAGGGAGATGATAAAACGTGAGAAAAACAGGTGGGTGCGGACCTCGCCCTGGGTGGATTTCTCTAGCGATTGAGCGATCAGTTGTGTGTGTTCAAGACAATTAGGAGCGAGACCAGGTAGGAGTGTTCGAGGGAAAGAACTGAGGACGACAGAAAGTTTGGTCTTTGGCAAGAAACCATTGGGCAGTGGTAGTGACGCGCAGAGATGTGAAGAATCCGCGGTTGATGGCAGGGCGGCAGTTGGGAGTCGACAAATCGAGAACAAGGCTCCTACTGCCTTCAGTGAAGGTTCCTCCCAAAACTCATCTCTCTCACCGGATCCGCTGTGTGGAAGGCTTCGCTGTCGTCATTCACGTCCTGGAGACGACACCTACAGCACCTAGTTTCTCCCAACAGCGCAAGCAGCCTGGCGTCGGCAGGGGACGTACAAAAGCCTCGCAATCCTTCCAATGCCGCAGTTGATGGCCTGAACACCACAAAAGGATGCACAGCAAGCCTGCGTACATGAACTTCGGAAATTGATCGTGTGCCCTACCCGGCTCGCTCGCTGGACCGCTGCCTCTCTGCGGAGGTGTATAGTACAAGGTAGACAGCTTCGAGATTGCCCCTATGTTGGAGTTCGGACGCTTGACGCCACAAACAGAGTAAAACTGCTCGGAGTTCACCTTGGGGCTCACCCGACTGTGCTGCTTTTTAAACCACGGCTTCGCGACTCGCCATCCTCTTACCTTCGACCACCCACCTAGTCACAGAGACGAGGAAGAGCAGGAGGAGGAAAAAGAAGAAGGGGAGGACGACGGCGACAAGGATAAAGCAAGGGGAGAAGAGAGAGAGAAATGCCTGATCGCGCACAAATATAGACACAGGAACGAGTGCCACAGCCTTCCGTATGATCGTGTCAATAATACGGCAAGTTTGAGACAACCAAAAATGTTTTTGGGTTCGTACTATATTCAACGTTGCCAGGCCTAAAGAGCAAGTTAGGTGGTTAGGACTAAGGGGCGCTCAAGAAGTCTCCCACAAAATCAGCCACCTCCCTAGGTTTCTCGACCATGGGCAAATGCCCAGCGCCCTCGACGAGTTTGAAAGGGGCCGTCTTCCCTTCAGCCGAGCCCAACTCTTTCGACAGGTTCTCCATGCCTTTTGGCAGCACGCCGTCGCCGGCGCCGACCAAGAAGGCGCCTCGGCCCTTGTACCCGCCCAGCAGACCGGTGTAGTCGTAGTTGAACAGCGTCTCGACGCCCCGGCGGAACTCGGGCAGCGAGTTGGTGTAGACCATGCGCTTGACGCGGGCGATTTCGGGGACGAGCTCCGGGTTGTCGTAGGACTCGGGCACGAACCAGCGCCGCACCGTCATCTCGGCGAGCTCTTCGCCCACGACGGCCTGCGGACTCGCGTCCGGCGACTCGTCGCCGAACAGGGACGCCAGGCGGAGCGTGGTGCCCTCTTTCTCGGCCACGGCGATCCGCTGGCCCCAGGTGTCTTTGTTGCCGGCGGGTGATTTTGCCGACGTGTCGCACGCGACAAAGGCCTGGATCCGCGACGGGTAGGTGAGTGCCGTCGCCAGGGCGGTGGCGCCGCCCATGGACACGCCGACGAGGCCCGCTGCTTGGGGAATACGCAGGGCGTCCAGTAGCTGGATGACATCGGACGCTTGTACGTCCGCGGTCACGGGGCTGGTTGTGCCGCTGGGGATGACCCGCCCGCGGGCCAGGAACCGCAGGACACGGTACTTTTGGTTCTGCGGACGCGAAAAGAAGTGCGTGAGGAAGGCGTCCCAGATGCCCCAGGTCGTGAGGACCGAATTGACCAGCACGAGGACCGGCGCGTTGTCGTCCGAGCTGCCTTCGAGGCGGAAGGGCAGGACTGCGCCGTCGCGTGTGGTGACTGTCGACTCTATCGCCGAGCCGTACGGCGAGACCTTTGGTAGCGTCTTGGTGACTCCGTCTGGCGACGTCCACGGTGCCACGATTGCCAGGTGCCGTGCGGCGGTTCCAAAGGTGTAGAAGAGTTCGTATGTGCGTGCCTTGCTCTCCGGTGCCTGCACAGGCAGCCCTCCGAACGTGGAGGGGATTGCCTTGGGGTCCGTGGACGGCGTGTACTCGTTGATCAGGACAAAATCGACCTGGCCGTCTTCGCGTGGTTCGAGATAGGACGTCTTGTACCACGACGTCCTCCTCCAGCCGGGGATATCTTGCACCTTTGGGAGGACGGTGCTCTGGATCCAGTCCGCCACGATCGAGACCTGTTCCGGAGCGAGGCGCAATCTGAGTGTGGTCAGGACGTTCCCTTGTTCGTTCTCCCGGAAATGTTCTGCCGCTTCGAGTTTCACGAAAGTCTTGTCGTTGACCCGTTCGTCGACAAAATCCAGGGTCAGCCGATCCACCCAGATCTGGGCCATGACATCGATTTCTCGTTGCGTCTTGCCCGGGGGTGCCCGCAGATACTGGTACGGCTGTTCGGTGAATTGGTGCATGTCGGTGGCATCGTAGATGGCCAGGAACTCGGGGTCGGTGCGTGTGCCGGCATTGGGTCCTGGCAAGTCTGTGGCTCGATACCGAAACCCATTCGGCATGAACGACAGGCGCGTTCGATTGGGTCCATGTTCATTGTTGTACCAGTCATGGAAGAGATCGAGCGACAATGTCTCCTTGGGTTGCATGGTCACAAACAGCAACCCGCGGACCGGGCTTGAGGAGGGCATGATGGCGCCTCACAAGGCCCCGTTGATACCAAACCAACACAATGTGTGTGTGAGACTGTCTCTTCCACGTCGTCCGTGGCGAGACCGTGACAGCGAAGTGGGGGTTCTCAGGCGGTAATTTACTCTCTGCCTTCGCCCGTTTCGTGGTTCAAGTGGCACCACGAACACGATTGAGTGTTCAATTGCGCTGTAGAGCCTGTGCACATTCACAAGTAGGCAGGCAGCTCAACGCGGTAAAACCGTCTAGGTTGTCACGGCAAGACAATTCCGGGGAGTGTGCGTCAGATGTACGAAGCATTTGCCGAGCTTCGATGCCTATTGCAACAGTCCTCCGTACCTCAGCTACAGTACCTACAACCGCATCGGAACCGTCCCGTGGGGCAGAGTGGGCAGCGCAGACGCCGCCATGAAATGTTTGCCGCGGAGACGCCGGGGCGGAAGATTTCTTATCCGCCACGAGCGTGAACGGGAGGGTGACCGAAAATCACTGCCCTATTTACACGTACAATAGGATGCTGCGAGTAGACGCCTCAAACTAGTCGTACCAGATGGCGTTCATGCCGAAGCCGGGCTCTTTGATGTCCAAATGAGCGACTCTGGAAAGATACTCGTCGTGCCAGCGGTAGATTTCCACCCATCCATCTTGATCATCGGTCAAAGCCAACCACTCGTCCGTCCAAGGACAAGGACTCACCGCGTTCGAGTGACCGCCGCTATTAGGTGTCGGGCTGATGCATAGCTGTCTCTGGATCTGGCCCTGCGGTCCAAGCTTGAAGGCACTGATGTAGCCGGTCACGCTGGACGAGTTCGACCGGGCCGTCGCGAAGAGATACTTCCCACTCTGCGAACAAAATACCACGTCAGATCTGTACATTTTCTTGAGGTCTCGGACGCCTGCTTCTCGTTAGCCCCTATGGTGCAGGCCAAAAAAAACAAGCCGCGTACCTGGAGGAACAAGCGGATAGAGGTCTTGGGTGAAGACGGGGAGGTGCGTCCTCTCGTCGATTACGTAGACCCCCAGCCTATTGCCGGCTTCCATCAGCACGTAGAGATAGTGTCCGCTGGGATGGATTTCCACCCATCGAGGATGATCGCCAGCCGAAGGTGCATCGACACTGCCGACCAGGGTGAGCGTGCCATCGCTCGCTTTCTTGTGTGTCCAGATCTTGTCGGCCCACATGTCGGCGGAGTACAGATAGGTCTCCGTCGGGTCAAAGACCATTCCATGGATGGCGGATTGTTCGCTGTATTCGTAGTTTTGGATGTTCTTGTCGAGTTTGCCCTGCTCGTCGACGGAGAAGACGTTCCCGTAGCCGGCGTGCTCGTAGAATGGATTGCCATAGACGCAATATGGCGGCTTCTTGGCTGCCAGCACAAATATCGCTCTCGTCCTGGTGTCGGCGCTCTGGGCCCGAGCTGCCTGTCGTCAGCCCGGTGTCAAGCCTGTAGGAAGCTGGCCAACATACGGTCATGGTTCATCGGATGCGATACCTCGTGCGAGATGTTGTCTGGCGCTTTGACGGCATGGCTGGACCATTTCTTCATCGAAGCGCCGTAGATGTTTCGCCGTGCATGCTGCTCCGAGGGATGTTGTCAGTAGAGCAAATCTTCACCGCGGGCCGGCGTTGTCTCTGATGTCCTCACGTCGAATGTCATCCATGATATCGGCTCGTCCGCCGGAATGGATGTTTTCTTGACCAAACTCAGGGTCCATGCCTCGTCGTCGAACTCAACCGTGAAAATCGCGCCCGGCGGCGTCCATGTGCCTATCATCAGATGGTGTTTCATTCTGGGCACCTTCGTGGGACGTGCTCAAGAACCCAAATCACATGGCTACTAGTATTTCAAGCCGGTCCATGGAGTCTCTGACCCTGGGATCCATGTGGCAAACCCATGCCGGACCAGCCCCGGGATGCCCCGCAAACCGAAAACGTTGGAGATGCCGATTCTGATTGCCGGGAAGGGGTTGATAGGAGCAGCTCTTCTTCCAACTACCGGGTTTCCAGGCACGCAGCGCGTCAGGCGGCATGATCCCGGCTTGCTTAGACTTGAAGCCCCCATGATTGGCCCAGTGTGTGGCCGTATTCGATTCCCGCGAGCGAACGGCTCCTCAGAGTCGAAATCGCGGAGAGCAGAATTGAACATCATGAGCCGGCCGTCGCTGCTAATTCGTGCTGTTCTTTCCTGAGGCAAGCCCATATATACTGCCACCATGGCCCTCTAAGTGGCACGAGTCTTCTTGCCTACATCGCATCTCTCAGCTTATTCCCACTTCTCCGTTGTCCAACCTTTGTGTCTAGCCAGCGGCCTTGAGACAGTGTAATTCGACCCCTCACACACACGCACGACACACACTCGCGGCCCACTTTCACAACCTTTCACCGGCAACATGTCGTTCCAGAACGTCGTCGAGAACTCAACGTCAGTCAACCTGAATGGGACGACAAACGGCCACGCGCCAAGTCACAAATATGATCCCAACTTCACCGACAGCCTCATCAACGCCATGGGCCCCAAGACCCCCGACCGGGCCAGATTTGTGCTGGGAAAGTTGATCCGGCATCTCCACGACTTTGTCCGCGAAACAGAACTTACGCCCGAAGAATGGATGCGAGGCGTCCAGTTTGTCAACGCCATCGGCCAGATCAGCGATTCCAAGCGCAACGAAGGACAGCGAATCTGCGATGTGCTCGGCATTGAATCGTACGTGGAGACTTCCCTGAACTGTGCAAATCCTTGAAAGCTAACCACGCCAAACCATAGACTTGTCGATGAGGTAGCCAACAAAATCATGCTTGACAGCGACGAAACGCCCACGTCGTCTACCATCCTGGGCCCGTTCTGGAGTCCCCACGCTCCATTCCGGGAGCTCGGTGACAGCATTGTCCAAGACCCATATCCGACCGGCAGACTCACCCGCATGCACGGTGTGGTCAGCGACTACAAGTCCGGCAAGCCAATTCCCAATGCCATTGTGGACATCTGGCAAGCCTCGGCGAACGGCAAGTACGATTTCCAGGATGACGACCAGTCCGTCAACAACCTGCGCGGCAAGTTCAGGACCAACGACAAGGGCGAATACTACTACTATTGCTACCACCCGACCGCATATTCGCTCCCCACCGACGGCCCGGCTGGCGTGTTGCTGAATCTCATGGACCGCCATCCGATGAGACCGGCTCACATCCATCTCATGGTCAGCGCCGACGGCTACAAATCTCTCACCACCCAGTTATACCCCCGGGATGACCCGTATGTGACCAGCGACTCTGTCTGCGCCGTCAAGGACGACCTGTTGCTCGACTTCAGGCCATCGAAAGACCCCAAGGCCGAACTGGATCTGGAGTACAACGTCACGCTGGCTACCTTGAAGCCTGGCCAGAAGGCTGGTTGGGTTCACACCGTGTTCTAGGCGTCTTTCAGCGAAGCTTTCTTGGGACTCTGGCGTTTTGTCTTTCTCTTTGAATGCATGATTGCGAGGGGGAAAGGGTACTTTTTTTGAATGCTCTCGGCGATGTGAACAGAAACCTCAGCGCCTCCGACGAACCTTCTGACTGTACTGAACATGAAAATATCATATATGATCATCATGACCGATAAGCACCCCCCGCGAAGCTTACCTCCTGTGTCCAAAGCGTGTTTTGCTCTTCCTCGAACACCTTGGGGCCGCTGTACTCTCATTTGCTGAGATGCTCCATTCTGTAAAATGTTATTAACCGTCAATTTGACGATCCCCGATGCCGGCTTGCGCGGGCGCGCAGAGGAATCATTTCAGAATGTATATAAAGTACCTCACGCTCTGACCCCGCAAGGACATAACCCGCTTCTGCTCTCAATTCCCACCTTTTTCCCTTTGCCCTGTCTGGCCTTATACTTCTCTCGTAGGATAATTAATCTATCAGAGCCGATCATCATCATCATCATCATCATCATGCGCCTTCCCTACGCGCCGTCAACCCCGCCGCCCGACTCGCCCGCGTCGGTGGCCGAGATATACGCCCGCATCGCGGCGCGGCGGAAACCGCGCCCTCTGATCCCGCTCGACCTGACGCTTCTGCACTCCCCGCCCGTGGCGAACGGGTACAACGCCTTTGTGGGCGCGCTCCGCACCGAGACGATCGTGCCGCAGTCCCTTCTCGAGCTCGCCATCTCGCGCGTCGCCATCCTCACCGGCGCCGTGTACGAGTGGAACATCCACGCCGCGCTGGCCCTGAAAGCAGGCCTGTCGCCTCACGCGTTGGAGGTCGCCCGCGGCACGCCGAAAGGGGAGGTGAAGAAGGTGGGGGAGGCACTGACGGAGAAAGAGGTGGCCGTGCTGAGATACACGGACGAAGCCACGGTCGATGTCAAGGTGCAGGACGCCACGTTCGAGGGGCTCAAGACGCACTTCGACGCCCGCGAGATCTTGGAGCTGGCTACCGTCGTGGCCGGGTATAACGCGGTCAGTCGGATCCTCGTGCCGCTCGACGTCGGCGAGAACAACGGCAAGCCCATGAAGTCGGTCGACGAGTTGGTCGCGGCTCGGACTTGATCACCGTTAGTGCGGAGTAGTCCTGTCATGCCCGAATATAGAGTCTAGCTAGGTAGGCAGGCCTTATTGTACATGCGAGAAATGACAAAAGGAGGACAAGCAGGCTGATTGCCCTCTTCAGTCTACATTACGGAGCAATACCCCGTGTCGTGTGTCTCGAGTACGTAGTATCGGTACACAAATGCACCAGCCCCCTAACTTCAATCTATGTATTTTGCTTGGTCCCAAGGAGTGCCGAAGTACCATCCCGGAAATGCCCTCGTTCTCGGTCCAGTCCAGTCCACATAGACCTTTAACCGCTAGAAAGAAGCCACCCAGTCCATACAATTAACTCTACCTTGAGAGAAATGAAACAATACAGCCGGATATGGAGATCTCTCTTCTTCGTCACCTACTAATATAATTATGTCTTATGCTAAGAGAGAGCGGGACAAAACCTTTGATATCACTGATCCGAAGTTCCGGACGTGGTATGCATCCTTACTGTACACTCAACTGAACACTCTCTCTACAACGGCAGTCCATGATCCCATTCATGCCCAAGGTCAAGTACAGTCGTCAGAGCCTTGGGCGAACTTGAAAGGCCCGGGGGTAAGGCATAGGGCGGCATCACCCTGGCCCTAAGGAGGGTGAGCGCCATGTCAATTCACCTGGAGTTCGGGCTGAACAACAACGGTTTTATATATGGTACATCCCACCAAGTCGAGGCTGCTAGTCCCAAGGCGCATCAGGCCTTGACGCTGAGCGGTAGAAGAGAAGTCAAGAGGCATACAGGACGGGTCAGCTTTTTGTCACTAACACGAAGGCATTCACTCCGCTGTAATTCTGCTACGTGCATTCGAGACAATCTACAATAGATACTGTACTTCGGATGGGACAGCGCTTGGTTTCACCGGCTGCGGAAAAGCGCCTCCGGCTACTCACACTCTGCACCACGTGAAGGTGGCTGTCCGTTGCAGAGCATCCTCCTCTTGCGCTGAGCTTCTCTTCTCAGCATCTTGTCCTTTCGCCTCCATGACCGGTTTCCTCCTATGGAGCTACATGTGTTGACGTATGTCGTGTTCTGCTTGTGATGTGCTGCAGCACTCGTTGCTGCGAGGGGCTTTGAGTCTGTCCGTCCGAGAGACGGCTGCGAAAGTCAGGGCCGGATGTTGGTAAGTTTCTATCCTCGAGGGCCGTAATATTTCGGTATTTCGGTGTTGGCCTGGCCCCCAGGCTCCTGCCGGCTGTATTTTTCGTGCCGGTGAGTTCACAGCCTCGTGTCGAGTGCAGACGAGGCCGTCATCTCGAGCTTTCTGTCGTCGTTGGCCTCCATGTTGTCGGACTTGTTGGCTGCCGGGAGTAAGTCTTCGCTATCCGACTCGAAGAGGTCGTCGACTTCCCGGCTCAATCTCTCCTCCTCTTTCTTCTTCTCGGCTTTCGCCTTCTCCGTCAATTCCACCAGTGGCTTGTTGAGGGCTTCTTTGTCAATTTGCCGAAACGTAATAACCTCCTTTGGAGCCGGTACTCTCCTCTTGTAGTTGATGGTGCCGCAACCCACTTTGACGGGTATTGTCGTCATGTACGACTTGAACATCGGCTTCACCATGTCGTAGATCTTCTCGACCCTGTTGCCGCTAGTGTTGACGGCTAATGGGGTAAGAGGGACCCGTTTCTGGGGCTTGTGGAAGAGTCGGGGCTCTTCATATTTCCGGGCCAATTTGGTCTTAGAGGCCGCTGCGTAGTTGATCGGTGCCATTGTGGTTGGGGGGTGTGAAGTATGTCTAAGTTGTTGAAAATAGTGGTGAAGAGGAGGACACTTGTTCTCAAGTAGTACTGAGCGTATTCAAAGTAGTCCTGAAGCAGAGGGATACTGTTCTTGAGCAGTACCGGAGTATGTTGTAAGTGGTGGTATGGAGGAAAGAAACCAGCAGCAAATTGGGAAGGAAACGCAGATACTTATAGGGCCCTACTGGGCAGTATCTCAGGCATAGTACTCCTTCACGACCATGGCTCCTCCAGAAACTCAATGGAGGACAAATGCACTGTACCAAAGACTCGAGTGAGGGCTTGTACACGGTTCTGGGTGCCCCAAGCGTCTGAGCCATAGAAAGGACTGAAACGCCTGATTTCTACTCGTCGGTCCACCCACACGATTCCGTATGTACCTGGTAGGAACTGTACATCGATCGCATGGTTCGCAAGGTTGCTTGTTTCCATTGTGCAGACATTGAAAGAGACGACTCCACCGCTGAGGACCTTACTCGTCCGGAGTGGTCATGCGCTGACTTGGAACCTTGAATCGGACTTTTCGTTTGGGAAGCATGTAGTCTGCTGGCCTCTGCACGGGCCTGCATTGCGCAGCCAGCCGAGATCTTTTATTTTGGCTCGCATGGGTACTCGTATGTTTCTGTTGAAGGCTGCATCGCAGGTAAGTACCTTATACCAAAGTATGGCCTGGTGATTAGATAGAAACTTGGGAAAGGGTGGACGTGGAGGAAGCGAATTGTGATGTCGAAAAGGGTGGGTGGTCACCTGACACCGCGATTCCCTCATCGCGTCTTCGCGTTTCGCTCCGTCTCGACGCGTTCGTCTCTTCCATCTCAGTGTATCGTACTGTACACCGGCATGCGACATGCAGCTCCTTGCCGGGCTCAATGCTGCTCAGCGAGCAGCAGTCACCTCATCGGCGTCGGTTTTACAAGTCCTAGCACCACCGGGTTCCGGTAAGACGAAGACGTTGACCTGCCGTGTGGCCTACCTTCTATCGCACCACGGCCACAATCCTCAAAATGTCATCTGTTGCACATTCACCATCAAGGCCGCCCGGGAAATGCGAGAACGGCTACGGGGTCTGGTCGGCGATCAGCTTGAGTCCAAACTGGTCCTTGGAACGATCCATTCAATCTGTCGTCGTTACCTGGTTGCATACGGCCACCTCATTCGCATTCCCAAGGGATTTGGAATAGCAGATACATCAGACAGCAATAGCATCGTCAAGCGTATCTGCAAGCGCATGAACCTCTCGATCGAACCGAAAGTTGCAAGAGCAAGGATTTCGAGCCACAAAGCAAAGGGCAAAGCATTGGAAGATCTACCGAAGCGACAGTCAAAAGAGCTTAAGGAGCAGGAGTTCATTACCGTCTTTCACGAGTATGAAGCAGCGTTGGCCACTTCTAAGCTGTTGGACTACGATGACTTGCTCTTACGATGTGTTGATCTTCTTCGAGCATACCCTGCCTGTGTCTCCAATGTCGAGGCCCTCCTGATTGATGAATTTCAAGACACGAACATTGTGCAGTTTGAACTCATGAAACTGTTGGCGTCGAGAAACAGAAAGATCACCATTGTTGGCGATCCTGATCAGAGCATATACGGATTCAGAGCGGCCGAGATCGAGAATCTGAACCGGATGAAGACATTCTACCCCGACACGGTCGTCATCAATCTGGAAGAGAACTACCGATCTACCTCGGCCGTTCTGAAGCTCGCCCAGGACGTCATCGAACAGGATGAGAGTCGACCGCAAAAGAGGATGAAAGCAACACATTGCCATGGGACCAGACCTGTCCTGCGCCGACTGCCTAATCCAAACGAGGAAGCGCTGTGGATTGCCAGCGAGATCAAGAGAACGATGGCAATGACTGGCGGTCTGCTTCTGCATTCAGACTTTGCCATTCTTCTTCGATCAGCATATTTGTCATTACTCATCGAAAGAGCGCTGACGACCGCCGGCATTCCATACCGCATGGTTGGTGGCCAACGTTTCTTTGACCGCGTGGAAATCAGAGTCATCATCGACTATCTGCGCACCATAAGCCATCCCGACAACAATCAGGCATTCCTCGCCATCATCAATACTCCATCGCGGAAGATTGGGGAGACTTCAATCGCCGAAATCGTCAAGCTCGGCGAGAAGAACAAAGCCTCCCTCTGGACTGTGGCGCAAAAGGTCCTTGCCGGCGAGCTGAAGCCCGCGAAAAAGCTGTCGAAACCGGCCGAACAAGAATTGGGCCGCCTGCTCACCCTTATAAAGACTGGTAGACACAAAATGGACACAGTATCTCCGGCTGGCACGGTCCCGTCAAAACTAATTGATTTTATTGTCAAGTCTCTCGACTATGAAAATTATCTCAAGAAGAAATACAAGGATGATCATGAAGACCGAATTGAAAACGTCAAAGAACTCGTCACCCATGCATCAGAGGTGCTGCTTCAGTCAGCCGCTGAAGAACCACTTGCAAGCATTGAGGGCATGGAGCAACAAGCCTCAAACGGTGGCCAGGAAGTCCTTTCTCAATTCCTCGCAAACATTGTCTTGTCGACAGACGTTGAGAATGAAGAAGGCAACGACAAACCTCGGGTCACCATCTCGACTATCCACTCCGCAAAGGGTCTTGAGTGGCCAGTTGTCTTCATTCCTGCCGTGTATGAAGGTTCCATTCCTCACTCAAGAGCTGAAAACACCGATGAGGAACGGCGCTTGCTCTACGTTGCCATGACCAGGGCACAGGCTCTGTTGACCATGACTTTCCCAGTACTTCAATCTCGAGATCAGGGCGAGTCGATCCTTACCCAGTTTCTCCCGAATGAACTCCATCAACGTGTCTCCCGAACAGGGCCGTTGTTCGATAGTCGTGTGGTCAACGACATTGCTAGCATCCTTAAGCGGCCTATGCCCTCACAAGAGGACCTGGCGAAGAGCCTGCAGAATATGGACGGCGATGATAGCCGGGAAGATGATGTCTGGCCCAGTGACGGCGGCCGTCGACCTATGCCAATATTGGCTGGCGACTGTCCCGCTCTGCCAGAATTTGGCAGACCGCTCGGGGAAGTCCTTGCAGCTCAAAAGCAGCAGTATCGGTCCTTTTCAACGATGGCAGCAGCCAATCGTGTGGTGGGTTCCGGCAACCTCGAGGTTGCCACTACCATGAGCAACGCTGGCAGCTTCTCAAGCTCAAACACCTCTCTCGGCTTCACTACCGCGAGTTATCAGTTGAAAAATGTCTCCGAACGCGCTTCATCCTCGTCAGACCCGACTCCTCCCTCGAAGAAGCCGAAGCTCTCCAGGTCAGCTTCAGCGCAGGGTAATATTTCTGCTTTCTTCTCAAAACCTAGCATCCAGCCACGTCGACTCTCGGTAGAACCAGCGCTCCCTCCGGCAGTTCGGGAACTTTTCCACCAAAGAAAGCAAGATCAGGAAGCCATGCAGGCGGAGCAGGCATTGCAGAGATTTGAGAGCCAGCCCTTCGTTTCCGGCATTCCGCAAGAGCTTTCCTCACACAAGTTAAACGCGGGCAATGGGATGCGTTACCGTCCATCCGCGCCGTTACGAGACGCGAACATCTCCTCTAATAAATGGTATGCTGGATTGTACAGTTCTTCACCTCCGCCCGTAGATGACGAGGAGAAAAACCTGCCAAATCGACTCAGTAGTGATGAAAACAAGGCGATCAGCAAGCCCCCGGACTCGAAGCCCTCGCTCCCGCTCCCGTCGGCTGATCTGAGGACAGATCCTCGGACCAACAACGGTGGTACCAAGCCAGCCGCGACAATGCATAAAACAACGATGGCATCCATGTCTGCTGGCTTTTCTGTAGCAATGGGCACCAATCCAGGCGTCGGCAGGAAGACCCTCGGTGTTAGACGCACCATGAACGGCTGGAATGATAGGAAACACAAATAACTAGAGGGCGTCTCTCTCTCTGTGTGTATATATGTATATTAGGATTATATTAACGATGAACGACCTCGTAACGATATCTGGAGTAAGTTACAGTATAGAAGGACATTCTTGTCCGGACTGGTAGGAGAGGCGTGGAGAGTTTGTTATTCCGGGTACTTACTGGAGATTCGATGCATTGTACACTGTCTGTTGACGGCAAGGATAAATAACCCGCCGCCTTGGTTGAGGGCGGTCGCCGTCGAAGCAGAGTCCTAGTCATCAGATGGTGAACATGCTCATACGGAGTACACGTACGAAGTCATAAGGCATTCCGGATATCATGGAATTAGGACGAAGATCACACGCGAGCAAGACGACTGACTGGCTGGCGCGGCATTATATACTACAAGGACAAGAGGCCAAAGGTGGTTCAAGGGTTTTCCTATTCTCGAGGTCCCGCTCAAGGTTCATGAGGGTGATTCTCTCTCTGGTATGCCGTGCCGTGGATGGCAGCCGGCCATTCTTGTGCTTATGCACTGGAAGAGCGTCCTATGGGTCTCTCAGTCAAATCGGCCTGATGTGTACAGGGCACACGCTGAGCTCACGCAGGTCCTGCGTGAGAGGTCCGGTCCATTTTGCGTCGTAGCTGGCATTGTCGTCGCCCATACAAAGCGTACAAGCACTCCGTACGCGCGTCCGACTGTCGTCCATTTGAGTCGACAAACGACTCTCCACCGGCGCATATGTACCTGGCCATCTTTGTCGTCGCAGTTGCTGTTGGCCGAGCTTGTCCCATTCGTTCCCGACCTGGACATCTTCCTTCCCCAGGCGCATTGGAGCGATCAATAATAAATCGGCCATGCGTCGATTCCGCGCTGAATCCGGGCCATGCAGACCGCGCCCATCACCGCCTGCACCGCTCAATTACAATGCCACCTCCCTATAACAAGGAATCACTTGACGCTGCCAGTCACGGGCATTCTGATCTACCACCCTTCATTCATGGTGGCCGGCTGGATGCAGACGAAGCCATCTGCTCTCGGCTCTCTGATTTGCCCGATTTGTTCTTCTGCCGCTTCAAGCTGACCGTAGTGCCCACCGTAGTAGTTCCCATGTGTCCGGCGCATATGGTCATAACATTCTTCGCCACTCGCGAATGTGGCGAAGCAGAACCAGCAGACGTGAATGCCACACATACACGTGATGTGATTGCAGCCGTCCTCCTTCTGAATCAAGGCTTTGCACTTTAGGCAACCAAATATCCCGAGCTTTTTCTTGTCCTCGTCAGATACATGCTCCTCGGCCCGACTCGGACTCTGAGGCTCTTCACAGGTGAGATCGTCGTGGCTCAGAGCCCGGCATTTTCGACAAATCGAGATGAGGCAGTTGTCGCAGGTGAAAACGCCTGGCGCTTCTGAGACTTTGTAAATACTCGGACAATCTGGGGTCGGGCAGTATTGGATTTGATCTGGTCTAGATCGTATGTACTGTTCGAAAGAAGACTCCAGCACGGCTTCGAATGTGCCATTATCAAGAACCTTCTTGAGCTCATCCAAAGATACCACCTGCCCACAAGTGTCTGGATTGGCGAAGCACGTAATGGGGTGTTCGCTGGCACTGTCGGAGCGACATAAACCTTCGAAGCACCCTCGGCAGTAGGAATGTCAACAGCGAAGCTCGACCGGATCCGCAATGTCTAAGTAGCAGCAAGGACATTCTTGGCTTGGGTCCATCTGTTGATCGATTAGAACCGCGGCTGGAGGCTCGGAGATCAGTGACCTGGCGATGTCGAACTGCTGAGGGCTGCCCTTAAATATCATGAACGGCGGTGCGCGAGAGATATCCAACTGCACGCTTTTCTTGCCGAAGTGTCTGATAACACGACGGAAACCTCCGGAGAGCGCTTTGGAGAAGAGTTCGCCTTCTAAGAACAACAAGTAATAAGATAGGTGCGAAGTGATGATCTGAATGACAGCGCGGCGAGCTTCTTCAACGAGAGATGGCGTGCCGAAGAATACCAGCTGAAGCTTTCGCATGTCCCTGTAGAGAAAGACTTCGCCCGGCCTTGAGACAGATCGCAAAGCCGAGCCGCCCTCGTCTGTGCTGAAGAAGTCATGCCATAGGGCAGTGCCACAATCGTTCAGCACCACTGTGCCGATCAGCATGCGGGTCAGTTGGGCTTTGACTCCTGCGACAGCTTCCAAGTCGGGGCCAAAAATGCGCAGGTTGACGATGTCGGAAGGTGGGCGGCGGTGAATAGAAACCCTCACGCCGTCTTTGTTGTCTGCTTGCAGCTTTTGGACATCGCCCTTGATGACGGCGTCAAGGTCGGCCGCCACTGGGACCCTCACTGCAGCAATCTGTTCGATATAGAGTTTTGAGCCTATCTCGGGACATTCGAGGCCGTTGTAGGCAAGAACAGCTCGAGCATCTGAAGCTCGTTCGAATTGGGCAAAGGCCTTTGTGCGAGACCCGGATGCAGTTTCCTCCAGCTTGAAAGACTTCAATTTGCGGCTCGATTGGCAGAGGAGTTCATGAACAGATTGCTCGGGGTTTTCGTCCACTTTGCCGGAAGTAGGTCTTCCCATGACGATCTTGTCTGGCGCGGTTCCTTTGAGATGCTCTTGTATTTGCTCGCTGGTGAGGCCGGCAGCGACATTGCTCAGTTGGACAGACCATATCGCCTTCCCTTTGGCATGGTGTCGCGGGGGCGGTTGCAATTTTGTCTTGATTTGGCGATCGCCAAACTTGCCATCATCGAACCGCTTGATTGCCCTACTTGCCCACGCCTCGCTGCGGTAATGGAGCCATACGATTCTCGACGGGTTGTACCATGAGCAAAGGACAGTACAAACTTGTGCTCTGCCTGCCTGCGTGCTGCTGTCATCAGATGGTGGGAGTGGTGCTGTGGTCGATGAGAGTTGGACGTTCAGTACTAGGGCACCATCGCCAAAGCGAACGCAGGCACCTTTCAGTTGTCGCTCCCAGGTCGCTTCAGTCCTTCCAGCAGTGGTCGGAGGGCCGTCAAGAGGGGGCTGCAAGATCGCAGGATGAAGATACGAGCACTCGGCCCCGTTCCTGCAGCAGCCCTTCAGCCAGAATCTGCATATCGATACGGTAGGCGAATCTGGGAGGAAATACGGTGCGCCGGCGCGCCGCAGAGCGGTGGTGTTCGACGTTTCGGATTGCAGTTTCTGAGGCGGAGGATGCTCAAATTTGCACTCTTCACCACGATTACATCTGCCGCGGAGGAAGAACTTGCACGTCGCCATAGTCGCCATAGACGAGAAAATAGGAACATAGAGAAAAGCGCGATGGGAAGCTTAAGGTGTGCAGAGAAAGAATACACACCGACTGACTCCTTCGCAATGACGCGCTGGCAGTGAAGCGGCCTGAACAATTGTGCAAGTGAAGCACCATGTTTGGTTCAGAGTGAAGCCATATGCCATAACATCCAGTGGTGACGCTCTTGTTCAGCACCTACAACAGTTCCATCAGAGCCTCATCTGTTCGTGCGAGAAGGAGCCGCCAATGCTCAATACCTCAAATCTTGCTAATGTGTGTCAGCTCAGCTCCAGCTATCGTGTTATTACCTCCTCTTGTCTCCTTTGTCTGAAGGCCGTCGCACCTGCATTGTCACTGGTCATCTCTTTTCTTCTAGCTGGGCAGCCGCTGCCATGAGACTAAACAGGTCGCAAAGGAAAGAAGAGTGCGGATCTGGCGCTGGAATGAGGTGGTACAGTGAATGGTGATTCTTTCGTTTGCCGACGGATGGTTACTGTCAGCCGTCCATGTTGCCTGCGTCTGGGCCAAATCCAATCGGCCCTTCTCTCGCTGTTTCTCGCTTGCGAGAATTTACAATCCGAGTGACGCCCAAGAGGGCCAAAAGCAATGAGACAGATCGATCAGCGCCTGTGCAAGACCAGAACCCGCGTCGTTCTTCTGGTTTTGTGTATTGCGGAGGGTTGTGAAAGCGAGGAATGGTCCGTGGCCACACTGTTAGAAGAGCATGCATCGCGCTTGCTACTCCATAGAAATGAGTACGAGCAGTTACAACTAGAGCCAGAGAAGGCAACGCTCGATGGAGCCCAAACTTAAGATGGATATTTCCCCAGTTACGTCAACGATGTGCGCGGGACTCGCGGGACTCACGGCATGCTTGTCGCGTCCCTTTGGGGTTCTCGCTTACAGATTTCCAGCTCTCCGACCTCTCAGAAGCTGCAAACTCGCTTCAGCTCGTCGCTTGGTACTTCCCCAGCCTTGGGCCCCAGACTCCATCCCGGCTTTCATGTGCGCCAGGCGGGGCTTCGCAGGGCAATCGACGACATCAGCTTGCATGAGTGTCAGACGATCGAGCCACCACAACCCTCCCACCAACCACACACCACCATGTTTTGGCGCATTTCTCCAGACTCGAATCGAGATACGTGGTCGGCGAGACCTCAAGCCTCTTACGAACATGCCCTTGACCATCATTGCTTGACGCTGCGCACCCCCGCCTCGTAACCCAAAGCTCTTCCTTGGCCTTGGACTCGGTCGAGCGTATAATGCACGGTCGCCTGCGCGAAATGTTGGGATTAGTACCCTCCTACCTAGGGCCGGGCTTCTATATATACTCCTTTCAGCCCTGCTGTCCGAGGAATTTCTCTTTACCAGAGCACACAGTTCCGATCATCCACGATGACTAAAGCTGCAGATCCATATTATAACCGCAAACGTGTCCCTGGTATAACTAGCCAGTGCTCCCACACTGCAAAACTGGCTCGCTGACGTTATGCGGTACAGATGCGCTCATCAAGGACGTCGGCCTCACCGGTCTGACCCCAGAAGAAGAGTTCTGGAATCGCGAGAAGAAATTCACAGCCAGCGGAGCAGATGTTCGACGATTTAGCAGCAGCCTCCATGGTGGCCTGGAACCTCTTGCCGATCCATATTACGGTCGCAGACGAGTCTCACGTGAGCATCTTCAGACCACCCAGTCTTGAATGAAGATTGACAATGTCTTCTAGACGCGGAGATTTCGAACGTGGGAGCAACAGGCCTAACACCAGAAGAGGAGTACTGGAACCGCGAGCGCAAGTACAGCGTCGGTGGCCACGACGTCAGGAAGTTCAGCAAAGGTACCAAAAGCAGCCTTGAGCCCTCAAGCGACCCGTATTACGCCCGCAAGCGAGTCTCAGGTGAGTGTTGGGACCCGACATACTTTCCGGTCTGTCTAGGAGCCGCCAACAGCTGATACCACCTTTAGATGCCGAGACCAAGAATGTCGCTCCTCTCGACGACCACATGACCCCCGCCGAGCAATTCGAAGTCCGCGAGCGCAAACAGTCACTGTTCCAGCTGTCTGATGACCCGTTCGACGTTCTCGCCAATCGTCACCGCCAATCCGTGTCCGGCGCAACGACAGGTGCCTCTGCCGCTGCGACCCGTCGGCGAAGCTCTGCTGTTGCTCCCGATGCCACCGCCGCTACAGCCGCGGCAGGCCACACCCACAGCGGCTATGACGGAGGCCATAAGTTGGAGACCATCGTTAGTAAGGTGGACGCGCCCACAGAGGGCAGTCATAATGGGGAGAGCAGTGGGAGTGGCCACATCTCAGATGACACTTTAAACAGGGACTCGATTGATCCTGTGGGCGGAAGTAGCGGGGATCATACCAGGCATTATGATGCGGTTACGACGGGACACCATCATGATCCGGACAGTGTCGCGCCTCATGAGATGCGATGAATGCGGAAGAGTTCTTGTCTTGCCTGGTACAGCTGCTGTGAAGCAGGCAGGAGTGCGGATGAATGTCTGGATCGATGATACCCTTTGTGACGGAAAGAGACATTCGCGAAACACACGCCGGGTGATGGAGCCGATTTTTTTTTTGCTTGTTGGTCGTTGACTGTTCTCGTGTATTCCTAAATTCTAATACCATCTCATCTTGCACTCAGTAATGGGTCAACAATTTCTTTGCATTCATCCGCCACGAGGCTTCGCACTCCGACTCGCACATCCATCAGCATACATACAATCTCCTCTGGCGGACACAAATGTGTCTATACCGCAGTACAGCACTTCCGCATCTCGATGTGTCACTTGCTGTCCTGTACGTGTACCTGTATATCATCTTTATCCGGGTCTCCCACGGTTTCTTTCTGATCGACCGGGTACAATGATCTGCAATGATTCAAATTCGCACCGTCGCAGGCCTGCGCCCCCAGACCGGCGGCCGGACGTGCTACGACCGACCATTAGAACAACACAGCCCAGCACAAGCCTCACAGCACCGTTTCCCTTGATCGTACACAAACCTGACGCCCCATACGCAGCAGACCAGCGTCCAGTAGGCAAGCAAATCCAACGGCATCCAACAGTTCTTACAACACCTCCCGAGTGTCTTCCTGAACCACGGCTTCCTCGGCGGTCGGTACGTCAAATCCTGCTCCAGACACAGCGGACAATGCACGGAACAGTTGCCCCGCTCGCGATCGCTCTCGCGATCAGTCTCCCTCTCCCTCCTCCCTTCTCTCTCCTTCTGGCAACAATACACACAGAAGTAATCACTACTGTCCCCCTTCTTCGAGTGGCACCAGTCGTGCAGCAAGTGCGCGTATCTCTTCTTCTTGCTCATGGAGTTCCACTGCTTCTCCGTAACGCCCGTGTACCCGACCCGGCCGTCGTATTTAGGTTTCTTCTTCCGGCGCAGCCGCTGCTTGAAGTATTCAGGACAGCGCGGCAGGATCTTGTAGCAGTGGTTGCAGTAGCGGAATCGATCCTTGGGGACCCAGCCGTGGGCCAGGCGCACGTACAGCATCGGCATGTGCGGGATGAGGTAGCTGTAGCGGCGGTCGTGGAAGAGGACCCAGTCGGCGGGGGTGCTGTTGAGGGTCGGCAGCGTGGAGGAGAGAAGTGACTTGCACGTCAGGGCGAGACAGATGCGGTCGACCGGGTGGAGATAGCTGGCGATTTCGAGCACGATTTCCGGAGGTAACGTCGTCACCCCGGCTATGGGGGTGGCGATGCGGTGAAGAGACGGCTCAAGTAGGATGCTTGTTGTGGTGACGGCGTTCTTTTCAGCGCCGCCGTCGATTTCTCTATGCTCGGTGGGCTTTGCAGCAGGTGTCAAGTCCAGCTGCGTGAGCTGTTCAGCTCGGTCTTTCACTCGTAAAGGTCAGGCCTGCGAACTACGGTGCACTTACCCTAGGAGGGACCTTGAACAGGGTCAGACGACTTTGCGGAACAGGGTCCCAGAAGTTGAGCGCCCGTTCGGGCTTCTGTCGTCGCGACATGGTGCTCGTCGATAGACTGTTGTGTATGAGAGGTGTGCCGCGTCATATAAAGCGGGCGGACAGGGTGAACTCAGTAATGAATTGAAAAGTGAAGCTGGGCTGAAGCCTTGTTATGAGGAGCCTTTTGGCCTTTCTTCTTCAAACGACGTCGGTCGGTCCAACCGCAATAATGATGCGCGAAGAAAACCTTCTTTCGGTGAGGTGATGTGATTTCGAGCTACACACAACCAAGGCCGGACCTAGCACTGGCTTGATGCTGGAATGCCTGGCATTGGAAACGTGGCGGATGTCATCACGTCCACGATTGGCTCGCCGGTGACGTGCATGTGTTGTTTGCTTTGGTCATTGCGGGATCGAGCAGCCTGGTGAACGCTGGCACGGATCGATGGGCCCTAAAGGATAAGAACTCCGGTGAGGCGCTTGAGTGTGGGAGGGGATTGCAATGCTTTGACGGCTCGAGATCTCCTCCTCGTACTGTGTAGTGGCTTGAGCTTGGTGCGAGTCAAACAGGCCGCTGAAGACATTTGCTAAACTCAGGACGTCAGAGGGTGGAGGGGTCAGTGGCTCGGGGGAGGCAAGGAGATGCGGGGTATGTTTTACTAGCGGTCCCTGCCTAGTTTATCGATAAGCGGGCAAGCTCCAAGGTAATTCGGTGCTTAGGCTCCAATCGTTCGTCCCAGTCTTCGGGCCCAGAAAATCCTCGCATACCAAGCATGTGTAGCCCTGTCTCTATTGCCCACTCCTCCTCAGGTCCTATGCATGGGCAAGAACTCGGCGTGGGAAGATCAAGCAATACAAGCTTAGATTGCCACGGCACCTCCGCAAGCATATCTTCGGTTCTTGCGCATGCTGCTACCCCGTGGTTCACCCATGCCGACCAACAAGGGACCCTTATAGTAACATAATCACTCACCGGTTGCAAGTCAATTCGATGTCGAGATTTGTACCAGCGGTGGACCACCTCTAACCGTCAGATGACCAATGGCAATCTTGGGGAGATGATCACTGGCCAAAAAGGGCTCAAACTTTCCATACTGGGGTATATTGCAGCGATGATTGCCTCGAACTAGTTGTCGACACATGGCGCTTTCGTTGGCACGATACTTGGGATAGAGGCCTCACCACAAGCTAGGAACAAGAGCACGACCCGGCTTATTCCGTTTGCTGAGCACAACCTGCTGTGAGCAGGAACAGAAAGACCGTCTCTTCCCAGTCTGCCTCCCTTTTTCGTCCAGGGTACTTGTGTGCTGGGTCTTGTGTCAAATGAATGAAACGTGACTTATATCCACTCACGGCCAGGCAGCAAGACTGTTGGGGGCCAGTCTGGCTTCGCACCGCACTCCCTTTGCAGCGATGGGCAAGTCCTCAAAACCCTGGCTTGGACCGTGCGGTGGTGAGGGAACGTGGCACTCCTGAAAATGCAGCTAGCTTTTGGCCGTTGCTAAAACGGGCTTGCTGTTGTCGTCGGCGGCTCCATCGGGCCAGGGGAAATTGCACCATGGGTCCATTCTCAGCGTGTCTCGCCGCCGAAGAGGCGCCGGCTGCCATTTGCCATTGGCCGCGATGAAGCCAAGTATCTTTCAAGCTCAGGCCGGCATGAGGCTAAACGCGCCTCCTTTCCAACGTCTTCAAACCTTCCCAAACCCTTCATTTCCTTCGGGCCCTCATCGCAGGCAAATCTCCATGAGACACCTCGGCCCGCTACCCTGAGCGATCCGGTTCTCGATCTTCTATCTCGCTTCCTTGATACTATACCCAAAAAGCCGACGGCACTCTGTCCTCCGCACGTTTGATTCAAGGGGCCAAAACCCTTCGAATACGAGTGCGGATCGAATCGACACCGCCGCGCCCGGTCGATCTAGCTGGATCCTGTCCATGTGCGTGGAATCTAGACGTCGTATTGGTCGCCGGCTCCCGCCGTGTCTGTTGTTTATGTGATCTATCGTCCATTCTGGCTTGATGGCGGTGTTAATGGAGGCGCCAATTTGCGCAAATTCCGCAAATGCTTAACATCGTACATAGTCTGAGGAGATGGCGGCGCACAAGCAATGTCGGCGGAGACACCAGCCTCATAGGGAGTTCGCCTCCCCACAATGGCGTTTACACCGTGCCATGGCCTGACTACGTATAGCGACCATGTCGTTCCTTTCGTTCTTCTCCTTGTCTGATCTGTGCTTCTTGTCGCCGACGCTCTTTACCAAAATCTTTGTCTCGCGCTTTTGCGTGCCACTCGTTCAATATGCCTTCCCCATCACTCTTTCTGGGGTCGAGCACCACACTCGTTTCTGCTTTGTTGTTGCTTTCTTCTTCCGCTTCCGCTGCTTCTGATACATATTACGCTTTGGAAACCGACTATTCTGGCCGAAACTTCTTTGATGGCTTCAACTTCTTCGCGGTACGTGCCACTTTCCATGTGCTGGGCTGGACCGCTGCTAACGTCTGGATAGGACGCTGATCCGACCCATGGCTTCGTCACGTACGTCGGCAGTCCCCGCGCGTGGAACAGCGATATTGACATTGCACAGTTACGTGGACGAGGATACTGCAAGGGCGGATGGCTTGGTCACCACCCGTGGTGGCTCTGCTCAGATCAGAGTCGACAGCTCAAATCAATACAACGGCACCGCACCGTATTATGGCGTCAACGGCGTTGGCCGTCCTAGCGTCAGGATTGAAAGTATTGAGTCTTGGACACATGGTCTCTTTATCGCGGATATCAATCATATGCCCACCACCACAGACACCAGCGGTTGCGGTGTTTGGCCTGCATTTTGGACCCTTGGCTCGGGGACATGGCCCTATAGTGAGTCATTTCCTTCACGACTCCGAGTGTTTCCTATCCTTCCTCCTCCACCCGAAGCGGATCAATCAAACGTGTCTGTAGGCCGCTGATGCTGACTTTCGATTCCTTCCAAGATGGCGAAATCGACATCATCGAGGGAGCCAACAACCAGGCCACCGATTTGTCGGCTGCCCACGTCGCGGGCAGCTGTGTGATCTCCCAGAGGTCATCGGAGATGACTGGCACTTCCAACGGCAACAACTGCCAATACGATGTCAATACTGGCGCAAACGCTCAGGGCTGTGGGGCGTTCTCGAAAAGCTCTGTCAGCTACGGCGCTGGCTTCAACGCGAACAACGGAGGCGTGTACGCCATGGAATGGAAATCAGACGCCATCAAGATTTGGTTCTTCCCCCGGGGCTCCATTCCTTCGGACATCGGCTCTGGTAACCCGGAGCCGGCTGGATGGGGGCTCCCTCACTCCATCTTCAATGGTCCTGGATGCGACATCGATGCCAACTTTGCCGACAACAGGTTCATTTTCGACACCACCTTCTGTGGAGATTGGGGCGAAGCAACGTGGTCCGGTGGTGGGTGTGCGGCCATCGAGCGCCAGAACCAGTGCTCTGTGTTTGTGGCAGATCACCCTGAGCAATTTACAGAGGCATACTGGGACGTGGAATATGTCCGCGTTTATACCACCTCTTCCTCGACGACCACTACTACGACGACGACTTCTTCTAGCAGCTCAACCACAACCACTTGGGAGATAACTACTACGGAGGCGACTACTTCGCAGACTACTACTTCGGACGTGGCTGCTCCAGAGACGACTACTTCGCAGACTAGCACTTCGGAGGCGGCTGCTCCAGAGACGACTACTTCGCAGACCACCACTTCGGAGACCACTCCTGCCGAGACCACCACTTCCGAAGCCACTACTTCGGGGACCACAACCCTTCCTTATTCGAATACTAACGACGGACAATTAGGCAGCACGACGAGCGCACCAGCAACTCCGACCACCACGACCACATGGTATGCCACTTCTGGCAGCCCGTCCCCTTCAACCACATCGCCGTACGTTCACATGACAACTTCCGGCTCTGTAGCAAGCTCAGAGACCACGTGGGCGGATTGGCTCAGCAGCACTTCCGTCAACACAGACTCGCCCGTTATCACATCTACCGGCTCATGGGATGGTACCACGTCAAGCTTTGGTTGGGATGATTGGGAGGCGTCCAAGACCTCCAGCACCAGCTCCAGCAAGCCCGTGAATGCCGCCACCACGTCCACGTCGAGCTACTTTGAATGGGACGACTGGGATGCCTCAAAGCCATCCATGTCGAAGCCTGCTGACCCGGAGACCACAGGTGCGCTGACTTGGGGCGATTGGGATAGCGATAGCGATAGCTCGGTTGCACCTATCTCGACCGCGACCTGGGGCGACTGGGAGAGCGATAGCTCAGTGGCGCCTGTCCCGACCGCGACGTGGGGCTCTCCAGAAGGCAAGCCAGCCTCCCCTGTCGCTCCCACTTCCACAGACTCCAGCGCATGGGTTAGCCCCAGCGTGACAATCGCCACAACTGTGACCGTCGCACCCGTGGCCTCGTCCGCATGGGTCGAAGCCGCCGCGGCGACGCCAGTCGCTCCCGAGAGCATCCCAAGCGAAGGACCGTCAAGCACCGGCCCTTGGTTCGCAGCTTATACTGGTGCCGCAGGACGCACGGGAATGAACGCCCTTGCGCTGCTCGCTGCGGGAGCTGTTGCATTTGGTGTACTGGCTCTGTAGATAGTGAGGACGTGAGATTGATGTTCAATTTCCGGTTGTCCCAATCGTGCATATTTTGTTGGGTTGCCACATATGACCATATGAGCCTGCATTTTCAATTCTACAGCTTTACGGACTTTCTATACCACTTCTTAATTCAGAACATTCAGCAAGGAATTGACCCATGACGAGGTGATGTACTTCTGCAATGCCGATAACGAGAAAGAAACACAGCCCTTTCACCCACCTTGCTCTTCACCGACCAGGGTATCTGTGACGGGTCGATTTTCTTCACGCGTATGACTGCCACACCAGGGTATAAAGATCTCGCGCGCTCTGATTTTATTTTCCTATTTCCTTCTCTGTCTTTTTCTTCGGCATCGTGTCGGTCGTGGCTCGCCCACGGGCACTTTGACCCGCTGACCAAGCACTTGGATGCTGGACTCTTGCTCCTATGACGGCGCCATGATGATGGACGAACAGTATGTCCCTTTGGACAATTCGGCAATGTCGACGGCGCAATGAGCGTCCATGTCGGCGGCGCGCAAATGTGCTCCGAGGTGATTGAGCAACTCGCCCAGCAGCAACCCAACGAATGTCTTGCACGACAATTCAATATCGCCCTTCGGGAGTCAATTCAGGAACTTGTCCACCGGGACAGTTCACGCAACTAATTACGGGATCAACTCGAGACTGCATTCTGTCAAAGGCACTTCCGTAAGTCTCCCACCTCCTTCGGATCTTCAATTGCCCTAGCGCTGATCAATACTATGTACAGTAACGACGCACATGAACCGTAAACTCTGAGATCTGCTCGTTTTCCAACACGCCGGGGTCTGCACATCATCCTCCACCTCAATTCATCTCGACATATTCCCCGGAATTTGCGAAGCCGCCCACGCCGACCCCAAAAAAAACAATAATACCTGGCACAACCCCACGCAAACACCTCTGCCTGGGCGGCCGTTCAGGTGGAAACGTCGGAGATGTCGATGGAAGGCGAAGTGCCAGACAGACTAAGCCAAAGAAAAGAGGGTGGGAGTGTTGACCGAGATGCCTTGACCCGATCCCTTCTGCAGCTTGTGGCGGAAGTAACAGCATGGAAGCCCTAAGTGAAGGCATTCCAGCAAACGAAGGAACGAGGCTTTCTTTGACACCGAAACACGCAACACGCAATACGCAACACCAATCAGGTAGACAGCTGCATCCTAAATGCTGAATGCTGAATGCTGAATTCCGAATTCGCAACCAGACAACAATGCAAGATCTCCTTCTATTCCTTTCTTCTCTTTTCAGCGTGACCACTCATACATGGGCCATGGCTCTTTTCTCAAAAGCCTCTCCTTTTGCCCCCATCATTCTTGCCAATTCCTTCTTGTCAAATCCCTCAGACTTCACTCCACTGGCTGGCTGGCTGGCTGGCTAGCCGGCCGCGATGGGATGATAGCGGAACCCGCTCCTTTCGCATCCATTCGTGTCTCCTCGACCCAGCGAGCGAAAGACACCACAAGCAAAGTCATTAAATCAGCGAGCAAGAATCAACACCGCCCCCTTCAACTCAGGTCGCCAGCTCGCTTGCACGCTTCGTGACATTGATCTTGATCTTGACCTTGGATCTTCATACGTACCGTTGGCCTTGCGTCCCTTCAGGACTGCGGGTCTCTTTCATCCTCACCCGTCCGTCGTCCGTGGGTGTTTTAACTTGAATGTTAATACCCTCTCGTCTCGACGATAAACATCCACGCAGCGTTTAAATTACCACGCACCTCCGCTCGCAGGCTGGATCAAGCAATGATTTTCTCGTCGTCGATATCGGGACTACCGTCCGACCGTCCGGGCGCCGTGGGGGGGTCAGATACTAGGGGGAATTCGACCGCCGAGTGTACGTATACAGTGCACGCTCGAGAAAACTTTCGCCCAAGTATTCCAACTAAGGCCGTGGGGACTTGCGGTAATGGAAGCTTAATACATACACGGTAGCGGTGGAATGTTGAACAAGTAGTAGTAGTACGCAGTCACGCAGCAGTGGGGAAGATTCAGACGCGACGATCGATGGGAGTACGGAGTAACGTGGAATGCTACAGTGCAGCAATGCTGGCAAGGGTGATGATAGCTAACCTTAACGTCAAGGGACCACCCCACACGTGGCTCTGGGTTTCTCTTCAGATACCTGCATGTTCCGTAGGTATGTCTAGGATACCGCGTGAGACCGCTTGTCATGGTTACACGCTACGGTCTACGAGTGAGTGTACGCAGCACCAAGAGCATACACCAGGCCCAAGGCTACCATAGATAAGCAGCGGCACGAAATTCAAGCCAACAAGTCGAGTAACGAATTGTTTCGAAGGCAATGAGAATTATGGGTATGGGGTATCATAATCCCTCCATTTCCACCTTCTGACAACAAGTCAAGGGGGTTGAATCAATCTGTCCTCCGGCATGTTACAATAAGGTCACAGGTTCCGTTGCCTTGGCCATTGCCTGTCGCCTAGCTCCATATCCTGAAGAGCTCCATCAACCAGCAAGGCACCATTGACATTCCAATTTCAGCAGTATGGTCACTTTTATGTTTCCCGGCGCCATGCCCACCCATTTGACAGACAAGCCCGAAACATTCCTTTTCTTGACCAGAGTCTCGCTTCGCTCTTGGTTTCATCTGAATTAAAGAGCGGTCTCGGCAACATTCTTCTCCTTCCGCCTTTTGGACAATAGCATTGATGCTGGGAACATGACGAGAACGCTTGCAATGCACATGAATAAAATTCACAAAGTCTTGATGGTAGGAACACTTCTGTGTTGCTGTGACAATAGTATCAGTCGATCGAAGCAAAGGTCGCAGGCTCATTCTATCTCGTTCTGGTCGTGGTATCGACTCCTCAGACCAAGTGGTGTTCAATATGATTCGCCATTCCATGGTTGGGTTCCGGAAGCATACGTGGCGTATTGCTGACTGGCCTGACCGGGGGTTGGTGTGGGAGGGGCGTACTGGTTGGGTGCACTGAAGTTTTTCTGCGTCACGCCAAACATGTCACCCTCAGGAGTAATGGGAGGAGTGTAGAGACCATGCTGGACCAGGGCGGGGAATTGAGGCTTCTGGGGGGTGGCGTAGGGTTGGAAGTATTCAGGGCCAGAAGGTTTGATGCCTGCGGAAGGGGGAGTGACATCGTAAGTAGGCGTCAACGGAACCCTGGCAGTAGACATGGCAGCCTTGCGTGCAAGGAAGTCGGTAAGAACTCGAGAGACACCTGAGTAGCGGACCGAGGCATATTTTCGTGACAGAATGCCAGATGGCTCATGCACTTTCTGCAACAGTTCCATGACGGTGGTGCTGCAGAAGTGAGAGGCAAACTCATTGGAGCGAGCTTGAGGTCGACCCAGGATGTGTCTTGCCAGGACGAGAGCCGAAAGAGCAAGAGTATGGGACTGCTTCGACACGAAGTCTCTGTGATAGAGTGCGATCTCTAAGATGTACAGCGTCAAGCTTTCCGCCTCGGGGTCATAGATGTTGTCCTTGACGGCCAAGCGCATGAAGGCGTCGACAGTTGGGTGTCCGATGGTCCAGCCGAGGGTCGAAAGAACATGCCACTCCATCTGCAAGAACATGTCGTCATCGTAAAGCGAGCAGCACATCGACTTCAATTCCTTGATCGTCGGGACTTTCTCTTTCTTATCCCCGTACTTGGCAGCAATGAGGAGTGCAGCACAACCGACGAGTTGGTAGTGGCGCTTGTAGACCACTCTCTTCGAGCAGTATCGGTCGAGAAGGTTGATCGTAAGGAAGAGAGTCTCGGGCAGCAATTGAAACGCCGTGTGTGCTTCCACCAAGAAGTCGAGAAGGTAAGGCCTCATGTACCATTGAATCTCAGTTTGAATGTCAATGGCATCAACATCCGGCACGGTCTCAGCCTGTACGAAAAAGTCAGCTCAGATCGGCCCAGCTTAGGTGGTGTGGACTCACGTCGATCTTCAGCATGTGCTCAAGCATGTCTTGCTGGTAGTCGTCGGCGTCTCTTCGCGACATTTCAGAAGCCATGCGATGCTGGGTGTGTCTGGCAAGTTCCTTTGCGTGGTCGACGTTCTTCGCGGCTGGGCGACGAGGCTCATCAAAGACCTCAATGATCCCACTTTCGTAGCCACTGTCGTTCGAGCCGAACGAGGAGATTCTGTTGTTGAAAGCCATCTTGAAAGGGGATATGGGAACCGCGATAATAAATTGAGAGTGAGGTAGTGGCAGTTAACAGAGTGTTCAGGGAGAGGTGAAGGTTAACGACGGAATAAAGTGAGTGACAGTCGTGAGATTGGTGAATCTCTGAAAGAGTGAATGATCGGACGCAACTAAAATGTGTCGCGAGGCTGGAGGTGGCCAGGTACCAAGGAGTAAAAAGGGTGTCTTTCTAGACAGAGGAAGCTGGAGCGTGCATTATGGGGTTAGCATGGAGATAATTGGCAGTAGACAGGAAGGTGGATTGCCAGAGCATACCAAAATGAGATGACGGCACGACGGCTCACCAATCCTTGTTACTAGGGATTACCACGAATGTCTCTTCATCTGGTCGCAAGGATTGGAATGGCTAGCAAGATTAATTGCTCGTGCGCGGAGTGAGCAAAGGTCGAATGAACGCCTCCGCTTGAGGTGAGCTGCGTGCTCGGGACTGGAATGTGGACTTTTGAGAGGCCACAAAAGGATACCAGCTTTGCAGCGAGTCTGAAATGAGGTCAGCCGAGCCAGTGAAAGGGATGAGAAAGGGGATCTGACCTTGGGTTCTTGGCGGTACCGTGCCTGTTCTAGACGTTGGTGACCTTCTTTTCGAATCTACTTGAGATTTGTCGTCAGTAAACTGTCCAAACCCGGTGAAGTCCAACTGAAAATGTGGGGTAATATCCAGGTAGACGGATCACAAGCTGGTGCTTTCAACCCAACGAGAGAGTCCCTGGGTGCTCGGACGTTCGGTCCAGGTCCGCAGGTATAGATGACTGCGAAAGGCAGCGATCTCGAATTCCTCTTCCTTGCATCTTCGTCGGGGCCATGTCGTCCCTTTGAACTCATTTATGTCACGTAGACCCTCACTTGGTCAATGGAACCCTCTTCCCTCCCACGTCGACGTTATCCCTGCCTTCACGAGATTGCAGCATGCTCCAAGCTTGCACTGTTCCTCCTCTTCCTTACATCTGTCCAAAGATCACAGGCTCCAGGCAAGACTCATTTGTCAAACTGAATCATGGGCAGTGTCGGTCCACAGGAGGCAGAACCAACAGTGAGGATACTCGGCCATCGACAGGAACGTGATGCTATGCCGGACTTCGGTGTCTCGGGAAGGTGGTGGCTCACGCAGCAACCACATGACGCTTGTAGGCAGTTCGGTGTCTCGAAGAACTTAAGGTGGGCCCATGGCATTGGACGGTCGTATTTGCTCCAATTCGACAGCTGCAGCTGGTGAGAGATTCTTACCTAGTCAAAATTCGACCCGTGATTTTCTTGTTCAGAACCCCAAGGCAGAACGTTATCCGGAACGTTCTGCAGTAAACGAGTGCAGTGGGAAAGAGCAGTCGGGAGCAGGCTCGGGGAGGAGAGCTGGGACGAGGCTCAGGAGGGTTCAATCGGGGCTGAGCGTGGGCGGAGAGTCGAGGACCAGCAAGATACTCAGCAAGACAGTGATGTATCTTATTTGTCCAACGACAGGAGAGAAGAGGGAAGGGAGAGGATAAATGGTCGAGGTCAAGGCCTCATGGAGAGAGGTTTGAGAAGGGACGGAGGTAGTGGATGAGAAGAGAGAAACAGGAGAAATGGCACTTTGAGGTTCTGAGATGAAGGAAGAGCAGCGAGTGGAGTAACCAGTGTACGAGATGGTTGGACCTGACGGCAGTGATTGGGTGAAGGCGCAGCCCCGACACGACTTGCAGGGATGCGGAAGAGGGTCGCCAGGGAATCAGGGACGACGGCGAGGTAAGTTTGCAGCTTCTGCGGGTGTGCGGGTGACGCGACAGCCAGCCAGAGCGGGTTCACTATCAAAAAAGACAACCAGCCAGCCGCGAATTCACGAACCAACAGGTACGGTACGTCAAAGGTATCTATCTTACTGACTAGTTATTTCGATGTTCAAGCTGTATCACAAAGTCGCCTCACTTCATACGTATCTTGTTTCTTTCCAGCAGGCTGCAGAACAGGCCATCGGCGTCTTGTGACCGCTACTGTGGCAGTCGTTTATTTGTGCAATCGCTATCGATGGCCAGTAGGTCTCTGAACTTTGTCTTGGTCTCTCACAAGGTCGTTTCCAGGCATGCCTACAGCGCCTGAAAGTTGGCATTTCCTTTAACCATGCATGGTGACCCGGCTCCCCAATTTACTCCAAAAGCCCGTGAACTCCTTTCTCCTGCACACCCTTCCAGCTGGTAGCTGTGATACTGCACTACCTGCCAATTCGCTTTCTCATCCCGAGTTCTGCTATGTACAGCAATTTCTTTTCCCCTTAGATCTGCGCCTTCCATGCCTAGAGGAAGCGGTATGAGCACGCAGGTACATGGAGCTTCCTCAAACCCTCGAGGCTGAATCACTTGGACTTTGTCGTTCCCCCTTGGTTTTCGGGATACCCGTACGAGTACGAGCGTGTGTAAGTAATATTTCTTTGGTATCTTGCTAACGCTTGCCGTTCCTGTACTGTGTATGTAAAAGCGTACAACACATAAGCACTGGTCGCGCGGCTGGCGATATGGACAGAGCGCGTCGAGGCGCGTCCATTGGTTTAACTTGTAGGCAGGTTCCTGGTTTTGAACCTGTTCTAATGCAAGCCTGACGGAGCCACTTCTTGACCACGCCCGGGGCCACACTGACCGGCAAAATCGAGCGAATGTCATCGCTCGGGGAGAACATGACCCGGAAAATGACACGGCGGAAGCGACAATTGACGTGAGATGTTCTGCACTTCATCCGGACTTCTTCTCACTTCAGCTCCTCGCTAGGAACCGATTTCCATGATCATCAGCAACTCAAAGCAGATCTTGTCTGATTGCATCAAACGACCTGAAGCAGATACCGAGCACAGCTTGATGCTGCACCACCTCTTCTCCTGCTGCGTTGCACCTAGCCTTCAAATGTCCCCAGGATTGTGCAACTATGGCGCCAGGAGCTAGCCTGGAGGGATCCCTGGTTCGCCTGCCATTCCCTAAGATCCAGAGATCTGCCCTATCTAGAACAATTGACGGAGCACGGAGCGCTGCAAGTAGTTAGAGCCCACGGTACTTTTTCCAGCCACCCTGTATGGTTCCAACCTTCCGCGCCAATTCTACATTCGGCGCCGCCTACAGAGCCTATGGCATTCAGGCTCTGGTACTTTAGCCCGCCTCCCTTTTCCTTCTGGGAGCTCTCATCTCTCTCAAGCGAGCCGACATCTGAATGGATATGATAGAGCGTCACTCATTTGGGTAACCAGATCGAAGCATCTGCAGATCTGAATGTTTAGTCTAGGTCTCAACACACTTTGCACATATTCTCTGTGCCTTGGTGGCAGAAGTCTGATACATTCTCGGAGCGACCACAGGCTTAGTGCAACCTAATAGCGATCAAACCCCTCCACCGTTACTCTCCAGAATGCAGTGTTACCACTGCTGTGGCTGCCTTGACATCACAACGGCAGCCGGAAAACACCCCGTGAGTTTTGAACCGAAGTATTCCATATCTCTGCAGAGCTTTTCGAATCGTGTCTACTCTGTACGTTTAAAAGCGACGATCATGCATTTTTGGGATGATATTTTGTTTTTATCTGCGCACGCGACCTTGTGTGGAAAAATGAAGGGTTCGAGAAGACGCGTGTATCGGAAATGATGCTGAGACAACCGAGGACTGATTGAAGATCTACGACAAGTCTTGGAGATGAAATCGTCTAAGCCGTTCACAGGCCGGCGAAGCTGGACCTCGAAGAGTGTTTCAATGTATCCATATAGATAGATGTTACCTTCGGACTTCTTGCCCCTTGACCTTGACGCTTATGCTATGCTGCAGTGGCTCTTGCCATGGCTTGAGCTTGAAACATTTCTCTGCTGCTCCAAAGCCAGCCATAAACCACTCTTCGAAACTGAAACTCTCCCCACAAAAGGAGCGGAGATACCTGTCGTCAAGTCCGAGATATGAGACGCGCAGGTGTAACTGCTAACACGCGACCGCAAATTGCATCTCGGACGAGGAGGAGGTCGCTTAAATTGATTGCATGACGCGTGCCGAGCATGGAGGGTTTCGCTTCAGGAACTCCTGTCCGTGGCAGGCCCAATCGGCACGCACATATCCAAGGCGGGGTTCCTATTTTTGCGACTTCAATCTTTCCAATCTAACACTTCTCGAATCTTGTGCCGTGTTGCCATGCATATTGAGCCACATAAAGATCTGCTGGAGATCGAACTGTGACCTGCAATGCCGCAGATGCTGGTTTCGAATACCTGTGTGGCATTCATGCAGGGGCGCAGTTCTCCTTCGAGGCGGAGTACGAGATACTTTTCCAACTCCCACCTCTGCACAACTGGTGGCGGACTTGCCTGGGCCTGACGTCTTGAGATGAGCAACGGCATCTAGAGCTTCACCGAGCTCAATATTGCCGCTGCTTTCGTCTCCGATTCCTCTCAACCTCTAATGATCCTTTCCTAGAGCATTCAGCTTCCTCTTCTCCCAGAGATTCTCGAAATTCCTAGTCACCCACCTACAATGTTCGGTACGCTTCATGAGCACCACATTGGGTCATGTCAACAAAGACGGAGCCCTCGATCCTTTCGAAGGATCCTTAGCCATCTTGCAGGCGAGGTGGATAGAAGCATCCGAATCTCCCACCAAGCTATTCCGATGTTTCTCGTCATCGTCGGCGTGGTCTCCTAACAAATCCGCCATGACAACGACTGCAAAACGCTGTCCACCACAGCCCAACTAAATTCCGCTAATAACGTAGGACTAGGCCATGAAACCCCAGTCCAGTGCCACGCACAAATCCACACTGAACGTAACGGCTTCAGATGGACAGAGCAGGATGAAAGTGCGGATATCAACCAAAAAATCCATGAAAGACCAAAAAGAAGATCTCCCCTGCCAGGAATCGAACCTGGGTCCCGAGCGTGACAAGCTCGAATGATAACCACTACACCACAGAGGATTGGAGTGAGAACTCATGTTCTCACCGCAATTTTGTGGTCGAATTATGGCAAACATTTTGCAGTTTAAAAATATATGGGTTACTTTTATTGTATATACGTGAAAGTGCGGGACTGGACTGAGTCACAACGGCTCCGCTTTGAAGCCGCCCATTTGAAAAAAAAAAGAGAGACCATACTCGGCTCTCCACTTGGACACATTCTACTAATCGGGCTCTGCCCCCTTTGGATCAAGGCAAGACTGACACTCCGAAGACTGCTCTTCTCTTGAAGCGCCTGCGACCGAAGCTCTTTAGTTCCGCAAACTACAATCTATTGTTGCAATATTGGTTACGTCCTGTGCATCTTTGCCGACCTGCAGAGTTGAGTTTGGCTTCTTCTCGTGCTCCAAGAAGCAAGCTACAACCATCAGCGAAGTACTCCGTACCTGAGCAAGATTACGCCAACAAGCCCCATAGTCTAATACATGGCAAGATAGTCAACTATACAGATTAGTCTTGAGCAGGCCGATACAAGGAGCTCCCAGATAAGGCGAAACAACAAGCTGAATGTCACCAACTCTCGACAATGTCGTGGCCCTCCCTCTCAGACGAGATAGGAACTGAGCTGGCATGGCGGGGGCCTGGGTGACTGCTCATGAAGGTTCTTCCACTCCGCGAAGCGTGAGGTATGATTGGTGGAATCACAAGCCTTGGCGAGGCTGCCACTTTTCTGCCTGCAACCCAGACTACGATGCGTGTCGCACTCTGTCAATAATGTATTACTATTTCGGCAGCACTTTGTGGAAATTGCCATGCCAGAGTCGCACTCTGTCATTACCGCGTCACTATTTCAGCAACACTCCGTGGGAACTGCTATGCCCGAATCCTAGTAGCACTTTATAGCGATCCCGATGTCCTCTTCTCTGTAGCATTTTGTCAAACTGCACTGTCCTTTGCGCCGTATCATTTCGCCCAAACTGCAATGTTACGACCGCCATAGCATATCATCACAACCGTGATGCCAGTGTTGCGCTTTGCCCAAACGGCGATATTCAAAATCCGGGGTTCTTGATCTGCTGATTCTCCCGGAAAGCTGTGCAGCAGCCACCATCCAGCCGAGCGTGAGATGTCGCTACCTTCAACACCCATTTAACGGTACGGCACTGAAAGGCAGTAGAAAACGTTCCTGCTGGCCCCGCCTTCAATATGATACAATCTCGAAATGGTCGAGCAAATAAAGAGCAGGGAAAATGATGTCTCGTATCCTGGGGCTGAGCGTCACTGCTGACCAGGTACTCCGCAGTCTTGCAAACCCTTCATCCAGTAAGGTTTTACTGCAATGGGTATATAACATGAATTCCAGATTCTGCTAGCTCGCCGTTGGGGCCGGCCGGGTCCTTCTACCAGAGATTGCTGAACTGCGAGGAACGCATTGGCGAACTTGGAGGCACTGACACGCACAGAAGCAGGCCGACCGTTGTCTAGTACTGACACGAGAGACCAGAGTGTTTGGCCATTGCAGCCTTCCTCAAGCACGTCGGTGTCGCTCATCTTCCTAGACAATTGACTTCATCCAACCCAATTACCGGAAGCCAATGAATTATACATCGAACATGCCACACGTTGCTGGGCAATCCAAGACCATCCGGTCAGACACTCTGAATTTGAGCCAAGCATACTCCGTGCGTGGCGGAGACGGCAGATAAGACTGGCAGCGAAATCCCTCATAAGCACAGACACTCAACCGGCCAAGATCACACAACTGTCGAAAAGAGGGCGAGTCTCAAGATGGACAGATGGAGCGCGTTATACGTGAAGGTTTGCCGTTGGATTCATTGGACCCTGGTCGTTTGCGTAGATAAAGGATTCATGCGGGAGAGTCTCAGCAACTGCGCTGAAAGAATGGAGTAGCTCTAGACGGAGGAAGCAAATGAACAAAGATACCACTCCGGACACCGGACAGGGGATCTTCTGGGAATCACGGGAAGCAGGAAGTTCAGGAGCATCACTGTTCGGAAAGCACAAGACAGATTACAGTAATTTGGGAGAGAAAACAAATCCGAATGTAATCCACGACAGGAGACCCCGCCAGGATAGACAGTATGCCCATGCCACGTTGACAGCGTCGTCATAATCATCACCCTCGTCTCCTGCCACTGCTGCTGCTCGGCCGCGCAGTCGAGCTCGCCGAGCCCGGACTCAACTTCCCCTTTGTCGCCTCCTCGGTCGCCAACGCAGCCCGGCCCTTCTGTCCCACACCTTGCGGCTGATTCTTCTTTCCGGCACCCACCTCCTTGGCATGTCCTGCCGTGGTCGGGCTATTCCAATAGTAGAGCACCTGCGCGGCGAGCACCGCGTTCAAGAAAAACCCGGCGACGAAGCCATACAGGATGAGCTGGTCGTCCACCTCCTGCAAGGTGGTGTAGATGCGACTGAGACTGCCGAACAGGTAGTTAAACACGGCGAAGGCAGACAACTGGCCCGTTCCGCCTTGTTGCCAGATCGCCAGGATCTGGGGCACTTTGCTGGCGATGCTCAGCCCGCCGGCGCCGGCCTGCAGCGTCGTCATCTGCACGTCCGTGACGAGCGTGTCGCTCACCATGAGCGCGTAGACGGCGCTTCCCACGGCGGCGACAAACGCGCCGGCGGCGGGTTTCTTGCCCGAATACGCCAGGATCAGCACGCTGATGACCACGTCTTGGATCGCAATAAGCGCCGTCTCGCCGTATGTGCTGAACGCAAAGCCTTTGCGCATGTTATATGCCAGGGTGATGACGAAACTGGCGGTCTCGAGCAGATAGCTTGTGAAACTGAGGCCTTCGCTCGATTCGGATTTGACGAGCTTGATGATCTGCGGGACTTTGACGACCGAGGCGGCGGTGATGATGCCGATGCCCAGCGCCTTGGAGATGGCGAGGGAGACGCATTCGGGATGGGAGGAGAAGTCGAGGTCGAGGAGGAGGGCCGAGTGGCATTTTTCGCCGAGGAGCGAGATGGCGAGGTCGTTGACCGGGCCGGGGAGGTTGTTGGTGATTGGGGAGAGGTAGGGTTTAAGAGGATCGAGGACGAGGCTCTGGATTTGGTCCATTCTGGGCGGTTGGCTGATGGCGCGTTGCGGTAACACGATGGCACAGAACGTAAACAAGATGAGGGCAGCGAGGCCAGGGTGTCAGAGGACGCAGACGGAACACGTGATCCTGCAAGGGGCTTCAGCCTCGGTCGAGATCATTACGTAGTGGATGTCGTGGGCTTTTTCAAAGTGGAATAGTATCTCTGTTGTACATAGTCCTCGATAGTAATACTTCTTGGCCTATGAATCTCTTGATTGTTCACAGACTCTATGCCTTCTTCGAAATCTTGTGCCCTGAAGACTTGAAGCCTTTGTCGGCTATTGTGAGGTGATAGGTTGCCAGCTGCTCGGGGGTGAGTCGTGAAGGTGAGCCAGCAAATTTGTCTTCCCCGTCGGCAGTTTTCGGAAATGCTATCACATCTCGCACACTGGTGCTGTTCGTCACCATAGTCATCAATCGGTCGAACCCCAATGCAAACCCAGCGTGCGGCGGGCAACCAGCGCTCAGTGCGTCGAGTAGATGTTGGAAGTCGGATTTGATCTGCCCTTCGGACATTTTAAGAACTTCGCTGAAGATGAAACGCTGCGTAACTGGACAATGGATACGACAGGAGCCGCCGCCAACCTCCACTCCGTTGATAACAAGATCGTAGTGATCACCGATAATCGATAATGGTTCGTCCCTGAAGAGATCGTGGCTTAAATCTCGGCCGTGCTTAGGAGCCGTGAAAGGATGATGAGTTGAGCAAACTCTTGCTGGTTCATCTTGGCCTGGTTTCGACTCCTCTGCCGGCGAAAAGAGAGGGAAATCTATGACCCATAGCGGTGAGAATCCGGAGGGGGCGGTGATCAGACCCTGTGTTATGGCACTGTGATAGACATCGCGGCGAAGATCACCCAGAACGGTGGACCCACCGGCGAATGGCTGGTCTTCACGGCTCCAAAGAATCAGGAGGTCGCCAGGTTCAGGCTGGAACTCTTCTTCCACCAGGGCCGCTCCCTCGTGACCAAAGGTCGCCAAGCCATGCAGTGGCTTGAGGGGGTCGTAGACAGCCACCCCTGGTATCCGTGATCCATCAGTGGTGTACCTTGCCTTTGCCGAGGCATCAAGGAATTCCTTGAAGAACCTTTGACTCTCGGCCGGTTCGGTGCCTTGCATGTCGATTTTTATCATCTCAACTACAGGGTCATCAAGCGACGTGATCATGCCTTTCACATTAGATGGCAGCCAGCTATCAACCCGGCGGATTTCAGAGCCTAAGCGAGTGTCAGGCTTGTCCGAGCCATACCGGCTCATGGCAGTGTCATAAGTGAGCTGTGGAAAAGCCAGGCGTTTCGGATCTGAAACCAGTTCTTCGTTTCCAGAGAGGCCGGCGGAGGTAGGTATCTGCAATGATGCGATCCCGGGCACATTAGGCCAGACCACAGTCAAGAGCAGATCTTCCACGGTTTTCATAACGTCGGTGCCTCCTGCAAATGCCATTTCAAGATCGAGCTATGGGATCAGTTAGCAACTTCGCCTGAGAATGTACATGCAGCGTTAGATACCTGGGTAAATTCGGGCTGTCTATCAGCTCTGTGATCTTCGTCGCGAAAACACCTGGCAAATTGGAAGTAACGGGGTATCCCGGATGCCATCAAGACCTGTTTGTATTGCTGCGGGCTTTGCGGGAGTGCGTAAGCCATGCCCTTTTTCCTCGTTGGAACGAGGAATTCTCGAGCACCTTCCGGCGTGGACTTAAACAGTATCGGTGTCTCTATTTCGTCAAAGTCTTCCTTCAGCATATGCTCGCGTATCTTTCCGGAAAGCTGAGAGCGCAATCTGATCCGACGGCGGAGCTCTGAGTCTGTTCTAAACTGCACATGACGCAATTCTGGTGGGAGGACAGTGTCGCGGGTTGCAATGAGCCCGGGAGGAAATGTATTGAGCTTCATTAGGTTATCTGCGCGAACTTCAACATGGGAAATGAGATCCACTGCGCCAACATAGGGGTCCAGCACCTGGACAGTGTTTGGGTGCTTCGACGCCTCATGCACATCCGACGTTTCTTGCCATTCACCTTTGTTCTTTCTCTGCGGTATTGACCGACGGACAATGGTACCTGATATTTTGACGGGTGTGTGTGGAGAGCTATGCCCTGGTTGACTTGTAATCTTCCCTGAAGTGTCATCGTCTTTCGCCTCTCCGTCTTCGACGGACTGTCGTTCTTTTCTGGCATGTGGTAGGATGACCTGTACCGCGAGTTTTAGATGAGGATCCACCAACTGGACGAACTCGAATCCTTTGACAGGTCTGGTAGACGTCACGTAGCCGTACAGATGCACCTGCTCCAAATCGGGGGTGGTGGCAGGAGGAAGAGAGTCTGGATTAATCTGCCGCAGTCGCTGCCACCCAGAGCTGCTTTCACCAGAGAACATTTGGCCCAAATGGCGAGAATGGTCGAATCTCGTAATGTGGCTGTTGAAGAAGGCGCTCCGGGCCTCGTCGCGAGAAGCGGCCGGTGTGGTCGCATGTCTCAGTGTTGTACATTGTATATGCCGGCATTGCCATTGCCGCGCTCGTAGAAACCTCGAGATCTCGATATAGCTTCGACGCAGTTGTGACGAGCGTGCGACTGTCGTACAAAGCTCCATCAACTGATGGTGCTGGAAGATTAATGTGTATGTTCTCGATCTTGCGTCGGAAGGTTACCCTGGAAATTCAACATTGCTTTGGAGAAATCGGTTGGAGTTGGGGCACGTGATTGGCCAGAGAGCCAACACCACAAATGCATTTCTCCCTCACTCAACTCTTTCCTTCCTTTTTCCTTTTCTTCATCCTTCCAAGTTTTGAACAAGTAAGCGCATATCCTTCAACACCTCGAAATGCGCATTACTAACTATTGTAATAGATGATGAAAGCCTAGTGTGTATTATATGATCTGTCTCTGCCTGGAAACCAGCAAGCTCTCTCTTCGGAGCTCAAGTGGCCTGCTGGCTGATGGGATCAGAAGACAATGAGATCGGCGTTCGGCACACCCATTCTTGTTACATAAACGGACGCGATGAAGGCATCTCTGACTATCAATCTTGGAATGGATTACATGAACTGTTGTGGTTTGCAAGAGAGTGATGAAGAAGAAGTCTTTCACATTCAAACTGGTAGCGCGCATTCCTCAGCTGGTTGACTTACTCGACACTGTGGGCACTGAGTCGAAGGCCTCCTCAATAAATGCTTTCCATGCTGCCAGCGCAGCTCCTACGTCTTCCGTCGATGCCCCGAAGGCCACTCTCACGTACCCTCGAACCGTTTGAGTGTCGCCGAAGCATTTGCCTGCTGGACAGAGAAGAACACCGGTCTTCTCCAGCAATTGCAAGCAGAATCCCTCGCTGTCGACCGGCTTCCCCATCTTGTGGAACTTCAGCATCGCAGTTGTACCGGCTTGTGGCTTGACCCAGGAGCATGCCCAACTGTGTTCCTCCACAAAGACCTGAACTAGGCCTAGGTTCGTTTGACACAATTTGATGTTCCTAGCTAACAGCGCGTGGATGCATCTGTCGCTCAAAGCTTCTGCTGCGATCTGCTCGTCCAGGATCGAGGCTACAGTGGACTTGAGTCGTCTGGCTTTCTTGCAAGCCGCCATAATGCTCCTGTCTTTCGTCGCAATCCAGCCAGCTCTTGTCCCTGCCATACTGTACGCCTTGGCCACGGTGCCGGTCACCACGACTTTTCTATAACCCAAATTGATCGCCGACGGTGGGAAGTCTTCGTCGGATGGCGATATTGAGTGAAACAATGGCCGGTATGTCTCGTTCGCCATGACTATTATCCCTTTCTCTCCTGCCACTTCCATGAGTGTCTCGAGGACTGGCCTGGGGATGATTGCCCCTGTGGGATCACAAGGGCTCTGTATTATTATCAACTTCGTGTTGTCTTTGATCAAGGCTTTAAGCTCATCAATATCTGGTCTCCACTTCTTCCCTGGTTCAGCGTTCCACTTGGTGACCTCCGCACCCAGCGAAGCCGGTATTTTGAATAGCAGTTCATCGACAGGATGCTGGCAGATGACGTGGTCCCCGTGAGCCAGCAGCGCCGACAGCACTGTATAGTCAGCCGCGGAGCCTCCATTGGTGATTAGAACGTCATCAGCGGTCACTCCACCAGACCGTGCTGAGTATAAAGCTGCCAGGTTCCTACGCAGTTCGATACTCCCTGACTTAGAATCCCTCTCCTCTAGTCTTAGTGTATTCCACGACAGCTGTTCTTCAGAGCCGCGCCTGTCTTCAGAAATCTCCAGGAGGTCTGAGATAGAAATGTTCGTAGTGCCTGAGGAAAAAAGGTCGTGCTTGGCTGATGGAAGGAATTTCTCTGCCCACTTGATTTGGGACGGGTCTGTCAGCTAGTCTGTATCCTCAGAGACAACATATTCGATCACTTGCCTCTAGGAGCTCCAGTTCCTCGACTGCTGCCATCTTGGCTTTGCGCTTGATAGACCAGCGACCCCTCTGCGACACTGAATACGTGCAATGTTCTTCAAGGTCACTTTTGCTGGGCGACTGAGCACCGTGCGGAGGAGCAGTCGACTTTCCCCGCCTACGCAGCTGGGCCAGTACGTTCCAAGGCCTCGGTGTGGGAGCTGTGGCTAAAGCTCCAGCTCGCAGGCTCGTATTTCCGGAAGATGTTTGGCTAATTGCTGGAGGGCGGTGACGATTGGTTGCAGATTGTAGGCGCTTAACTGGATCAAGTTCGGCCTGCGGGAGACGGCCGTTTAAGCACTGACTGCGCCTGGGGAAGATGCTGTGATACACGGTTGACTGCGACCTTCGACCTTCCAATTCAGTTCCATATGTTCCCGGTCGCATGGTGTGATCTCTGTACCGCAATCTCAACGCTGCTTCCCATGCTCATTCCGTCCTTCAGGACTTGCTTTCCTTAACTCCTCTTTTTCTTGGTAACTACCCGATCGAGCGACAAGTTCACAACGATAGGCACCAGCCACATCGCTGTCTTCCGTTTTCCCACGTGTTGGCGATACACTGACCACCGAACGCTCTCCTCATGCACCTCAATGCCTTCGCAGCGGCCCTCTTGCTTGTCTCCCCAGTATGGTTGACTGCAGCTTATCGCAATGACACATCTGCGGCCTTGATGCAAGGTCCTTTCCTAGACCTGGTTGACGGGTGTCCTCCATGCCCTCGATGCTTCGATTGCCACTACGATGAGTTCCAATGCCTACAGTTCGCCAGCTGCGGCAGCGTCAATGGAAAATGTGTCTGCCCTCCCGGCTTCGGTGGTGATGACTGCGCGGAGCCTTTGTGCGGTTCGTTAGCTGATGGCAAGAATCGGTCACCGCGGAAGGGCGATAAATGTGACTGCAAGGACGGATGGGAAGGTATCAACTGCAATGTGTGCACCTCGGACCAAGCCTGTAATGCTCTGATGCCCCTGGGGGAAGGGGGCGTGTGCTACCAGAAGGGCGTCCTCGTCCAAGAGAACTTCCAGATGTGCAATGTTACCAACAAAGCCATTCTCGACCAGATTGATCCCAGGATACCCCAGGTCACCTTTTCCTGCAACGCCGAGGCAGCCACCTGCAACTTTCAGTTCTGGGTCGATCAGAAGGAATCATTTTACTGCGCCCTCGACAACTGTACCTCTACCTATCAGGATACCAATGTTCGCAACACCACGAAATATACATGCCAGAACATCAAATGCTCATGCATTGCGGATAGATTTCTCTGCGGCGAGGATGGTTCAGTCAACATCGACGAGTTTCTTGAGCAAGAGATCAAGGGGCCTGCCTCTTTCTTCACCCAGCACACCTACGGCGGGAGCTCCAAAGATGGTAGCAGATTCGAAGAGCCTGCGATGAACAATCTGATTTCCATGATCTTTGGAGACGAGTACATCTCTTTACAGTGCAGATCAGGAGAATGCTTATACGAGACTGATGTGCCGGGATTCACCAGACCCATTAAAGAGATCAATACCCCTTTAATCGCTGGCGTCATTGCAGGTTGCGCCTTATTCGTGGTTGCCATTACGCTCATAGCGTGGTATCTATCGCACAGGCGGGCGCTCAAGCGATGGGGGGCCATTCGACTTGGCGAAGGCACGGAAGATGATGCCGCAGCATCAATGATCAACCATACTCCGATGGCTTTGCAGTTCGAAAACGTATCCTACGGCCTCAAAGGGAAAGAAATCCTCTCTGGCATATCTGGCATTGCTCATCCGGGCCAAATCACCGCCATCATGGGTGCTTCAGGCGCCGGTAAATCCACCTTCCTTGACATTTTGGCTCGCAAAAACAAGCGCGGGACGGTCGTGGGCAACATGTACGTCAATGGCGAGAAGATCCTGGACGGCGAGTATCGAAACGTCATTGGTTATGTGGACCAAGAAGACACTCTACTGCCGACTTTGACTGTTCATGAAACCATCTTGACCAGTGCGCTGTTGAGATTGCCTGCAGATATGGGTATTTCAGTCAAGGAACAACGAGTCATCGAGGTCATGCAGCAACTTGGGATCTACCAGATCAAAGATCAAATAATCGGATCGGCGGAAGGGAACGGTCGAGGCATCTCTGGCGGCGAGAAACGAAGAGTGGGTATTGCTTGTGAGCTTGTTACGAGCCCAAGCATCCTATTCTTGGACGAACCGACCAGTGGTCTAGATGCCTTCAATGCCTTCAACGTCGTGGAATGCTTGGTCACCCTGGCTAAGACGTGCAACCGAACTGTAATCTTCACGATACATCAACCCCGCTCAAACATCGTCGCCCTGTTTGACCAGCTGATTCTCCTTGCCAAGGGTAAAACCGTCTACTCTGGGCCTTTCTCGAGCTGTCAGTCCTATTTCGATCACATTGGATACTCTTGTCCGCCTGGTTTTAACATCGCAGACTACCTTGTGGATCTGACGATGCATGCTAGCCTGCCACGATCTCCGATGTTTGAAGATGTGCCGAGAGATTTGTTGGATCGGGAAGGCCCCGGAACCGAGTCAAGCAGCACAAGAGCCGTCAAGTCAATCGCCAGCGTGTCTAACGTCAGCGTCGAAAGTCCTCGGGAGCCATCGCTACGAATAAAGCCGAAACGTCGTATTTCCTTGAAACAGAAGCAAGACCGTCAACTGTTCACTCGGAAGAAAGCTACAGGAAATGAAACTCCACCGACCCCAAAGACTGATGATGAAGACACCATCATCGGCAAAGCAACAGGCAGTATGCGAAGCTGGTTGCAGATGTCAAGGAGAGAGGGTTCGAATCCGCCCCCGTTGCTGGAAGACCCCGACGACCTGCCGCCAGACGCCAACACAGATCTCGACATACTAGTAACGAACTTCAAGCACTCAGATGTGGCCCAGACCATTCACGACGAAATTGCGTCGTCGATACAAACAGCATCAGCCGCAAACGGCCATAGCAGTGGGAATGCTGTCGGTGAACCGGTTACAGGGTCCATCAAAGGCTTCCGGCGCGTCAGCCTTCCACGCCAATTTTTGATTCTATCCAAGCGGACATGGCGCAATCTGTATCGCAATCCGATCCTGATGTTGACACACTATGCTGTTGCCATTCTGCTAGCGGTCTTGTCAGGCTGGCTCTTCTACGGTATCTCGGACGACATTGGAGGCTTCCAGAACCGACTTGGCCTCTTTTTCTTTCTCCTGGCACTGTTCGGTTTCAGTGCGCTAACGAGCCTGAACGTATTCAGCGCGGAGCGACTCATCTTCGTTCGGGAACGAGCTAACGGATACTACCACCCTCTTACTTACTACGCTGCGAAGCTTCTGTTCGACATCGTTCCGCTCAGGTTGATCCCCCCGATCATAATGGGCATAATCCTCTATCCGATGTGCGGACTGTTGCCAAAGTGGGGGGTCTTCTTCACCTTCATCCTCGTGTTGGTTCTGTTCAATCTGGCCGCCGCGGCTATCTGCTTGACGATAGGCATTGTGTTCAAAGACGGGGCTGTGGCTAATTTGATTGGAAGTTTGGTGATGCTGTTCAGTCTGTTGTTTGCTGGTCTGCTTCTCAATCTTAACCATGATACGGTCCAGCAGGCAGCTCAATGGCTGCAAATGGTGAGCATTTCCGACCCTCTTGCAAGTGAAATGTGCTGACTCGACACAGCTATCGATCTTCCACTATGGCTACGAAGCCCTCATCGTCAACGAGGTAGCCAAGTTACGGCTCAAAGACCACCGGTACGGCCTCGACATTGAAGTACCCGGAGCCAGCATCTTGAGCGCCTTCGGCTTCGACAATCTGGCCTTGTGGAAGGACGTAATCGGCCTTGGAGTCTTTGCTGGGGCCTTCATCATCATCGCCTATATTGCAATGCATTTCCTGCTGGTTGAAAAGAGATAGTAGAGGTAATGGATGATGTCCTCACGATGTTTTGGTGCCATGGGTATCTATGCTTGCATCCATGGAGTTCTTGTATATAGAAAAGAGACGGACAAAGGGGCGCCAATGTGACATATAATAATATAACCTGTCTTGACGACTGGTCCTACCCTACCATGCCGCTTGCCTCCCCAGACGTGTCCTCCATCTCCTCGCAACCGTCAGACGGCTTCCCCTGTTGGTGTGGGGTGAACGATCGACCTCGGAACAGTGCGTCTCGAAAACCAGGGTAGCACGGTAGGAGACGGAAGCTACCCCGATCTCGGAGACGGTGAATTTGCGGGGATGTCATACAAATCACCATGTACTTGAAATCGCTTCAATCTCTCGGACGTTCTCAAGACTCGGAAGCTCCCAAGAGAATCCGAAGTGGCAGACTGCTGGTGCTGGGGTCCCAATCCATTTGACGCTTCTTTCGCTCGGCATGGCTACAGCTATACGCGTCTGCCCTGGATGCGTAGCCAGGCTTCCAGGTCCCTTTGTTCGTCTCGGAATCCAGTCTCGCGGCTTCTCATCCACCAGGACGTTAAGCTCATCATCCGTCGACCCCAAAGAACTAGCAGAGGCATTTCTAAGCAAGTTTTCTAAAGGCCAAACGTTCGTGCGCAAGCAACTATTGGATGCAAACCAATTGCGGCTTTTCTCGCTCACACTGAACCGACCATATTTGTGGCCTGGAAGCTCCGTACGACCATCGAAGACGCTCGAGGAGGTAGAGCCACTGGAGGGTTCACCTGTACCGCCGGCATATCACTTGTGCTATTTCACGCCGGCGCAGCTTCCGGGTGCCTTGGGGCAAGACGGCACAGATGCGAGCTTCAATCCGGACGCACCGTTTACAAGACGAATGTGGGCCGGCGGATCATTCCACTGGCCTGGTGCTGACCCCAACAAGATTAATCAACACGGCCAACAGGCGCTGCTCAGAGTCGGGGACACCGTCACGGAAGTCACTAAGGTGCTGAGCTGCGAACCCAAGGTTATCGGCAAGACGGGCGAGCCAATGCTCGTGGTTGGCGTGGAGAAAGAGTTCCGTAACAGTCACGACGAGTTATGTGTGCTGGATAGAAGGAACTGGGTGTTTCGAGAAGCTCTTGATCCCTCAAAGCCGGCGTCATTGGTCCCCAAGCCGAAAGAGCTGTCCAAGGAGGCATTGGATGAGAGCGTGGAGGGGAAATCGTGGAGGGAATACAATCGCAATGAGGCAACATTGTTCAGGTTCTCGGCGCTGACCTTCAACGCGCATCGGATACACTACGATAAACCGTGGGCGACCGAGGTCGAAGGTCACAGGAATGCGGTTGTCCATGGACCATTGAACTTGATTGCGATGCTGGATCTCTGGCGCGATGAGGTTAGTGTGTATCGCGGGGTTGGGGAAGGGTCTGCGCAGGACGATGAGGTGACCTACTACCCGCAGAAGATCGAGTACAGGGCTACTAGCCCTGTGTATGCCGGAGAGGGTTACAGGGTGATGTTGGATCAGAGCGCCAGGGATCAGGAGGCGGCTGATGTTAGGGTGGTGAGCAACGACGGGACGGTGTGCATGAAGGGGACCGTAACAGACTGGCCGCGTGGGAATTAGCCGTCCGACCAGGGAACCTTGAGCATGAGACAGTGCGACCATCCTCTGCTCTGAGGTGTAATGGCCCTTGATGCTTCGGGGGGTTTCCGAGATCAGGAAAAGGCAGACAATACTCCGTACGGCGTCGAGCTTGAAGGAGATACATGAACGGCACGCCGATGGGTCTGAACCCACGGTGTTTGGCCGCGAGAAAGCTACAGTATGTGTGCTGGATATGCACTGGTTGAGATTGCGCGGGATTCCCTGCCCGGCACATCTGCGGCGTGGCTTGTGGCCACCGCCGAACTGGGAGCGGAGTGCGGACGGGGCAGCGATAAGGATCACTTCTATACACACATCAGGCATTTTGTTGGGGATGTGGCTGCAGATGGCAGAGCAGAGAGAGATTTGAGTAGGAGGTAATCCTGCTACACCAGCCGAATCCAGGCTGCTTCGTGACTACCTGCCGCATACGAGGCGACAATTCGTATCAAAATAAGTTTTAGGCGCTTTCGGGCCACCTCGCCATGACGACAGGGGCGCCGGGCCCAATCATCGGGGCTTGCGTCGCCCGGAACTTGCCTTCCTTGCTTTCCCTTGGCTTCGCTGAACCCCGGCTTGGGGCTGTTAGGCAGCGCTAGAAGGCATCTGGTTAGGTGGGAGTCGCATCTCCGCACTTTCTCTGCTCCTCCTCCCGCAGATCGGATCTCGTCTTTCCAATTTCGATGCTCTCTCGTCTTGCTTCTTCTCACATCACTTTACGTACTTTGTCTTGGCCACCGCATGTGCCTCGAGCTTCGAGACTGCGCAACTTCCTTGACGTATCCTTCTGCCTCGCGCACTCTGTTGTTCGGGCCTCATCTCTCGCGATGAGGCATATCATCCCACGGGCACCGACATGATCCCTCAGACACCTTCTTTGATGGTCCCGCCAGACAGTTCGGCCCAACAGCTGCTGCGCCTGGGGAAGCCATTCGTGGAATTCCCGAGATTCAGCATCCTCGCGCTCCAGGAAGCAAAGGACCAGGATGGGAACCCCCTTCCTTTTTCTGAGTGGCTTACCAAACGCCTTCAATCCGGCCAGCCTTTTGTCATTGCCGACTTTGACAAACTGGACACTTGGCCCGTTTCTGATCAGCACAGTGGACATCAACCGGGCTTCGGTATTGAGCGGCTGATTGAGCTGAGCACCAAGAAGAACATACCCATTCGCAACTGCAGTACCGGTCGAGACCTCTCGTTCACGCTCAAAAAGTTCGCCGACAGCGCCCGGCAGTCGTACCCCGAATTCCAAAACTTGTATGCCCGAGATCTGCAGTGTCCCCAGGAATGGCTCGAGCAGTGTCGCAGGATTCTACCCACCGAGGTCCAATGGGGCGGCCGATTGGATCTTTTCCAATGGCTGCCACAATGCGCACGGAGCGAAGTCATGATGGCGTATGTGGGCAGCGAAGGAAGCAGCTCCGGCTTCCACCGATGCTTCTCCAGCACCGTGGCACTGAACCTGCTTGTCGAGTCCGATGATCGCCCTGTCGTCTGCATCGGTACCGACTTCGATTCCCAGAAGAAATACGACTCCTTCATGTCGGCGCGTGGTGCGTCGCCGCACTTAGATTGGCTCAACCTTGGGTCGGAGGAGCTTCTCAAGGCCGATTTCCCTATCTATGCCTACGACCAACGGGTTGGCGACCTCGTCGTCTTCCCTCCCGCCACGGCGCATCAAGTCTGGAATCCGGCGACATTGTCTGCCAAGCTAGTCTGGAACATCCTCCACCCTCTCTCACTCGAGGTGGGCTTCGACTATGTGCAAGCCCCCTTCAACCGCCTGTGTCACCCCGACGTGGCTCGGACGAATCTATCGTTAGCATGCGCAATGTTATCACTTCTCCAGGACAACCACACAATGACCAATTCACTATTACCGTTGCCCCCGGATCTACCGTTGCTTTCGCGGTTATTCCGGCAGATGGTCCACGACGAGACGATTGAACCTCCAGCTATAACACCAATAACTTTGGTTCTTATCCAACCAGGCACTATTGCAACGTGCAATTTCTGTAGCACAGCCATCTGGAACCGCCATGTCCGATGTACCCAATGCGCCGACTTCGATCTATGCCTTCTCTGTTACCTCAATGGACGGTCTTGTGAGCACTTTCAGTCATATGCGTGGGCGGAGCTGATATCCGCCGAAAAATGCACCAGAGTCTTGAATCGGGCACGCGAGATTCTTGGATTCCAGCCGGAAGAGCCACGGACATTGGACAAGCGGAAGGCGCTGGGGACAGCCGTGAATGATCTCATGCGGGCCAAAACGTCGTCCATCACAAGGCTATGCCATCTTTGCCGCATCGACCACCAGGAATGGAAAGGTCGTCGTTGTGACAGGTGCAGCGCCTTCTTCTGCTTTCGGGGTCTGTTCCGCCACTTTGACGAGTATCCTGCCGAGGTCCTCCGCCACAAGGGAATGTGGACGTGTCCCAAGTGTACGGAGACGTGCAATTGTCGATGTTGTCATTTTGCGACGGCATATGTGAAAAGCGAGAAGCCCGCGAGTAAGAGAAGAGTCAAAGCATGTGATTCTCGTGGTAAGGTCATGGGTTTTGCGGATAACGTCTTCGACCAGAGACGTGGTGGAAGGCGAGAGGGCCATCCCAATGGCACCGGAAGCAGCAGCGGACCAGAACCCGAGACCATCCAGGTGGTGGGCAAGAAACGAACAATATCTTCGTCAGCAGAGCCCGGACCTGCGACTCCTTTGCGCAAGATTGAGCTGCCAACACCAGAGCCCGACTTCTCGAGTTCCAGATTGGCGTTTTCGCGAGAAAGCTCGGATTACTTGATGGATGTACCCTTCGCGAGTGTCAACGGGGCAACCACTGGACCTTTGCCGGGCGTGAAGACCATCACAGATGGCCATGATTTCGCGATGAGCCCGACAGACGAACGATACTCGAGAGTAAGCACCTCACCTGGGATTGCATCGCTTGCTTCCACCACAATCGGGACGAGTCGGATACCCTCAGGCATTCACCACAGCCAGAACAACACGCTTCCACCGATTCTTGGACATGGTTCGTCCGCGAGCAACGGCCTATATATTCCACCGCGCAGTTCAGTTGACAATTTCAGCACGCCATCGTCTGCCCCTACCACGTCCCCTACTAAAAGTATCCCTCTTGCCGACACAAAGGCGCCAACAGCCGCACTGGACGCCTCAATCGCCGAGCTCGAAGCCCGACTCGTCAAACTGAAGAAGTACGAAGAAGAGTTCATTGCGCTAAACCTGGATGATAGTCGCAAGATGCTCGCGAGCGAGGTGGCCGAGCTAGAGAGCCAGCTCAAGGCGAAGAAACGGGAGAAGAGTCTGATGCTCATCGAGAGGTTGAAGAGGGAAGGGTTTGGTGGGCTGGCGGCCGTAGTCGGTAAAGAGGTCGGCCTAGGAACGGACGCATAGGGTCCTTCTCCATAGGCCTATTCTGTTCTCATGTTTGTTTACCGGGCGGCTTCTGTTAATGATTGGATTTGGCTCTCCTTAGTTGCAATGTAGGCGAGGATGGACTACGATATTGTGCATATACCCATGAGGACTTAATGATATCAACGGATTGGACACGTGTGGAATGCACCCTCTCACAAGCAAGATCCCAACTCCGTATTTAGCCATGATATCGGTGCCCAGCGGAGCTTTGCTGGCGATTGGTTTCCAAGCCGCTGGACGAAGGATCATGGCGAGGCGTCACACGGCGTCTATTGGCGACGACGCAGTCTGCAGGGGTCTCTCGCTTAGCCCAGTGGCAGCATTGGTCTTTCTCGTTCACACACCCGACTTTGTGCTGACAATGGCCCAAGGCGCCGGCGACTGTTGTCACAGTTGGAATCAGTTAGAATATTGGCAGCAGTTGCAAATCGAGCTGGGCTCCGACATGTCCGAATTTGCATCGACACCCCTGCATCCGCTGGCAGCTAAAAACAGACTCGGGCATGACGACGACGGTTGCAGCCGTTGGCCGCCCCGCTGCCATGGCATGGAGATAGATAGTCGGAGAATTACTGAGGAGTCCTAGTCCATACTAAAAGTCCTTGCAATCTTCGGCCAGAGGCGCTCGAGAGAACCCAGCGACTCGCCTTTCCCAGTTTCCCAGGTTCGTCTCGGCCTACTCCTTCCTGTCGCCCACTTGACTCGTCCACCTCGTCCCTCAGCTGGCCGGATCGTCTGCTCCTCCTTTGTCTTCCTGTTTTTGTCGGCTACCTGTCAGCTGTGTACGGAGATATGGCCAACGTCGAACCCCCCGCGACGCCGAAGTCGCCCGTCTTCCCAGACACCCTATCCTCAGTAACCGCTCTAGCTCGCTTTGAGTTCGAGCCGGGCAGGGGCAACGACGGCACGAAAGTGATGATGGTCGAATGGCAAGACGACGACCAGACGAGGAACAAGTCCGGGAAATGGCAGGTGTCCTGGTCGGGCAAGAAGACGGCCTTCCCAGCAGATGACAACCCCTCGGACAACATCCGCCGTGTATACTTCTTGCTCCCGCCGGGTGCGATCATTCCTCCTCACGTCTCCCTCGCATACTACCCCCCTTCCGAACCCTCGGAAACCAAAGCGACAGATGTCACGCCGTTGAGAATGACGGTAAATGCCCTGCCGGCAATCTTTACTCCGGAGCTCGGTGCCACGGCCAAGACCAGTGGGAAGAAAGGTGTGCTACACACAATATGGGCCAAGAAGAGACTGCAAATACTAGAGAAGGAAATCAAACAAGAAGAGGAGCACAATCTCGAAGGCATTGCGCTGGAGATGGCCAAGTCAGAAAAGTCGTGGATCGAGACCAACTTCGGCCTGGCCCAGAAGCCGCCCAGCCTTGACTTGAGCAACATCGCAAAGTCGCCCATGGGTCCTGCGAGTCCGGGCATCCAAAGTCCGAAGTCCCCCGGGGGAAGAAGGTTGAGTGAGAAGTTGAAGGGACTGAGCATCGGCACGAGTGAGAGGGATCTCAGCTCCAGAGGCCTGAACACGCCGACACGCGAAGCACATCCACTGTCGCCTGAGGCGTCGGATATGGCGTACTCATCCTTCAGCGCTTTCCGCAATGGTCCCATATCTGCCGCATCTGCGGGCGGCCCGAAGAAAATCGTCGCCCAGGCACCGCCTGACCACATCAGAAGACAGCAGGGACAGGCACAAGCTACCGCTTCACTCAACTCAATGACCCAGCCGAACCAGTCAGGGGAGCCTGCGGAAGAGGATCTGTTTGCCGTGGCGCTGAGTCCGAGATCTCCTGATGGTCCGAAGAGCCCGTTTTCGTTGAGCAGCGGAGAGGTTTCTGCCTTTGCAAAGACCAAGGGCGACGGCAGCGCGTTTGCGAAGATAAAAGGCGAGAGGTGAAACCAAAAGCTCCGCCATTATCTATGGTCGTCGAGAATTACAAGAATCTCGTGCGCGACCATTCGAACTTATACGAAGAAGAATTGATACAACTCTCTGAACGCTTCCCCCGGCGCCAGATTCACGCGGGAGACCACTGCACCCCGTACATAGAAGCCCGCTATCTGTTTCAGATCACAGTCAAACCCCCTCCGCCAACTCTGCAGCACATGTCCAATAACAGCTATAACCCCGCAATGCGCCTCATGATGCTTATGCCCTTTCAACGACAGACAAAGGAAAAGAGGCCGAAACGATACTCCGAAGAGGAATTAAGCAAGCAATGCAGCAGCAATGAATCCCAAACCAGCCACCGACGACTTGCCGAGCTTGTTTGCAGCACCCGTGTACACCGGGTGTGAAGGAGCAGCCGGCGAAGGTACCGAGGGAGTAGCGGATGGGGCGACTGGCACATTTCCACCAGCGGGAGCGGTGTAGGGCTTGCCGCCCTGCGCAGTGGTAGGCGCAGGAACCATGGCCGACTTTGTGCATCCGCACTCGTGGTCCCACCAGGTATATTGGCTGCCGGGAACGCCTGAGGCGGTCGAAACATCCGTGGCCGGCATCTTGGTGACCTTGTGACAGCCACACTCTGGGTCCCAGACGGTAACGGTCACAATCGGAGCGGCGGTCATTGTAGTAGAAGTTGAGATGAGGGTCGGGCCGTCCGTCATGTTCCCGCTAGACGTCGTTGTCATCGTGGTCGATGTCGCTGGAGACATGCTTGAAGTCGTCGAACTAGGCCCGCCCGGCGGCGGTGGTGGCATGTAGCCATCAGGGACGATGACACTGAACAGGGGGGAGAAGTCCATCGCTCCGCTTTGAACCAGAGCCAAGGCATAGTTGCCGGCAACGAAGTCGGCGGGGACGTTGACGGTCCAGTCAAACATTTCTTCAGCGGCAGGCTTGTTCTCTGGGTTCGCTTGTCAGCGTGTGGACGGTCCTCTCGAGAGGTTACAACGATCGAACATACCGAAGATTCCCATGTTCCAGGTCGTGTTACCCAGGAACAGCGAGACCGGTGTCCCATCGCCGAGAGTCCAACCGATTTCCTGCATCTGTCCAGCCGTGACATTGGCGAAGGTGATGGGCGGGTTGAAGGTGGCAGTTTGAGCCATGGCCTTGTAGGCGAAGATGCCGATGGCGACGGCGGCGGTGAAACGAGGCATATCGACAGATTTATTCGCACTCGAGATAGATGCTGGTTGGCCGTGGAAAGATTAGGACAATTGGGAAAGGAAAAAGAAAAGGTTAAACGAGCGACTGGACTCCAAATGAGTGACTGGGAAATGCAAAGGTACAAAAGAGCCCAAGCACAAGGGAGCCCATTTTAATCAAGGTGGCCGGACAGCATTTTTGTTGTGATATCACGCCTGCGTGCTGCATTCCAGACTGGAATTGACGGTTAGGGGGGCTGCAGGCTCAAGAATGCGCCGTGCGTGATCCTGCGACACCCCAACGGCGAAGGTACTCGGACCACACGCATCCTTTCAAGAGACCACAAATCCACCGGCCTTCGATCTGTGATGTATGATCTGGGTTCTACCATCCTTCTCTGGACTGTTCTGGGTATTATGCCCGAGCTTGGAATGGGCTGGCCGATTGAGTTCCTTTGTGAGAGCTGGCCCGGCTGGCGTCCCTGCCAGTAATTGCAATTCCGAGCCGCGCCCAAGCACCGGTTCTCGAACCTGAACCTTGAAAGGGGCCTATGAAGCAAGTGGTAGAGTTTTCCACGACGTGGTAGTAGAGCTAGAGTTGCTATGGCACCGATAGAGTGATTAATATACAGGTCCGGAGTAGACTTTGGCCCGCCCAGCCTGTCACATACTAGAGAAAGGTCGTCCCATGATGACTTATGACTGATGATTGATGATATTTCGTGCTATGATACAGTCTACACATTATGATACGGTTACCATGTTGCCATTAGGGAAGGAGATATTGCCGTCGCCCTTGCCGGTTACCGAACTCCGTGACGGCGAGGTGAGTGACATCGGTTATACTCCGCACTCTCCAGCGAGTCAATTTTTGAATTGACATCTCAGCCAGGCAGGATACGCTGGATAAACACCCAGCAATTCCGATTCCAATTCCGATCCGCGAGGCGTGAGAGAACAAAAAAATTAATTTTCTTTGGGATCCTTGGGGTTCATGAGTGGTTCAGTCCGAGGGGGGATCGAGGTCGGGGTCAAGGTCATGAAGCATAGATACGATGGGTAGGTAGGATTGATTGTTGGAAAGTCTTGATAGGATCAATTGTTAGGGACGGGTCCTCTGATCGAGGTCGAGCTCGAGGTCAAGAGGATACTTAAGTAGGTAGGTAGGTAAGTAGGGAGGAAGTATTGATTGTTAGAGACGGTTCTCGGATCAAGGTCGAGGTTAAGATGTATAGGATTGATTCATTGTCAGAGACGGTCCTCCATAAGGTATGTAGCATCACGCCCAAGTGATTGACTCCAAGTACAGTACAGCACGTACTCCGATTCCGATTCCGACTCCGATTGGATGTGATAGTCTTTCAATGGCACAATGATATGACAAGCTGCCTAATATCCATACTGTAACATGCTCTTCCCGCACCCTCATGTATGTACTCCGTATTTACAAAGCTTAGAAAAAGACACCAACACCAAGGCCGACGACGCCAACACCCGCCCCCATGGCCGCGAGGGTCCAGCCCGGCACGGCGATCCTGCCTCCTGTGTTTCCACTTCCCGCCGTCGTACTGGCATCCGCCCCGGCACTCGCACCGGCACCGGTACTCGCACCCCCCGTGGCAGCACCAGCAGCGGCGCTAGAAGTCTCCTCTGCCAACTGGCTGGAAAACCCATCCACCAGACTACTGTACTGGCTGGCCAGACTGGGGTCGGTGGTCAACGAACTCACGGCGGACACGATCTCCGAGGCCACGGACGTGATGATCGCTTCGTTGGTGGTTTCGCTGCCGATGGCGGTGGCGATGCTCGAGACGGCGGAGACGGCGTCCGAGATGAGCGAGTCGAGGTCTTGGGCTGCCACGGGGATGATGGGCCCGGTGATGAGGATGGAGGCGAGGGGCGCGAGGATGAAGGAGGGCCGCATGGTGTTTGGATGTGAAAAATGTATGGACTTGAGTTTAGTTGTGTTGTATTGAGGTCAGGTCAGGTCAAGACTCTTGACTGTGTTGTCGCCAACTTGAATTGAGTGAAGTAAGGGCGCGTTTGTCTCCTTGTGTGCTAGGATGGGCAAGCGATGGTGGAATTTATGGTTTGAAGAGTCGAGGGAGATTGCCGTGGTTTCACGGTATCATTCCCGTGGTCGTTGTAGGGACAGACAGTAGGAGAGCGACGGTTGTCAAAAAAAGTGTGAGGTTGGTAGAATCCTATGAAGTGAGAGAAGGGAGACAGTCAAGTGAGATACGGACTTGTCAAGGGATGTGTGTATATACTTTTCCTGAGAGGAGAGTCGGATGAACGAACACAGGAAGGTCGCATACTTAAACCACCTGCTGGAGGGTTTGGGCAAGCAAGGGAGGATCCTCGTCGTGCTGCTCTGCTGTGTATCCATCCATCTTCTCCGCATTTCGCGATATCAAGGGTTGGGTTGGGTTGATCAAGGCTGTGCCGTTTCACGACGAACGATCGCGTATGATGCATGGGGCTCGTCGGCTTGGCGCAGGGAACATCCCGAGATGCCCTTCCTCTGAGCTTTGTCCGTGTCAGTCACTGTTGCGGGGGACCAACCCTGCTTGAACCGGTCAATTGGAACTCTCATGCAGTTCGAGCAGACCGGGGACTAAAAGAAATTCTCCTAACGAAGCGGATAGTACGACGATCTCGGGTCCGGGTGTGTTTGATCTTCATCAAGGGGTGACTCGCAGGGTAAACGAGGCTCCGCAATTTTGGCGCAGGGATTAACACGGGTGGAAGGGTGAGCAGGCGTGCGATGTCATTGACACAATTCGCTTCAACTCGACGTAGCCAGGCTTTTAAGAAGGTATTTGGAGTCTGAACCGCAGCTTTGGATGCGCGACCATCACTGTTACGGTATTGTTTACAGGCAGAATGAGTGAACACTGAGTGAGCTTGGCGTGAGGCACAATTGAAACGGCTGTCTTGGCGGCCTGAGGGTCTGTGATTGGCCTCCCCTGAATATTCCGGCGATCTCAATCAAACATCCCCCACAGGCCAACGAGGCTGTGAGGTTACGAACGGACGATCGTGTTTCATCTTCTCAATGCCGTCATAGAAACTTACGTGACGCCTTGTGTGCCTTGGGTGCCTTACGGTGCTCTGATCGCGTAGCTCGACCCCTCCTAATGCCTCCTCGCGCGTGTCTTCGAGTCTCCTTTTGAGCAAACTGCGATTAATTGGCACGAGAACATTTCATATACACGATAGAACGAGTAACTTGATAAACCTATGCTATGGACCACAATCTTCTACCCAGACACAAATAACGCCCGTTCTTCCAACCAAATCTCAACCCACATTAAACCATCAAATGTCTCTAGATGCGTTCTGCGTATGCCGAATGATTTCCTGGAAACTAGGACCGTACCGTACCAGTGCTCGTACTACTGGAGCCTTGGTTTCCTTGGTGCCTGGCATGCTGCGACCCTTGCGACCGCGATCGCGGCTACGAGGTTGCTTCCGACGAAGTTGCTTCCTCTTCTCTGTCGAGTCTTTCATAATACTCCTTGAGTGCTGTGTCCATGTTCCAATCCTTCGGCACGCCGCGCGCATTCCAGTTCCCGGTGATGTTGCGGTAACATTCCGAGGCACCCTTGCCGACGATTCCGTCTTTATCCAGGGCCATGAGTTTGTCAATATAGTCTTTCTTGACGGGGTTTTTCTTCCCAAGAGCGCCTTTGATATCGTCAATGCCGCGGTTCTGCTCGAGTTCACGGCACAGTTCAGACACAAACATGTTCTCGTAATCCTTACGCGCCGGCAGTGTGTTTGGCTTGTGACCTGTAGGAGCCTCGTTGACGTCTTGATCCCAATTGTGCATATAACCGACCTTCGACATCGGCGGTGTGACGACTGAGAAATTGCTGGGCGACTTTGGGGGATTTCTATGCTGGTCATCGCCGTCTTCGTCCTCGTCTCCATTGTCGAGATTGGGATCGACGATGGACTGATGGTATTCCCGGAGAAGCATCAGTAACTCTCTAACAGCGACAATTAACGCATTGAATGCATAACGGAAGCTAAGGAGTGTCCGAGGATGCGTGTAGTCGAAGAATTGGAGCACGCGTCCATGATGAAACCGGACATCCTGGAAAGCTCTTTTGCAGAGCTTGTACGTGGCGGGATGTGCCCTGACAGAAGCTTTGGACCTGGACGCCTCCTCCCGGATTATTTCCATGGACGGCTTTTGTTTCCCCTTTAGCGCGGCCAGATATTCGGCCCTCAGCTTGTTGACCGCTGTTGCGGTGGATTCCACCCAGGGTATCATATTGCCCACGACCACGCCGTCCGTGGTGGCATTTTGGTCTTCTTGACCAAGCGAGTCAAATCCTTCCTGAAGGTGAGCAAAGCTGTGCATGGAGAGGCGACCAATGGCGGTCGCGAAGCGCCCTTCATCATCACCAAACAAGCTTTGCAGTGTCTGGTCGTCCTCAGCAGCAGGCTCTTCCGATGGAGGTGTGATGTTCTCGTCCTGGTTCCTATCATCATCGTGTCCGGCTTTGTCGGCGCTGTATCTGCTATCGTGCTCGCCGGATTGATCGTCATCCTGGTAAACATCGAAAGAGTTGTCGGGCCCGTTGTTCCCCGGAAACCCGCCACCGCTGTGTTGCTCGTGCCCCTGCTCGTCATCGGGCGCGTTTCCCGGCTGGCTATCGTCCACATCATCGTCGAAAGGGTATGTGGGACTAGTCGGTCCATACGGAGGGGTTACCGGCTCATATCCTGGGCAAGAGCGCCACCCTGGGCAGTCATGATGGTATTGTCCTGCAAAAGTCGGGCACGGATGGCAGTGTACCCTCACCGGACGGTCCGATTCCTCAGATTCTGGCCGCGGACTACTTTCATCACTTGGAGCGATCGGATAGTCCCCCGAGTGCATTTCGCCCAACGGGATCCGGGGCCCTGCAGGACCAGGAGGAAGGTTCTCTTGGTCATCATCGTTGGCTTCGTGGTGCTCGTTGAGATATTCTCCCTCCCACTCCTCTGTTGTGGCCGTTGGTGAGTTGTTCACCCGGTATTTAGACACTCCGGCATGTTCGTACACACCAAGTTCGTCCACCGGAGGTGGATGTCTCCTTTGGTCGGCAGCCACATTTTGTCCAAATGGCCTTGCGCCTGCATGTATGTGCCTTGCCCGAGTAGCACGATCCCTAGCGGCTCTCCCAGGAGCTGTATACCTCGTGGCCACCTCCCGAACATCGTAGCCGGTTTGCGGCAAGAGCTTCAATATCTCGGCCACATCAACAGGCATATCACGACCATATCTGCCCTTCACTTCCAATATAGCTGAAGCGACCATTTTTCGATGGAACGCTGCCGCATCGAAATGGTGTCGCCCGCTGGCACCTGTTAACCAGCTCACTGAACGGCCATCTCCGCCGCGAAGCCGAGATACTAGACCCGACGAAATGGGCTTGTGTACCCTCGATCTTCGGTCAATGATGGGAGAACCAGACTCAAGTGGCAGTGGCCCACGGCTGGTAGGAAGTCGGCTGAAAGTGGGGGCTTTGCTGTCGGGGAGGACACGCTTCTTTGCAAGTAGTTGGTGAATCGCAAAACGGATACAGGAGAAAAGCCCAAGGCTTCCTTTGGTAAATTCGGCTGGACCCCGAGCGTGCCGTGGTGGTCGGTTGATCAGATACTCGGGCTTTGGCCCTTCAGATAGGATTCCAGGTTGAGCTAGTTCTCGGGATATCTGCTCATTTTGAACCACCTCATGAGCCCGTGTCTCTGGGGAAGGATACCACACGTAATCAAAGTCGCTCTTGATGTTGATCCCTTCGGGATATGGGAAGAGACGGTTCGCTGGCTTTTCTGTGATACCGCCGTTGACGTTGAAAGCAGGTGAGAGTGAAGCCAATGGCGAATTCAGGTGTCTACCACGTCGCACGTTATCGTCACCCGTTATCGAAGGAGAAGGCTGAGCTGACACAGGGGAGTCGAGGCCCATGGGGACCATTTCCCATACTCCATCGTCGTGACGACTCCTCCATCGAATGACCTTCGCCGGACCGCCGTTGACCTTGTTGAACCGTCCCACAGCAAAATGAATCTTAGAAAGCGTGCTTGTTTCGAACTTCCCAGTCTCGATGAACTTCTTCAGCGCATTTTTGGTATGTTCTCCTAGAGGCGTGTCTTGGGTTCGTTGAAGGGACTCGTATTTATTGCCCGGGTCGACCTGACATTTATGAATATACCGGCAGTATCTGCCGACTATTTCCTCAATGCTCCTCGGATTTGCTGCCTCAGTTGTGCAGGTCAGACGCTTCAGCTCCCGGCGGACTTCGGGGATCTCGAAGAATCGCCGGTCCCGCAAAGTGTTCGTCGGAGAGGTCGGGGCCCCTCCTCGGTCGAAGGCAGCGAACACGGTCTTCAAGCTTCGCCATATCAAAAGCCACAGCTCCTTGGCTTCACTATCATAGGTTACATCTTGGAATGCGGAGAGCAACGCTTCGGCGCAGTCGAAGAGACCTTTCGCCACAACTTCAGAGACGAGAAATGGGACAGTGTCGTATGTAGAGCCCAGAAGTGCTTGCAACGCGAAACACGGCGATACAGCAGCAACATCCAGAACAAATGAGGTGAACTCGATTTCGTGGATCGCTGTAAGGCGGCGGGTGACCCGAGCCTGGAGTTGTGCCTGGAGACGATCGAGCCTCTCGACAAGAGCCTCGTGAGCGGCTTTGCTCCACACGTTGACGAATCTTTCGTAGAGATCCCTGAATTCTGTGTTTGCCTTGTCGAAAATACGGGAGGAGATAACATCTCCGAAAAGTTCAAGAGCAACATCCAAACGGCGATTAATGAGTCTCATGTCCGCGAAGAGACTAACTGGTCCCTCCTTAAGGCCGCCCTCTGACCAGAAATCGAAATAATCTGTGATTTGTTGAATCATGTGTTCAACCTCTTCCGGTGAAGTTGCATCGTCAATGTCGGCCAGCTCCAGGCCTGGTGATGCGCTCCGTCGAAGTGGAATGGATCGTTCATTTGACACGTTGTTCGTGCATCGATTGTTGATGGTGCCTCGTAGAGCTCCAAGTTCCTCGGGTATGTTTAGCTCATCCGTCGCTGCCAGGAGGAGCTTGGTTCTTGAGCTTGGCGAGTACCGTGATCGAGGTACGATGGTCTCAAGCTGTGTGACCGTCCCATTCCTTCCTGGCCGATGAGATGCATGACCGACCCTGGTGTACACATCAGTAGAAGATGAGGGCTTCAAAACTCTATTTGCCTGGCGTTTGCGTTGATCGGCGAAGCTGCAGGGAGCCATTTTACGATGAAGAAAGCGAAAGACTCAGCGACTGGAAACAACTAAGAGTAGCAAAGAGCAGCAACGCAATAAATCAAGACTCACCATGAGGCCAATGCGACAAAGGCCGATACCTTGGTCGACCGAACGCATCCACATCGGTTGACAGCTGCATTCAGCATTTGTTCATGTTGAAAGAGGCTTTGATGAATTGTCGTCGACGCACGCAGGCTAAAGTTCTGCTTTGAGAATAGCTCCGCGGCGAAAAGTTGTTCCGTCCCGGCATTCGACTAGCCTGCTTGCAGTTGGCATTCGTGTGCATTCCAGTTAGTCCCGTGCTCGAGCCTGGTACGGAGTACTGTATATGAGCGAGGGGAAATTGCTATGTTATCTGAAGGAGATCCTGTTGCGCTATGGAGGGAGACAGGTATGGTGAGGGTAATCCGCCAGGTTCCGTAGCTCAGCTGACCGTGGAAGATGCCGTCTCCACGCGCGTGAGGTGAGCGTGCCATCGAAAGTCCCGGGTAGAACATCCTGGCAGGGTGCAATGATCTCAAAACCAACGGACTTAACGAATGGTAGAAGACCGATGCCGAAGCTTAAACAGGACATAATACCCCCGTCCGTAAAATCGGCAGAGCAGGTGGGCGGCGCCAGCATCTTCCGTATTGGTGAGCTTAATGAAGGCCGAGAAGATCCCGAAAGAATACGGTCACGCTTTAACTAGCAGTAGGAGGAGAACGAAGTCGCATGTCAGGGACCAGGGATCGGGAAGGAGGGTGCAGAAGAGGGCTAAGCAGGCGACCGAAGGTAAGAATAAGTAGCTTCGAGGCAGGAGGAGGATGGTGAGTTTGAAACTGCAGACTTGCAAGCTGTCTCCGGGCTTTTTACCCCACACTTTGTTCACCTTTGCCAAGGGGAAATAGGGCGTAGATCGTTGGGCGGTGGGCTCGTGAAGAGCCTATGAGAGTTTCCCTGGTGAGCCCAAAGCCGATTCTAGGGCAACTTCAGGCTCTGGAACAGCCGGCAAGCCTGGGGAGGTGCACAGAGCTAATGCAGTCCGGCCCCCTCAGTCCACAAACTTGTTGCTCCTTCCGCGTCGGTATCTAAAGAACATTGACCAATTGACTGAGTGGGATGAATCTGAGCGACATGTTTTCGAACAAGGAAAAGGAAAGCGAATCATCTCGAGTTGCGTGCCCGCGTCTGCATTCTCGCCCACTCACCCTCTTCAAATTCTTACCAACGTAAACCGTGTTTTTAGACCTCCAACCTACTCTCCCTTCACTCCATTCCCCATCAATTCACTTCTCTTTAGGCCAGCCTTGTTCCCAACTCTGATTCCCAAAGACTGGCCTCTGCGTGGACCTGATAGATCTTTGTGATCGTCACTCACCTCCTCGTCCCTTGTTCGCTCCATCCCAATCAAACCAGGCCCTGCCAGCAGCGGTCCCATACAATGACGTGACCCTTTGTCCTACTCACTATACCCCCCCTTAAACGCTTTCCATACCTCAGCTTCAGACGCTCTTACACGAGAGTCTCCCTCCGCTTCTACGATCTCAATCCTGTACCAGCTCAGAAGGACATAGTTGCAACACTTTCTACCTCTCAATATGTCGGACCAAAATTCCCCTCCTTCTCCTTCATTTCCACAGCACCGCCGTCGATCCTCGATTGTTGAGATGTTCAACCCGCGAATAAACACGTCGTCCTCTGCAGCCGTCTCGTCCTCGCCCCCTTCTGCTGGTGTCCCCTCAACTCCCACTGTTCCACAACATCGAAGGGGTACCTCAATCACCGCCCTCGGTCTGACCACGAATCCCTCGAACCAGTCTCACTTCTCGGCGTTCGGACTGCAACGACGCGCAAGTGTCGCTACATCCTCCGTCGCGAGCTCCCCAGACTTCAAGAACAGCTTCGGGGACGAGCCGGTAGTGCTGGAAGAAGATGACACTTCCCGAGCTGCGACGAACCCTCCATCCTCTCCATCGTTTGCGAGACGGGTCAGTTTTGGCGCACAAGCTTTAAGAGATGTCAGATTGGGAGGGAGCCCTGGTGCTTCTGGCGGTGGTAGGCGCCCCTCCTCCTCCCTTCTTACTACCCTAGATGAAGATTCCGAGAATGCCACTCCATCACGTCGAGCCACGTCGGGGACGGCCAAGACTGCAGGTAAGAGTCGAGGCCTGTCCCTTTCATACTGTTGTCACCCTGCAAGCGAAGAAACCACTCTGCGTAGGGTCTCGATTTACTGATACTTAACAGGAGAAGGTTTCAATTGGTCTGAAGCCATTCGTGACAGAACCAAGCGCTCCCCTTCCTTTTCCTCGGGCAATCCCTTCAATCAAGGTGGCGCCGCTCGGCCTCGTTCTGCAAGCATCTCCAACCCCGAACCACCAAAAGAGATCCCGAAACCCATCGAGTCACCTCCAGCCAGGGTGATGAGGAAACCGGACCATCTTGGTGAAAGAATGCTACGTGGCGACTTCATGATGGACTGAATTCCGGACTGTGTAACCATATGGGACGTTGTTGATCTCGGCACATTAAACAGACTGGATATGTATGTCTTATTCAATTGCTGTGTAAGTGATGCTTTCCATTCAAATGGGGCAAGAGCTTTTCTCCCGGGAGACATTACTTGTAACCATTACTTTTCGGTGGCATCATCTATCAATCGGGTTCAAAAAAAAACATCGTTTGAAGCAGATCAGTGCACAGGGGGTTCAGGGCGAACGGTCGGAGGGAGTCAGTATCGGAGTTTGTTTCCCCACGATCGTTTCATGACTTCTGTCTTTCACAAGAGTGGCTGGAGCTAAGCCTTGGGAGGGATCCAGCATTGACAACGAGTTGTCACGTATGCTTGACGTTACAGCAGCCCAGATATGGGTTTATTGAGATTGAATGAAACAATATTGAGCAGACAGCTGGTGACATGGTCCAGTATCCTTCATCTGCCCCTCTACTTTCGCCTCATCTTGCAATAACCAAGTCCACTACTCTGTGTGTCAAGGATGAGACCACGATGCGAGACGAAGGAAGCGATTGCCTGACCATATATCTAGTGCATGCTGAGTCTCCGATTTTCGCCTCCTCCGGCGCACTGTTTCTCGCCCCACACGTATCCCATTGCATTTGGCCTTCATATGCAATCTCATTGTGCCCTGGAAGAAGCAATGGACGAGTCCGAATCACTTGCTAGCCACCCTTAGAAGACAGCGTGGCTAGTTAGTTCCATTGAGCATGACGTTCCCATGGAGGAGCTGCCAAGAGGCGGGACGGAAGCTCGGGGCAACGACCGGACACCTCAGCAAGCCAGCCACTCAACTCCGCCATTATCTGGCAACAGAGGCTTGGATGACATTGGTGCTTCCAGTACATCGTCGGGCCAAAGGTATCAGAGACTAATATGATGCCCGGTGCACGATAATACTTACATTGAGAGCTTGTCGTCCTCAGATACCGTCACTTCTTTGTGCACCTTTCGAGAGTGTAGGCCATCGGCCTGACCAACCCACCGCCAGTGTTGCGACTGCGCACCCACCAAGCAACAACCTAACGCAGTCCAACTCTGCATAGCCGGCTTTTCTTGTGGCTGTGATACTGCTTCGCGACTTTGTCCAACATGCTCGTGTGAAAACATGGCCGCCTAGCATAAATCGTCTTCCGAACCAACCTACCCTCCCTCTCCGTAACTGGCCTGAAGCGCGGACCCTGCGGGACCACCTCATCACCTTAAACCCCCTCCAGCACTGCTCTCTCTGAAGATCTCTACGACTGTTGCGCAGAAGAGCCATCATGGAGAAGATCGTAAAAGGTGGTACAAAAGTGAAGGTGAGGCTGTTTCGCAGGCCACGTGGGCAGTGCTGACGGTTTGCTAGTTGGCTGCGCCCAAGTCAAAATATATCGAGCCTATCTTATCTGCCACGAACGGTGGAGAGTCGGGCGTCGCCGAAGTCTTTCGAACGTTACAGATTCGGCTGAGAGACTCGACATGGACAATTGTCTTCAAGGCGTTGATCGTGGTCCACCTCATGATCAGAGAAGGCCAACCCGAGGTCACGTTGAGATACATATCCGAGTCGCCGAAGAGACTGGCAATCAGCAGCTTCACTGAAGGTGAGAGGCATCCTCAGCGCGCTGGATGACTTTCTGACAAGGGACAGGTCAGACCCAGGGCCTCAATATTCGGAGATATTCAGAGTACCTCTTGGAACGAGTGCGGGCCTACAGAGATACGAAGACGGACTTTGTCAAGTCAGGAGCCGGAAAAATGCGCCGATTGACTGTCGAGAAGGGGCTTCTGAGGCAGACAGAGGTCGTGCAGGATCAAATAGAGGCCCTAGTGCGATGCGACGTGAGCTCTCCGCTTAGGACGCCGACATGAATCCTGGCTGACGAGTTGCAGTTCTTAGGCAACCATGACCCTGACAATGAGATCGCACTGACTGCGTTCCGCCTACTCACACTTGATCTACTGGAACTGTTCAAGGTAATGAATGAGGGCACTATCAACGTCCTAGGTACGTCACATTCGGTTGGCCAGAGGTCACAAGGCTAACTGAAGCACAGAACATTACTTCGAAATGTCTCGTCCTGACGCTGAGCGGGCGTTGCAGATCTACAAGACATTTGGACGGCAGACAGAGCTCGTGGTCCAGTATCTCAGTGTGGCCAGACAGTATGAGATGCACACCCGACTGGAGGTTCCGAAGTTAAAGCATGCACCGACAACACTGACCAATGCTCTCGAGGAATACCTCCATGACGCAGACTTTGAACTCAATCGGCGTCAGTACTTGGCACAGCAAGAAGCGAAGAAAACCGGGAAACCCATGGCCTCTGTGTCGAAGTCCACACCGTTCGACAAGCCAACCACAAAAGAAGTGGCAACGACGTCAGTCGCTTTCCCACCGCCCTCCGCCCAAGCCCAACCGAAAGGACCGGCCCCTGATCTTATCGACTTCTTCGAATCTATCGAGCAGAATCAGCAGACAATGGGGCAAGCCAACTTCAACCAGCAACCGCAATTCCAGCCGCAAGCGCAGCCCTATCAGCAAGCACCAGCGCCTCAGCAGAGTTACAACCCATTCCTACAGCAGCAACCGACCTTCCAGAGTCAGGCTCTACCCGCGCCTCAGACTTTGCAGACAGACTTTACAGGTGCCGGATTTGGCGGGTACGGGCCACAGCCACAACAGCAACAGATCCAATCACCAGGAGGATATCAGTTTACCGGACCGTTGTCGTCGATTTCTCAGAACGGCCTGCCCGATTTCCAATCACAGGCGCTTCCAACACCACAGCAGGGGCAATTGCAGCCACAACAGACATCTACAAATCCGTTCCGCCAGTCCACAATGAACACGGGGGTCACACAGTTCTCCCCTGTCAGCCCAGCTGCGCCCGTTCGGTCGTCGACCAATCCATTTGCAAAGCACAACACTGGCATGAATACAAACAATGCGCCTAACGGGGGGATGGTCCATGACCAGACGACCTTCTCGCCAACTCAAATCTCCCCGCAGCAGACTTTCCCGTCAAATCCGTCCTTCCTCAACTCCCCTCCACCCCTCCAACCTCAAAGGACAGGCACAAATCCCTTCGCGAAGAATCGGCCCACGACGCCTGGTGGCCCCATTACAACCAACGTGACTGGGAGCACGAACCCGTTCCGCCAGAGCGCGTTTGTGAATCAGCAAACAGGTCAAGGATGGCAACACGGCAACCAGGGTACTTTCTCCGGCTTCGATGTCAATAACATAGACACGGTGCCGGTCTTTCCTAGGCCTGGACACAATTAAGCATGTAGCATAGTAATCTAATGTTGATCCTGAGTGATGAAGTTGTACTTGGGGGTGCTTGTCAAGGCAGGCAGTGTCGGACTTCCATTTCCGTAAATTCTGGGGAAATGTGGCAAAGCGTTCAGTGTGGCACCGTCATCCGACTCCAATTTCCCATCTCGACCTTTCAAGCTCAATCTCATTCGACTTGTCATCTTCATTCGGGCACGTGTAAACACCATTGATATTCATGCTGAGGGATCCTTTTGCGGAGGATGATCCCGCTTCACCGCATGAGAACGCGTGCTGCGACGTGACGCGGCATGATTCACCTTGAGTGGCTCCTGCATCACCACCACGAATAAGTCGAGCAGAAGCTTCGTCCAATGTAGGTTGCCCTTTCCCATCGAATCACCGCCCACGAGGCGATGCATTATTTTCAAATTGCTGCTGATGATTCTGAAGATGGAGGACGTCAACATTCCGAGTCTCTCCATCATCCCTTATGACAACAATCGTGAGGTTGTGCTGTAGGTCATTCTCCAACGTGAGCACTACGAGACTCAAAACTGAACGTTTTTGATCAGCCGCCACGCAGACACTATCGTCTATCGGGATCCGCGGACAAATCAATTGGTTCCGTTCCACCAAGATGTAGAGCGTCGACCGACCGACTGTCCAACCTGCGGCCGACCGTGGCATCCTCAAGCGGGTTCTTCCTCCTCACCAGAGCCTGAGCCGGGCTCAATGGAAGAGCAACCTAGCTTCATCACACGGGGTTACTTTGACATGCTCGCGCGGAGTCTGCCTGGCTCAAATGAAACGTCAGCACCGCCCTCCCCGAGACGCCGCATCGCGCAACCGGTACGATCACGTCTCCACCCTCTGTCCGCTGCTACGACATCACCTCCGGCTCCGAATGCGGAATTCATTGCAAGTGCTCCGGCACCTCCTAGCCAGGCTCACGGTATCTCCGAGACCGCTTTCTCGCCGAACTATTTTGAGAAGTTCTTCGTCGAAGAAAGGGAGCTCGGGAGGGGCGGTAGAGGAGTTGTCCTGTTGGTCAAACACGTCCTAGACGGCGTCACACTGGGCCGTTTTGCCTGCAAACGCGTTCCGATCGGAGACGATCATGCCTGGTTGGAGAAGGTTTTGGTCGAGGTTCAGCTCTTGCAGACACTTTCACATCAGAATCTGGTCTCCTACCGGCACGTTTGGCTGGAAGATTTCCAGATCAGCAAATTCGGGCCAAGCGTGCCTTGCGCATTTATTCTCCAGCAATACTGCAATGGGGGCGACATGCAGAATTATGTCCTTGGCTCAGCTCAAGCCTCGACATCGACCCAAGAGCTCAAGGAACGTATCCGACGAAAGTCCAGAGGAGAGTCAGAGTTACCTCGTCGGGCAAACGAGCCAAAAAGGCTGCATTTTGATGAAATTTACAACTTTTTCAGAGACATCACCTCTGGTCTAAGGCACCTTCATCACAATGGCTTCATCCACCGAGACCTGAAACCGAGCAATTGCCTCCTACACACCGTCGGTGGCGAGACTAGAGTTTTGGTCAGCGACTTCGGTGAAGTCCAATACGAATATGCGACACGGAAGTCCACTGGTGCCACGGGAACAATATCATACTGTGCCCCAGAGGTGCTCCGTCGTATCTCTCCAGGAGGGCCTTTCGAAAATTTTACGTCCAAGTCAGATATCTTCTCACTGGGCATGATCCTGCACTTCCTCTGCTTTGCAAATCTGCCGTATACCGCCGCCAATGTCCTGCACGAGGAACGCGAAGACATTGATGCATTAAGGCAAGAAATCACGGCCTGGGGAGGGTTTGACGATCAACGCAAGCTACGCCCTGAATTACCGGCGGCACTTTATGCCTTTCTGAAGCGACTTCTATCTCTTGAACCCGACCAGAGGCCCAGTGCCGATGATGTACTTCAGGTCGTGTCTTCCGGAAGGCTTGACGATATTCCCGCCGCACGGCGGAGGAGCTCGATGGAGCCCGAAGAATTAACTCCCGGCCGGCGGATCCAGAAATTGGATACCCCTCAGAAAGGAAACTCACCCCAAGGTCGGCCAGGACAAGATGTGGGTCTCAGATCCAAGCGACAGAAATTTATCAACATGCGGTCCCGATCTCAAGAGCGGAAACGCACCGAAATGACGCCAAATGACAACGGCGCTATAAGCGACAGTGAGGCTGAGGAGGATAATATGATGCATAACGGCTCTCCGTCAAACATGCGTGACCGTGGCAACCTCAAGCTCAACAGCTCAATGATCCTACGCAGCGGGAAGCGAAATTCAATATCCCTTCCGACCTCACCTCTGAACAAATCTGCGGCGCAGTCTCCCGTCCGACGTCAACTCCTCCTCGAACATATCCAGTTATATGACGGCCCTCCTTCGTCTCTCATGCGTGACCGCATCCGCGCTGTTCTCAACATGCCTGTGACCTCATCCACCAGTCGAGTCGCGATCCTGACCCTCAAACTTATAAGTACGTTACAACCATGTTTATCGCACGGCATGAACGCCTTGATCGTCTATCCAATTATGGCTATAGCATTGCTCGAATTCTCGCTATCAGATTTGCGCGTGTGGAAGGCTGGATTGGCTGCTCTGGTACACGTGGTCGTGCTGACTGTGGCATGGAGGACGCATAGGCTGTGTCGGAGCCCAAGTGATGGCTGGGTGCTCTTCGATGGAGAATGAACTCGGCCCCAGGCACGCGAGACTGAGCAAATTCTGGGTGGACGTCGGGGACTTTATGTTGACAAATTACACGAATACTAATCAGTGCCTTTTGCGATGGTTTTCCCCTGCGATTATTCCAGCTTCAATTACGCACTGCCTGCGCCTCTTGTATTGCCCTGTTGAAATTACAGTCGCCGGAGTCATGCAGAAACACGAATGGACTCGCCATATTGAGGTGCCCTCGTAGGTCTACCACGGAGATATTTGAGGCCATACCTATGCCCATGCATATGCAGAATCAACAGCTGTCGACCGACGCCATCGAGGACGAAGTACCGCCCTCGAACAACAGTATAACATTGCAACGGTACAACGGTACAGATGGCACATTCTACGAAGGGAAAAGTAGAGCCAGGACAAGAGACGATGCTGCTAAGCACTCAAATCGCAAACCTGTGTTTTGTGGAGGCCGCCTCAACTTGCGTCTGTTGAATCATTGTACGTACTCCGTATTGAGGTCTGGTCGTGTAGGTGAGGCCAGCTCCCGAGTTATCTATGGTATCTTCTGTAGGAAGGAAGGCAGCAAGGAAACAAACCGCTCACGACAGCCCCGCGGGATGACCCTTTGATTGGGGGGACGGCTGCCCTGCAATTTTAGCGTACATGAAGCGTAGGGAAGGACACGCGCCACATGCAGCCGAGCCGGTGAGGAGGGAACGGGACAGCCACCACTCCTACTACCACCACCACCACTCCACAACGCGAGGTGTAGCCTTGCCATCTACATACTTACCGTCGTACACAATGGTTTGTAGTGTTCGTACTCGAGCGGACGACGTACCTGTTACCTCCTGTCCAAGCACAGAATATGTCTGCATTCGGTTCTCCCTGATAGAGCGAGCGAGATGAGCGACTGAGCGGACGATACAACCAGCTAGCCACACGCCAACCAGCCAGCCACGGTCAGGCTCTCGCTGCCCCGTATTGGCCTTTTGCTCATGAATCAATGTTGAACGTTGAACATCAGTCTGTCTGGAACGACGGCGTCGAACTCTTGCCCGCTGCATCAGCCTCGGCACTGCCGCCTGACCGACTGACTGACTGACTGACTGACTTGCCAAGCAGACTGTATGCGCATAGTACTATGCATACTATGGGCTCAGAGAGTACGAGGTACTCAGTCGTATCTCGGAAGGAGAGGGCCTAGTCTTCATTCGATCATGTGGCGCCGTAATTTTGTTCCGTTTTGGACGTTGCTGTTGGCGCTGCCCTGCAATTTTAGCCCAAGTGAAGGGGGCAGACGAACGTGTTTGCTCCTCCTCCTCCCACCGAGCCTCCTCTTCCGGCCATGTCTTACCCAATGGGGAGCTCCATACGTAATTCATTGGGCTCGGGCTTTTTCTTGCTGCCTGGGCATATCTCGCCCGGATCGTAAGCGTCGTGCCCTGCAATTTTAGCGCGGACGAGGGGAGATGTTGAAGCGGGAGAAAGCGAGCAAGCAAGCAAGCCGGACATCCGAGTTCGCTACTACACTCTGTACTGTGGACCCGTACTCTGTAGTGGTTGCGGATGTGGTCCCGTATCTGTGTCCCGTACTACTCAGAGTCACCCGCAACGACAGCCTCGCGAGGCTGACGAACAAGATAATTAGATGACAGGAGACAAGTGGAGTTACGGAAAACGCAGTAATTATGGGTCGACGGCCCGATCGTACTGGCATTGATATTTACATTTACGTTCATGGACGCGTTCTCGATCGTCGCCTGCACACTCTCACTCACAATCACACCCACGCTCACCCTCACCCTCACGCCCACTCTCACTGCAACAGATCATACACCGGGTCAAACAACGCACATCGCCCATCGATCACACTGCTCTGAATGGACCTATTGGTCACGCCATTGCCACCCAGGTCCGCGACCATGGGCAACTGGGGCCAGCCGGGCCCCTGGGTGGGATTCTTCGCGAACCGCGCCCACGCGCCCATCATGTAGGCGCTCAATTTCTGCTCAAAGGGCGTCTGCTGCGGGTTGAGCCGGTAGGTGCCGAAGACGAGTTGGATCTCCGAGGAGTGGTAGACGCCCGCGCCGGGGAAGAGCTCAAGTTGTGGGATCGTGGCGTTGTAGAAGTATCTAATAATAGTAACGGCGGGAGATCGCGTCAGCAAAGAGTGGGGAAATGCAAGTGCTTCGGGGGGAGAGAGAGAGAGAAACAAGCACGAGGGTGAATGCAATATCAGCGGCAGATGGTGTTAGCAAAGAGTGGGAACAGTGAGTGCTTCGCGGAGAGAGAGGGGAAGAAGTAAGAGGGGAAATAGCAATATCTAATCAGTGAGGGTAATACGGACCTCCATGTCGGCATGCCCGCGCGCTTGGTATCTCTCAACTCGCGGGCCTGGGTGCACTGGAAGGAAAACTCGGTGTATATCTTGGCGATCTGCTGCGAGACGTTGGCAATGCCGGGGCTTCCGATCGCGTAGGCACTCGTCAGCTGGGTGAGCAGGCTTTGTGGCGCAGTGGGCAGAGCAGCTGCGAGGTAGGCGGTCAGGTTGGTGTCGCCGTAGGTGAAGACGGTGCCTTCGTCGGCGTTCGTCCCCGCGAGGACGGGCACCTTTGCGATCTTGCCGGAAGCGCGTGCTTCGCTCCGGTTCGCGACGAAGGTGTAGTTGTCGACCATGGCGGTGAAGGCCAGGCCGAGGTGTTCGCTCGTGTTCTTGAGCGTCGACGCGGGCAGGCCTCGCATGCATTTCAGCGCCGAGGCCGTGGTGTTGCAGCCGACCGCGGCGGCGAGGGTGTTCCATGCTTTGTGCGGATCCGGGACCAGAGCACGATAGGTCCCCTGGCCGGATTCTTCGATGGCGGCACGGAAGGGGGCCTTGGTCGCGAACGAAGTCACCAGAACGTCGACCGAGAGTCCGCCGGCGGATTCGCCGAAGATGGTCACTTTGGCCGGATCGCCACCAAAGGCCGCGATGTTGCGCTGGACCCAGGCGAGGGCGAACCGTTGGTCGAGAAAGCTGGTGATGGTAATGTCAGTTTTTTGGCCACTGACACTCGTCCAACGTGGGATTGTAAAGGAGCGGATGTTATTCACCCTAGATTGTTGCCTCGAGCGGGCAATTCAGGAGACCCAGGGAAGCCAAAGACGTTGGTACGGTAGTTCACCGTGACGATGACGACGTCCTGGAACGCAGCAAAGTAAGAGCCATCGTATGATGCCAGGGAGTTGGCGCCGAATGCAAGAGAGCCCTACTCAAAGAGGTCAGTGGCCTCACCGGTCCCGTCAAGGGGGGGGGAGGGGGGTTCAAGAATCCCTACACCGTAAAACCACACCATGACTGTCTTGTTCTTCCCCGTCCCTGGCGCATAGACGTTGACGTTCAAGCAGTCCTCACCCTCTCCGGCTGGGGGTGGAGGAGTATTGAACCACGAAATTGTAATGTCATGTGCCGGGTAGGCAAATTCCTGCATACAAGCTGGCCCATACTTGGTTGCCTTGAACGGCGTCTTCCACGCCTGGGGAGCAGCTGGAGGGGCAAATCGCAGTGGCTTCGCCGCGAAGGGCACACCGAGATATTTGGTGACGTTGTGCGAGGCGCCGGGAACAGCGGTCGACACTCCTTGCACGACTCCGCTCTCGATTGTCACGGTTGGGGGACCATTGCTGCTGCTTTGCGATGCCTGCGGTAGGGCCAGAACAGAGGCGCAAAGGGAAAAAACAACAACAACAACAACAACGGACGAAACCTGGAAGAACCTCATATTGTCTGTGAGGAGACTAGCAAGATGCTTGGGCTCCTACCTCCTTCATGGTTTGACCGTCCCATATATGTGTTTGAAGAGGGGGTTTGTTGGAGTAGGCAAAGATCCCGATCACTGGCCTGTACGAGTACCTTTTGACCATCGGCAGTCAAGTAAACGGCCAGGAAACCATTTTGTGGGGTAAACATCGAAGAGAGTCCGGGGAAAGCTTGGATCGAGGTCGATCACAGCAATAGGCCCATGCCGACGGGACGAGACACCGAGGGCGCCTCGGTAGCGGTGCAAGGATACGTAGGTCGCGTTTGCCAAATCAGGTTTTCCCATGCATCTCGTTCGACTAATGTCACGCAGAACTAGGGGGACGTCAAGAGGGGAAAGAGGACCAGCCTTGCCCATAGAAGGAAGCTCATACTCGGCACACATGGTGTATCCTTTCAGCCAATTGCAGCTATCGTCTTGGGAAGCAAGCCTCGGCATCCGTGACTGAGGACGACGACCATAGATGAGTCTCTAGGTATTTGTCAAGAGGAGTGGGTGGCCTTGGATGCCGTCGAACCATCCTCCGACCGCATCATCAATACTGATGGACTGATGAATACGCTCGTCTGAACGATCTGTCTGACGTTTGGCGACCGCGAGGAATCCTTTTAGCCTTCAGGGCCTTCGAAGCTTAGCACAACCACGACTCCTCCGTCTTCGCCCTTTCACCGGACTGAAGACCATCACACAACTACTCATTCTTCGCTACGAGGGATATGAACAACAGAAAAGATAGCAAGCCGATGATCGAAGCCTTGGGCAAAACAAACGTCGGTCTAAAGAACTATATATGGTATCCCAGGCAATTACAGGGGCTGCGGAATTAATTCAAACCTCCTGCTCAGTATTACAATTATCATATCCGACGTCTCTTCCTCCTTGTCCGTCTGTGTCCGTATGGTACACCATCTCAGGCCTGCTGGTTCATATGACTTGGCAAGTTCCAGTCGGCGTAGTCAGCGTGAACAAAAGCGCGATCCACAGTCGGCACGCTCTCAAGGACGTATTGCAAACTCTCGCCAAGGTCGTGACTGTCCCGTAAACTCATATTCTCATCAAGCACAATATCGACTTCCACGTTAAGTTTGTCGCCTGTGTGATAGGCCTGCAGGCCTTGGATATGCCGAATCGGTTTCGCAAATCTCATGGCGAGATAGAGCAAGACATTACGCTGGTCCGCCGTTGCGGAGACGCCACACAGATTCCGAACATGTTCGACGCTCGTCTTCGACCAGTTGAAGATGACGTAGCAGGATAAGACGAGGCCACCGAGCGCGTCGAGCCACCATATCTGGAAGTAGAAGCCGACTAGAGGGAAGATGATGGAAAAGATATTGAAGACCACGTCGGTGGCGGCGTCCTGCGCGAGAGCTTGCACGGAGCTGTTCTTGACGAGCCGGCACCAGAACCAGCAGAAGCCCTTGATCCCGACGGTGCTCAGCATGATGGCGATGGCTGGAATGCCGAGTTCCACAACGCTGTGATCGGGGGAGAGGAGACGGTTGAAACACTGCAGAGCGACTTGGAAGAAGGATGTGATCATGATGACCGAGAAGACGAGCACGCCCACGGGCTCGAGACGTCGTCGCCCGATAGGGTAGGCGTATTGGTCCTGTCGAGAAATGAGTTTCGTGGTTGTCCAGACAATGCCTGTGGACAGAAAATCGAGGGCTGCGTCGACAAGTGAGGCGAGCACCGACAGCGACGATGTTAAGACAATGACGACGATCTTGCCGGCCAGTAAAATGATGTTGGCGACCAGATTGATGAAGATGGCCACGGTGACGATTGGGTCGTTCGACTCGACCCCTTCGTCGATGTTTTCGAGATTGATTTCTGGCCACACCGAGTCCTCGTGCTCCTCCCCTTCGGCTGGGAGCAGAGGCGTCTGTTCGCTGGGAAGCTTATACAGCTCCTTTGGCGTCCGTTTCAACTTTTGCTCAAGGGGAGACGCGGTGTCCGGCGCACTGTTATCCATTGGCGCCACCACCGGAGTATTGGTAGCCGAGTTCTGTTCCTCGGAGATGGTGTTCATGTATCCGTTCGACCGGTGGCTGTACTCTTGGATCAGATTGTGAGGCAGGGACGAATCCAGCAGCTTGTCAATGTAGATGTACTGCGTGACGAGGAAGTTGTTCCGCTCGTAATACTTTCTTATCGGCTTCTTCATTCGTTTGAGCTCCTCCTCCGTCTTGAAATACTTGTGCCAGTGGTATCGGGGGTTGCTCTGCCCTATCAATCGCATGCTGCGCATCTGCGGCGTCATGAGAATCTCCGGCCCGAGACTCATGCGCCTGGGATCGACTTCGGAGGGAGCGCCGGTCCGTCGCCGGGGTGTCGACATGGCCTCGAGGTCGTCGTCATGCCAATGCTCTTCATCTTCGTTGGAGTGGTGGCTGTGGATCGAGCCCCTTCTGGTTACTGGCCGACGCGGCAGCGTGAAGAGGGACGCGCTCGAGCGGCTTTGGATCAGAGTTGGCAGGCGCTGTCCCCGCGTCGACAGGGAGCTGGGCTCTTCGCTCAGAGGAATGAAGCTCGACAGCGCGCCCAGCTGATAGTGAGACCGTCGGGGGGTATTGGCAATGTCCATCTTCGCGGACGGACGGGGAATCCTACCGGCGGCGCGTACGGCGGGATGTGTCGGACTTGCTGCAGAGGAGCTGGCGAGCCCAGCAAACTCAGCCGACCTCGTCAAGATACATGGTTGGGAGCTTTGCGCAGATGCAGAGCGGAAGAGGAATACCAAGACTCCGGGAGCAAGCAAGGTGGGAATCCCATGAAAATTATCCCCAACAAGCAGCAGCGGCGCATCTCAGATGACGCACGTTCCCAAAACCACGTCCCCAGCACCGCGACGACTAGTACCGACTGTGTAGTAGCGCAGCAGGTGAATCCCACTTGGTGAGAACTCTAGATCCAGCTCATTCTCTTGAACCTTCCTCAAGTCCCTCAAGATACCGAGTTCCAAGCCTCGAGCCCGTCTTCTGCTGTAGATACGCAGGCCACTCCTTGGGCGAAATAGCTATCGATATCCAGCTTCTGGAGTCCGCGAATCTCTGGCAACGCCTTGCCAACTTGAACTCCCGTTTCGTTAGAAGAAGCCTACAGTGCAGTCCTCTGTTCGATGCAGAGGAACCAGTGTAACAATATGCTGTGTCCGGCCGGAGACGTCACCTAGAATCTGCCTGCTTTTGAGTGAGATCATCCTCCCAGGTCGGGGCGCACCATGGCCAGATTGCAGCATCTTGGACGACTTGAAGAAAGCTCAGCTCGTATCACCTCCATTATTCATTAATGTTAGATAGTCTAGCTTCAGCAAAATATGCGCATCTAAAGTCAATCTCACGCTTCCTGCCTGGCTCTTGACGATCTGGAGATCCAGCAGTGTATGTCCATGATGCTATTTGTCTCCGCGCACTTCCATTCATTCTATCGTAAATCTTAGACTGGCGGTTTTCATAAACGCCGTCTGTCGCATTGCGTACGTTCATGATATCCTGAGGTAAGCAGATAATATCCACATAAAATCCAACTTATATGTACAGCAGGTAGAGGCCTGTTGATATTGCCGCACCAAAAGTCGTCAAGATCATCGTGGAGAGGCGGAAGACACCTCCACTTGTGGCGCTTGCTGTTGCACTGCTGCGTGTGCTTGTCGCTGCGTTTGACTGGGCTGACCCATCGCCCGACGAGGACGACGAGCCTGATGACGAGCTACCTGACGTGCTAGTGGGAGCCGGTTGACTCGTGGCAACAGGTGTAGTGACCGGCCGCGCGTCGGGAGTGCTGGCCGCAAGGGCGGAGCAGGCACTTGGGTTGGCTTGAAGCCGACCGATGGGCGCTCCAATGTTGGCAACCACAGCCTGTGTATCTCGAACAACAACACTGACGCGGCCGTCGTTGCCAATCCTGACTGAAGAGACAGTGTCGTTAACGAGTGTAGGTGTGCCATCTCCGCTTTCCTCGTAGCTGACACCGTTCCACGTTGTTCCGTGCTTCGCATCGGCACCGTCATTCGTCAGATAGTGCAAGTACAAGTCCTGTCCTGCAAATTGCGTCGGCAGCGACAAATCCCAGGTCAAGCTTGGCTTGTTGGCCATCGAGACATTGGCAGGATTGGAATTGATGAGGACGATGGAGGCGAGGGTCCCAGCTTGGTAGACCGAGTACGCAGCAATCCGTCCTCCATATTCAGCCGGAGGATTGGGTATGATATAGCCACCGATTTGGGCCTGGCAAGTTGGTCCGATCAATTGGTCGAATGCGGCGAAGGCATAGTAATTTGGTCGTACGAAGGGCTGGTTTCCATAGTACTCGATCGGCTGCCACGCACTAGCGTTGCTGTTATCGGTCATATGCATTTGGACCGAAGTAATATTGAGCGTGGCTGCATATAGGAAGAAATTGAGAGACCACAGGGCCGCCCCGAAAATGTCGGTAACATCAGCCAGCCCAATTGGCCCAACGACCCCCATCTCCCGGAGAGCATATGGGTACCCCGTTGCTTCTGCTTGCTGGATCTGCGAAACCCAAGCCGCGAATTGGTCGTTAGTGGTGGATAGGGTCATGAACGAATATGCGGTTATAGGGTAAGTCGAGACTCCAATGTAGTAGTAGTAATCGTGCTGATTCCAGCTGGCAATGTACGGGTGTGTAGACCCGTTCGCCTTGACAGCAATGCCGTACTGGTCCAGGTCTTGAATCTGGAAAGATGTGCCGATAGTGGAAGCTGTTGCGCCTGGTTCGAAAAAGTTGCTGGGCAGATTATTCGGCCTGAGGACTTGTTCGTAAACGGCTTCCGCCCTGTCCAACCATTCTTGTGTATAGACCTGACCGCCCCATGATCCTGTTCGGAAACCATTTTGGAGATACAGATCGGGCTCGTTCCCAATCTCAAACGAGACCAGGTTGACGTCGGACAACCGGTTCACGGCCTGGGTCGCCATGGTGGTGATCTGCTCGATATAGTCTGACTCGGAGTATGCCAGGTTCAGTCCGAAGGTAATGGGAGTATTGCTGGGAAAGCGATTGATCACCTCGAAAAACCTAGGGCCAATGATCATCGAATCAGTGGCATATGCTCCCTGACCAACCGGGTCGGGGTTTGGCTCCCAGCGATAGTCATCTTGCGAATCTTGGTAGATGAAGTAGTCTTGGGTGTTTCCTCCAATGCGCAGATGCGGCGGCGTCCCCGTGTAGTTCGCCAAATTCTCGAGGAGGTTTTTCGTGAGTTGGTTTTCCTCGCTCCCTCCCGTGAAGGAGTACAGGTTGGAGGATTCGATCCCGAAGCCGGCAAACGAGGGACTGATGATTCCGGACGCGCCCGAGGTTGGCTGAGCTGTAATCGCAAGAGAAACGGTGTTCTGGGCGAGAGCGAAGGTCGAGAAGAGAGCGCCCACGAGCGGCAGATAACGAGAAGACATTGCTCAACGAGAGTATAGTATATGTTATAAGTCTCACGCGGCGAGCCAACACCAACCTCGACCTGAAGGGCAAACAACGCCAGCAACCGCACAACGACAGACAAATCTCGAGGACAAACCAGATCTATGCGAGGGAGCAACGACGGGCAAGAAAAACAAAATGAAGCAGCTGCGCAGATCTCAAAAGTTGGCAGCCGCGCGCCGCCAATACGGACTCCCAGATCTCGGAGACAGCAAGAGAGCTGCTGGTTGGTGGTGGCCGCAGTGGCAGTTCGCATGTCGCAGCTCAAGACTTTGGCATTCCCCACGGCCGCGCAATAATGCTGTAAATCGGGCCTCAGGAGCCCCGAATTGTGGGTGGTTGGGCGTTGCATTTCGTCATTGCGCACACAATGCCATGAAGACGGCTGGATTGCCATGGCAAAGAGGTTTAGCTTTGTGACTAGCAAAGAAAGATAGCGGACGAGGAGATTGTATCCCTCCAACCACGTCTCGTGTCGTGCCCACTAGTTTGAATCCTCCCCTGCGAGCGAGCCACTTCGTGTCCACAGCCAAAGTCCGATGATGCTTACGAGATCCACGACGGAGGGAAAAGTGGATGGATGGGAGATGAAAGGAGATGAAAGGGAGATGCCTCTCGAGAAGAGTTGAAACTGCGAGACACTGAGAGATACGGACAGAGCGCAGCAACCTCGGCTTGGGGCTCGTCGTCATCCCTTGCCGGAGCTCGATGCATCTCAAAGATGGCGGCGGATGTCGTGATTGCTATTTCCATCCTAAACGCGGGGTGAGAAAGCCACGACGGCTTAGGGCCTGCCGCCCGCCTCCCATACCGGCCTTCCAAGCCCTCGGCTTCGACGGTGAGACCAAGGGCGCAGCTGCTACGGAGGACTACTGTAGCTCGAGGTCATGAGGTGCGTTCCAAACCAGTAACTACCTCCGTCTCTTGAGGCTCTTACCGTTGTTCCTGGCGGCTGTCCTCGGATGCCAAATCCGCTTGTACCAATGGAATCGGGGGTCCGACCTCCCACATGTGATATGTTCGAGTCGTTGGTGCAAGGCCACCTCATCTCGTGGCGCTCTGTTATGCAGGTGAGATCACAACGGTTAAGATATCGGGCCGTCGCGGAGAGTGTCTGCAGCAAACCAATTTTCGAGACAGCATCGAGAGGCTAGACGGGTCATCTGCTCTCCAGACAGGACTCTCGGAAGCTTTCCTGTCTGGTTCCTCGGCTCCCCTGCTGTTCGTCCCTAGCGGTTAGGTGGCGAAGAGGTCTTTTGGCAGACTGGAGAGGTAGGTGGGAGGAATTATTATCCATTAGAAACACTAGCTAACAAGGAAAAAGGTCTAACGCTGTGACCGTTTGCCTCCCTTCGCGAGGTCTGCTCATCATCATGGGGCTCATTAGTGTCCTCAAGTAATATACAAAAGACCTGTGGTCATCCCAAATAGGTGATTGACCAAGGCAAGCGAGAGCTGCCATTCCTCCGCGAGCGAACGTAGAAAGTTGTGGGTATCGACTGGTGGTACAGGAATGCAAATATGGTTCTGTTGATACAGGTGCTGATAAAAGGGCCATTGAGAGAGCCAATCCATTGTACCGGACAGGGCACGGGCGGGGGCGTCTCACATGTTTGTGGAAGTTCTGAGATAAGGCTGGAAGTGTCGGGGCGCAAGCGGGTGTCCGGATTAAGGCGGTGTAATTGCGGTGAAAGGATGCCGCCGTATTGATTAGGGATATTGTTCAAAGAACCAAGGGATATTCGTATCTGCAAGGAAGCTCGGCACCTCGGATTGGGAGTGCTGCGAACTGTGGTGGGGTGTAGGCGACTACTCTGCTTTCCTGCAAGAGTGTTGTGCTTGAGAAGCGGAGGTGCCAGCGCATCGATTCGTGCATAGCCTCAGCTTTCATGCACGAATGGATCCTTCGCGCCAAGACTGCTGCCATGCTCCGTCTCGTCCTGTCTGTAAGGCGTTGTTTCTGAATCTTGGACCCTTCAACAGGTGGAGAACGCCAGTTGTACTGCATTAGACGCAGGCAGGATGTCATGTGGCCTCAATGTATGCGGCAGAGTGCAGACTCCAGTGAGGGGATGATGGGATGTCATGAGACGAGACGGTAACCGATGACAGAGCTCCTTGAAGGGTTTGCTGTCATTGAAGCTGGTGTCGACCAGAGCCGTTCTATGCAGCGTGCCTCTTGGGCAGAGCTGGAAGAGGTCGGTTGGGTGGAGGACCCGGGCAGGGAGGATATTTCGAACCGGCAGGCATCGTGATATTTGGTGTGTCGACGAGGACAGATCAAGTGTTGGTTAGGTGGAATGAGAAGAAGCTCTGGTAGTCGTGGGCCGCAATGTATGTGTCCTGACGAGTCGAGTCGAGGAACTGGGCTGATGAGATGGCTGATGTCTGGGAGCCTGCCTGCTGTGAGGGGGACCGAGTCAGATATTTATTTTTTGATACAGGCAGCCTCGCCCCCGGTACGACCGAAAATTGTTCCAGAAATGGTGACGCCCGAGCACAGTCACCCGTCCGGTTTTGACTTTCTGGCCGTGTGATGGTTTGCCTAGGCTGTGGATCCCGCTTCGTGGTTGCCGGTGGTGCCATGTTCTCATCCTTCCATGTTTGACACGCAAGATTTCAGGAGACGCCCCCTTCGCGCCCCTGGCATCTACCCCCCTGAACGGGACTAGGGCTCATAGCTTCTGCTGAAGACTCTGACTAGGCTCCCGCGCTAAAGCCTGCCGGCGCGCAAACTGACAAAGACTTGGTCCCAGCTGACCGGGACAGCCTGGGGTCGCTCGGTCGCGGCTCGCAAGGAGGAGATTATCGATGTCACCGCAATCATCAGCAGGTTTTGGAGGCCCATCATCTCCTTGTCTATGCAGCGGAACCACTTCAGTGACGATTCTCCTTTAATAATTGGAGCTTTCTATATGCCAGTTCCACCCAATCTATTCTCCCACAGAGCGGTGAGCCAGATTGACGTGCGCAAACTTTGGAGAGACTGTCACTCACTCCCTTGGCGCCCAACAGCGATCGTCTCCAGCGCTGACAATGAGAATCTTCGGCTTGGCAGGGCGCCGTTAAACCCGAGCAGAACGAGCAACTACCGAATCCCAGGCTGCGGTATGTCACTCCTTCGGCTGCATGTCGTCGGAAACGTCGAACGTGAGGTTGCTGGTCTTGTTCCTACCTCTGGTCCGGTTTCACACTGCCGGAGCCGCATCCATTGGGAGCGAGAGCAAACGTGGCCCGAAAAGCTGTCGTGATGGTGTGCCGCCCACCAATGATAAAGCCGTGAACGACAACTCGGGTACCGCTATTCTAAGATTCTGGATACTCGATGAAGTATTGTTGGTAAGCGGTTGGCCTCGTGATCGGGTGCAAGCTTGAAATCGTCGTCCCCGGTCTCCCGCCATACCGCTTTGTGCCTGTCAGATGAACTGCAATTGGCGCTTTCACCTCTGCAGCAGCCGAAGCACGTTTCTTGAAGATGGCAAATACGGGCTTGCTCGGATGGGCAGAAGGAACTCCGTGGATTGATTTGTCGGACACACAGAGTTAGTTTGCACGGCACGGCACCAGACTTTCGGCTCCTGCTCCGTTGCTATACTACCAACTCTGGTACCGACAGCAGCGCCGCTGATTCGTGGATATAACTGCTTTCCCAGGAACTGCCTGTTCCAAACAACCCTCACAGCCCTTGGAAGAGGGGTTTCTTCAGACGCTGCGATCGCTACTCGTACTGTCTTTTTGCAAATGCCTCGCTTAGGATATGTCACGCGGATACATTGTTTCAGATGGCGGCCAAGCGAGCGCTTGGATTGGACATAACCAGCTCACCGGTCTACAAGGCCAAGCGAACGAGTCACAAAAGTGACATGGCCCTTTGGGACAGAAGCAGACACCCTCGTGGATGAAGAACCCACCAGTGATAGTCAGTCGCAAACCATCGCACAATGGGTGGATTATGCAGTCATAGGCAATCCACTTCTCCAAACGGTTGTTTCAAAGGGATGCTGGTGTTCGGATCATCTGCGGCTCAAGCTCTGATCTTCAAGGCCGCGTATCGCCCGCTGGGTGGTGGTCAGCGACGGGTTCCTGAAGATCCATCCGTCTTCGGCTTGCCCCCCCCTGGAACCGTCATGGCCTTTTGCCACCCCCCGACTGTCAACGACTCGAGTACACAAGTACTCGTACTCGAACCCATAGTTGAAGCGGGATCTTCCTGAATGGTGTGTTTCAGGTCTGCTCCTGAACGACAATTTGCGCACACACTTGATGTGACTTTCTTTCCGTCGCAATCGGGAAAAGGACTTTTCAGGCTCTTGTGCGTCTAACGTCACGATGGGCGGCGCGACACGCAACTGCCCTCGTCACACTTCACCAAGGGGCTGCGGCATTCTACGGAGTACCCATCCCGCGGGTCGGTCACCCTTCTAGCGAGCTGAACTATTTTTTGGCCAGCGATTCTAAAACGCTACCGTCTAGCGGTTACCCGCTGCTTCGCCCTAGCACCACGCCTTCGAAATCGCAAGCTGCCAAGTCAGCTGAGATTGAGTGGTGGCTTCCTGCCGGACATTCCGACTGTCCCAAAGTTGGAAGGCCATCCGATTATTTTGGTGGCTGGAACCCGCTAGTCTGAAGCGCCTCCTCGGCTGGCTGTGTGCCTCATTTCTCGAATTCTGATCGGGTTCCATGCAGCTGCCGTTTCGCAACTAGCCTGTGCAATTTGGAGATGAGAAATCACAAGTGAAGGGTCCCAGGGTACGAGGTAAGGCGTACTCGGTAGGGTCAGGGTAAATGCCGTAGTAGCCTTGAATCAGTCGTTGTGTAACAGAGCCCATCCGACCGTCGTGCGTTTGACTCAGCAACCAGTCCCTGGCGGAAGCGGAAACGCACTGTACGGTGTAGAACAAGAGAGACTCCCGCTGACTCATGGCGACGGAGTATCTGACTGCATGCAAAAGGTGGTTTCTCGCACTTCAGAAGCTTCTAAAAGTAGCACACTGATCCCACAGTGTGGCAGTGAGGCTGTTCCGGAAAGTGAGCCAATGACATTTGCGCTACAGTGCAGACATCGAACTGGGAAGCTCTACACAGTCCTCATCCGGAAAGAGGTCATACAATGCGACATATTGCCCGGCCCTGTCTTTCGCCTGGCCTCATATTTCGCCTGCCACATCCTGTTCCTGCGACCTGTTACGAGGTGGAACGGGTCTCGCCGCAGGAGAGAATGGCTCATGGCTTGCCCCGTGCTCCGTACCTCCATGCATCATGCAGGGTCCGAGCCGGCAGGGTAAAACGGGGGCAGCCACAACCACGTGGAAATTGCGCGAACAGACGCCACAGCATGCACTGTTGTCCAATTTCGGCCACACTTGGCACTTCCTGATGCAAGTCATGTTGTTCTAGAACTGAGACTGCGCGTGTCTCGTACCACATGAGGCGCCCGAGGAAGGTTGTTCTCGTAGCGGCCGGCCGTCAGCATACCCGTGCCATTTCGTATGGTTTTGCCCAGCAGCGAGTCGCTTGGTGAAGCAAGGGTCAAGGCCAAGCCCTGATTTCCAGCCATGTTGCTGCCCTTGACAATGAGTGTTAGAGATGCCGTCTCTGCAATTCCCATGCCGCAGCATGGTTTCGGCGCAATGCTCGAACACGAGAAGTTTCTCATACTCCGTACGAGTGTCGCGTTTGCGGCTGAAATCACAAGTCACCATCCTTTTGCTCCTGTGTTGACTGAATCCAATCTTGCATGAGTGTCTGCGAATTTCCTTCGAATTCTGGTTGTTTCTTGCCAGCGGTGCCTCTGCGCTCAATGAAGAGGCAAAGGACACGACCCCAAATGCTGAAACCTTCATATGTGGTGTCAAAGGCGAGCCTTTTCTTGTCGTCCTGCTCATCAAAATCAACATCGCCACCTGTGCCAGGCTCCTGGTCATTGCTGTCCGAGTCTTCCACTGCAGGTATATCTCGCAGGTTGACACCTTCTTCCTCATCCTCATCTCGAACCATGATAGCGCCAGTCATCTTGTTACCGTTGTTGCTCCTCGTTGGAGTCTTTTCTTTGAAGGTCTTGTTCTTTATAATCAGGGAATGGCGAGTGTTGATTTCGGTGAGGAAGATGGAAACTTCGAAATCATCTGGAGACATCCGTTAGCGAGAACCCCAAGTCGGCCGAGGGGAGAGCTCGCCTTGTTTTACAACATCTTTGATACTCTTCTTCTTCTTGCCCTTGCCCTTTGCCCGTTCAGTTTCCTCCCGTAGCTTTGGTAGCACGTAAGGTTTGACTGCTTCAAAGATCCTCGTAAGCGCAGGGTTGTTTTCGTTCAAGAGCCAGCGTCGCTCGTCTGCTGGATTCTCCAGGAATATCCGGCACTCAAGAGCAGAGTACTTGCTAATTCGTAAATACCTTCGGATTGGCGCCATCGCCGAAGTTCAACGCGTACGTCTCTCGGTGGATGAGATGTCGGCGCGGCAAGATCGCGAAGCGCGACATACGCCAAGAGATTAGATAAGTCAAATGAAGAACTGTGGAACCAACTCTTTCATTTATTTACTGAGTAGGAGTATGAGTACACAAAGTGCGAGTCGAGGTTGAGACATTCTATGATTGCCGAGTCGCCAGAAGCACTGGGAGTTCATTTGTGGTTGTGGAACATATCTGACTGCGAATCTCGACTTTGACTCAACAACACGTTTACGGCGGTTGGTCCGGAAAACTCGCAACGCATTGCCATCTGGATCACGAGCTTTTTGAAATCAAGCTCGCTCTGATGCCATGAAAGGTGCTGGGATTATTGCTGTGGATGCAAACGGGAACATGCCTCAGCCGTTCGCGGCTGGTTTTTTGCAATGAAGATGCTGTGGCGAACAAAATGGCCAAGGTAGGTCATCATTCTATATGGCGCAAAATCACCACGCACGGTACCTAGCACCTCATTCAACGGCATCAGGGTGGAATTCTCAACTCACCATCATGTTGTCTCTTGTCACATCCTCAGAAGGTTCCATCTCATCACGTATTGGCAGTGATGCTGACTACTGACATCCCTTCCTTCCATCGTTGGTGACCTACATCTGATAGGTGGCAGGGCCTTATGTACGTGCTGGTCTGTTCTTCCTGGATGCCCGAAAATGTTCAAGTGATTCCTGTATCGTTCCGGCTCAAATTAATAGTATAGCCATCTACGTCAATTAGCAATAGCAAGCAAGTGCTGCTCATTGGGCTTACATGTCGAGTCGATCAATCTCGATGGCAGAGAAGCCGCCGATGTTGGGTGACATGTAGCCAGGGATGCTCCTGCCGAGTTTAAATGATCTCCGAGGTGAGGATGCAAGTAGTTTTGACTGTCGCACACTTTTCCCGGTTGGAAGAGGCACCCAAGGAAATTCCGATGAAGTCCTCTCTATATTGATAATGGAAAGTTCTCAGCCAAACACGACCGGTTGGACGGTTGATTCTCTTCCCAGTTGTTTGCCCGTGGGTCACTATCCACCAGCATTTGACCCCAGTTGTCAGTATCATAATAAGTGATGTTATGCGTAGAGCCGTGCGGCTCCAGTTGGTAGTGACATTGAGGACAACTCGTCGGATCACAGGTAAACGGAAAGGGCCTCAGGGTTAGCTACTGCTGATTTTAATGGACAGTATCTCTCGTAGATTTGGAGTTGTCACCATCAGTCCTAACATGATTGGTCCGGCCATTCCATTGCGCTAATGGTCATTGTTAGAGAGGAACGTCAGATTCATTCACCTCGTAGCATGAAAGCATTGATGTGGATGTCCAGCTTCAAGCGTATAGATGAGCAACAACGCCGGTCCTGTGCTTGTCCATCTTTATCGTCAGGACCCCCTGTTCAACAAACAGGCTCGGATCTCGTCTGGTTTGTCGTGGAGGACTCTTGAGGTATTTCTCTGAGGAGGCATTGCTGACAGGCCATAGGAGGCGAATTGACAGGCGGAGATGATAGGCTGGTCGTCGCCACCTTCATCAGCTGCATCAATGGGTGCAACAGCCAGACTCCCATCGCTTACGATTCGCACCACAGGACTCTGAGATACTCGTCTACCTTCAAGAGTCTGATAACATGCCGTCGACAAGCGGGATCAAGGGGGTCAACGATACTCTGGTCCCCCCTCCAGCATCAATCGCAGTACGAGAGCGTGACGGCCGCCCACTCAACACCCTATCACCACCTTGTTCACCGTTCTTGTAGAATGCAGTTCGGCCGTCGTCGTTCTCATCGCAGCGCCTGAGGGAGCTTGTTGGAATGGAAGGTTGAGCAAGCGATGAAAGCTAGCCCTCCAGTGCTGAATCGAGATAAGTCGCGTTGCCGTGCTGGATACAGACAGTTAGTATCAGGTAGTTGCCGTTCGATGTCGATACGCTCGCCAGCGATGAACTTGCACTGCGATGGACAACGATCCTCCCCGATGTCCACAACTTCATATTGTCGTCTTCCCTCTCAGTCTGTTTCCATCTCGTTGTCTACCGTGTTCGTGACCGATCCCGCCCTCCTCAATTCCTTTCAACATGGCACCTACCACACCCAAAACCCCGAACTTCTCTCGTCCTCTGGGGCCCCCCAGAGAGACTCCCCCAGAGCCAGTGCCCAAGGAGATGCACACCTCACAAAGTAAGTGTGTGTTTGGCAAACAAGAAACCAGAAGCTCACTGTTTGTCACCAGAAAACAAAAATGAATCAGAGACTTCACCTTCACCACCACCAAAAGCCGCTAGTGACACCGCCTTCTTCCCTCTGAACAAAGTGAAGCAGCTGCGGGCACTTTCCAGAGGTGATAAATCTGGACCGACATCTGAACCAGAACTTGAACCTCAAAGATCTCTGACTCGTTTACGGTAACCACAACCTCATCTTCATCTTCAATCCTTTCAACCATGGACTCACAGACATCCAGCAACGACATCGGCGCCATGGACAAGCCCATCATGGAATTCCGCCCCGAACTCTGGCCTGTCCTGGACAGAAATCGGCCAATCCTCAACCTTGACCTCTTCTGGCCGATCAAAGCTGAAGACATGGAGAATGCCGAAGAACAGAACAGCGACGGCGACCAGAAAGGCAACTTCCCATTCAAAGAACTCAAGCCTCTCGTCTCATTTCGCAACCTCCACGTCCTTCACCTTGGTGGCATGGTGAGATCTTACCAACCGATCATCTGGGAAGCCTGCTTTGTCAATCCGAACCTCACCAAACTCACACTCGAAATGGCACTAGAACCAGAAATCAGCAACGGTAAGCCTTCCTTTGCCCCCTTTGCACTCTTTCAAAGTTTGTTTGGTCAAGCTAACAAATGTCTCCCTCCCCAACACAGACTTCAAGGCGCAGTACAAGAAGATCGACAGCAACTGGGCCTACGACGGCTCAAAACCCTGCTACACTGAACCGACCGAGTACCTGGGCTCTGAAGGCTCAGGCGAACTGCACCCAGAATTCGGCTGCGGCGAGTACCTCGACCGCACCGCCATGAAACAAGCACAAGCCGCCGTGAAGGAGGAACTTCTGGCCGTGAACAAGCGCCATCTGCCCATCCAGACTCTGACACTGAGCAACTTCGCCGTCGACGCCGGTCCTTTCGTAAGTGTTTCACATGGCCACCCTCACTCTCACCTCACTTCGGCTTCGGACTAACTTTGTCTCCGCAGTTCCGCTGGTTCGACCCAGAGCGCCTCAAGGAGGTGATCTTCAAGGGCAGCTGTTGGGACGCAGGCTTCTACCTGCCCAACGAGATGCGTCGCGTGGTGTTGGTGAGCGGGCCTCAAAAGCCCAAGCCAGTAGTCGCCAGGGTTATCAAGCCCGGCGAGCTCAAGGTGGTGACCTTGAGCAAAGGGAAGGTGGTGAAGCGGGAGGACTGGGATGGGAAGAACCACCTCCCAGATCCTGAGCCCGGTGTTGGCGGTGGTGTTGGCGGTGGTGGTGGTGGTGGTGGTGGCGCTGGCGGCGGCAAGGGCCTGAAGTCAAAGGTCAGCCAGATGCTGGGGGTGGGCAAGAAGGTCACCAAGGAGTAGAGGTGTGGTGGTTGTCGTTGTCGGTGGTGTTGATACCCCGGCCGGCGTCGTCGACGTCGTTGTAGCACAGCGCGTGGGAGAGAGCGCGAGCCGCAGGCTCAAAATGACAATCACACACTGAATCAAGCACTCTCTATTCTGTTGACATGATTCCAGCTCCGGTGTTTCCCAACCGACCTGTTCAACGGGATCGATTATCTTACAACGATGACGACGACATCCTCACCGCCCATCGACGTGCTCACTATGCCTTGGCGACAGCAACATGGCCTTCGCCGCATCTAACCACGTCCCCGTCCGCACTCAATACTTCTGATACCCTCTTCCACCAGGATACCCATACCCCATGGGATTCGGACTCCTGCCCCCTCCCATCATGGGACTCCCTTGACCAGGGAAATTGGCACCTACATTCCCCATCATCGGACTCACCGGGCTGAAATGCTCAACGCTTGGAGCCATCATTTTCTGCTCACTCCGCATTCGATTCATGTCCGCTCTGTAGGCCATCACCTCACCCTGCATCTTCTCATACTTGGCATCTTCAATGAGCCTCTCGTGTTTGCCCGCCCGGCGTTGGCGGACGCAGCAGAATGCGAAAACCAAGATAGCGAGAAGGACGACGCCGCAGACGACGCCGATGATGATGTATTTTGTAGTCTGCGGGAGGCCGTTCCATTTCTGGGAGACGGTCTGAGAGGACGAAGCGGAGTTATTACCGTCGAGGGAGATGGGTTTGGTTTCACTGCAGGAAGCAACGTTAGAAGAAGAGGCAAGGAGAATATTGGGAGGGAAAGGCTTACTTGAGGACCTTAATGCTCTGCCAGCTGCCGGAGGTGTCACCGTAGACGTATTGAGTTCCGCGACTGGCGTCTGAGACACGGACGGACTTGACGGCCATGGTAAATGGGACATCATCGTAGTCTGTCTTACCACCAGCCCAGTCGATCGTGCCTTGTGGCTGTTTCGGATCGCCACCGGCCCAGATACCGAGCCGAACGTCGCAGGGAGTCTGGGGGAATTTCAGACCATTGTTCGCGTCCTCGTATTTCAGGGTGCGAATGATGTTCCCGTCAATAATCCAGTCCAGCTTTTCGGGTGACCAATCTAGCGTGTAATTGTGCCATGTATTTTGAGGGTCCTCGATAGGGTACCAGATGGCATTGCCGTAATCTGTCTGATTGCCTTTGCTGAAGAAATTGGTTTCGACGTATGAGTTGTTTCCTCCGATGAATTCCCAGTCCACCTCGTCTAGATCCTGTGACTGCAAGACCATCGAGCTCACAATACCCTGCCCTGATGCAGGCTTCATGATGATCTCAACTTGTCCGAAGAACAAGAAGAAGTTGCTCTGGACAGTGGGTGATTGGCCTTGTTGAGCGATGGTGAATTCTGCGCCGTCGTCTCCGTAGTTGATCGGTCTGGCGGTGACGTTCCATACTTTATCGGACATGGTGTTCTGGGTAAAATCGATCGTGTAGTTCGCGACGCCGAGCGCAGTGTTTGGCGGGCAATCGGTCCTCTCCAAGGGATTGCATGAGGTGAAGGTTTGGCCATAGGCCGTGGAGAGGAGAGACAGCAGGGCGACTGAAGTCGCCGTGAAGGAATACATGGTTGTGGGAGAATCTATGTCCGCTGATGCACTCGGTGGTCAGGTGTAAGTCAAATGAGAGACGAGTTTTGCTTGTCGCTACGGATGGAGGTGACTCCAGGTCCTTCCAATAATGGCCGTGCGTTGCAGTGAATGTGGTGGCGCTTGGACGCTTTGCAATTGTTTTGCTAATGACAAGAGAGAATGAGCGTGGATTGCGTCGCAGCACAGCGCGACAAGCAGTTGAAATGAGAGACAGCGGTGCAGAAAGAGCGGCTACGGGCGACACAAAGGTGTGCTCCTCGAGAAGGTCAAGGACAGGACGCGAGATGCTTCATGAGTATCTCAGCAAGCTGTTTGAGAGCTACCGAGAAGGGGTGATTGGCGTGGACCATGAAACGCGTCGTCGGCCAAATCGGTGTCTGATTTCGAAAAGGGGCGCCGCCAAGCTTAAGACCGGCCAATCATAGAACACGGCGTCGGCTGCGCCTGCCTTTGCCCTGGTCCAACCGATCTTGCCCCTTCCGCTGTTGCCGTTCAAGCCAAAACGACCTTCTGGTCAGCCTCTGCAGCCTCATGACATTGACGTCTGCGAACTTGTGGAAAGGTATTAGAGAGCCAACCTCCCTCTTGACAGCAGTACTGAGCAGAACATACTGGCCTCTTACTCTGTTCAAGATAGCACACTTGCTTGGCGTTGGTCAAAGCCAGGTCAGCATTCCAGGTGAACAGATCGACAAGGAGCAATTTGCCAGCTGCTAGTCCTCGCCTATCGCCATTGAAAATCGATGTCACCAATGTGGCTGTGTGTGCAAACCCCAATCCAGCCACGCAGCATGCCGAACGGACAATGCATCGTCAAGATACATACGTGGTACTCCGTAACCCGTTCTGAGACTAGACCCATGGATTTTTGGAGTGACAGTCAGAGTACCAGTTGTCATGGCTTTGCACAGCAACGTCGTTTTGGGAGCAGTAAAATGAATGAATCAACCTTTGATACTTGAACAACATGCCAGTTAACCCACAGGAAGACTCTTCTACAAACGAAACAGTGGCTTCCAGTCGAAAGCTCTTCGATCACTTGATCCACTACACTCTCTTCTCATGACTGCGATGTACGCAGTATACTCAGGTACTTGTCCTTCCTTCCTCGAAGCCGTCATGTCTCACCGATATTCAACTCTGACCGAGCTGAGCTTGAGAGCATGCATGCCAGTGCCACGGAAGAATCTCTCCAAGGATATATATTTCGGCCCTCCCAAAAGTCTATACATACCACCATTCCTCGCGGCTAAAGAAGCAACAAGGCCTTTGCACTCATGCCAGGGACAGTTGTCAGCATTGAAGTCCCAAGTGGTTGGATTTTTGCCCATTGATTCGCTTCGACCAGGACTGGGGTAAGTGAGGCAAGGTAGATGCCAATTTCCCTTTGCGAGAACACCACTTCCAAGCATTCGCAGCGCCTTAGAGACACGAGCTACCCGCATAGGATGTGTTAGTTCCCTAGACCCCACAGATGATGAGGAAGAGTCATCGACGCAGTCGGCCATCTGTTTCCCAAACGTTGCAGACATTGAATACAATCGCTGAGGCCGAAACTTATGAGCCTTCAAAGGCATGGACGTAGCGCAACTCCTACACCAGTGAAAGAAGGTGTTCCCAAGAGAAACCGAATTCGGCCTTAAGAGCGTTTTGTTGTCAGTAAGGCATTGTCGAACATTGTCGGGTTATTCGCTGTTTCTGATAGAGATGATGCGTACCTCATGTTTACAGCGAACAGCGGCTTGCATACGCACCATACGGGGTATGCCAGTCAGATTACCTAACATGCGACTACCAGCGACCCCTCGTGTGGGAGACCGCGGCATGTCGTCCATCTCTCTGATGGTGACCACCCCTCGTTTTATCTCGTCAAAATTCGTGCATCGTGATGTCAGGCCCGCATCGCTGCGGGTCTCATTATAAATCCACTTTTTATGACATTACAGCCTTGTCGATGTGTAATGGCAATGGCATATTGTTATGTCTTTACTTTGGATTACCTGTTCGCGCCTCGGGCCTACACTGTATCTCTTCACGCCCTTTTACTGAACTGAGCCGGACCGGACCGCACTGGACGGAGTATCATAACCCGCAGTAGGACAGTGGCTATATTTACATCACACACTATACACCACACACCACCATATCGAAACATCATATGTCATGGCTCCGACCAACCAAGCAGCCTGGCTCAACGAAGTCAAGCAGACTTTCGCGATTGGCCCCTCCGAAATCGGCAAGCCAGGCAAGGACGAGGTGCTCGTCCAGAACCACGCCATCGCCATAAACCCCGTCGACCACCTACAGCAATCTGGCGGCTACCGGGCTGGGCCCCTCCCGCGAATCTTGGGCAACGACATCGCCGGCGAGATCATCGAGGTCGGCGAAAATGTCACTCAGTTTCGCAAAGGTGACCGCGTCCTAGGGCACTGCACGGCCCTGAATACCGACGAGGCCAAACACGGTGGCTTCCAGGAATATACCGTCGTGCCGACGGTGGGGTGCGCCGCGATTCCCGAGGACATGAAATACGAGGACGCGTGCGTCTTGCCGCTCGCTATCTCTACTGCTGCGTTGGGTTTGTTTCACCAGGAGCAGCTTAGGCTGCGGCTCCCGTCCGCGGAGCAGAAAGAACCATTGAAAGGAAACGCCGACACCATATTAGTCTGGGGAGGCAGTTCGAGCGTCGGCAGTGCAGCGATCCAACTGGCCGTGGCGGCGGGGTACACGGTCATTGCGACGAGTTCACCACGAAATCACCCGCTTTGTAAGAGTCTAGGCGCGACAGAGGTTTTCGACCACGCGAGCTTGAGTATAGTTGGGGATTTGACGCGGGCGATACAGCAATCTAACTTTGCGGGGGCCTTTGACGGTGAGTCCGACTCCGTGGAATTGGGTGTGGCGGCCGACCGCTGACTTGTGGACGAATGCACAGCGATTTCCACAAGAGATACACAGCTCAACGTTGCGCAGGTGTTGGCGCAGCTTGGGGGTGGGAGCATGGCGCTCACGTTGCCTGCCACGCCGGATATTCCGGCCACCGTGGATGCGAGGATGGGTGAGTCCACTGCAATTCAGCTCCTACCTACCTGCTCATCTACCTAGTCATTAGGAGCATATGAAGATGAGCGTGAAAATGGTGCCGCGCAGCATGCTAACAATCACCGTGTCTGCTAGTTTTCGCGGTGTTCATCTTAAACCAAGACAAGGCGCTCGGCAGGGCGATATACGGCGATTTCTTGCCAGCAGCGCTCAAGGATGGAAGGATCAAGGCAGCGCCGACGGCAGACGTCGTCGGCCATGGCGTCGAGCATATCCAGGCGGCGGTGGATAAGTTGAGGGCTGGTGTGTCGGGGTCGAAGGTGGTTGTTACGCTTTGAGTACATCTCACCTTGTGAAGTGGAATGGTGCTCGTCGCCCTCGTCACTCCACTCATCGGGTTAAACTCTTCAGCGCAAATTTGGCACAATACTAGGAAGGTCGTACAGTAGAGATCAAGTGCGGTGCATTCCCGATTTTTCGTTCAGGAATTGTCAGGCTTCTTGGGCTCCGTGTCTAAAGGTGTCAAAGAACAGAAAGAAAGATGGCCACGATGGCTCAGGGGATAGACTCCCGCCGGGTAGACCTCAGCCGGAGCTAGGCCCCTCCGACCACACCGCCACGTGACTGAGTTGAAAAAGCAATTCCCGCAGACCGGCGTGACTGGGACGCAGCCAAATTTTCGAACTCCATCTCCACCATCCGCATCCGAACAACCACAGGTTACTCGATCATCACAACACATTTCAACAACAGCATCAAGACACCATTAGATCGCAAATTAACAACTACAGGAACGTCGTACAACTCAAATATATTTTTCTCACATTACGATCATCAAGACTGAATAGAAACTCATCAGCAACCATGCTGCATGCGCGTCCGGCCGCACGGGCGGTGGCGGTCTCGACAGCTTCAGCCATCAACACCATGATCTATGGCGAAGTGAGTGAATATCGAGGGAGGAGGGGCATCTTAGGTCCCATGCGGGGTAACAGTCCTGCAACCTCAGATTCTCGCCGAATGCCAGCTTCCCAGTGCTTGCCAGTCACCGCCACTGCAGCAACTTTGTTCGAATTTGCGCACGCGATTCTGGGCAGCCTCACCGAGTGCCAAAGTCAACGGGCAACTTGCGCACCCTCGATGGCCGACAAAAGGGTGTCGACTTCGGCGATGAGGTGAGTAAAGTGCTGTCGAGCGCCTCGATGAGGATGCCACGGCTCGCTTTGAGAAGCCGAGCTGCCATACCGCTGAAGGGTGAGAGATGGTGCAGTCGTGGCTGGAATCGAATCAGCTTCACGCGAGGTAAGGCGTTTACCAGCTGGGTCAAGCTTACCTGCTACACCCGCGACAACAGGATTACGATCATCGAGGCCGGTAGACGAGACGACCATGCTGTTGTGGCTGCTGCTATCGTCACCTGCACCTTGGTTGGGGTTTGAGGCCATGAGTAAGGTGGAAGGGTACCAGAGGAGGTAGATCACGATAAGATGGCGAGACAGTAATACCACAGGCAGGATAGTTGGCACGGCCAGATGAAGAGAGAAGCAATGACCGCCGGGAAACGGAAAATGCACCGGTCTTATACTCTGTTAGAGCTGAGCCAGCGGCCACCCTACGGGCAAGGTGAGAGGTAACGCCCGGGATCGATTGCAGTCCCCGTGACGCACTACATGCCGCAGACCAATGGACCGTCTGAGCAATCTGTCGGGGGCAGGTATGAGAGCATGCACGTCGATGAGTCGAGTGGTCTGGGGACGGCCTCATCGCCAGGGAGGCAGGGGTGTAAGGAACGGGATATGATTAACCTCCCCGTTCCTGCTTGCTCCTGTATATGGGTACTGATGAGTGGGTGACGCAGGTCTGATGGCTGGTGTTGTGTCAAATACTTGTGCAGTGGCATGGGCATAGTCGTGAGCTAGCGAGACTGTAATAGCGAGTACCGTGAGAGGTGGCCAACGAAAAGCCAACGCCTGAGTTGGCTGCAAAGTACCTTACCTGAGCCTTCAGCACCCTGGTCAGCCTCCCAAACCGGCCAGCGTCTCCAGCAGTAGGCTGATGACCACTCAATCGGGCACCGCTCGTGGGAGCTTCCCATTCTGGCCTAGCTTGGTCACATTGATTGTTTTGGATGAACTGTTGGACTTCGACGCGGATCCGCGAAGCCTTATGCATACCCCTTTAGCTGACATTGCAGGACCCAGACAGTCCAAGGCCGCACCGGGGTCGAAAATTTTTTGCCCTGTCGATTACGAGTCGAGCAATCAGCCACGCAGCAGGCGAGTACAGGAAAGATTTCCATGCGAACAAGTGATAGACAGCCACAACTGGCTGGCGTTACACCTTCTTCGACTAAGTGGTTCTCGCTTCTCGCTTTGGTTTTTGGTTTGGTCGCCGGGAGAAGCCGAAGTTGGAGACTGGAACAATGAACGGCCGTGCAAATATTCGAACAGGCTGCCATACATATCGTGGGCGAAGAGGATTTGTGCCAGATCACCGAGGGTCTTGCCACCCTTGCTGAACTGTATAGCCTTATATCTAGCCATAGTGGTACCAACAGCTCTATAGCCAGAGTTGAGGAGACCTACAATGAACGTAAGATGTAGACAGACTTGACTGACACTTGGAACACGACATACGGCCGGAATCTGCGAGGCTCGGGCTTCGCTGCACGTCCACCCTACCTGTCAAGTGGCGTAGTACTAGTAATCCTCTCTCAGTCCCTGCATTTCAGTCCGACCTGGCTGTAGAGCACACACATCAGGATGGGGCGAGGTTCGTGGGGGAAGTACAACCCCGGGTTCGATAGACGACCATGAATCGCTGTACGTATTATCGCACATGCTGTTCTCCTATAGCCAGATGATAGGCTTCCACAACTAAACACGCTGTCTCACGGAGGACAAGGTCAGCTCTGGTTCCTTAACCCAAGCCTTTAGCACTTCACTTGCTCGAGGTTTGGCAACGGTAGTTATCCGTGACATCGTCGGCACAAATGGTCTTCAAGGCGAACATCGTCCCGGATGCATTCGCTCGTTGGGGTAAAGATAAAGTTCATGCGTCCACTCGAACGCGTTCTCGGAAATCAGCTGAGCAAAGGTCTCTGACCGGCGACACACGCCGACCGCGTCAAGAGGAGTCTGAACTTGGTGGCTGCGCTCTGGATACCAACCTACGGCTTAAATGGCAGCGATCTCTTTGATGGCAGATACCGCACCGTCGAATATTTTTCGCCAGTCGGTGAGAAAGAGCTGGTGGTTAAGCTGTAGAGTGGTAAGTAGAAGCCCGTGACGCGGCCAGAAGTCAGGACCAAAAAGATGCCGCTTTTGGTCACGGATGGGACGATGCAACATTCTCCAAAACAGGTTTGTGTAGTTGAAGATCAAATTATTTACTTCTAGAGTAGAGATTCGACTTATTGCCCATGACGACGAGAGCGATAAGGATGTGGATTTTGAGAAATGAAGACGAAGTCAGGTGAGAGTTGAGGGCTGAGTCACGTGAATGGCTTATGCGGCCAAGCAGCCATTTTTGGATTCAATTCTGGGTGGAGACATCGATCAGGCTGAAAGCTTGCAACACCAACACCATCCCTCCACTTCTACCATCAACACCATGAATTTTGGAGAGGAGAGGGGTTTCTATGGTGAAGAGGGGCTTCAAATCCCCATGCGGGGTAACAGTCCCCAAAGCTCTCAAAATATCTACAGCGAGCGCATTAAGCTCATTTTCGAGGCAAGGTGCGGAATGTATCCGGACACGCAACTTGAACAAAGTCTGAACAAGTCCGGCTGGGTCAACGACGGATGCCCACAACCTCCACCACAGACATTATGGTGTCGACTTCAGCGATCAGACATGTCGACCGCTTTTTTTCTAGCAGAAAGGGCTGCCACACATCGTCCCGAGGGGTTGAGTTCACGAAGCGAAGAAGCATGACGGACGGCGAGCTCGTAACTGCGTCTCCTCAGCTTCGCGTGCCCTTAAGGTAGGATTTCTGGGAGAGGAACTGACTTTGGATGCTCGAAACACCTTCACCGCGCTCGTCAACTCCTGTGGACGATATGACCATGCTCTTGGTTCTGCTTCTGTCGCCGCCCGAGCAGGTGTTCGATTGTGTTGCCATTAGAGTCAACCGACGGGTTGCTGAGGAACTGAAGACGCTCGGAAGACGAGTCACAGGTGTTCGTAATTCAAGGGTACAAGGTGAGGCGGTGGTACCGTTTGAGGAAGAGAAGAGAAGCACAGAGCTGAGGGCCGTTGAATCACTTACTCTTATACATCTCAACACCGGCACTGGGAGCCAAGGGTTTGACGGAACGACCAGGAGCGCCTTGGTCCTCTGGAGGTCTGCCTGCCGCTGAATTGTTGACGTGCAGCGGCTAGGCTTCTCACCCTGGTCGATGTCCCTCGGTGCATCCATCTCACGGGGAGCAAGCTCAGGACTCGAAGACCAGGACTGGCACACGGCCATCCTAATTTCGAGTACGGTTTCGAGACTTGCAATCATTTGTTTGGCTTCGACAGGCCGAGAATTTTGCAATAGTCTGGAGCCTAAGATTATTTCTTATTTGATGCCGCCGTGATACTTCGCAAGCCCGCAGATATTTCTCTTGATTGGACCCAGCGGTGTCGGGATTCCGTACTTCAGTCGGCTGAAGCAACTGGTCAGGTCGAAAATCCAACCGCGAATGCAATAGATCCGGCCCAGTGAGACTGGGTTGTGAACAACCCGGGGTTGGCACTTCACAAGTCAAGAATTCCACGTGGGTGTCCAGTCTGTTCTATGATGATTGTCTTCACGCTAAATCCATCAGCCATGTTGCGTGTGCAATTATCACCTCATTCCCTGACGGTCGGATCTGTCGTTCCTCCATGCCACCATTTGCAGCCTAAAGAATCGACCAATCCACTAAGGGCTGGAAAGCCTTGAAAGAAAATGATATCAACGTGCAAGCACAGTGCTCTTAGAATTGATGTCGATTCTTATCGGTGGAGCGCAGGCGCGCAGCTACCCATTGCTGGTGCAAAGACTAGTCCAGGATACAAGGCTTTGGAACTAGGCTGTTGGCCATCAAACCACTTTTCAACAGTGGCCGCCAATTTTCACACTCCCTGCTTGTGCGGGATGCAGGGATATCCCACCTTTGATAGAAGCGACCAGTGCAATCTGATGTACCGGACCTGGCATCGGCCATACCATCTGAACGGGCAGAGTTGCCCCAGCCCCATTTGTGGAAATGGGTTCCACCTGCTATGATGTTCGTGCTTCGGCAGGAATGACTTGAGCTCCAGGTGGTTCACACCGAATGATGAAAACTTCCGATTCAAGATCGGGATCAGTTGATTGGAGGGCAAAGGAAACTTGACTGTTGTTCCTCGGAGCGGCTGAAAGGCGAAACCTCGTAGGCCTTTTTGTCCTGCGGCAACAACACTTCCTTGTGCGACTCGAAAGGGCCCCTAATTGGCTCTCACTCCGGAGGACTTACTCATGTCGCAACAGGTCAAAGGAAACGTCACCACACTAGCCTCTGTTTAGCTGGAAGTGCAACTCTCTGCGCAACGTGAGCGCGAGGTCTGACGTGGTTTGACTGAGGGATGCTGCTACGATGTACCCATACTTAGGCTATAACGATTCTTTGCTCACAACCTCAAAAGAAAACAGCTTCCTGAGTCACCCGCGTCACTGGTTGACATCTGGCAACGAGGCTGAAATCGAGGTACCCTTGGAACACGAGTGATTCTGAAATTCCGCTCAGGTATTCTACGAGAGCAAGGGGAACATCAAACGATCTTCCAGGGTTGTTGGATTCTCTTCAAGCGATGGTCGTTATTGATGTCAAGGCAAGTTGTGCTGAAGAGGAAGGGCGAAGGTGAGCGAGGATGACCTTAGGCACGGGTGAACTTCGGCCATTAGGTCTAGGAAGTGATGTGCGAAATTATGTCATTCACGCCTGGCGGCCATCCCCGCAAGTCAGATATCAGACTCGCTGTCATAGTTGTCATAGCCGTCACCGTTGTACGCGACGTGAATGATCTTGTGCGACAGCTAGAGGGATTCACATGGGACTGATATTGAAGAATGCAACAAACTTGATTTGTGACTTCTTGTTCTCATTCCGAACGTGATCTCAGCTTGACCTGAGGTGCTCTCGTGCTTACGAAAATGGCACAACCCAAGCTGCCTGAGGGGGTCTTCTCGTTCCTCGACACTGACCTGTACAAGCTGACTATGCAGTGCGCGGTCCTAAAGTACTTCCCTTCCGTCGATGTCGAGTACAAATTCACGAACCGCACGCCTCAGATGCGGTTGAACCGAGAAGCCTTTGTATGGCTGGAAAAACAAGTCCGCAAGCTGGCGAATATTAGACTTGAGCAGCAAGAGTTGCAGTTCCTGCGAAACCATTGCCCATACCTGAGCGCAGACTACCTAGACTATCTACAAAAGTTCCAATTGCGACCCGAGGAACAAGTCCACCTCAAGTTCAATCAAATCGATGGCAGTTTGTATGGCGATCTGGAGATCAGTGTTACTGGCCTCTGGGTTGAGACCATGCTATACGAAATCCCTCTTCTTGCCTTGACGAGCGAAGCATACTTCAAGTTCGTTGACAGAGATTGGGATCATGACGGACAGGAAGAGCAAGCATACGAGAAAGGTGTACGATTGCTGAGCGCAGGCTGCGTGGTCTCGGAGTTCGGATCCAGAAGGAGACGTGACTTTCACACCCAAGATGTGGTTATCCAGGGACTGGTAAGAGCATCAAAGGAGAATGACCTTCCCGGAAAATTATCGGGTTCAAGCAATGTGTACTTTGCAATGAAGCATGGCATTGCTCCTGTTGGGACAGTAGCCCATGAGTGGTACATGGGTATCGCCGCGCTTACCAATGACTATGAGCATGCAAATGAGAACGGATTACGATATTGGCTCGACTGCTTCGGCAAGGGAGTCCTGGGCATAGCTCTTACCGATACATTCGGCACGGCGGACTTCTTCAAAGCATTCAAGAAGAGAGTACCCGCCCGAACTTCAGCCTCGCAGGACGCAACAATGGAATATAACGACGAAGGGAACCCGTCGGACAAGCAGCCTACATATGCTGAGGTGTTTACGGGAATCAGGCAAGATTCTGGAGATCCGAAACAGTACATCAAGGATGCCGACGACTTCTTCAAGTCCATCGGGGTGACTGAGAAAAGTATCGTATTCTCAGACGCACTCAATGTCGAAAAGTGCATAGAATACAGGAAGCTGGCGCAAGATTATGGCTTCAAGCCCTCTTTTGGCGTGGGTACATTCTTCACGAATGACTACCACAGAAAGTCCGACCCGCAGATCCAGTCGAAACCACTCAATATCGTCATCAAACTCTCGAAAGCTGGTGGGAGACCGGCAATCAAGATCTCAGACAACATCGGAAAGAACACAGGTGATTCAGCAACTGTGCAAGAGGTCAAACAAAGGCTAGGCTACACGGAACACGCGTGGAAAGAAGGTGATGAAGCGAAGAGATGGTGATAAATCGGGCCACCCATCTCTGATGGTGTCTTCAATGTCGCAGCCTTGCGGCCCCTGACACGTCGGTGGGTCTGCTGGATCGAGGCTCTTTCACCTTTGTGGGGAGGGAGCGGAGGAGGCTGCCATAGCTCGGCGATTATTGGCGCCGTCGAGTTGCTTGTTTCGAAGATTCGCGCACAGCTTTGAAGAACGATTTCAGGCAGCATGAATAAAGAATGTTGGTGCCTATGATGGAAGTCTCAACTTGCGTGCAACGCCACGCTGCTCCCGAGATCCGCATGAGATCCGCATCTCAGACATTGCCGTAGAGGACGTCGATAATGTGTGTCGGTGAAATAACATTCATTTTTACGAGTAACGGTGGGGTTGGGGTTCGGAGATGTGACATTTGACTGACATGGGCAAAAAGCCAAGCAGCTGCTGTAACGATGTCTAGTGTGACGATCCCACGCGCAAGTCATCGCATATCTGAGGCATATTTGGCAACACTGGTGAAGTAAGAAGGTGCTCGACGTGCTAAATAAGATTGAGGGTGGATGATTGGGTGTGGGAGGCGACTCAGGCCTCTAGCGAGGCATGGTTTGTCAGGAGTGGTTACAGGCTGTTAGCTGGTTGTTGAGCATTCCTTTAAATTATCTCAGCCGGCCCTGTCGGAAAAGGGAAGGCAGAAAGAGGACAAGCGCTGACCGACATGAACATCCGGTTCGATGAACGTGATCGCAGTATGCACGCTGTCGACCCTTCTCTGGGCAGCGACATGAGCTGCTCTTCCAGAAGCTGCCTGCGGACGTAAACTTCTGTAGCGCTCGGTGTGTGCGAGTAACCGAGTGCACAGCCATTCTCGTCCGAGGCGTGCCGCCAATGGCTATTCAGGTGCTGCCTCAGGTATATTTCGGTCTAGCTGCGGCGTGGAAGAGCTGCCCAGACATTTTGCTTGAGCCTGGAAGGCCCCTAGATTTCTGGCCAGGGCCCACAGCATCCCTCGCAAGTCGCGCCGCTGGCCGCTACGCTATTTCCCAACTCCGTCCCGAGCTGATCAGCTTTCACTGGGTCGCAGCCGTGATCACTCAGCCCGCCTTCACTTCTTTCTTAGCAACACCAAGTCCTTTCTTCTTTCAGCACCGTTTCTATTCAGCTGCTTAGAACTCATCCTGCTCCTCTATTTCTTTCCTTGCATTTCTTTCGACAACTGTGGTCGCGCACTCTATTGAAGTACGCGTAAACACTGTCGACATCCAGGCCATCGGACTGGCCCTTGTTGCACTTCGAGGAATTCTCTCCTGTCCCAAGGTTCTCGATCAACGTACCTTTAATATCCGGTTCATTATTCTGTCATCATGAGTGTACGTTCTCTCGGCTTCAATGGAAGCTCGCCTTGGTCGCCCGATCATGCCTTCCCAACCCCTGAAACGCGGTGTCGTTGCACATCGCAGCTATTCCGCCGCACTCGTGTTAGGAGCACCCGCTGACATGCACCGCAGTACAACCAGGGCACCCAGGGCGGCCAAGGTTACGGCAACTACAATCCTTACGGAGAAGCGGGCAACCCCTACGATCAACGCTACGAGAATGGAGCCTACGGCAATCAAGGGTCTTACAGCGACCGACCTGACCCTCAACAACAGGGGAGTGGCTACCCTCAAGATAACCAACGGCAGGGCGGATATGGTACACACCCCTAGTATTGCAAGGCTACGCGTACCGGCTAACCCGCTCCAGAAATGACCAACATGAACGGCGCCGACCCGAACCGTATCCTGAACGAATGTCGAGCCGTCGACCAGGCCATTGACGAGATCGAAGCAGATCTTCAGCGCCTGAAGGGTCTCCAATCACGGTATCTAGCCGACACGAACACCTCCGCTCAGTCGCCTCTACGCTTGGAGGTAGACAGGACTGGAGAAAATATCATGACAAAGTACCGGGGCCTGGTCAGCCGGGTCAAGAACATCAAACAGCAACCGGAATCCGGTAACCCGCGCAATGCCCCTCAAGTCGGCAAGGTCGACCGAAGACTCAAGACAGCTATCAACCAGTATCAGCAAGTTGAACGCGAATTCCGAAAGGCGTCTCAGGACCAGATGGCCAGACAATATCGAATCGTCCGTCCAGATGCGTCAGACGCCGAAGTCCGCGAAGCTGTCGAGGACCCCAACAACCAACAGATCTTCTCATCCGCATTGATTCAGAGCGATCGTCGCGGTGAAGCACAAACTGTCGCAAGAAACGTCTCTCAACGTCACGAAGACATCCAGAAGATTGAGCGACAGATGATTGAGTTGGCCCAGCTATTCCAAGATCTCGAAGCATTGGTGGTGCAACAAGAGCCTGCAGTCACACAGATCGAACAACGAGGAGAGGAGGTCACAGAGCACGTCGCCAAAGCCAACACGGAGCTCGAAGGTGCAGTTGTCAAGGCGCGCGCTGCTCGTCGCAAGAAGTGGATATGCTTGGGCATCGTTGGTGAGTATCGTGCGCTTCCTTCTGACGGCGGTATGCTAACAGCCATGTAGTCCTCATCATCCTCATTATCGTGGCGATCGTCGTTGCAGTTGTCGAAACGAGATAGAATTCCGGCGGCAACAATAATCTTACGTCAAATCAACCTACGAAACGCACCACGGCTATTCCACGGGATTGCCCTTCTCTTCGATTTGGCGATTGCTCTAAAATCGGTTCCTCATCCGACAAGCTGTCTGAAAGCGAGGGACAGTAGTGAGGCGAAGCAGACCACACACAGCAGCCACTTCTCTTTTCTGGATTAGGGTGCCGCGGCGGCTCCCAAATTAGGGTTCCCCAGGGTTTCGTGAGAAGTCGGCCAGGCCGGGATTGGCGGCAAAGGGAAGGGGAAATCTCATATGTCCAGAAAAAGCCGGCACATAGCGTTTCCTTTTGTTCTGTTACGGTCTGTCCACTGTTGGACAGATGTGGCTGGGATGGCTGATCGATTGGGTGCGTGACTCCATGTACAGCATCAAGGCCTACTCGAGATACAAGCACTTACACGCTAATAATCCTTTGAAATATGGCACCATTTCTGAACTTGGCCCTTTTACAATGCACGTTGGACGTTGGACGCACCTGAGCATGGCCAACATGTGACGGACTCGAGAATATTCATCCCCCCTGACGCGAATGCTTTGACCCCTTTCGCCGACTGGCTGACCGAACCCTAGCCGGCGAGATGGGTGATATAATAGTGTACAATATGTCACAAGTTACGCGGGCTAGAATATGAACCTCCCACTTGCAGCACGGCACTCCAGCCGAGCCTAGCTTCGCACCATCTATGTACTGTACGTATCCGCAAACCAACCGTCGTATAAGTAAGTACCCGCGCAGGTTCAAAGCCGGGCCATCGCGATCGCGATCACGACCCGGTCGGCTGATTCCGGCGTGCCCTCTCGCGCTCCACCTCCTCGGGCGTCTTGGTGCGCAGTTGTAGCGCGTGGATGCCTCCCTCGCGTTCGAGTTCGTCCTTCAAAAGCGCGTAGATCATGCGGTGCCGGGCGGGTTGTGGTTTAGCGGCGAAGGACGGGGACGTTATGTCGAGGCTGGAGAAGAGAGAGAGAGAGAGATTAGGGACTCTGACCCTTGGAATTCGAGGCTGGAAGCAGGGAGGGAGAGAGAGAGGTCGATATGTATGTGTGTATGTAGCTCGATTGAGCATCCACGCATCCACGCATCCACGCATCCGCGCATGGCTTGGCTTGGTTTGGGAATGGAGAGACGGTGGGCCCATTTTCCGCTGGGTTCAATCCCATCCCATCCGTTCCATTGGTGTGGAAGAGGATAGAGTAGAGTAGAGCAGAGCAGGGCTGAGTGAGTGGGCTGAGTGGGCTGGACGTGGACAGAACAGAACAGAAGAATGGATCTGATAGGAAAAGAAGGAACCCACTAGAAATGCGTCTCCTTCGACGTCGATCCCACCATCGCCTTGTGATGCGAATGCAGATGTGAGTCGTTGCGGATCGTTAGATCCGTCGGGTTAAGTGCGTCGGTGACCTGCAGGACGCGTCACAATCAGCATTCTCGCCCTCTTATTCTCCCTTGTTCTGCGAATAAAGCGCTTCCAGTAAAGACATAGACAGCGCGGCGCTACTGCGAGAGGTCCTGTCCAGGGGGATCATGGCTCGATGGCCGATCCCGTACAGTATGCACTTCTTGATTCTTTGATCATTGCCTCTCGATTCTTGACTCTTGAGTCTGTCCTCGTAGTGTCTCGAGGATCACGGGGCCCCAGGGAATCAACCATAGATGCGGCCCTCTTTCGGATGACTATCCCAGACTTCTCGCGCGAGCGCTATTCTTCAAACAGACACGCAGTCATGATGAGGGAGGAGACTTACTTTTCTGCGGATCGTGTCCTCTAGGGGTGTACTTGATGTGCTGGCCATCCTGATCGTAGGGCCAAATGCGCGACGGATTGTGACTCCAATGGTCACATAACGGGTCATTTGGAGCTTGTGGAGGGGGTACAGTACCTGGGGGTGTAGGAGGTAAGAAGTAGGATAGCACGGAGTATGTAGGATGTGTGCGCTATGGTTAATTGCGAAGTTGTGTCGCTCGGCAGAACACGGCGACGGTTGAAGTTCGGTAGAATTCCGACGTCGGCACCGCGGAGAGCAGGCACGCAGGATACAGATAGATGTTGGTTTTTGATAAGATCTTGACATTGAGCAAACGCAAACTATGCCATCCTCCCGCATCCGATACATTGGGACTTCCTAGCCAGGGGATGGAACCTTCCTTCCCGACGGTATCTGCAGACGAGAACGACCCCGAGTGCTGGAAGGTGTGGCGCAAAGGAAGCGTGATGCGCCTGTTCACCAACCGCGGGATTGTTTCCTATCGCTTCTGCACCTTGCTTGCATTGCAGTCATCTCCTTACACACCCCCTTGCTTTGGAACTGTGCCTCGCGCAGAAGAGTCACGCAGAAGAGTCATCATAGGCTGAAGGCTTTTCCTTCGTAGGAATGAGAGTAAGACCATCATCGCCAGGAACTTCGGGGCGCCGGGGTAGCCCACGGCTTTCTTCGTTCAGTGCGAACTTTGTCCCTAGGGAGCCTAGGTTCTTGAACCCATGTGACCGTAACATATCGGTCAGGTCGTAGAAGTATGAGTCGATTTCGTCAAATGTGTACTGCTTGCTGGGATCTTGGTTGACATTGCCGCCCTGAGTTCCACGCCGACATACATCATACGCCTCGCACCACGAGGGCCAGAACGACTTTTCCACTTCCTCGATTTCGTCCCGGGGCAGGGTAGATTCAGTCAACAAGCCAAAATGATCTCGGAAGGTCGAAAGGTGGAAAAGGGCTATGTCAATGCTTGTCGAGATCTGCGTAAACTTCAGATCCGGGTCAGGCAGAAGCGTATCTGTGCCAGGCATCACCGGATCTATAACAGGTATCACCAGATCTGTACCAGGCATCAGCGACGGGCCTCAGTAAGCAGCCATTGACACCTACCTCTGCAATAGTACGGATCCAAGGTGTTCAGTGCGTGGCGCGCTTTCAAGTGCCGACAGGTCCACTTCATCCTGTCGATCCAGCTTTCTCCATGCTCGAACTGGGTTTCCGGCTCCAGCGCAAATGCTTGCTCTTTCAGCAGAATCCTCATCTGCACTCGTCGGTGTCGTGAAAAAAGTTGCGGATACCGCATGTCGAGTGTTGATACCAAGCTCTCAAAACCTTCTCTACCACCACTTATATTATCAATCCACCGATCTGGGCCATCCTGTGGGAGACGATAGAGCCTGCAGTTGCGGTCCCCTATGGCCAAATCTCGACACAAAGCTGCTGAGTCCCCTGGTGTAGTAAATTCTGCGAGATTTGCCTCTCTGCAGGCGCTTGGAAACTTCAAACTTAGTTGACGTAGCAGATATGCGCCGTTAACAGTGGAGATGATACTACTAAAGGCGGGCCACACGAAGCGATCCGAGTCTTCGATGTACCTTCTGAACCCCTCCATAGTGTCGGAACAAGCGTTCATATCAGTGCTCCTCACAACCACCAATTGCTGAAACAAATCAGCACCGTGGTGCAGAAAGCATTTGACTGTTGCCATAGTTTGGGCTTGCATGGCTTGGTCCTTGAATTCGGCAGGTTTGTCCTGCTCAGTCTCCATGAAGCATATCACAAATTGATGCCATAGACTGTACTGGGAGCCGTCCCTGGAACAGAAGACGTCGGTTGCATTTGGATTGGCACCAGCGCTAAGCAAGACTTGCACTAATCGGATGTCTGCTTCCGTATAAGACTCCTTGCGGCACAGCTCGTAGAGAAGATAGGTTGCAAACTCCCTGTCTCCCGGGCCGTTGCGAAGAATTGTTGTAGCGAGGGCGCTTGACGTGACGTACCTCATTACCATCCCCCAAAAATCGATCGGACCGAGCAGATCGGTTATCGCCAGGTACCAATTGCGCCGGCAGGCCTGGTTAATGAACTTGTCCCATCTAGGTATCAACTTCTGAGAGTAGATAATCTCGATATGTTGTAACAGCTTGTACTGGAACTCCACAACCTGTTCGTCTGCATCGCTTTTGTCTAGATCCAATATAAGATCGACTATTTTGCATAGCTCGTGATACTCAAACGATTGCCAAGATCTAAGATATTCAAAACCCGGAGGATGATAAATGCCGCAGATGCGAGTTGCCAAACGGGCCCGCAACAGTCTTTCGGCAATATCTGGTTCGGACAAGGGGTGCGTTTTCATAATCGCCTGCCCGGCGGATTTCTCCAGAAGAAAATCTCTTGCAGTGCGATGAAAGAACTGCACTGCCCCTAGGCTCTTGAGAGTCCTCAACAATCGGGAAGTCTCATCAACACCGTCAGTGTCTGTCTCCGATTCTGTCGTCAAATATTTTGGGTCTGCTTCGCCTTCCTTGTATTGCCAAAAATTGGTTGACTCCTGAGGGCCTATTTCGAGGAGCCCAGCGCATCGAGTCTGCAACAAGGACTTCATTTGGGAGGATGCTTTGTAGAGCCTCTCTATAACGGCACCAGCCTTTGCCATATCCGAGGCCACCTCGCACAGATCTTCATCCGTTGCGAGTACGAAATCAAGCAATGATAGGGGGAAATGAGCGTGAAAGCTGAAAAAGAGCGCGGCTTGTCTGCGATAGGTCGGCAGGTCTTCGTCTCCATTAAGTGATCGCCACATATGCTCGTAAAGAGTTTCCATCTTCGCAGGGAGGAGTTCTAGCCGCTCCATCAGAACTTCGTAGCTGTCTGAATGTAATGAGCCTTGCCGAAGGCTCTTTGTAACGAGATATACCCACAAGAACACTCCGTCGGCCTTGCACGCTATTTGCTCCACAAAATTGTCAACCTCTGCGGAGCTCCAAAGGGGAAAGGCAGGGCGCAGCCTATCAGTGATGTACTGGCTCATATCCCGGGAGGTCATGTCTTGCAATCGCAGCTGTGGAAGGTGGCCCAGCTCGAGCTCCAGTTGTCGTTCTGGTCGGCTTGAAAGGCAGATCTTGACGTTGCAACTTTTGGTAAGGGAGTGCAGCAGATTGAGCAAGGCCTTGACATCCTCGTCCCTGTCAAACTCGTCCAGTCCGTCAAGGAACACGGCGATGTGCCCGTCAAACGTTGAGAACATCTTAGGGATCAAATTGATTAGATCCACCTGAGACCAATCTTCTGATGTATCTCGACTGCTGAGATGAGGTTCTGTTCTCAGAAAATCGGTGACGATGCCAGGTTGAATAGAGTCGAGTTGATACAAGAGCGCACAGAGAGCGCAGCCTTCAGACTCCGCTGCGCCTGACTGCCTGAGTTCCAGAAATACCAGCTCAGGATGATCGTTGTCTGTGATTTCGCCCATTTGTCTAACAATTTCTGCGTCTTCTCGTGCTCGGAAAGAAAATGCATCAAGGCGGATTTGCCGCTACCAGCTTTGCCATGAATCCAATACATCGTCGACGCTGACAAGAGCCAGTCAGCAAAGTTGTCCCAGGATCTTCTCATGATTGTCGTGCCCGAGTATGACGTTTCCAGGTTTCCTTCGAAAATCCGTTCATAAGTTCCAGAGTGAGCATCCGTGATTTGGTTGCGCCGCTCATTCAATTCTAGAATTCTGAAACTATTGATGAACTGCAACCTTATTCTTTCGTCCAAATCCTCTCTTTGCATGGACTCTAGCCGATTCTGAAGGTGAGACCTTGTTTCTCTATGTGCGATGTCGATGCGGCGACCGAGATGCCCAACGGTCGATCGATGAGCGTCGCGGAGTTTCCTGTTTAACGCTCCGCGACTAGATGCAGATTTAGTCGTAATGTGCTGCCTTGTCCTTCGTGCTTCGGCCTCGAACACTGCACGGTTTTGTGCAGCTTCTTGACTCGTGTGCTGTCGACCTGCCTCCGCCTCCGCTGACACCTTGACACGGGTTGATTGTGCTTCGGCTGTCACTATGTGACGAGATCTATCGCTGTGGTGCTTCGTCTCGCTACTGATGTCGTTCAAGTGTGAGAGCCCCTGGGCGACCCGTCGCGCCAGATCATCAAACCTGTCATTCGTGTGGGTCATGTTCTTCTCCGATCCACACTAGATCACTGGGATTAGTAGACATTCCAGCCACTTGGTATAGCGGCCACAACCGCCTGGGGTTCAGGAGCCAATGGTCCCCAAAGCACAGGTGAGGGAACTAGGACATGGTGGTCTCTAAACCATCCTGTCTCCGCTATGCAAGGTCGGATGATCGTAGAACGATAGGGATTGTATGAGTCATCGAAGAGACTTACGACAATCGTACGAGCAAGGCTGAATCGACAGCCTTGCGGAGTTCTTCCCATCTTCGCTGGAGGTCGTAGATCTTGCCCTTCTGCAGCACAGTCTTCACAAGCTTCTCTAAGCGTTTGGGCCGCGAGTCGGTGGTCTGTAACTTTAGAGCCTCGAGCTTCTTCTGTAAATCAGATGCCAGCCTTCGGGCTTTCTGTGATACGTCGAGCAGCTCCTTGTCATCCGCCCGGCCAGTTTGACTCGCACTCTGTGCAGTGGAAAGTCGCTGCGCCAAAGCTTGAGCGCTCCTGTCGAGCAGATTTGTGGTTGAAATCAATTCATCGTGGTCTGGGAAGGCGCCTGCCTTGTGCACTTCAGAAAGGAAGGCGCAGGTCTTTCCAGCGGCTGTGATCACGTCGAGGATGTTCAGGAGAGGGCAAGGGCTGACAGGTGGTCCATTTCTCAGGAAATGGCCAAACAAGCACCAGATGGCAGCGCACTCCTGGGATGATGAAGGTCAACGTGGTGAGGCTGAATTGATATTTGGGCTCCGAGCAAGCCTCAGGCGCCATTGCATCCGCCAATGAAATGTCAGGCGGACTTTGTGCAGTTGCCAGCCAGCCGATAAGCGATTGGTGTCGCTGAGCTGGCACTGAGCCATTGACTCCAGCATCCTCGGGCCATTAGTCGAGTTGACAGTACCTCTTCCAAGGCATATAGGGTGACGAGAATTTCGGAGCTTCAGCCCATCGTGATAGAGTCGATCGACGATTCGCGAGATGGTGGCCGTTTAGGAGACGCATAGTACCATAGCTGCAAAACGTTGAAGCGAAGGGCGACGGAACCGTAGAAGCGAGCCAAAGTATTGTCTTTCGCTCGTGCCAACCTTCCTGCCTCAACCGCGGAAGGGTTGATGCGAGCGTTCATCAGCTGTGCCCCCCCGTCGCCAGGGGACGTTCGATGAAGAATGACCCATGCGCTCGTGAAAACAGATCCGGGATGAATGAGACGATTTCTTGTGAGGAGCGAGCTACCAGCACCAGAATCTCTTGTCCTTGCTGAAGCCGAAACCACGAAGGACACTAAACGGCACGGGTTCGAACATCCACATACCGCCGCTGCTCAGGTCCTCCAGCAACATGCCGCCGGTTGCCCACATCCACAAGATCGTAAAAGCGAGATTCGAAGCCTGACGTACTGCTATTCTCTCACTGCCTAGCATCCTTTCCAGCAATGGTCCACTAAAGAATATAGAGCAGAGACTCTGACTGGGCATGCCTACCGGCTGAAGTGCGAAGAACAGGAAAGACCTCCAGGGTCGCGTGGGTCCTAGAAGTGTATAGCTTGCGCACGCATGCAATACTCCACTGATCAAGAAGACAACCACAAGGCGAATCCAGCGCCTCGCTGATGACGATTTCGATGATTTCGGACGCGCATGCGGCAGTAGACGATCCGCGAAAGCATCACCGATGCTTGCGAAGTGCATTCTGAAGATCTGATGCCATGTTTCTCCCCAGAAGCCCCTCAGTCCTTTCCGCAATACAGCGCGCGGGCTGCCCCAGAGTGGCGGAAATAGGACAGGTGATGCGTTCAGCCCAAGTACGCTAGACCCAAGAATGTTTACTTGTATTAATGCTGCGGAGGTGTATTGAAGGTCGATCGCGAGGTATGCGCCTGCCATCCCGAGTGCTAGGCGGTACGAGTAGAGGGCGAGCGGAGATGTGGCAAACGCCGATAAACGAGGCGGCCCCTCTTGCATGGTGGAGCCGAGAAAGTATGGGTCTGCAATCATGAGACATTTGACCAGGTCAATAAAGAAGTAGTCAATGAGGAAACGCGAGAAGGTACGGAAGAATGTAGCACTTCGGCTCGAACGTGCGACCCTGAGTGATTGAGGGTATGAAGGTGAGGGCGATGGGTTCCAGGACCAGTGGACGCCGCGCATGCTGGTGATGAGGTCAAGGACCCAGAACAGCCTTCGCGGCAGTGATATCGGCACAGGCTCCCAAGCGATAGGGATTGCATCTTGTTCTTGTTTGTCGTGTATATGGCCCCGTTTCGGGTCCGCAGGCTCAGTTGTCTTTGTGGCTTGGCCAATTGGGCGCAGGACCAGCCTTTTGAAGGTTCTAGGGTCGTATAAGAGCACGAAGTTGACTGCGAGTATGGTAAAGAGCGCAGAGTTCAGGCCGACGCCAATACTGCCTACCACCCCAATTGAGCGGACATGGTACAGGTTCCATATCGAGCTGATGACAATGCCTGCGAAGACTGGCAAGCGGCTCCATCTGAAGCTCGAGTCTGACATCGAAGGACAGGTTAGTAGCCACCCAAGAAGCAGAATGAGGTTCAAAGAGTCGATGCCGGAATTTGCAGGTATCACAGTGCCGGTTTGTTGGAGGGCCAAATACTGCGTGTGTACTCTTTGCTCGGCCTCCGCGTACGACATGGTGGCGACGGGTGGTCCGCGTCCACGTGTCTCTGTCTCATCGCCACATTGATCCCTCTGGACCGTGTGTAGACAGAAGATTTTGTTCCATTGTAAAGTAGAGAGCTCGACGATGCACAAGGAGTCCCTACTAAGCGCGAGCCGTAACGACTTCTGGGCTTACCTAGGCCAAGCTTTCTCGCTGCTTTTGCATTTCCGGCCGCGTCACCAAGTAACTACAGTACTTCGTGAAGGATCACGTCGAGCCTCACGGACACCTGGAGGAGGCGTCTAGTAGGCCATACCTTGAATACGGACACCGCCCAGTCTTCCCAATCTACATTGAAAGTCTGATAGCCTCATTCTATAATATTGCTGCCCGCGATCGTCCCGGTCCCAGAACGGCCATATTGTCCAAGATGACTTCTCGTCTCACCTCGCGCATGGCGAAGCTGAACCCGTTTTCCTCGAAGCCGTCGCGCAAGATTGACGACGAAGACGCCGGTGAGGTGATTGATGCCTCGACCGTTGCCGGTGGCGGCCATGCCGCCCTTGAGACCGAGGTCACCAAGCACCAACTACGAGTCAGCTCCGCTCTCAGAGAGTACCTGGTGAGCAAGGACGTCTTATCTGAGAAGGATGCCGGGCTGGACAATCCCTCCGAGTTGACCGGGCCACTACACGCTCTTGTCAACAGAGACCACATCCACGTCCCGTCATACATTACCGACAGGTCACATCCTTTGCCCGAGTACTTTATCAGCTCGAGCCACAATACCTACTTGCTTGCTCATCAACTATACGGCACGTCCTCGGCTGATGCATACAAGACAGCACTCAACACCGGCTCTCGCTGCGTTGAGATCGACGCCTGGGATAATGAAGACAACAAGGACGAACCGAAGGTCACGCACGGCTATACTCTTGTCTCTAACATCCCGTTCCGATCAGTCTGTGAGACGATCCGTGATGTTGTTGACGAGGAGGCCGCTCAGGCTGTCGGCCAGCCGGGACGTCGAGCAGCTCCAGTCCTGTTGTCGCTAGAGAACCACTGCGACGCGCATGGTCAACAACGGCTCGTTGAGATCATGAAAGAGGTGTGGGGTGACCGGCTGTTGAGCAAAGCAATCCGCAAGAAAGGCCACGGCGAGCAACAAGGCACGGGCGAACAAGTGACGCTCGAAGACCTTGGCTCCAAGATCGTCCTGATCGTCGAATACCACTTCCCCAGCGAACAAAACGACGAAGAAGAGGACGACACCGAGTCTTCCGACGAGGACGAAGAGACGGCCCAGGCCCGAAAGGCATACAATGAAAAGAAGAAAGCAGCTCCCACCATCATCGTCCCCGAACTCGCCGAGCTCGGCGTCTATGCTCAGTCTGTGAAGCCTCGCGACGACTCCTGGTTCGGCGAAGGCGGCCTGAAAGACGCACCGCACGACCACCTCGTCAACATGTCTGAGACGGGGCTCGTGGCGCACATGCCGGCCCAGTCTCCGAATATCGCCCGCCACAACGCCGCCCATCTCATGCGCGTCTACCCGAAGAGCACGCGCATCTCATCGCGGAACCTGAAACCAGTCGCATTCTGGGGCATTGGCGCGCAGATCTGCGCCCTGAATTGGCAAACCTTCGGGGCAAGCATCCAGCTCAACGAGGCCCTGTTCAGCGGCTCGGACGGCTATGTTCTCAAGCCCGCCGCTTTGAGGGCCGGTGGAGGTGGCGTCCTCAACACCGGACGCCGCAAAAGACTGCGCCTGCATGTCGGAGGCGCATGCGACGTCCCCGTGCCTGAGGGCCGCGAGGCAGACGACATCAAACCCTACCTCACCTGCACGTTATACCACCCGGATTTCCTGACCGAGGACGACATCCCCAAGCGCAAGACCGGCCACTACAAACAACACAAACTCGGCCTGGTGCACAAGTGGGCGAGTTCGCCGCCCACGGATCCCATCTGGGATGATATCCTTGAGTGGGAGTACGACGACAACGAATTGGTATTTCTCCGACTGTTGATCAAGAGTGACGACGCGTTTGCGAGGAATCCTATCCTGGTCGTCTCGGCCGTGCGACTGTCCTACGCAGTGGAGGGGTGGAGTTTTATTCGCATGCTGGACTTGAAGGGACGGGAGACGCGGTGTTCGCTGTGCGTGAGGTTTGAGGTGGTAGATTGACGGGGCCGATAATGCGATCACGATCACGACGAAATGCTGGTTACGAATGAATGATTATCGCGCGTTCCCTCAGGAGAAGAATGGTGCTCCGGGCCCAGGGCACGTCGCGGTTGAAATGCGTAGGCTAGTCAATTGCGCCACGAGCTCTACGCGCAGTCGATGGTGCTTCTTGTGTTGATAAATTCTCGCGGAAGAGTCAGATCACTCAACATGAGAGTCAAGTATGCATGCATGCACGAACAAGAAGATGGCAGCGCTTCCGGACCCTTGAATTCATGATTCATGTCCATAGCTCGTAGAACCACGCTGGGGACGCGCGGTGTCGAAGATGACTTTCTGATTCCTGAATCACGCTGCCATTCATCACAAGCAGAAACGTGCCCCGCCTGGGCCCAACAGGATCGAGGAAGCAAGGTGGTCAAGTGTGTTTCCACCGAGACTTGAGGAAGCTCTGCATTGACTGAGGTCAAATTGATGGTGTTGTGATGGAGTAATTAGGCCGGAACAGACACGCAAGCCCGGATCAGCCTCCTTAATTGCCGACTCTGAATCACAGCCTGTGTTGTCGCCACTCGTCTCGACTGTGCCACAAGTTTTGACTGCTGTAGTATTGTACCGCTGGAATTGCATGCCTTTTGACGACGGATTCCATAGGATCCGATAGGATCCGACTGCGCCTTTGAGAGGAGTTGCCTCCCGCAAGACATACGACGCCATGGCGAAGTCCTTCTCGATCTGATCAGCCGTTCCCTTAGCCAAAAACATCCTTCACCAAGACCTTCTTATTGATCTTTCCCATCGCGTTCCTGGGTATACTCTGGACAACCCTGACCTCGACAGGAATCTTATGCATAGCCAACCGATTCTTCAACGCCCTCCGCAAATCCATGATTCCCCAATCTTTACCTCCCTCTTTCCCCAGGCTGCCCTTCTCGCTCAAAACTATCACCGCCGCGACCTTTTGCCCCCACTTCTCATCCGGCAATCCCACCACGGCTGTCTCCGATATTTCTGGCAAGGAGAGCAACTCGCGCTCGATTTCGAGGGCAGAGACCTTTTCTCCACCGACTTTTATTATGTCGACGGAGAGGCGGCCGAGGATGAAGTACATTGGTCCTTTCGCCCAGGTCTGATCGCTTTGGCCTGTGCCCGGGATTGATTGCCGGATCGCGATGTCTCCTGTTTTGAACCATTTCTGTCTGTTCGTGTCGTTGTAGTCGGGGTCGACGAATTCTTTGGCCGTGGCGGTCGGGTTGCGGAAGTACTCTTTGAAGATGGTGGGACCGCGGAGTTGGATTTCTCCTTCCTTTGGGTTTCCAGTGTCTTTGTTAAATTGATCGCTCGGCGGAATGACAGTGTTGGTCTCCGTGTCCACCAGTCGGACGTCCACGCCTGGGAGAGGCCAGCCGACGCTGCCGTCAACGCGATCCTCAAACGATAGACCGCAGGACAGTGCCATGCCGACTTCAGTCATGCCGTAACGCTCTAGGAGTACGTTTCCCTCCGAGAGGGCTGTCCATGCCCGTTTGACCGGAGTTGGCAGGGCCGCAGAGCCTGAGATGTTGAGCCGGAGGTTCCGTGGGGATATTGCTGTGCACGCGGCGGATTGAAATTCTGGTGACAAGGAGGAGTGGGTAGCGAGGAGGCGATTGTAGATTGTGGGGACCGCCGTGAAGAATGTTACAGGGCGCTTTTCTTTGTCTGAGAGTTTTGATGTAGGAAGGAATGGCGTTGCGAGGCGTTTCCACACGGTATCTGGGTTGAAAGGGTATGCAAACTCGATTGCGCTGCCCGCCATAAGTGGTACGAAGAGTGCATTGATTGTGCCATGGATGTGATGGAGAGGGAGAACATGCAGGAGGAGGTCGGAGGGAGAGAATTTCCACGCTTCGATCAGAGACTGTGCTTGGGCGATCATGTTGGACAAGGACAGAACCACGCCTTTCGGCCGGTTGGTGGTTCCGGATGTGTAGAGCATGAGTCCGCCATGTTTTTCAACTGTTTCCGAGTCGAATCTGACACTCTCTTGCAATTGAGCTCCCTTATCGACCTTCGACAGGATCTTTAGCTTTGGCGTGTGGTCCCCTCCTTTGATGACTTCTTTTGCTTTCTCTCGAAACTTCTCTGTGGATAGAAACAGCAATGCTTCGCTATTCTCGAGGATATACCGCAGCTCATTGATCGGATGTGCATGTGCCAAAGGCACAGCGATTGCGTCGTGGGACAGTATTGAGAGAAAAGTCACTTTTGGGACAATGTCAACGGTTGTTCCAGTATTGATTCTTGTACTGCCTGCGCACCTACATAATCGTAGCTATTTTCTGCAAGAAATGCTATCCTCTGCCCAGTCAAAGGTCTCCCCTCCACGAATGCGGACAGCTTGTCCTTTCCTGCCGCGATATCATGGAGCAAGCTGCCATAGCTGAACTTGCGCCCAGAAGCGCCATGGATGACTGCAGACGAGGTCGGTTCGTGGTTCGCGATTGCCTCAAATATGGGCGACGAAGGCAGAGTTGACGAGCGCCTAATTTGAGGTCTCCGGAAGCTCCTGCGTGAGGATGAGGCTGAAGAAATCCTGCAGCCCTCTGTTGCTGCCGCTACGACGCTCCCTGCTGTGTATGTATGACCTCGAATTACGGGTTTTCTGAGGAGGCGATGTACCGTACCCAAAGCCAACATCTTGCAAACATCATTGATTGGCAGGCCAGGGTCAATAACTTCAAATGGACTAAACACCGACTAAATAGCCGCGAAGATGTCGAAAGTATGGTCCGTGAAGATGGATGATGCAGTGTCTTGAAATGACATCGTGACACGCGCCAACTAGCGGGCCCCGCCTGACTCTTGGGATTCTTGACTTCCATTCTCGTCGACTCGATTCAATGTCTCCTGAACGTGACATTGCTCACACACCTGATGTAAGTTCGCTACCATCAGCAATCACGCTTATCCATGCACATAGTTACCGCTTTCTAAAACAGGAGCACCTACAGTCTCTTCTCCACCGGTTCTGCCGAGATGTGTGAGAAACAGGTTATCCGCCACTCTGACGAGAAGTCTTCTTATTCTTAGCAGTCCCCGAATCCACTCGCAAAATTAAGAACGGCAGGTATCGGCACAGTCCAACAGTAAGCACCAAAACAGTAACATTAAAAGCAACAAAGGGAGGGCTTCTTGTTGTTTACGCTGGTGAGTATGGGGGTTCACCGTCCTCGCCTGGTCAGATGTAATAAATGGGTGCGAATGAGGTGCCAACCTGGAGAACGCCAAAGATGACTTGGAAACGAAACAAACATACGAAGGAATCACAAGTTACACTCTGAATTGTAGGGCCAAGCCAAGGGGGGGGTTTGCTGCGGGTGAACCGCGAACGAGCACTTCTTACACGGATAGGGCGGAAATCCAGATGATCGAGTGATCAAAGATGGTGAGCTCGATGATGACATTTTCAGAAGATTTCGATATCCGTCTATCACACCTGCTGTTGGTGAACTCCATGATGTATCGGGGTATCGTGGAAAAGGCTTTGCAAACCCGAAAACGCCGGCCATACCATAACAACACAAAGCGTTCGCCTCGTCGATCACCCGACGACAAGACGCGCCTTCCATGTATGCCGCACGCTCTGCCAAAAACATTCCGCGCATTCTCCCTCGTCTATTCTATTGCTAGGAGTATTCTTCCGCTCGGGATGTTCCATGATCATGATCGTCCAGCAATTCTCGTGCCGTCGATGATGAGTCATGATGTACATCAATCCATCTCGTCTAGACTCCCGCTTTTGTCGTTTGCGTCTTCCTCTTCGCTAACCAGAATCCCAACAAGACACTCACTCAGCATGCCATCCCAGTTTACCCAGGGATGCACCTCCATGAATAGCTTGAAAGAATCTTTCCCGGCTCCCCTTAAGATCTCCCCAGCACCTCCAGGATGAAAGGGGACGTAAGGAGTAATATTGTACACCTTTCCCTGGTAGACCGTCCACGCGTCTCTTTCTTTCCTGCCATTTTGCATTTTCAGCTGGGCAGGTGTGATCCGAAGTAGGTTCTCTCCTGGCGCATCTTTGCCTCGGAGACGGCTGTTGGGATTGTTTGTCAAAGCCGCCCAGTCGAGTGGAGAGTGGCCCGGCTCGAGAATCACCTTGCGTGAGACTTGCCTACCTGGCGGCATGATGGAGGATGTAGGCGCAAGTGAGGCGTTTCGGAGAGGCTTGGTCACCGGGACGCGTAGAGACGCGGCGCTCGACGGAGGAGGTCGGATAGAGCCTTGTCCAGGGCCTGTTGCTGCAAGTGCATTGCCGGAATTGAGAGGCTTGAGACGGGGCGGACTCGACGATTTGCTCGGTTTCGGTGGTGGGGGAGGCGGCATAGATGTTTTGACCGTCTCTTCTGTCCTCTGTACGGACTTTTCAGCCATTGCCTTCAGAGAACCGCCGTTCGTCTGAGATACCTCCATTAGAGGAATCAGGGCTTTCACTGGAGGTTCGGTGTCAAGGTTCTCTTGGTATGTCGGCTTCGATGCAGATTGAACAACTCCTGGTATCTTGACCGGCGGCTGACCCTTGTGCCCGCGGTGCGCTGTCTCTTCCGGTCTGTCACTACCATCCACATAGTTCTGGACGTAAAATCTGTAAAATATGAAACCTGCCACGACGGTGCAGCATCCCGCGGCAAGCCAGCCCATTCTAAGGACAAAGAAAGAAAATCGTTGCGTGAGTGAAACACAGGCCGCTCATTGTGCCAGCGGTATAGCGTCGATATTCGCGATATTATCTCATTGTCGCTGAAGTAGACCGGGCAGACTGGCGTCGTACCATGGATTTTGTCGTAGAACAATAACAAAACCACAAGTCAAGAGACGACGAGGGGAACAACTTGCCTCCCTAGTTTCAAATGACGCACTGTTTTAGGACGGGCGGTCTTTTGAACATGTGTGCCAGTCCTTCATTTGCTTGTTCCCTTCAACATCACATCGCGTCCTTGAGAAATATTTCTACATCTGTTCGACAACAAGGATGTACAGATCAGTAACCTTGTGCGTGAAACTGTGAAAGGCCCCTTTGGTTCTCGCTCTCTTTTCTCTGTGCTTATTTTAATATCTTGGGACTGCTGAAGTCATTTCGGACTGGGTCTGCGGACTGGGTCCAGACCCAGTCCGCATGCTGATCCGCGAGAAAGAGAGCAAATCATTTCAAGATGGCTTGGTCCTCACTTTCGAGTTCTCAAGCTTCACAAATGTCCCTCTTCTTGCCGGTGACGGTCTTGGACCACTACAACTGACCGCTAGCAGATCTGGGGTGTCCCCTGCATCACTGTCACAGCGTCTCCTGTGCCGTTCTATGTCACTTGGATGAGTAGCTCTGGTTCGCCCATATCCCGCCTCAAGCCGCCAAAGCTCTGGAAAAGTGGCATTTTGAATTCAATGATACATGTCGGCAAGCTCAGCGCCTGTAGATGCGTGCTGTTATGCGAGCTTGAACTTTGACGCCTCACCGGGAGTCTGGGAATTTCCGTGATCACGATACCATTTCGGCCGCGTTCCTTCGTAGTTTGGACACAAGGCAACAGTGCGGACCCCACAAGGGAAGGCAACCGATACTGTAGGTCAAACAGCAGCTGCCTACGTGCAGATAAAGAGCTGGCCGTGGCTTCCAAGTAAATGTCTGCAGACTCTCCTTCTATGCTCATCCAAGCACCAAGGCAGATACAGTATATGACCTTTTTCGACGGCTGTGCAGAGCGTTATCCACTCAAGGCTGATTCATCACTCACTGAAGCCTCGACAGGCGGGCGATTATTGTGCTTTTCTTGTCATGTCCGCATAGCCTCATCCTTCGTAGTCCCATCATCCTGGAGCTGGCCCGAGCAGAATCATCATCGGAGCGGCAGCTGACGCGGGTCTTTGGCGGTCTCAGACCAGGTCACCTGAGCATCTATCGGTAAACGTGCCCGGAAAGCGCGGCCTAAAACAGCGAAGCTCGGAGTGAACGAGTCGAAACTGCCCTTGTAACCTTGTCAAGAGGTGGCCAGGTTTGAGCTGACACGCACGACGAAACAAGAAGAGAGTCCTGAAGTAGCAAGCCGAATTACGGTGTCAACAAGAGGCTGCCGTCTTCCAACCCCTCTTTCTCGCCATCACACTTCTGCTTCGACAACCGGTGCCCGATCCCTGCGACCAATCAATGACGGCGTCTTCTGGTTACTGCTGCCACGTTTGAGCTGCATTGCAACTATCTTGCCCGCGCCACCGTCACTCACTGGCACGTTAAGCAAACGCTCGGGCTGCTCGGGCGGCCACTTCGCCTTGCTTCAACCTGACCTCCAAGCAACAAATTCTCCACCTCCAAGCCTGGCCGAAGCCTGTCACCAGTTGCTGTTACAGGACATCACCATTCCGATACCCGATCTGGTGCGGCGGGGTCACTCGTTACTGGTGGAGCCAGGCACTTTGCCTGTCAACCTCGCATGACCAGCCATATTCTGTCTCAACCTTACTTTCACCACTGTTCTTCTCCTGCTCTCTCCGTCGACGACCTTCACGAGTGCCGAATGCTCATCGTTGCACTACTCGACTAGAGTTTGGGTGAATATGTCCACAGCTGAGGCTACTTTTACTCTGGCAGTGAAGGCATACGTTGACGATAACTCCGAGTTGTCTAGCACGGCATATCGACAATAAGATCGATACCGCTATCGAACACCTTATCCGCAGATATAAGAGGACCGTGAGAGAGGCGGTGAGAGAAATTGTCGACAGTTTCAGTTCGAAAGAGCAACTTGAATGTGCGAGGCTGTTGGATCGCCCTCCGACAACACGAATCCTACTTCTGTCGTCTTGCCACGACCTTATACCACTATCAACACCACCAGATCCAACGAGAATCAGGCTAAGATAGGATTCCACTGCCTGTGCGTGGCGTGCGGGCTCCGTCAACTAGCGTCTTCGCTGAAGATCTCTGGCGTGGCCGCTAGTGCTCGGATCTTCACTGCACAGACCGTGGTCAACCAAACTGAGGCACTGGCAATCAGTCTTCACGGACCAAACACCAACCTGCTTATTTCCTGAAACCGCGCAATTCCTCGAGGACTCCGACCGGGTCCAGACGGAGCTCGGAGCAGTCGAGTCGTCACTGCGCGGGGACTCTTAGGTAAATGGAGTACTACCAACCGATGTCGTCCTCTCCGCCTGTGTACGAGGACCACAACCCCTCCGGCTCTCAAGACCGACCTGAGAGAGAAAATCCCCCCGAAGACCACGCCCGTAAACGTCGGAGAATTCAGCCTGAAAATCCTCACGCAAGAAACATGAGTGACACTTCACGTCCTCCTCCCAGTTCAAGGCGACCAGCGTTTCCGTCTCATTTCGACTTTCTCGGACCAACCCTCCATGGTATCCCACCAGGCATGCCGCTGGGGCTTCCGATGGGCACTTTTCTAGAGGAAGACGCAGCTCTCCAGTATCTCGCATCAGGCTCGGGCTTTGCTCAGGACTTACGAGGCATGGACCTCAATCAGCCTTCACACCCTTCAATCTATATTTCCCCAAATCAGGCCTCACGATCTGCGGCCCTCACCAGCCATCCGAGTCAATCTTCCATGCAGCAGCAACCAGGACTTGTCTCGTTCAATGATTTCTTCGTCCAACCAACAGCCCCCGCAATCACCGAGCGTCGACGAGAAATGGAGGCACACGCGGCAGCATCCCCTGGGCACCTGACCTCAGCGCCGAATCCCTTTGACTTCTCAGGTCCCCCGCCATACAGGCCTCCCGTCTATCCGCCACATATTCCGGTGATTGAGGGCATTTCTCCTCCCAGACGGATTACATCAATCCCAACCACGCCAACCAGCGAGGTCCCAAATAAACCTGCGACAATGCTAATTCTGAGTCGAGCATCGGAAGACAGTATCAAGGCACTGGAAGAGCACAAGAGAGACTGCCCAACTTGTTGTCTTCAATTTGAACCAAACAACTTCGTGGCGGTCATAACCTGTTGCAACATGGCCATTCATGCTAGGTGTCTCTCTGCATATGTCAATTCCCAGGGGTATTCCAAGAATCGGGCTTGCATGAAATGTCGCCGGAGTATCGATGCCAAGCACATGTTGAACAAAGTGATGCCGCCGGTCACTGACAAAGACTGGGATGAAGGCTGTGACTTTAACGCTCCGGAATCGTTGCAAGCAGAGAGCAAGATTGAGCTCAACGTGACCGCCCGACCGCATCGTACAGGATCTCATCGACACAGAATTTCGATGGGTTATGCCGGCCACAGAATTGGACGACACGCATATGTTCCTTCAGAACATTTGACCGCTGAACAAAGACATGCCCTGCGGCACCTGCGCGAAGACCACCTGGTTGAACTGGAGGAATTGCGTAATCGATGCAACATCGCCATGGAAAACAGCAAGCGACTCAGTCATCAATACCAAGACGCCGATCGAGCTCTTGTCGGCGCGCGATCTCGAGCAACACAACAAGAGCTTAGCGCACTACTCAAGAGATACCAAGAAACGAAAGTGGCAATGGACAACGCCATCGAAGTGTTCGCGAGAGCTCGGATGGAGCTGGACGCATTACACCAGGCTCAAAGTCGTCAAGTGACCGAGATGATCGAGGAGTACCAGGCCGAGAGAGGACGGGAACTTGAGGCAAGAAGTCGGCCCGAGGAACCCTCTCGAAGTGCACCCATTCCTATTCCTCAGCTCAGGGTCGTCAACGGAGATCCACCCAGCAGTGTATCTCCGTGAGAAACCTAGCTTACGCCAACATCGGTGTCGACGACTGATAGCCGAGCTAGAACTTCTAGCCCTTGAAAAATAAAGGGGCGGAAGGGCTTTTTTCCTGGTCCGGATGCGTGGTGGTGTCCGAAGCAATGCGTATATCTCTGAGTTGAAATGATCTCCACACAGCGCTGGCTTGTACCTTAGCACATGCCCAGAGCAACATCGAGCCCAAACATTGGAGCTAGCTGCGGACTGGATGTCGAATTTGTTTTGCGGGATCTTGAAGCATGACCGATAACGACAACGCAACCATGACCACTACCACTGCACAGCACCCGCACAAATTGACCCTTTTCAACAAGCAAATTAATACAACATTAATAACGCCATGACTTACGACTTCCCAATTCTTCACTTTGCACAACCTCGAGGCACAAATGGACGGACACGGCGCGAGTCGGCACACGTGCAGGCATTCAGTGGCAGGGCTCTAGAAACTGGTGGCAAGGCATTGGTCCTCTGCCCTATGCATTGGATGACGGCGCTGGAAGACTGCATAATTTGGGGAGGCACATTACTTTTCTGATGATTTATCTCACGACTGGGGCATCCGGATCACAGAGGACAGAAGGGGACCGGCGAGGACAGGCATTCCAGGTCGATCACATCAGCACGTGTATTCAATCATCCCTCTGCAGTTTTGCGAACCTCATTCAGCGGTGTCAGGCTGTACATAGGCAGCTACCTAAGTAACGAAACAACACACAGTACTAATAAACGAAAGCGACTCGTAGATCATGCAGGTCATGACTTGCTGCCCTTGGGAATGGTCAATCGTCTCCTACCGAGACCAGGATAGTTAACAGGTAGGCATATTGCTATGTCATCTCTCGACTCTTGTCCAACTCAGACCTGTTTTTGAGGCCATAATCACCCTTTACCAGAATGTACTGATATCATAGTAAAAGATTAGACAGCGTGGCATCTGCTCAAACTTCTACACAACCGTCCTATCCCGGCTACTCCATGAGCCTTCCGAAGCGATCGCGAAGTCCTTTCATCTTCGGGTTGGAAGCGAGTAGCAAAACCTGTCATTCCTGGTGATCAATAGATCTCAGGCATACCTCGCAGAGACTTGTCCTCGCATTCATATGCCTCGGAGATGGCATTTCCTGCCCATACCCAGAGCCATGTTCTTTCAGAGCGTTGTCGTGAAACAGACAGCAAAGCACTTACGCGTCCTCATGGTAGTTCCATGAGAATGCACATCGAGATCCAAAGAACGTCCCCTATTATTTTTCATGTTCCGCCGGCTTTCCAAAAGCCTGCCAGACGATTCTCCGGCTGGCCCACTGCTGGTCCTCTGGACTGCGCCGCGCTCTTCCCGCCGAAGAACGCGTCAATCGATCTCTGATTCGGCTCAATCTTCAGCGGTAGTTCAGCTTCGGGGGGCTCGTCCATCATATCGGCGTCCTCGTCCTCGGCCCCGTTGTGCTGACAGAAATCATTCAAATCGAGCACGTCGGACATGAGCACCGCTTCATCGAGATGAAACCGTTGCGCGTCGTAGAGCTTCCTCAGTGTGTTCTCGTGGATGCTTTCTTCGTCAGGTCGATCGTCACGGTGTCGCTTGCGGGTTCGGCTGTTCAGGTAGGGAAAGGCTTTGATTCTGTGGAAGTCATAGGGGGTCGTGTCGCTGTTGGAGGATTGCACGGTGCTTGTCGATAAGGGCGAAGACGAGGCGAGCGACGGTGTCGCTGAGCGGGGTTGTTGCTGGTAGGCGATGTCGTCTTCCTCGAAGGCGGAGGCTTTTCGTTTCGTGCCCATTGTTTGTGATGGTTGTGGATAGACTGCGAATTCAAGAAGCTGTGTTGGATGAGTTGCGATCTGTGGCCTTGGAACTGACGCGTTGGAGCAAGCACTTTACGCGTCGCGTTCGGTTGCGCGAGCAAACGCTGGGAGTCCGGCTTTTCTGTCACAGTCTGAGACTCGTGCTGAGCGTAACAAATGTTGGCTGCTTCTTAGATATGTCGAGAGAAGTTACTATCGACACATATATGAGAGCATTTATGAGCTCGAATGAAGTATAGAATAGGGAGTACGGAGTATATATGAAGGATGAGGCTAAAGTACAGTAGGTAGCCAGCCTCCGGAGACGGCCAGCTTGGAGCCGCAGCACACGGAGGCAACTGAGGCGGCTGAGGCGACCCCCGCACTGATGGCAGCCGTAACTCAACACCCCGCGCTGCTCGTCAGGCTCTCTTCGCTGGCTCGCTGGCTCTCAACTTAGCGATCACCGTCAACTCACCAACCACACTGCCAGATCGACCTCGTTCCAGAAGGATGGCTGTCCGAGAAGCTTCACATGCCGGCTCATGGTATTCTGGTAACAGTCGGCAGCTTGCGGCTCAACTGGATCAATGGCTAGCAGCTGTACCCGAGAAAGATGTCCTACCGGGCGTTGACTGCCTGCCGTTACCAGAGGCACGAGTAGTCATATCACCACACGCCGGGTATGCATATTCTGGTCCTTGTGCAGCATGGGCCTACAAGTGCCTGAACCTCTCCAAAGCAAAGCGCATCTTCATCCTGCATCCTTCCCATCACCATCACTTGACTACTGCTGCCCTCCCCGTCGTTGATGCCTACGAGACGCCCCTCTCAAAGGACCCTCTCCCTCTTGACCATGAGACCATCAAGCAGTTGTCCACGCTCTCCACAACCGTACAAGGTCGAACCATTAAGTTCACAACCATGTCCCAGTCAGTAGATGAGGCTGAGCACAGCGCCGAAATGCAGCTGCCCTACATCCACCGCCTCCTGCAGAAACTATATCCCGGCCAGCCCGAGTCGTCGTATCCTCCCCTTGTCCCTATCATGGTTGGCGGTACGAATCCCGCAACTGAAGCTGCGTTGGGAAAGATGCTGGCTCCATACATCGCAGACGAAACAAACGCATTTGTCATCTCCTCCGATTTCTGCCACTGGGGGAGCAGGTTTGGCTATACCTACTACCTACCGGACGCCCCGTCTCCAGCCTTGTCTCCACTGATGCTGCCCAACGGGGTGAGAGGAGAGTTCACAACTGCAAAAGAGTCGGTCAATGAAGACGTCCACAAAGTGCCCACGCTGGGTCAAGGTCAGAATCTCAACTCAAGAAGCCAGATACCGCGAAGCGGACCTCAGATATTCGAGAGCATTGCACACGCTGACAGGGCATGCATGTGTGCCATCGCCACGGGTCAACATTCCGAGTTTCTCCGTGTGCTCAAGGACACGGGGAACACCGTGTGTGGTCGACATCCGATTGGGGTGTTCATGGCCGGCCTGGAAGAAGTGGAGCGTTTGGAAAGGGAGCAAGGCCACGACCCGGGCGACCGCAGACGGTTCAAGTTCATGCGTTACGAGAGGAGTAGTGACGCGGATAGCGTGAGGGATAGCAGTGTCAGCTACGTCTCCGCATTCGCCGTCCTGTGAGTTGTACCGGTGTTGCGCCTCGAAGAGCACATATCGATCGAAGCCGGAGGGTGACTGACTCCATCCCGACCGAAGAAGGCTTGCTTTATCCCATTGGCGTCACCAGGGGACGACGTCTCCAGAGGCCTGACGCTGCCATGTGGAGGACATTGCCATGAAGTCCCTCGTGTCAGCCTCTTATTCCAGAAACCGGCGCCTTACCATCTTCACCCCGCTTCAGAAGAGGCACAATGATCATGCATTTAACCGGTGCAGTGTGTGTCAGACGAAGCTTCTGGCGAGATAGGGAATACCCCCAACCGCAACCTTGGGGAACGACAAGATTACCAGACGCTCAGATGTACAGGACGGAGGGGAGGAACAAGGCTGGCCGCTACTTAACATGCTTCCCCTCGAAGCGTTCCTCCTGACGCCTCAGGTCTCTGGCGACAGAGAAGGCTGAAGGCTGATACCACTGCAAAGCACCAGATGGGCTTCTCCCGAGCAATGCGATGTAGTAGTTTCTAGCTTCATTGCATATGCGTGATACCGTCGATGTGTTGCTGTCGCTGGTCGCCTGAAGAGGGAAAGATCCAAGGTCTCCATCGGATGCAATACCCGCTTGCAAGCATATCCCTGCTCTTTCTGAACAGCCCCCTGCGGAGTTTTAGTGATTGGCCTTGCATCGGGCCTTGAAGATATACGCGTCCGAGTACGAGTACTCATCAGCGCAGAGATGTCCAAGACGTCAGCATTCCCTGCGGAGTCGTATGACGTTCCCGACTCCGCGACTGCGAGGTAATTCTGCAGGGATAACCAGACACTAACGAGAACGAAACCACCATAGTACCTACCGTATGAGTATTCATAGTAAAGTGTATTCAAGTTGAGAACCCATCAGACCCGCGCAAATCGCCCGTGCCTATACACACACACACACACCCCAGCAGACGCTCCTTGATCCATGTACGTACTGAATGTACTAGTAGTACTAGTGCTGAATTTATCGTCCCAGGAACCGTGTGTTCCGTCTTGTGTTTTCCCCTCTCGGGGCACCGTGGAGAAATGATCGTCCGCTAAAAGTACGGTGTGCAAAAAGGATGATAACATACATACATCGAGTGCCGTAGTCCAAGTACCTAGGTACATAGTACGAGTAATATACTGTAAACAGGTCGATCATGAGGCCAGACTTCGACAGGAGCCACCAGCAGGGCGTACGAGCTACTCCTCGACAAAGTCGATGAGCTGGCACGGCTTGCTACGAGTAACTCCGTACATACTCGTACTGTATGTAGCGTGGTAGTGTGGCACTCTGCCCGCCTACTCTCACCGTCCAGTAGTTGGTCGGCTTCGGATTGGTCTAAATCAATCAATCAATCCATCATGCTTGAGGAGTATGTCCGCGCGCGCGATGCAGGCCGGGAGTGCGCGAGGATTGAATCATCTACTTACTGTAAAAGTATGGCTGACTTTGTGCCGCGATATCCTCAAGGCAGACTCTCCGCACGCTTCGCTCACCGACTGCTTGCAAGCGACACCGTCAATACGAGGAGGACGTTTTGCTATTTCGTACTCGGTACTACTCCGTACTCCGTACTCCGTACTCTGCACACTGCACTCTGCACTCTGCTGGGCAGTTCTGGCAATGACGGCACGGGAGATGGCCCCAGCCTGCTACGCAAGGCTTGGGTAAGCACAAGTGAGGTGAAGTGGCCCCTCTTGATAAGCGAATGGCGCGCGCCAAATGCGGGGGTGAGAGCCATTTACTATTTTCTCCTTCCCAAGGGGGAGAGAAAAGAGAAAAGTGCCATCTTCGATTGTCTGTCGGAGAGAGCGGGAAGTTCGGAGGTTTGGACCGGTGTTTTTGCGCTTTCGAGGGCCGCGAGCGTACCTACCTAGGTACCCAATGCTGTACCGCAGTCTGTGTCTATGAGACCTCGTACTCGTTTACTCGTAGGTCGCTTCTTTGCCCAAACCGACTTGGCTGATACTTCCAGCACTCGTGGTGATATGTCGATGGTCTGGGCTTCCGCTTGCCTACTCGTAGTACTATAGTACTCGGTCCTGGATATCATCGAGATCACAGCGCAAGCCACCTGCCGGCGCCAATGCGCCTAGCCAGCGCGTCGAGCCAATCACATGGCGGACATTAGTCCCGAAGCCGCCGAGGGCTCGTCAGCATTGGCAAAGGCTTGGGTGTGACGACAACGGGCAGACCGCAAAAGGTGCCAAAGCTGATGGTTTTGTTTTCCTCATCGTCCTAGATTGGCGCCAAACGGTGATCGACATCTTGCTTTCGGAGGGGGAGGCTCTTGGGGGCTGGGGAGATCGACAATGATGCCCGGTCATGACGTCCTGGTCGATCCATCCCGCGCTCCTGACGTTTTTGCAAAGCTTGGGAGGTCCATGAGGAGCTCGCAACGCCTGCAGCTGAGAGCTTCCGGCCACTGCCGGACGGTTAGCTTTGGGAGGTTTGGCTGAGGACGCTGGGCTTGGGCTGGAAGGCGCAACTGCGCTCAGTCACCATGCAATGAAAAAAAGGTACAAGGTGATGAGAAATTGCGAACAAAGAATGCGTAGAGGTAACATGTCAGGTTGGCATTAATTATGCAGGAAGTAATAGTGTGTTTTTTGAGCAAAAAACAATCCAAGCGCAACGCAGATTGGGTATCCAAGGAGACGTAGTGTGTTCTGCCAATCCCCAACCCTGACCCAGCTCCTATCTCCTGAAATATCGACACCATGCAACTCAGCTGAGCCATTTAAGGCTCGACTTCAGGGTATTATGTGTGCGCATGCGCATGCATGGCCCCCATACTGTGTCGATACTTCTGCCGTCGATATTATGGTGAGATCTCGTAGAAGAACAGCTGATTATGCGGTGTGTTCGGTCTTGTTTTCATGGCGAGTCTGCTTGCCCTTCTCCGACCAGGGGAAATGGATGACAGGGACGATGAAGAAGCTGTTCGAGGTATCGGCAATACCAGCGAGGGCGTTGTACCAGGCTAAGAAGGCGGCGAGGATACCGAAAGCTCCCCCGGCGCGGGTGAGACCGACATGAGGGGCGCCGTCCTGGAGGACCAAGTAGGAGCAGCCGAGCATGAGGAAGGCGATATCCAGGGTGAAGAACAAGAGGAAGAATGCCACGGTAGACTTGAACGTGCAGATGAGGAGTAGGAAGGTGAAGATGAACCATCCCTAAATATTCCAGTGAGCTTGACGGTCAGTACCACTTGATCGAATGCCACTTACCATCAAGTAGAAGCCCAGGCAGTCGTACAACGCTTTTTCGCTTTGCCCGCTTATGACAGTCTCCTCGATCTCGAACCCACCAGGAGTGAGGATGATGGCGAAGGAGATCCAGAAGCCACCATAGGATGATAGAGCGGTAGCACCGAAAGTGTTACCGACGGCCATTTCCCTTCAAATTGAGCTTAGTGATGCGCACCATGTTCAGCTGCTACCAGAACTTACCACATGCCAGCAAGAAGCTGAACGAGACCGCCGTACCCGAAGGCTAAGGAGATGACGATGCTAGGCACATGAACACCTCGAGTGCCCAAGTTGATCAAGCTGAGGACGAATGTGGTCAAGGCGAAAGCGGACAGACCGAGCGGAGCAGGGTTGGCGAATTTGCGGCCCTCAACGGCTTTGTAGAGACCGGGTTGGAATTCACCACCGAAGGCTGAAAGCAATCTCATCAGTTACCGAGCCACTTCTTGAGTATCTCATCATTCTCGACTCACCGGGCAGAGTAGCGTCGTTGTTGGTCCGCATGTGAGCCAAAGGCCCATATCCGAAGCGGGCAGCATTTTGGGCGGCGCTCTTCTCTTCGTGGCTCATGCCTCTGGTGGCCATGTCGAAATCTTTGGCGTGACTTGCGTGGTCGCCATTGAGAGCAGCCGTATTGCTGGCGTTCGTGTGATCCGCGTTGGTTGCCATGTTGAGTGGAGTGATATCAATCGAGTATGGAACTTTACTGAGGGCAAAGTGAAAGTTGAATGAACACGCTGGTAGTGAACACTAAGCACGGAAGACGTTCTGGAGCAAAAAGCGGAAGGGAGGGCAGGCGAGGTCACAGGGGACGTGAGTGTTTTATGTACGCTTTGACCGCGTCAAGACTGATGGGCGCGCAAAGCTAGGGATCTCTGGGGAAGGGGAAAAGGAGCTACTCGTATACGGAGTCGGCGGGGAGGAACTTTTCCCGTTTACCTTCACGGTCTGATTCTGGTGGACCGACATGAAAGAGAATGAAGCCGTTGAAACAAGACTAAGGCACTGGATCGCGACGGAGAGTGGACAGATGGTGCTGGGGAGGGGTGGAGGGATGACAAGGTGAGGTCTGATCACCGCGGTTGGTTCATTCTTGGGACTGACGGTCATGTTCTGCATTAGTAACCTTCTGTTTGCAATGACGGAGCTTTGGACGATTTTAGGAAGAAGGATGGTTTCTGGAAGCGATGTCAGTGGACCGGAGAAGGAGGGCACACATTATGCCGTTTAGCCTGTTATACCAGCCACAAATCACAATGCGACAAATGCTCAGCTCTGACTAGGGAGCTGGCCACATCACTGCTCGGGAAGTGGGCATCACTTGACCAGGGTGCAACGGGCGAGCGGAGGAAAAGCTTTTTGGGCACTCTGTACCAAGGCGCCTAGTTAGGGTAAATGGCGGTCTTCCAAGGAGCCCAAGAGCCCTCAAGAAGTGCCCTGCAGCAGACTGTCACGCCACGATGCTTGGTCCTGGCATTGACGTAATTGCAGAGCACGAGCAGAAGTGAAGCGGTTCAAAGAGATCAAGCAGCAAAAGAAAATACATAGAGCAGAAAATGAGGATCGATGGACTGTGGATGCGATCAGAAAATGCAGTCTACGTACCTTCCCTGTCCAGAAATTAGCCGTGGGACGGGGATGGTGGTGAGCGAATCTGCAGGCAAGGGCCCCAGGCAGGCAGGCCCTTCGTGATTAGGAGAGCGATCCCGTCTTGTTCTTCCCCTCTGGAAACGGCAGTCGCGGCCTGTCAAGCCGTTCGCGCATCAGCACGGCCTGCTGGAATGTCAAGTTAGAAATCAATGCCAGTGACAAGAGGCCGCATGACCGAGCACGCTAGAGCTTTGATTTGAATGGCTGAATCGGGCGAGGCAATGATGCAACTGTCATCAGATCGAAGTCAAAACTCAAACTTTTGGCTGTTCGCAACTCCACAAACTTGATCTCCATGCTCACTCCACCATTTGGAGGCGGCTTTCGATTTCATCGGCTGCCACGGCCTAGAGAGTACTCGTAGTAGTTTCTCTGCCCCAGAGCTCGAATACATCAGCGACCTTTTATATGCCAAGCCCTGGCGCACCCTGATGAGCTTCAGTTGTTCCAGTTTAATTCGAGTATAGCCTTGGTATTGTATATATTTTTGCTCATCGCTGTCGAACAGAGCAAGGTCTACTTCTTTCGCATATCACAACCTGTCTACTGGCACTTGGCCGTCTCGGCGATTCGTTGCTGACGTCTTGGTACTGATGGGCCTTACATCACTTTCTTATCTGGCGCAAACGTTACCGCAGCAAGCCGCAAGCACTTTTCGAGACATCGGTTGATGGAGTTAAACGCCCATTATTGTTCATGTCCGTGCGGCGGCGAGTCGCGACAGAGAACAGAGTTTCATCACGGCAGATGGTGTATTGTGCCAAGAATCATCAGATGATCTATCTTTGGCCGCGCTACGCTGCTCCGTAGCGAGATCGTGCGCAACGCCACATTTTCTGCGCCCTCCGTCGACTTCCGCATGCCTCATCAGCCCTGGCGAGCCTGGCCCCAGGAAGTATCGGAATGTGTCACCAACGGTCCAGCTCTTGCCCGAAAACTAACGAGCTTCTAGAAAACTCGCCACGAAACCTTCTCTTGACTGCCCGAAACGACCATCCTCGCGCACCTGCCGGGTGCGGGTGTTTGTGATTACGGTAAGTCCTGACGACCTTTGCTGTTCGCCACTTCCACTGCCCCGGATTAATTGCCACGAGCCCTCAGGTTCCGACCGCATACGACCTTCGTATATGTGGACCTGAATATTCCGTGTCAGGCCAAAGTCACGCCAGACTTCGAAGCCACCGAATTGCTTCTGCAACGGACGGCCGAAATGGCAACCATCAGAGAAGACGGGTACACAAAACAACCTTTACCGGACACCAGGACGACTTTGTCGCCGTGTTGAGCATCTTCGAGTCTTTGCGCAAGGCCGAGTTGCCTTGCCCTGCTCATCCACTCACTTGGCGATGTGGCCCTCATTGCGGATTCCGAATGCACCACACGATTTCGTTGGTATTCAAAGCTCAATAGCCTCTAAAGCCCAAACACAGCACTGTGAAGCAGGGAGCGGTGGAAAAGCAACCCCCGATCTCTATTAGATGACTTCAAGGAATTTATCGGCTTCCTGATTTTTCCGTCGAACGACCTGGGCCTGGGAAACATGGAAGACTGCGCGGTTCGTAGCCAGGGAACTTGGCAGACACTGCACTGCTGGTCCCTGGAAAGGCTAGCTGTCGCTCGTACTAACTGTGCTTGTTGACTCACCAGCATAGTAAATCCGCGACCTTGATGCCGAGATAGATATCCTAGCAAACAGGCTCCACGTTGGTGAGCCAAGTCATCGGAGGACTTGATCATGACGAATTGCTCACTCGAATGCAACCCACGATAATGGGGAACTACAACATGGATGACTCTTAAGCTCTGACTGTCTGCGCACCCGTGTCGCTGTATGGAGGACGAACGTTCGAGTCACAGCGATGAGAGCACTTCCTGACCGGGAGACTTGCATCAGCCTAGATACGTGATGGCAAGAGGCAGCACATGTATCCCAAGTTCGACAACATTGTGGCCAGCGGACAAGAGACCAACTGGGACCAGGGACTTCATCGCACCAGGGTGGGAGGCTTCAGCTAGATCCACGAGGCTCGAGCCCCTGCTTTTCAACAAGTCGTACGATGTAGTTCGTAACGACTCACTTTATCTCCACTCGCTCCTGACCAGTACGACAGCCGTGTTCGCCATGATGGTTTTCTCGATGACAAGACACCAGATGGAGATGGGGAGCTACTGAGGCGGTGGAGGGTAGTAAGGCTCTATAAGAGAAGGAGATGGAGCGAAGAAGACCACACGCAATAAAGATGGATGTGAAGAAAACTAGAAGCCAGAGGCCGTCAAGCCGTGCTCACTCAAGTTCCATGCATTATTGATACCTGACATAGCCTCCAACACCACACTGGCTATTACGTACGTAGAGTCATATACCCACCAAGATTCGCATTGACCAGCCAGTTCGTACCTACAGATCGAAGTGTCAATGAAGAGAACAACAGTCGGGTCCGAGAGATGTAAAGAGCTTAGCTCGCGGTGCTCGACTTCCGTGCATGACCGCACTGGAGTCAAGCGCCTTTCGAGCGGCAGCTCGCGTTCCTTCGTAAAGTCCTTGCCCCCCTGGAAAACCCACGCTGGCGATATCATCATCTATTCGTGATTTCCCAGACATGATACTCGCAGTCGTCCTTCGCAGCGGAAGTCCACGTCAGTCCGCTGTCTCCTGGGTGTCCCTCAAACGAGGACTTATTCCGGCTCATGAAAAAGCGACCCGTCGTGCAGCACTTGGAACCCAGATTCACCGTCGACGAGTTTATCGGTCAAGAATATCAGCATTTCACGGTTCGGAATCGCCCAACACCATCCATCCTTGCAGCAAGTGCATTATCCAGCAAGTGCCGTCATTCCTCTCTACGATGCTTGCGAAGAAACGTGACATTTCGTCTTCCGGAACGTGGTCAGAGCGGCGACATCCAGCGGACCTGGCCGTGAGCATTGATTGGACGGATGAGGACATGTGTCCGTTAGTGATGGTACCAGAAGGGCAGGAGTACCGTCCTGCATCCGCCAGTCTTCACGAACTTGCTGCGGACATCGGTCATCGGGTCGCGATCTTCAAGGTTGTTGTTGTGGGGAATCGCGTGGCGGCTGTGGCTATAGGGCATGGACCACTTGTTGTGTCGCTCCGTAAGAGGCTCGAGACGGATGGAGAGATGGCCCTCCAAGAGTTTATGCTTAGGCGTGGGAGAGCCAGCCCAGCGGACGATGAGCGTTGGACGCTGATCCTAAACCATGGTAGTCGTGTGATCAGAGCGCTGAGACGTGATGTCGGATATCATGTTGGCACGAGGCCATGCTGATTTGTGAGGATACTGTTAATATCTATGGCAGACCGACGATTAGTTCCTTCAGTATGCGATTATTATGGTGGTCAGTCTTGAGTCCTAATAAGAGTATCACTGAGTTAGCAGAGAGCACCTGTGCTGGAGCTCAACATCCTGCGACAAATTCGACCCGTAAGTTCTGTGGGCTGCAGTCGTTGACTACGCCCTTCAATTCAGCCTGCTGGAAGCAGCTCTATCGTTATCCGATGGCCTGCGTCGCCTTCCTTACCATCCGCTCCGTGTGTTCTTAGCTCTTCAGCTGTGCGCACGCTCAAGCGCGTTTGGCGAGAGGTTGGTCGCCCTTCTCGATTGAGGGTATCTCACGATTTTGCTGCAGTAAGACGGCATCGACGAGAAGTCTCTGACCAATATTTGACGGTTGTTACGCACACATTCGCCAATTGCCAGATCAGCCAAATAACTGTGCCCGTGCTTTTCAGCGGTTGAGTAATCGAGATAATACGGCTGGGCGATCGATATAAAGGAAGGCCGGCGAGGATCTCAGTAACCATTGCGCCGATTGGCGATAGCTACATAGCCGCTGATAGCCGTCGATGCCTTGTTACGCTTCCACACATGCACCTCAGACAGCATTGAAGATGATCGCGAAGGTAATCCCGAGGCTAACTTTCGTCGTTAGCCAACCACACATTCAGAGAAGTTTCTGGGATGCCACTACTGCTGAAAAGGGCTGGATCGATCAGAATAGGTGGGTCTGTGTGGCCGTTGGCGTGCGCTGGCGTGAGCGGCCCGGACAAACAGAGCACTTCGATTGGGGAGTTCGTAACCGGTGAGCCGGTGAAAAAGGGCTGACGAGAAGGCAGATTCTCCCCCGAGGGGGTGTACTCCCATTTCCCACCCATTCTTGCACTCCCAGAATGCGTACACAATTTTGGGCCATCACCATCAATATCTTGCTTGAATTATCATGCATTTCTGGTGAAGTGCATGCTGAGATGCCGCCCCAGATTTTTGTTACACCACCCGTACTCGTCACGTGACCAAAAGTCTCAGTTCTCTTGGCAGTCGAGAATGGTTGGCTCCAGACTCAAGGCTCAACTCCGGCTCCGGCCTCACCCAAACCACCCAAACTCCATTGCAAGCTCATCAACTACCTACAACATATCAACTTTGATCATGGGCACTAGATTTGCGTGCATGCCAGCGACTTTACACTCTCGCAGCAGCATCAGCATAGCTCCTAGGAAAGAATATATCCAGAGAACTCCGCCTTATCGGTCGGCACGTTGATCGGAGGCGCCGACTGTCGATTCGTGGTATTTTGGTGGAATTTGGATTGAGATTGACGAGCACTCGTACGGTCACGGCAACTTCGGTCTGCGTCTTGGCTTAGGGAACATCAGAATCCAATGTCGACAATAATCGTGATGCTTTGCTCAGAAAGACGAAGAAAGGTGAGAATGACTTTACAAGATAGTGCGCGATGTTTCACGACCCTCCCGTCTTTCCAGCTCCCCCGGCGACACCACCAGATAAACCGGTCAAATGGACGTCAAGCTCCGCAATGAGATGATTTAGTCTGTCGCGAGACTGTTGCCCAGGTCTGAATGGCTCCTCGCGAGAGGGAGTCGCAAGGAATCTTTGGATATGGTATTTGAGAGCAACCGGAGCGGTGGTCTGGGCTTGAGAGGTATCAGCAGCCGCGATAGGAGGGCGACAAGCATGGCCACAAGAATGAGAAGCAGCTCGATGCAGTAGAGGACACATGTCAATGGGTGACTCACTGGTTTTCGTTGCTGGGATTGCTTGCGACGCCATGTTGGAAGAAATTCTTTGTGCTGTCACGGAGTGTTATAGCAAGGAATCTGAACGCCTTTGCTCAAGCCAAGAGAGATGGAAGAGAAAGAGAAAGAGAGAGCGCGTGCGAGGGACAGAGCACGCTCTTTATAGCATGCAATCGTGGGCGGTGTCATGGTCATCCCGAACTTCGAAGAACCAGGACTCTCGAATGAGAGCAACCGACCCGACAGGACCTCCTCATGGGCACCCTCGCAGCAGCACAAATCGGGCATACGACACTTACACCAAACGCCCTGCTGACATTTCACCAATGCGACGGTTCTGAAGCCGCAAAGCCAGCCTCTGTGCGCCCGAGCCGAATAAAGGGAGTTGATCGTTAGGGGGCACCCATACTGCTCGGTCCTTACCTGAAGGCGCCCCAGAGGTCCTTGGTAGGCAGTTTCTAGGGGCCCCGCCTCCCCCAAAGCACGCCGGTTCGGAGCCTCGCTGACTTACCATGGATGCCATCTCCTATCACGCATCGGAGGCGGGTTCCAACTTATTCATTCAGTGCCAGAGGTTGCTACGCAGCCCTCCCGCTACGTTCTCTCGCCTTTGTGCCACAGCACCTCTCCACCAGCTCGACAATCTGTTTCGCAACCGGAGACTATAATCACGTGACCGTGATCTGGACTCGTATGTTGCGCGGCGTCTGTCATATTCGGCTTCAGCGACCAGGCTCTAGGAATACAGCCATGCACTACGGGTACGACTGACCCGTTGTTCCGAGATTCTAGTCGCTGCAGGTACCCTCGTGCCCCCGTAGGGGAGCAGGGATCGAAAACAGTATCAAGTTAAACGTCATATAAGGTTGCAGAGGGTTGGCAGCTGTGGCTCCGCTACCAAACTTCGCATAATCTTGGAATAACTGACATTGGATCATGACCGCACTTGTACTATAAACAGGACTCAGGCTCTGGAAACCCGGGCCAGAGCCAAGGGTAAAAGCGACGACAGCAAGCGTTCGGCGGACAACCTTGCCTGAGAGACATACCTGACCGACTGACCAGCCAAGCAATGCGTGGGAAGAGCACAAGTGGTAGAAAGAAGGAAGGAGCGAGCCCATGGAAAGAAGAGTCTCGAAGGACGATATGTTGATATGAGAATTGACGTGCGCTGTCCTCTCGCATGCTACTTTTCTGTTGGGTGTATGACTGTTTGAGACTGGTGTATGCTGGCCACGCGCAGTCTTCACACTGTATTCTAAACAGCCATCGCAATATGCACCACTCTTCCAATTCCATCGCCGTTATCATGCATGGTCTTCAGAGTTGCGGGTACAAAATCTGTACAGTAACTCCATTAGACTCTGGCACAGAATCCACTGCAACTCCTCGTATACTCAAATCATCATGTCTTGATACTCCTACCATTCGCAACGGCAGATCGTTGAATATATTAGTGTCGGGGATGCAGTAGATCACGACAGCCAGGATGGCACGGTGGAAGGAAGTCGGAGCGGTGATGGGGACAAGTTCTTCCGAAACAGCAATCGCCCAGGTGCACGCGAGCCAACCGTTCTGAATCTGTTTCTGATTAGCGAGGACGCATCGAGATACCGTGCACACAGTAATGATCCCACTACGCGGCGAGATCAACCACGCCTTCGTCACGGCAAGCTTGTTGTCTTTCAACATTAGCGTGTGTCGGCGTGAATCAAGCTCGTCTTTGTGAGCCCGAAAAAAAGTCTCCATGGCTGAGTGTAGACACAGATGGCTCAACTTCTATTGCGGTTCCCTTTCGTGCCATCAAGTAAGGTACGGAGTAAAAGATCATGGGCGTTGGTTCCGCGACCGAGGCCGTCGGCTAAGTTGCCAAAGCTCGATCTCAGCTAGTAGCGGAATTGATGCCGGCCGGTCACCACGAATGCACTTCACTACATATGGCGGATGTGTGCGCCTATGCGGACGACGTTCGTGCTCGCTATCTGTATAATCACCCACACCTCCACCACTACGAAGCACGGAAAGCGGCAGTTGGCATTGCAAATGACTCAAAGGCATCACGTTCATAGAAAACTTATCAATTCCATAAAGCGGTGCCGCCACTAAAGAACAGTGCAACACCATTTGTCCCTATCACGTGATGTGCTGCAGATGCTTGGCGTGAGGAGTCCAATGTGGCAGGAGTGGCTCGGGACTCCGCACGCATTCGAAGACGAAGCTTCCTCCCCCACGCGTCCCGAGAGTACGACCATCAACCCGTTTATCGATCTCAACATCGCCAGGAAATTACTATGCCATGTGCATGGTCGCATCGCACCGGTTGCTACTAAGTGATTGAGAATAGTTTTTGCGCAGAGTGGCCTGCGCGACCCAGTGCAGCGTGGAAAAGTGGGTTGGGATGGCTTTCGCCTTCGTGGTGGAAGCTGGTTGAGAAGGGCCACCACAAACGCTCTCAACCACACTTCTGGGACGCGTCTTGGCTTCAGGAACATCAGTTTCTCGATGGCGAGAACAATTGCGAATGAATACAGGAGGGAGGAAAGAGAAATGCAGCATACCATGTTGAGTCCAACTGCTGTGGTTTACAACCTCGCCGAGGTGACAGTGCGGCCAGCAGACTCGCCGGACAATGCGGTCAAGTGGATGTCAAGCGTGGCGATGAGATCCATGGAGCGGGTGCGGCGTCCTACACCAGGAACGTACGGGTCATCGCGAGAGGGTGTGGCCAGGTATTGTCGCATCGGGTAGGCGAGGTCAGTTGGGGTCCCTGGTTGCGCTGAGAAACACCAACATTAGCAAACGACAGGGCCGAAGGAGATCCAAAAGGATGACCACGAATCGGAATGGACAACAACAAGAAACTGCAAAGCGAATGCTAACTCACCAAGCTCGGGCATGGTTGCTGCATTGAACGCCATGATGACTTCGAATATATGTCCGCGACGGGAGATTCTTGTGAGCAACGGGATCGAAGGTGTCAGGTACTCTGCAGCGAAGGCGAGGAAACAGAAGAGAAGAAGAAGGAGAAGTCGAGGAGGGTGTAGGAGACGGACGCTGTATACCCACAACGTGGGCGAGGTGAGGTGCTGCTTGAGCTTGGGGAGCAGATACAGCGACTGCATTGCTTTGCCTGGGCAGCGTCAGGGGCCCTCCCAAGCCGCACGAGCAAGCAATGCAAAGGGCGAGACACGTCACGATGGTGTCGGCTTCGCGGCCACCAGGCACTGGAACTGGGTACCGGAGCTGCTCTGTGTTTTAAGTAAGCGGCACAATGGGGCATTGACTGAGCTTAGGCGCAGAAGTCGCTACCACAGCGATATAGGCGCTATTCCTCTCGCCTAAAGGTCTCGCCGGGACTGAGGTTTGCCGAGGGTCAGACACCCTGTGTTTATCACAACGCTGCTCCCAGACAATAATGGACTGTGTAAAACGAGCACGCTAGTGTGTACGGAATTCGCGGCAGCTTGCTAAATGCACGAAGCACGGTCGACTTTCAATAGAGGGCATGCGACCTAGACTTGATTGCTAAATATTGCTTTTGAGTCGGGGGCTTTCTTCGTGGGCAAACTCTGCGAGGGCCATACCATCAGTAGGTAATGCAGGAGTACCATCTTCGTATGTTAAGGGTAACAACTACCTGAAGGCTGTCACAAGTGCCCAACTAGCGCTCCCGTCCAGCTCTCATGTCAACCAAGCTTGCTGAACAAGGTTCGATGCTTCCTCGGGGCTGAGCAATCCGTGCATGGGTTGGAAGAGACCAAAACTCCAATGATCCCTGCTTTCCTGCCCTTTCGAGTGCCCAATAAAGGACGGTCTGCCTACTACGATAAATGGAATGGGTCGAGGAAGGCAGACACTCACGACACTTCATCCCGCTCCTGCGAACTCCCAATCAAGACCGACCAACCCACTACCGCAAAGGGAATGGCCAAAAAACGCACCGGGCACTCCTTCTTTGCAGGTCAAAGTCGGGCGCAAACGAGGCCAGAGCTCTTTTCAAGAAAGTAGGCAAACGGAACCCTCGACCCCGCACCTAGGAGGCATCGGGACGGCAGATGGAGATGCGGGCTTGCGAAAGTCTAGCTGACCTTTGCACCATCCTGGGTGCACATCTGTGAAGACAAGTTGGCAGCTCAACTGCGGGCATCTAGTATGATGTCCCGTTTTCTTACGCTCGCTTCGTTTTCAACATTGGAGCCATGACCATTTCAACACCCGTCACCGAGTTCTGCTACGTGAATGTTGTTACGTGAATGCAGAGGAGGTGCTAGCCTTACACGAAAGGTTGGATGTATCCGATGAGAATGTGGAGGAATTAAGACACGAGCGGTACAGAACCCCATCTGCAGCGTGATCCGGTAAGATATCCATATCCTTTACTCATCTGCACCTTGATGCCTCGCTTTAACCTGGTGCGTTAGACGATATGTAACCGCAAGGAGCTTTTTAAAGAAGAGTCGCAAGGGAGCTACAAAGACTTGGACGAGACAAGCGTGAGAGGACTCGGAGAAGCCAAGTAAGAGGGCTTAAAGATAAGCAAAGTATGAGGTGCTGGAAAAAGATCCGGGCGCGAGACTCGGAAACGGGAATAAAAGTGGGAGGGACGAACACCTCAGAGGAAAGCCCGTAAATGACCACGCAGCTACAGTATCCCGCTGGGAGCAAAATGTGCCCGAATGACCGTCTCACTGTTCGTAGTTTTTCAGCGTCGCACTTGGTCATCGCCTGTCATATCCTCATCAGGCAAGTCGACGTGCTCTGATACCACGCATGCTTAGACTGGTACGCCTTCGAAGGACTATGCCCGAGTTGTACTCCTATACTCTGTACCATCAGCAAAAAGAAAATGGACGGTCAAAATGTCTGTCATGTAAATAGTCCTGCTTCCTCACCAGAACCAGAAGAAACAGGGTGGAGTAGACAAGGCCCTGCTAAAAGCCAAATTTCGCTCTGCCACTTGCGTTTTCGGGCACCTTGGATGGTTGCCCCTGGATCCACGTCTTGTCCATGGAGATGAAGGCTCAAGATGCTTCCAAGCGTGGTTGGGTATGCGATGTGCGTTTTGAACATGGGAAGGAATGAGTATATGGGGCAGGTTGGGAGGTGTCCAAAGAAGCGGCTGCTCAAGGATCTCCGCCGCCTGTCGACGAAGCGACCTTGGGTAGGTGGGAGCAGCAAAAGTCATCTTGAGCAGAGAGTAGCGCAACAGTACTCCCTCCCACCTGCAGGCCTTGGGCAAAGATATGCCTGACCACAGTAGACTCCCTGCAAGAAGCTTCTTTGATCCGTTTCATGGCAACATTCATTTCTGGAAAAACTGCTTGCGGAAGGTACTCGGAGTGGGAATCAGGAACGAAGAAATCAAAAGAGAAACTCTGAGATTGATGGTCTTCGCCCCGCCAAGCCCGACACCCGCACCATTCCCCGTCAATCCTAGCTCCGTTTTCGGCAAAACCTCGCGTGTCCGGCCACATCAAAATCTTCGACAGCCTCTCTGTACGTCGCTCTTTTCTTTCTCTTTCTTCACACTTCATGTAAAACATGATATGAACGCATTAATCAACCGCCAATTCCTTGCTTGCAACCATGGACTGGTAGGTCATATTGGCGATCTAGAACGATTGCAACGAGGCACTTTTTAGACTTCACTTTTCATGTAGGCGGTCTCTCCGGAGATTCCTGCCGTGGATGGGAAGTCACCTGCGTGCCAGACATTGCTTTTTATGATTGAACACGGGGTAAATGGACGATGATCTGATGGAATGGGATTGTAGAGAAGCCTGATGATCTCCACCCTGGACGATGGACATGAAGAACGCTGTGGTCAAGTTCTTCGGTTAGGTCTGTATGAAAGGTGTAGACGCAAGTAGCCTTGCGGCGGCTGCCAGATATTTAATCGTCGTGGGCACTGAGTACTCCGAACCGAGTAGTTTGTTTTATCACAATTTGATATCTCATGTCTTGAGTTTCTCGTAGACCCTGCCGCGACTCGATCCGTCTAGACTTTGTGAATTCGCCAGTCTTGGAATATCAAACTTTTCTTTCCGAGGACGAAGGAAGGCAGTCAACGTTCCATCTTCGCAAACCACTTTCCACTCCCACCTTCCACGCAACTCGACTCAACAACAACTCCTCACGTACCTCGTAGACGAAATCACGTTCATCCCCCGCCATATCAGTCAGCCGGCTCTTCCACAATCCCAAAATGAAACTCTTGACAACAAACTTCCTCACCTGCGCCGTCAAAGCCTGCAAGTCCTCCTCCTCCTCCTTCCCTTTACATTTCCGCGACGCCACCCTCGAACGCACCGACATAGACTTCAACCCTCTATTCATCCGCAACATCCTACCGCGCGTGAACTGGGAAGCCTTGACCACGACGGCCACAGAATTAGGTGTCGGGGGTATGCTCCCCGCGCAGAATCCACTTGACGACAACGACGCGGAACAAGCGGAGGGGATGGACGTCGAGGGGCCGCAGAAAGAGGTCGACGAGGAGGTGTTGAGGAAACTGCACGCTCTGCTGCTGGAGACGGGCGTCGTGGAAGGGAAACTCGTCTGCGGGAATTGCGGGTTCGAATATCCTATCAAAGAAGGCGTGGCCAATTTCCTGTTACCCGCGCATTTGGTGTGATGTGTGCGTCTGAAGGAGCGATGACAGGGAGGATGGACAAATGAACCTCCGAATGAATGAAACGGAATGAAGACTACACAGTCACGAGCTATGAATCACAGATCAAAAAGGGCGGTACGTGGACCTGAGCTGCTCCTTGGCCTTCTCGACAATTACACATGGGAAAAGATCCTGGAGCAGTAGGTCTCTCGCTCGTCTGCGCCAGGATCGGTGGAGGAACCAAATGACCAAAGACTGCTTGGTTAGATAGTATCGAGCATCACTGGACCAGAGCATGTGCCAGGAGGCTTAAGGTAGCTGGAGAGTGGGAAGGTCCATCGCAGGGAGAACATGCCCTGCTCGAAGAGCTCGTGAGTATGAGAGGGCCTCGTGGCCGAGATCAGCAAGGGCCCGACGAATGGACATGGAGGGAGAAGCAGGTTCGGTAGCAGGAACTCTCCTTTGGTGCATCAAGGTTTGGCCGGTGACGAAGAAGCAAACAGAAGTACTCGTCCAAATCCCACCCAAATCTGGTAGGGACATTCTCAACTATCTATGTACGCGCAAGCACGCAGAGCAAAAGCTGCACCGCAAAGCACACAAACGCAAGGGGCCTCGCCAGGAAGCCTACCTACAAAGCGCTGGGCTGCGCTGTCGCTCTTGCAGTCGCCGTCGCCGTCGCCGTAAATTGGCCAGATTATACAATAGAGAAACATGGCTGGGCCCAGCACTCATCCACCGGCGTCAATTCCATTTCCCTGTCAGTAATGCCCGGGTACCTGAGTCGAGTAAAACCCCTGTAAGTTTACCGCTGTCACTTCGGCCATCGGCATCCGTTCGCTGGTGCTAACCGCTTCGACTTGTCCTAGTGTGAAGCGTGCTTTTTGTTGAATATTCATGCCAACCTCCATCATGCTGCAAAGCAAGAACGCCTACCCGATGACCCATCCACATGCCATCGCAATGCTAGAACACGGCCAACCGAAGAAACGCCGCCACGGATACTTGGACTCCGGCTCGTTAATTGAGGAATCCTTTGCAGACGGCCGAGCCACAGAGACACGGTATACGATCGTCGCTGCCAAGCTCACGCTCGAATTTATAGTCGTACGTCAGTTCTTCGTCTGCAACCTTTGTTAGTTTCCTCATTTCAAGCATCCAAAGCTCAAGCTCACCTTTCTCGATATCTCTCAGCGCGTAGATGACGATTCGTTTCGTGCCACCAACCCGGATGATCTTGGCGGTGCAATTAGGCGAACAGCTGTGGTTGATAAATCTGGCAATACCACCCTTCTTGGTTGCATCCACGACAGTCCCTTCATCGATACGGAAGAGATAACTGCTACCGATGCCGCTCTCGGTGTACTTGATCTCGCGTAGATCGGCGATTTCTTGTCGAATCTTTTCGCCGACGTACTCGATGATCATCTCGCTGGCTTGGATGCGCTCGAGAGAGTACAGTCCCCAGTTGTGAATGGCGGACCGAGCAAACTTGACCGGTTTCTTGCGCTTCTGAAGTTGATTGAAGCGTAATACGTCTGCGTCCTCACCCATACCCTGCAACATCTCACGCTGTCGATCCAGATCTTTGACCGTCCGTCGATCATCGGCACGTTTACCGCGAGAGGAAGCTTTGGGGAGTTCCACCACAGGTAGCTTGCCAGGATCCTTCTTCGCTTCGGCCTCCCTTTTCTCCCTTGCTTTCTGGACTTTGATGCGATGAGGCAGGTATTTCGACTTCTCAGACTCGAGGATCTTTCGGATAGGCTCCGTCCTCGCCGAGCCAGTTTGGTTGGGAACATAGTATCCCTCAATAGCAGGGTCCGTCCTAAGGGCCCCCGGTTGAGCTCCAGGCCTGAGATTGCGTATTCGTTCCTGTTTCCAGGCCCATGCCATTGGATCACCAATGTCCATAGCCTTCTTCGATTTCATGGCGGCTGCCAGATACTCAAGATCTTCTGCATCGAAAAGACTGGCTTGCCAACCTCTGAGGTCAGGAACAATGTCTTCATCGTCATCCACAGTAGGCAAAGGTTCTTCAGCGGATACGCCCCATTCCACTTCTGGCCGCCATTCAGCCGCTTCGGCGAGCGCTTCTTCCTCCTCGGCATATTCCAAAACGTTATCCACCACCTCAGCGGCTTCAGCTTCGGCTTGTGCCTGTCGCAGTGCTTCTTGTTCTTCGCGAATTTGCTTCTTAGTTTTCTTTTTGGGCCTCGGCTTCTTGACCTTGGTGGCATCGGACTCGACGTCCGGCGTGGCTTCGACAGGAGTCTCGACCTTGACATCTTCAGACTGCTCGCGTTCGAACTCGTTCTGACCTACGCCAAACAATTCGTCATCGGCCTTCTGGCGTTTTCGAGCTTCGAGCTCTTGGACCAGCCTCTTCCGCTTCCTTGAGAACGGAGACATTTCATAAATGTTCCGCTCCAGCTTGGCAATAATGAGATCTTCTGCAGTTTGTCTCGACGCGTCAAGTTCATCCTTAACCACGCTGTCACCCATCTCCGATTCTTCTCGAGCATGGAGTCGGCGTTTGGTTGCTTTGCGCAAAAGTTCATCGTCATCATCGGAAACGGAGGTCATACTCATGCGGCTTGGAGGACGGCTGTCGAGATCTTCGGTATCTCGAGTAGCAGATGTCCTGCGCTCGTCCTCCGAATCTTCCTCGTCGTGGAACTGAGATAGCTGATGGAATAGCGACCGGACATTCTGTCTCGGGGCCGCTTTCTTTCTCTCATCACGATATCCGATTAACCCCCCCGCACCTGGCCTCTTGCCAATTTTCGGCAACGAAAGAATGTTGAGATTCTTGCTTCCAAGAGGTCGTCGGCCGATGCCCAGGCGCGAATCTGGTGTCTGAGAGCCTTCAGTGCCATAGCCTGGTCTCCGTGTGCCTTCAGGATCGTCTATACCAAGCGCCCTCCGCCTCTCCGCATGCCTGCCAGGATCCAGATAATTGTACAGAATGGGGCCAGCAATGCGTGATTTGACATCTTCAAGCAGCTTATCCCTCAATTCCTGAATGACGAGTTGCACCACAGCCCTTGAGGGATCCAGATCTCTAGCGCGCTGTCGTTTTTCTTCCTCGAGATCAAGGTCGTGCTCTTTTCTCAATCTGTAAGCTTGCTTCGAATACACAAAATCAACAGGCCCCGTTGATGTGACTGATGTTGGCAGAGGTGCAGGATCCGTCGCGCTTATTGCTTTGTGGTTGCCATTGAGGTGTAGTTCCAGATTCATCACATAGGTAAACAACGGCTGCATGTGACACCCGTGGAAGACCTTCTTTGCCTCCATTTGCCCATTCCGCGATTGTTCGAAGGTAATGAAGTATCCGGTTTGGTCGCATCGAACCTCACGCCAATCATACATCCTTAATCTCTTTTTCAGATGCGGAATCGTAGTGGTCATGACAGGTACGTAACAATGCGCAATGAAAACGTAAGGTGCTTTCAACGTCTCCGCGATGGGCGTGGTCTCGACAAGGGTGGCAGCGGAGGTGGTGGTCGCCGGACTCATGGCCAAAGGCGCAGCCAATTTGATTGGCCTTTCTGGTTTCGCAGGAATGGGGAATGTGCTGGGAAAGGTGGACTGTGGTCGCAAGGAAGGCTTGCCAGAAGGGCCTTTTGGCGCAGTAGGCGGCGGTCCCGTAGACTTCGCGTAGCCAGCAGGCGATGGCACTGCCGCGGGTGTCGATACTGGGGAAGGGGAAGGTTGTATGCGCGACTGGTTTGTAAAGCCACTCTCTTTTCGGTGCAGCGCAATCGCCCTTTCGACCATCTTCTCCGTGACGGAGCCGTCCCTATCGATCACGATCTGAACTGTTTTGAGGCCTATCCTTTGGCCTCGTTTCCCCTCCAGGTATGCGGTCTTGGCAGCGAGGACGGCAGGGATAGGACCTCCGCCTTGGAAGGAGGCGCAGTCTCGATATGCTATGCTGCAGATGCCCAAAAACCTCCCGGTGACGGGGTCTGTCTTGTTGTCCAGATCTTCTATCTCACCGAAGCTCGAAAACAACGCGTTGATCTGCGAAAGAGGGGCCATGGGGTCAAAGCCAGTGACCACGACGGTGGTGGCAGGAGGCGGCGCAACCGCAGTCGCAGCATCTGGCACCCATGACTTCAGATTGTATGGGGCAGGTCGAAATTTTGCTTTGCCTTTCCCAACCGCACCTTTTGTATAATTCGGGATGGATAATCGAGGGTCCGGTGGTAGGAAGTTATATTCGGGTTTTGTTCCAAAGTCTTCAAACTGAGGCTTCAGCTTGCGCTTGTCTTTGGAACTGAGGGTTTTGTCCAGTTCCGGATCGTAGGTGCATTTGCTCCCTTTGACGTCGGAATTGGAGTCACGGGCGCTTCGTCGACGGGTAGGAGGAGTGTGGAGAGGAGTCATAGAACCTTGATGCAGGCAGGAGGCAGGTTTGCTGCTATCCATTGCAGTGTGAGAGCCAGAATCACCAGTTGGACTTATGAGTTTACCATTTGGAGGGGAGTCGGAGCTTGTGAGAGGGGTCAGAGTGCTGAGGTTGAGATGATTTGCGCCAGGCATGGCCGCGTTTGCGAGAGCGGCACTAAATACCGACGAAGCGGTGCTGGACGAGCTTGCGGAGCCAACACCATTGAGAAGATCGCCTGGATAGTTGTCGGTGTCCTCGATCTTTGCCGGTTGGTGCTGTTTCGCGGGTGACAGCGGATGCGACGTGGTCGACGTTGAGTTCAGCGCGTGCCGAAGATGGTTCTCCTTGGCGTTTGCATCTTCGGCGCGCTCATCAGGACGGCGCAATTTGGATTTGTCGAGGTCAGGCAGCTTTGAGGATTTTCGCTGCTGGATGACGCTGGGGGCGGTGGGAAAGAAATCAGCGAGTTTGGAATGAGAGGAAGTGCCCTGCGGGCGCGACATGTCCTTGGTTACGACGCCGGCTGCGCGCTCATCTTCACAAGCACCCTCCTCAGTATGTCGGCGAGATTGTGAAAGTGTGTAGGCATGCAGCGCAGGCGTGGTGTTTGACCGTGATGTGCTGGAAGTTTCAACGCGTCAGTGGGCTCAAGTCGGAAGGGGGCCGGTTTGGCCAGAGAGCGCAGTCGGCGAAATTGGCGTTCGCGGCAGTGGGAGGCCTCCAGGTAGTTGGCACAGAGGCGTTCCGAGGCGAAGTCAAGGTGACAGTGTCCGGTATGGCGAGGGAAGCGAAGAGAGACGCAATTCAGGTGTACGTGGAGGGTTGTAGTGCCTGTGCCTGCACCTGCACCTGGAACTTGCGAGCAAGCGTCTGCACTGTGAGCGAAGTTCACAGAGACGCCAATCCGCATTTGGTTTAGAGGCTCGGCAGGCGATCGACACGGTCAACCCGAAGCGAAAACTTGAACAGCGCAACTGAGATGCGCGCCTGCGCTGAACATTCTCACCAGCGGCAAACACATTCCAACTCGTTGATAATTTGTTTGGCCTTGCGAAACAATAATGCATTGACTATGAGCACTCTACCCAGGCAGATAAGACGGGACGTGTTCCACGGGCCTGGCCCATTATGACTTTCGTACGGCGCCTACCTCACTCCGTTCATTGCCCCCTCGATTGCGAGACTTTTAGGTCAGCCTCTCAAGCTTGGTTCAGCGGTCGCTCCACCACGGAAACATTGCAGTCTATGCCGCGTCACTTTTTGAAGGAGCTTTCATCGCACATATTTGACCTTGACCTGGTTCACCGTGATAGTACGAGTACTTGCCTGCGCCCGGACAATCCCCGCCACGTGAGCTTCCTCGCAGTGTGGATGGGCATGACCTAGAAGAGATGGCCTGTATATCTACACGACTGAGTGACAACGCAGTGAGGTCCGCTTTTTCATGGCCATTCCTTCAAGATTCACCCTGTCCCACTGTGTAGGTAGGCCACTTCGGCAGTTGTGCTCAAGGCACATCAAGGATTTCTCTTGCAATATTCCAATTGGTGCGTGTAATGATGTCAACATATCTGCCAGTCGGGGACCAGGTCAATGTTATAGGAAGCTGCGCCCACAGGCCTCTGTGTGTGACTCGTGTCTCGTAACCAAAGTGATCTTCGAAAAAACACGTTCATCAGCTATATCTGCTTGCAGATTGCTTTTCTTGACTAGGCAGCATGCAATTCCCGTATAAGAAAGTCATTGTTATAGGAGCAAGCAGCGGTATGGATGATGATCCGAGTTTACCTAGACCCCAAAACTGACAGCACAGGTATTGGTGAGGCTCTTGCCAGGAGAATAGTCGATAATGGTTCATTCGTGGTCGCTGTCGGTCGTCGTAAAGAGAATCTGCAGAAGCTGGTGGAGCAATACGGCCATGAGAAGATCCTGGCCGTCCCGTTCGACATCACCAAGCTGGAAGCTATCCCAAATTTTGCTCAGAATGTCATCAGTACTCACCCAGACGTCGACTGTGTCATCTTGAACTCAGGCATTCAAAGAAAGACGGATTTCAGTGACCCTGACTCGATAGATGTCGACGCTCTCACCCTTGAGATCACAACCAACTACATTTCTCATCTGGCGCTGACCAAGGCTTTCCTTCCGTTGTTCCAGAAGAACGGCAAAGAAGGCAAAGAGAGCGCATTCGTCTACGTTACCTCTGGACTGGCCATGGTTCCTATAACCCGTTGTTCCAATTACTGTGCTTCGAAGGCCGCAACGCACCAGTTTGTGCTTTGTCTTCGTGAACAATTGAAGGGATCGAACATCAAAGTAGTCGAGCTGTATCCTCCAGCGGTGCAGACTGAACTTCATGATGAGAAGCATCAGCCCGACATCAAGAATGGTCGACAGATCGGGATGCCCCTTGATGAGTTCATCGACAAGGTATGTCTTTTGTCCTACGAGGCTCACGCGGTGCTGATCTAGCGTCGTAGGCGTACATTGGACTGGCAAGTGGAAAGGAACAGGTCCCGGTCGGTACAGCTGAACGAGCATTCGAAGCCTTCGAGACCAAGCGACAGGAGATGTTTGCGAACATGGTCAAAGCCATGGGTGGTGGTCCTTAGAGTACCGTGAGCGAGCTGCTGTACATTGCCGCGGTGCTTCGTAGCATACGAGTCGGTCGGTCTGATTAGGTATTCTCGACGAGAATAGAATACCTTGCGAGGAATGTACGAGCCGCAGGGCGTGGAGGACAAATGGATAATTGACTCGTAACCCCTATTCCAAAGTACGATTAGCCGGTGACCGAGTGCGACAACCCTGTGGGCGTGCAGAGAAGGAAGCTGATCCGCTCGCTGAAACGGGGCAACGAGATCTTGGGGGCCAAGCTGTCTCAGGAAGCCAAAGAGGGGGATGGCGGTGACGTCTCACAACCCTAGACAGGGGGAGCTGACCAAGTCCATATTTTTGGACTCAGCCACCGACTGGCCCACTCATGGCCATCTTCCGAGGCCTTTGGGCTTACCCAAGTGGCACTTCAGAAAGCGATGAAGCTCGTTTGGTGATAACGTGAACTTCGCCTGCCGCCATTGTACGTCTGCATAGCAAGCAGATGCCACTATCTCCAGACCTGTCGAGATGACTTGAGCAGACGATGAATTTGACTGTGCACCTAAAATTGTCTGGCGAGTCACTAACCAAAGCTACGCGACCGTGGCACAAGAGTGTGGAGCAGGCAGCAAAGCTCTGTTTCACCACCCGCGACAAACATCTCGAACAGCAGGCGCTGTCAGTCAAAGATTGCTCGATGATTGGCAGCCCGCACTTGAGATCGGAGCCCGCACGACCTGCAAGGCCCCGCTTAAAGCCTCGGGGATGGCTCTTTGATTCGGACTGGAGGAAGCTGTTCCCTCCTTTCCTCAATTGTTCCTGCCAAGAGGGAATTTCAGGCGTTGCTATGCAGTGCAAGCGTGCCGATGGGGTTTGTACAGGCTTATCAAGTGGATGCCATGCGAGGCCGTAGCGGCAAGACCCTGGATGTTGCGTCTTTGGGGGCCCAGTCCATATGCGCCTCTGATGCATGGGCCGCGTCCGAGACTTGCAGCGTGTTCAGTCGAGGCTCGAACTATTTCAGCCCGACCGTCAGCAATAAACACCAACGAACTTGCCTGCGCAACCACCACCTACATAGCAATTTACTTCCTCTTCACATTCGCTCAGCTGATCTCTTCTCCTCCGGCTTGCCCTAGAAATATTATACAAATTCCTCCTTCATCCTCGCCGAGATTCACTGTGACCTCGGTCTTGCCTGAGCCCCTCCCCTCCTTTATTCGCACGGACCTTCTATCCTTCCTTTGTCCATTGAGACGAACACGACTCTCACAAAGAAGGCGAGCAGTGCTTCCTCACATTCACTACACTTCCTCAGCACTGTACAATCTGTCCAGAAGTACGCTTGAATAATCTGCAAGATGTGGTTCGTATATCCGGTCATGGGGAGCACACTATGGACTTGCTGACTGGGGACAGTGGTATCTTTGGCTACATCAACTACTTGGTGGAGAAGGACCGCAAGTTCATCCTCGATACCTTGCTCAATGGTATGTCAAACCAGTCTAACGGTCGCTTCGAGCCTGTCATCTGACGGCGACATTCCAGGCCTTTCTCGCCTAGAGTACAGAGGTTACGACTCGGCCGGTCTAGCAATCGACGGCGACAAAAAGAATGAGGTGTTTGCATTCAAAGAGGTGGGCAAGGTGGCCAAACTCCGAGAGCTGGTTGCACAGTCTGGTGTCGACATGACCAAGGTCTTCGACTCCCACTGCGGTATTGCGCATACTCGATGGGCCACCCACGGCCAGCCGTCCAGACTCAATTGCCATCCTCACCGGTCAGCTCGAGTCCTTCACACGCTTGACAAGTTATGACTGACTGATACTAGATCTGACCCCAAGTGGGAGTTTGCCATTGTCCACAACGGTATCATCACAAACTACAAGGAGCTGAAGGCTTTGCTCGAAGGCAAGGGCTTCAAGTTCGAGACTGACACCGATACGGAATGCATCGCAAAGCTCGCCAAATACCTCTACGATCAACACCCAGACATTGACTTCACCACCCTCGGGAAGGCCATCATCAAAGAGCTTCAGGGGGCATTTGGCCTGCTTATGAAGTCAGTCCACTTCCCCCACGAGTGCATTGCCGCTCGTAAGGGTTCTCCTTTGGTGGTGGGTGTCAAGACCGCCAAGAAGATGAAGGTCGACTTCGTCGATGTTGAGTACGGTGAAGAAGGCGGTGCTTTGGCGGCTGAGGTCGCCAATCACAATGTTGCAGTCAAGAAATCCGCAAACGGACTGTTGGCTCCCAGCGGCCTTCTCGCACCACCGGATAAGTCCCTTCTTCACCGATCTCAATCACGAGCATTCCTGTCAGACGATGGCATGCCTCAACCCGCCGAGTTCTTCCTCTCCTCTGACGCTTCGGCCTTGGTCGAACACACTAAGAAGGTTCTTTACCTCGAGGACGATGACATCGCTCACATCCATGACGGTCAGCTCAACATTCACAGATTGACAAAGGACGACGGCACTAGCAATGTCCGTGCAATCCAAACAATCGAGCTTGAGCTTCAAGAGATCATGAAGGGAAAGTTCGACCACTTCATGCAGAAGGAAATCTTCGAGCAACCCGAGTCGGTCGTCAACACCATGCGTGGTCGTTTGGACGTAGCCAACAAGACTGTCACTCTCGGCGGTCTCAGACAATACATGAGCACCATCCGAAGATGCAGAAGACTTATCTTCATTGCCTGCGGTACTAGTTACCATTCTTGCATGGCTGTTCGCGGAGCCTTTGAGGAACTGACCGAAATCCCGATCGCGGTCGAGTTGGCCTCGGATTTCCTCGACAGACAGGCGCCGGTGTTCAGAGACGATACCTGCGTGTTTGTGTCACAGTCCGGGGAGACTGCCGATTCATTGATGGCACTCCGATACTGCTTGGAGCGTGGCGCATTGACCGTTGGTATTGTCAACGTGGTCGGCTCGTCGATTTCAATGCTCACCCACTGCGGTGTCCACATCAACGCCGGACCTGAAATCGGTGTCGCGTCCACGAAAGCCTACACATCTCAGTTTGTGGCGATGATCATGTTCGCTCTGTCTCTTAGCGAGGACCGTGCTTCCAAGGCAGCTCGCCGCGCAGAGATCATTGACGGCCTTTCCAAGGTCAGCGAACAGTTCCGTGAGATTCTCAAGCTCAACGACTCGATCAAGGAGATGTGCGCCAAATTCTTGCAGAACCAGAAATCCCTGCTTTTGCTCGGCCGTGGCAGCCAGTATTCGACCGCTCTGGAAGGAGCCCTGAAAATCAAAGAGATCTCATATCTGCATTGTGAGGCAGTCATGTCTGGAGAACTCAAGCATGGTGTTTTGGCCTTGGTCGACGAGAATTTGCCTATCATCATGATCTTGACCCGGGACACCATCTTCGCCAAGTCATTGAACGCATATCAACAAGGTAAGCAACGGCTGATTCCCACCTCGGTGTCTGTTCTAACGTTATAACAGTCATTGCACGCGGTGGTAGGCCCATCGTGATCTGCAATAAGGACGATCCAGAGTTTCCCCCTTCAAAGACCGAGCTCATCGAAGTCCCTCAGACGGTAGACCTCTTGCAGGGCTTGTTGAATGTCATCCCTCTGCAGCTGATTGCCTACTGGCTTGCTGTTGCTGAAGGCCTGAACGTCGATTTCCCACGTAACTTGGCTAAATCTGTGACTGTCGAGTAAGTGTGGTGTTGGGATGGCCAACCAGGCAGGTGTAGGAATCATTTTGAAGGGAGCAATTGGGCAGTTGGGCGCAGAATCATGGCCGGGAGTAGAAGTATCCAGGTACCATTGGATGTCAATACCCAGTAGAGGAATACCAATTTATTTGTATGCGGTCTGTGGTTGTTCTCGGAACACTGTAAATTGACTCTGCTCGTCCCTAAGGCTGAGAAAGTGGAGAACTCTACGGTCAGTATTGAAGTCGCGTCTGGGACCCCTCAAGCGTCCCTTGACTCTCAAAGACTCCTGTACCTCTATAGCGGTCGATGGTGACGCCTCGAGAAGCAATGCCAACAGACCGGCCTGCTGCTGTCAATGATGGTGCAGAGAATGCCACTGACGCCACGGCCAATGCGGCCACGTCGACTCTATCGAGGCCAATACGGCAACCGTGGCGTCAGGTGGAATCGCATAATGTGCTGCTGTCTCTGATCGCGTTTCGCCTCGTGAATGCTCTGACTGTGCAGACGTTCTTCCAGCCGGATGAGTACTTTCAAGCTTTAGAGCCTGCATGGCAATGGGCGTTTGGAAAAGAAGCGGGAGCATGGATAACTTGGGTGCGATCAAAAGAAATCTCCGCCATTGCGACGGACTCAAGCTCATGAAGAACAACAGGAGTGGAAGCACCATCTGCGATCAGCGATACACCCGGCCGTCTTTGGGATATGTTACCAGTTGGCGGATCTGCTCGCCGATCTTCTCAAGTTACAGCGTCATCCTCGAGCTGAGGTTCTTCTTGCGGCGCCGAAGGTATTGCAAGCCTTCTTCGCCGCGCTGAGCGACTTCTACACCTGGAAGCTCGCCTCTTCCATCTACGGCGTCCAGTCCCCTGCATCACTGAGCGCGCTCGCTCTGACGGTTGTCAGTCCGTGGCAATGGTTCTCTTCCGTACGAACTTTCTCCAATTCGCTGGAAACGACCCTCACAGTCATCGCTCTGTACAACTGGCCATGGCACTGGGCACTGCCGCTCCGTAAGCGCGATGTAACTGCCGCCGACTCTGACGAGCATGGCGTCCGCAATCGATACAAGCAGACCCAGGAAAACATCTCGACGGATGAAGTCACCGGGCTTAGACGAAGCCTGCTTTGCGCGGCCGTCGCCGTGATTCTACGCCCGACGAATATCCTCATCTGGACAGTCATCAGCTGGTATACATTTGTTGGGAACTGGAGTGGTCCGCTCTGGGAGGAAAAGACGTTCGCTCGCGAAACACTGCTCTGCGGAAGTACGATCTTGCTCTCCTCCGCTGTGGTTGATCGGATTTTCTACAACGCGTGGGTATTCCCGCCGGTCAATTTCCTGCGCGTCAACGTCCTGCAGTCGTTGGCTTCGTTCTACGGGAACAATGATTGGCATTACTACCTTACGCAGGGCTATCCTCTCCTGCTGACGACCGCACTCCCTTTCACACTGGCCGGACTGTACCGTGTCTGGCGATCGAGTAAGGATAGACCGATCGAAGACGCCACTCCAGCAGGCCAGACCGCGGTGCGCTTGCTCGCAAGAATATGCCTCCTCGTGCCCGCCGCTTTTTCACTCATCGCGCACAAGGAAGTCCGCTTCATCTACCCCCTCCTCCCGGCCTTGCACATCATAACCGCCTTGCCAGTATCGACCTGCTTTGTCTCTCCCTCGACACGAACCTCAAACTCTACGCAACCAACCTTGACGCGACAACCAATCTTACTGTCCATCTTGGCCCTCAATGTCGCGATCGCGTACTACACCACCCAGATCCACAATTCGGGCATCATCTCACTCACGACCTACCTCCGCGGGGAATTCGAATCCCAGTACCTCGGCCGGCACGCCAATATGACCTTCGGCACACTAATGCCCTGCCACTCCACGCCCTGGCGCTCTCATCTCCAATATCCGCCCACCTCCAGCGAAGTAGGCATCCGGGGCTGGGCCCTGACGTGTGAACCACCGCTGGACCTCAACCAGACGGAGAAGCAGGCGTACGTGGACGAGGCGGACCAGTTCTACGCGAATCCCGCCATGTGGATCAAGAAGCATATGAGCCGCCACATGCCACTGTCTTCGCACCCCGATGACCGGGCTTTGGGGGTCCATGCACCACCACCTTATCGGGTCTCGGGCCACAAGATAGAAATCCTCCCCGCTGACGTGCTGGCGAGGGAGCGTGAAGAAAACTACTGGGCCACGCGGACGGGGCGGAAACCCTGGCCTGATTACCTCGTCTTCTTCGCCCAGCTGGAGCCTACGATGCAGGCTGCATTGAGGGGGAGCGCGTACGCGGAGTGTTGGAGGGTGTTTAATTCCCAGTGGCATGACGATGGGAGGAGAGTAGGCGACGTGGTTGTCTGGTGTTTGGATCCAACACTGCAGGAACGGTGGGCCGAGAACATCAATGGCGGCGGTGTGCGGAGGCACGCTGCGGTTGGAGCTGGGGCTGAAAAGGCGGAGACCGAGGAAGGAGGCAGTAGTGGGCAGAAAATCCTGGGGCGAGGGCGCGCGAACATGGGAAGTATAGAGGCTGCGAAGGAGAAGGAGACGAAGAACAAGCAGAAGGAAGAACCCGAACCCTTCAGACGGGTCGTGGAGAAGCCGTTCTGGAAACACAGAGAGCCAGAAGCCGACTGACTGATGACGACCTGCTGAGGACGGTGAGTAGTTCCATTGCAGACAATTACCTCCCATGGAGGTTGTAAGCTGTCAAGATACAGGACCTTGCTTGCTTGCCTGGCTTAGCTCTGTCGACTCCGGCCTGTTTCAGAGGGTCATCAAGATCATCATTTTCGGTTCTGCGCACAGATTGTAAAAGGAAATTTTGCGACGCAGCACTCATTATCACGCCCGCTGCCCAGCTCCATGCTCCCATAATAGCATATCCACACACCCGCAATAGGTCGTCAATATACAAACCGATGCCCCAGCCTTGTTCTCTCCCTAGCCCCATCCTACCAAATCGCATCATATCCTCGTGCGCTCATCTGCACCCTCCATATTAGCTTCCCTGTATTTCCAGCGCTTCCACCCTATCCATACCGTGCACTTAAATTCGCAAAAGCGTCGGGGCTGTGCCTTCCTCCATCCAGATTGTTCACCGCCATACTATCGTTACTCGCATGTCGCGCTGCAATCCCTTGCACTGGTCGTTGCTGCGTGGAAAAGGCTGGCCCTTGACTGTAGTTTATCGTCGTGCCAGGTAAACCACCGCCGGTGACGAAGCCGTGGCCAATCTCTTGGACTTGGCCGAACGGATTCGACGGGCTGTGCGTGTATTGTGGTTGGAATTGTTGGGCTTGAGCTTGCCCGAATGGTGAAGGTTGGGATTGTGCCTGTAGACTAGGCGTCGGCGCAGGTGATGCGAACGGACTCGTACCACCACCGAATGGATTCATGTTTGCACCCGTGTTCTGGGTCGCAGCATTTGTATTCACCATGAAAGGGTTCCGATTCCCGCTTCCGCCCGCAGAGTGCATGTTCGATAAGCTGACTGGCATGGTCGCGCTGCGTTTCGGTGACGGCAAATTCCCAAATGGATCTGATGGCGTTGACGAGAATTGCTGTTGATATTGCTGTTGTTGGGATTGCTGCTGCTGCTGCTGCTGTTGTTGCTGCTGCTGTTGTTGCTGCTGCTGTTGTTGCTGTTCAGTTGCTGGCTCGGGGATGGAAGCGAGGCGTTGAGATGTATGTTGGGGATAGTTGTAGAGCGCGAGAATGGAAGATTTGTCGTGACGACCACTTTGCTGAGGCATGTGCTGGAACTGCTGAAATGGCTGCTGAGACGGCTGTGAAAATTGTTGTTCTGGTTGCTGTTGGTAAGAAGAGGGTTGTGGCTGTTGTTGGAATTGCGGCGTGTGTGCTTGAACCTGTTGCTGGGGCGGCGCCTGGGGTTGAGCTTGCGCATACTGGGAATTTGGGAAGGCAAATGGAGATTGTGCTGTTTGGTAGCCCGCTGGCTGAGCTTGCTGCTGTGCGGACTGTGTCCGGAAAGGATCATTCTGTTGCTGCATTGTCTGCTGAGGAGTCGCGGCGAAGGGGTCTTGTGATTGGAATTGCTGCTGTTGAAGAGGCGAAGACTGTGCAGGTGGAATGCCAAAAGGATTAAAGCTTGCTGGTAGCGAGACTTGCCTTTGCGGCGGTTGTGGTGGTGGTTGGACGAAGCCCTGATTGAGGAATGGATTTGTCGATGGAGACGGGGCCACTTGTGATTGGGGCAGGAACGGATTGTTTCCTGTAGACTGAGCTGAAAGTGAGGTGGGTTGGAAGAAAGGATTGCTGGGAACGGGAAGTGCTGGGGGAGAAGCCACGAAGTCTTGATACTGCGTCGACGTGACTGGAGGTGTCATTGAATACTGGAGACGAGGATCCTGTATTGGGGCAGGTTGACTGGGATAACCCCCGGTGCTGTGAGGAAACAATGCTTGTTGGGGCTGTTGTGATACCTGCATCGATTGAAACGATTGCTCCAGCCCGGTTGTCGTACGGTCAGGCGGAGCAAAGGGATTGTTGCTTCCGAACGTCGTCGTGCTTGTCGGTGTCGAGGGCTCTTGTGGCTTGCCTAGTGACAGGCCAACTGTAGGCTGATTCGCCGACTGTGTGAAAGGATTGTAGGATGGTTCAGGAGCTCTAGAAGCAGAGGTAGGTTCTTGAGCCGAAGCTGACCTCGCATTCTGCCTCGAAGTAGTGTCTCCGTTCTCTCGAGGCCCGAGTCGAACGAGAGTCTCGACAACCCTCTCCACATTGCCGTTCAATCGTCGCAGGAGGCTTGTGTTCCGGTCCGTCTCTGTGAAGCCCATGTCTCGCAAGGCAGCCAACTTCTTCTCTAGCTCCGAGTCTGTCATCTCATAGCGCGCGTCGTCCATTCGGGAATCGTAGCCTCTGGTAGATATCGGGAACGCGCTATCCACGCGAGGTTCTTGTGCTCGTTTCTTCTTGTCGGACTTGGAGAAGGGATACGCCGATGACGACGCTCTCAGACCAAATCCAAATATTTTGCCTTTCTTTGTAGGGACAGGAGGTGGTGGTGAGTCCGGGTCTTGAAGAGGCGGTCTCGAATGGTAAGCGGTGGGTGAATTGTCGTCTCGCTGGGGAGGCTCTGGTTTTCCATCTGCCAGACTCTTTTCCTGGTACTTCTTTCGTATAAATCTTTCCATGGCCGAGTCTACTTCATCGGCGTCGAGCGGCATGTCAGGTTTCTTATTCTTGGGATTGAACGCTTTATTAGCTGCATTGTTGCCGTTACGCTTCATGCTCTATTGATTCCGTCAGTGAATGCGCCCTCACTCGAAGGTCAGGTTCAACTCACATCGACTTGTTCCGAGGTCCAAGTGTCCATGCTCAACGACTTGACTTTGGATATATGCGTTCCCAGCTTGCGATGCAACGAGGCACATCGCATGCATAGAAAGATGCCGAGATTCCAGCTTGCCCATGCCGGGTTCTTCGCACCACAATCGGCGCACTGCGAGTTTCCGGCGACTGACAGTAACTGATGGAGCTCTCGTTCATTCCGCGCCTGCGTTCTTTTACTCATCGAAGAGGCCATTCTGAGCTCTGCAACCTGGCTCCGACCTTGTGGCGAGAAAGAGGACGGGACAATAGACATTCGTGGAGGAAGAATTGGCTCGCTAGATTGAGTCGAGACGCTCGCGACGGGTCTCCACCCACCGATGGTAGAGCTACTGCTACAGAATCTTGTCAATATCTCGTCATGTCTTCAGTCCCTTCGATCCAGATTACCAATGTGCCGTCGCCGCACTCTAATCGTCTAGCTCGAGCTATCCTTTGTTTGCCCCTTCTCCAATTACATAAGTGGATGCAGTGCGAGATCCCCTTTCGGCCAATGCCCTAGCGAATAGACGACAGCTGCAGCTAAATTGTTCTTCGATAGGACAGACGTGAGGTGCGCGTCGAGAGACGGGAATTAAGACGGTTGAAATATTTGGACGATCAAGCGGGAACTCCAACTCATCTGTTATCTGCCATGTGCTGGACAAAGGGAAGCCCAAGAGTATCTACAATCTGATCTATGCAGCTGGTACCAGCAGGTCCCGAACAAAGCCCCACGCCAACAAGATGCTGCCACCTTCATCATCTGATACTTCTGACTCTGGGAGGTTGTTCAAGACATCTCCGAGTCACCATCACTTCTCCTCGCAGCGGAGTAGTCGATCCCATAACCCCACATTTGTTGAAGCATGCCGTATTGATGCTCAATGGGCTCCTCATCCGACAAGTGCCACCATTCTCGGCTGTTGTATGCAGGATCTGCTGATTTCTTGTACTCTTCCTGCTTCATCATTGCAGTTCCAAGATCTGTGACCCCGTTGCTATTGGGGTACGCCTCATAGCCATGCACTATGTACGGCTCAGCATTGTGTTTTGTATCATACCCGGGAAACGCACAAAGGTTCTTCAACTTCTCTTGTTCCACCATCTGCAAACGGTGCCTGGCAGCTTCCTCTTCTCTTTCTATGCTGGTCTCTGGCCAATTGCTGAGGTCGTCAGGGTGCATCTGGTTACCATAAGTAGGGGGGGCTATTTGCCAAAGCTCTATCAACCTTGCTCTCTGCTCGGGACCTGCATTCTTGAACAGCTGCAACTGTGAAGGAAATAGGGCCGAGGCATTGATGCTGGCTCGTTCGAGGACGGTCGAGATGGGGGCATCATTCGGTACTAGGTGAGCAGAGTGGTGATAGTGTTGAGTGATGTACGTGATGGGTGCAGACTGGGGGACGACTTGAGGTGTCGGAGGCGTGGACATATCATTCTGAGGGGGGCTGAGCTGCAGATTGCGAGTCATCATATTGATGAGGTCGTCTTGCATCTTGATATCGCTCTCGGAGGCCGATAGTCCGCACTAGCACAAAGAATCAGAAGGTCATGAACCGGGAGTGGATTCGAACAAACCTGTCTGCAATGAGGGTTTTCTTCAAACGCCGCCAGATGGTTCGAGAGATCCGTCTCGAGGCCACAGTGGTGGCATTTGTAGAAGACGGACGCCATACTCCCGAAATCTGACAACCTCAGATATGGTAACACCAGTGGTCAGAGATCCTTTGTCTGCAACACAACGACAACCAGGTAGGAAGAGGAGGAAGCAAATTCGGGGATTTAGGCTTCAAATTCGTATTGTACTAACTAACAACACTCTGCTACAGAAGCTCCAGGAGATCCAGGCCAGTGGTGTCCGGATCCGGGGGCGGTAGTCCAAGCGGGGCCAAAGTTCCAGAACAAAGAGTGCTGTCCAAGGGTCCAGAGGTCCAGTCCACGGGGTCTGGCGATTCCTAGAAGCCCTGTACGAGGAAGCTGTCGGGCTGTTTGTGAAGATATGGTCAAAAGGAGGGAGGATGGGAAGGGTGAAGGAAGGAGCGGGGTAAGGATGGCTTCGAACAGAGTTCTTGCAAGTCGGCGGTGTACGCAAGGCAGTTCTCAGCTCAACATCAAAGCGTGAAGAACCAGCTGGCGTAGGTTGACGAGTAATTTTTCAGGAATGGCAGGGAGGACTTGTACTTGATCAGATAAGGTCAGGAGAGTGCGAAGGAGGAAGGAGTCTTGTTTGAAGATATGACACATAGAGGACGGGGGGTGATGACACGTTGCTTCGCTGCCCAACCTAAACTCTCCGAGCAATTTCAGCCTCGCGCCAAGATGTTAGCGCTTCAAACAAGGCTGAGAAACGCGGCATCACGAGTGCCTGCCAGTGCAATGCGCGCCTGCAGCAATAAAGTTGCATGTTAACAGAGAATCTTTACACATCCAAAGCAGTGTACTGAACGTGTCCCGGTCTGATCTCACTGACCTTGAACTTGTCTTCTTAAACATCCCTTCTCAGAGCTCTTTGCCAAAATGGTATGTATTCCAATGTAGTTCTGGCCTCTCACCTTGCTAATTGCGTTTTCTACAGACGTCGATAGGCACTGGCTATGACCTCTCAAACTCCGTCTTTTCCCCTGATGGTCGAAACTTCCAAGTCGAATATGCGGTAAAAGCAGTAGAAAACGGCGGTACTTGCATTGGCATCCGGACGAAGTACGGCGTTGTTCTGGCCTGCGAGAAGATCATCACCTCGAAGCTGCTGAAGCCCGGTGCCAACAAACGGATATCCACAGTCGACCGCAACGCAGGCATTGTCACTTCAGGATTATTACCAGATGGCCGACACCTTATCAGCAGAGCAAGAGACGAGGCGAGCAGCTGGAGACAAACATACAAAGCTCCCATTCCCACCTCCGCACTGGCATCAAGGATAGGAAGCTATGTGCAAGCATACACTCTCTACTCCAGCGTACGGCCCTTCGGTATCACAGCTATCTTGGGAGGCTGGGACTCAGAAGCTGAGCTGGGTGTTGACGGTCAAGTCGGAGAAGGTCCAAAGTCTGGCTCAGGAGGCAAGTCTGAAGACCAAACAACCGAGCGAGGTGGTCCAGGCCTTTACATGGTCGAGCCAAGTGGTCTCTACTGGGTACGCACACAAGAATGAGAAATGGAGGATCATACTGACAAAGTTGCTAGGGCTACTACGGGGCTGCAACTGGCAAAGGTCGACAAGCTGCAAAGGCCGAGTTGGAGAAGCTAGACCTAGGTTCACCTACCTGCGCGCTCACGCTCAAAGATGCAGTTATGGAAGCGGCAAGAATCATTTATGTCGCACATGAGGACTCCAAGGACAAGGAGTTCGAGCTGGAAATGACCTGGATCTCCAGCTTGGATGGGCCAACAAAGGGCCGACATGAGCAGGTGCCACAGGTATTACTTGATGAGGCTGAGAAGGTCGCTAAAAAGAGTCTGGAAGGAGACGATGACGACGACGACGAGGAAGAGGATGCGATGCAGGAGTAGTTGATCTTGCCTTTCGGGCACTGTAGCATTATTGGCGTTCGATGCGTCAAGAGATCGATCTTTTGGGAGCTACAGAGGTAGAGGCTGAATGTGGTCTACCTACGTGGCTCTGGAGCTTGCTGCAAGCCTTCGGCGTACACCAAAACTCTTTCTTTAGACACAGGCACATCTGCTGATCTTGTTGTATCACGTCCCAGCAATCTTGCCTTCCCCCCAACCCTTGCGCTTGACTCCGAGCTCAACAGCTGCATTGCCCCAGTCTTCTCCGTGGTTGTGTCCCTTGGCTTCCTTTCCTGTGCCGCCTTCAAGGCCAGCTCTCGCCAGACCTTGACCCTCGTTCAGCACTGTCAACAAGCCGAAGATGACAGGAGCGCCCGTGTCCAGCTGTACCCTCATGAGGCCGTGGCTCACCGCATCTGCGATATATTCAAAGTGCATTGTTTCTCCCTTTATCAGCACACCAATGGCTATTATGGCGTCAAAGGTATGTTTCAAGCCCTTCGCCTCTTTCTTTTCTGGCTCCGGCGGACCTGGCTGGAGGCTGCCATGCAAGTCTGTGGTTGAGTTACTGCCCCCAAGAAGGTCCCCAATTCCACTTGCGAGACTGCCCACGCCACCAGCGACTGTGCTCGCCGTGCTCTGTATTTGCGACGCTTGGTAGATTCCTCGGACGGCGAGAGGGAGCTCGTATGAGCCGGGTACTGATTCAAGGACGATATTTTCCTCCTTCACACCCTGCGCCAGCATGGCCTTCTTCGCTCCGCTGACCAAGGCGTCGATGATCGTGGTATTCCACCGAGCGTGTACGATGGCGATCCGTAGGCCAGAGCCATCGTTTTTCTGAGGAGCGCCTGGCCCTTTGAGTGCGGCCATTTTTGAAAATACCCGACGGGAGAGTGCCTAATGCTGTTTGCAGTATTCTCAAGGATCACAGCAAGCACCGACCTGAGCACGATCCAGTGAGCCCGGCTTGGCTGGTCCCGCACTTAGCCGCAGGTGCCCTGCAAGGCCAACGACGTCGTCAGCGGGGGCGGCTCCCCATTTGCCCCTCGAGCAACCCCTCCTCTGCCATTTCTTTTGCCCTTGCATACGCTCATCATGCCCTCCCAACAGACCAACCAACACGCCTAGCCAGTCTCGAGCCAGACCATCTCCCTCCCACATTACGCGGGCCAGACGTGCGGCTACGCTTAACCTTGCTTTTAGCGATCAGTCTCCTTCCGTTAGGGATACACCTGCACTTAGGGGCGTAGCATACACAGCGGAAAGAGTCCCAATTGTGTAAGTTGAATTGAAATCTCTGCACATGACCTAAGGTGGACTCCATGATGATTGAGTACATATTCTGACGTTACCCACAGCCTCCTCCGGGGCCAGAACAATTATTTCACTGTCGAAAAGGAATAAATCGGCCTGTGTTCCTTCAACATCAACCCATTTTACCAGCCAATCAGCTTCGCCTCATTACCCTATCCATCACAGAGGTCGAGAAAACTGTCACAATTACACTGTCAACCAGGATGGCACCCTCCGCAACAACCGGTGATGGTGCTAATGGCACTACCAATGGCACCCAGTTAAAACCAACGGCTCCTGTATTCCAACCCGCGGCCGCCGTGAACGCAGGTGTCCACCGATCAAAGTACCACGCCTCCTCATCCGAAGAGGCCATTCATGCCGAGCACGAGTATGCCGCACACAATTACCATCCCTTGCCTGTCGTCTTTGCCCGGGCACTAGGGACAACAGTATGGGATCCCGAAGGCCGCCAGTATCTGGACTTCCTCTCCGCCTATTCCGCTGTCAACCAAGGGCATTGCCACCCTGAACTCGTCAAGGCTCTAGTTGAGCAAGCATCCACATTAACGCTGAGCTCGAGAGCATTCTACAACGATGTCTTCCCTCGTTTTGCGGAGTTTGTCACCAAGTACTTCAACTTCGACATGGTCTTGCCAATGAACACCGGTGCCGAAGCAGTTGAGACAGCCATCAAGATCGCCCGGAAATGGGGCTACAAATCCAAAGGCATACCTCAGGGCGAGGCTATCGTCCTCAGCGTAGCGGAGAACTTCCACGGGCGGACCTTCTCCGCCATTTCCATGTCCACAGATCCCGAGTCTCGGGATAACTACGGCCCATACCTTCCTGGTGTTGGTAGCTTCTGCCCAAAGACCGGCAAATTGATCCCCTACAACGACGTCGAGGCCGTCCGAACGTCGTTCGAGTCGCACGGCGACAAGATCGCAGGTTTTCTCGTTGAGCCTATTCAGGGTGAGGCTGGTATCGTGGTTCCTGACGACAACTACCTCTACGAAATTCGCAAACTGTGCGACAAGCACAACGTCCTCCTGATTTGCGACGAAATCCAGACTGGCATTGCCCGCACGGGGAAGCTGCTTTGCCACGAGTGGGCTGGCATCAAGCCCGACATGGTTCTACTCGGGAAGGCCATTTCTGGTGGCATGTACCCGGTCTCGTGTGTACTCGGCCGCAAGGACGTCATGCTCACAGTTGAGCCTGGCACACACGGGTCAACGTACGGAGGCAATCCGCTTGGTTGTGCCGTCGCCATCCGCGCTCTCGAGCTTGTCCGTGACGAGAAAATGACCGAGCGAGCCGAGAGATTAGGTCAGTTCTTCCGCGACGGATTGAAAGAGCTGGAATCTCCCCTCATCACGACGATAAGAGGAAAGGGACTGCTAAATGCCATCGTGATTGATGAGGACAAGACAAATGGACATAGTGCGTGGGATTTGTGCATGTTGATGAAGGAGAAGGGATTGCTGGTAAGTTAAAACGCTCGATCTGGCCGGTTGGTCCGGCCATTCAACATGGCAGCGACCTTGGATGCATCCTTTGCTAACATATCGATACAGGCCAAACCAACACATCAGAACATCATCCGCCTTGCTCCGCCACTAGTCATCACTCAAAACGAAATCGAGCGCGCACTGAAGATTATAGGTGAGGCCGTGGGGGAGTTACCGAACCTGAAGGGCGAAAAGGAGAAAAAGGTCATACCAGGGGGGGAGAAGAACGTCCATATAGGGGTGGACAACTGAGTTAGTTCAATTAGGCAGTGCTGGGGAGATTGGGGAGTGTGGGGTGAATGTAGACACTCCGAGGACGTGTGAGGTTATGACGCATCTGATTGTGTAGGATCATAAACTGGTCTCAAGCAGGGCGTGGCATTTTCACGGGTTGGCGCCATTAGTACTGGACCTGTTCTGACATACAAGGGCTATGCCGGGAGGTGGCTATCAAGTGATCTTCAGCTTCAGCTTCACCATGTTGCATAAATAGCATTAAGGGTCCATATAGCACGGATTATCGCTGTAGTCACATAGTGGCAATTGGCTCGTGGTCCCTTGCCCCATATCTCAAAGCCAACACCTGAACGACGTCTCCACTCTGTGCCCAGCATTGCCTTCGCGGGTGCCATTTCGCGGCCATCGTGCCTATATTTGCGTTTTAACTCCCTTCCTCCGGCGTCTCTCATGGGATCTTGTCATCTCCAAACATAAATCCGATTTACAGCAGGTCATGGTTCGCAGACCCTTCAAAGTGCTGGAGCCGTTGCAACCGAGAGCTCTCGGAATAATCACCAAATGGTCGAGGTGAAGGGGCTGATGGTTGCGAATCGGTGCCCTTGGAGGAAGTAAGGGTCTCCGACGCTCAAGTAAATACCCTCGACGCTCCTCAACTGACTAGGAACTCCGGCTCGATATCATGGAATCGAGTCGGAAATCCGCAAGGCCTCAGGCCAAACAACCAGCTTTCTCAGTTTGCGACCTCGACTTTTCCATTAGATCCCCACCCTCGATTGTGGAGACCTGCCGACGCTGTTTGTGGACCAGATCAGATCAGATCAGAAACGATGCATACTGGGGTTTCGACAGCCATGAAATCCTCGCAGGGGATCTCTGTACGGTCTGTCAGCGGACACCAGGGATCGGCTGCCTATGTGATATCCCAATAAACTTGACCTTCGCTGGTGGCGAGCTCGACGCTGTATCAACAACGAATCCAGACAATCCCTCCGCGAATGAAGGCATGGAGACACCACCCACAACATCGCCTTCATACGAGCCGATCTTGCCTCACTATGACCTGCAGCCCACAGCGGCAGCCTCCCTGTCCGAAAATAGGAGCCCGACAAGAGCTGCGGTCAACGTACCAGCACTGCCTGAATCCTACGGCTCCGATGGAACACCACTACGACACCAGCGACTTCCCGGCCTGCCCACTATAACGACCCCACTGACCTGCCCGCATTGCAGAGCGCGGTACCCATCAAGCAGCATTGCTGTCCAACGCTTCCGGTGAGTTACATCCAGAGTATTCAAGGTCAAGCGTCTGACATGGAACCTGGACAGCGCCCATGTCGCCAGACACAAACGCACCGGATGCATCGTCCAAGGTTGTACAGCAAGCTTAAAAGACGACCGCCGCACCCAGGAACGGCACATGAAGACCGTGCACAGCGCACCTTCGACTTCCGTCTGTGCGTGTGGAAAGGGCTATTCGCGGAAGGACAACCTCGTCCGACACGGCGAAAAGTGCCGGCACAGGGGACATGCAGGCGAGGACTGACTGACTGACTGACCGACCGACCGATCGACTGACGCGAGAGTGAGAGAGGCCCAAGATGTGTCAGAGGTTGGTGTCGTAGTTATCGTGCGGGCATCTTCGAGGGATGCAAGGCTGCAAAACATAGGGGGGAGTGGATATACATACAATCGTCACAAACAGAAGTGTCCATCCCCGTATGAAGCAACTGGGACCAATTCTCACGGTAGTAAAACTTAGTGTTGTAGCGGTACTATAACTTACTGCCGTATATGAACGGTTTCCATCTGGGCAAGGAACTAAGTCAGTGGATAGCTAGACGTCTTTTAGCTTTGCCTCCCCCCGCTAGCTCGGAGGCAGGCAACTGAGGACACGGTTAGGGCTGTATAGTGGTTGTTAACCTTTTGGTGGAGAAGAGAACGAGAAGGAGAACTAAACCATTCCATACCAGCGAGCTGAAAGGTTCTCAAAGAGGAAATACTGTATGTACTTCATACTAAACGTCGTACCTGTAGGCAGAACTTGCGTCAATTTTGGGCGGAAGCACCTACCGAAGCTACAGTGTCCACCTACTCCTGTACGAGAAGTGTAGGCCCAAATTCACGCAAGGCACTCGCGATACGGTCCGGTCCTTGTCGATTTCAGCGCGGCAACTTCGTGCCCGACTGATATACCCTCCCCTTAGCGCGACGTGCCGGTCGTTCGTTTCACGGCGGCTTCGACAGCCTGCATCCTGTCTTTGTAGTTGGCGTCCAACCAGCTGAAGTCCACCTCCTGAATAGGTTTGCCGAGCTGGCCGATCCGCTCTGCGACTCGGTCAGCCACGAACTGCGGGTTCTCGGTGTCGATCCAGTGGCCCGACTTGGGGACAATCGCCGTCTCGAGGGGCTGGGCGCTGATCCCGCCCCAGGAAGCCTCCAAGATGCCGTCTCTGCCCATACTGGCCTCGCCGCCCATCACTAGTAGTCGTTGCTGGAGTTTCGTGCCTCTTTTGAAGCAGGCGAACTCTTCCATGTCTGCCCAGACCGAGCCTCCCAGGAACTCGGCGGCGGCCTCAACGCCTCCTGGTCTGCGCCATTCTTTGACGTATTGTTGGAACAACTCGTCCGGCAGCGCGTTGTGGCCACTGTAGGATGTATGCCAGTAATACCACGTGAGAAATTCCTCTTCACGCCCGCGGATAAGAAAGACGGCCACTTCGGGAAGAGTGAAGAGCCCGAGATGCCAATGGTCAAAGACAGTCTGGGCCCGGCTTGGTTGCTGTGCAATCTCGTGACCAAAGCCCGGGAGGGAGTACTCCGCTATGATGAGACCCCTGATGATATTCGGGTAGTCGCGAGCTAAGATGATGGCAGGTCCGGTGCCCTTGTCAAACGCAAAGATGTGCAGTTCCTTCAGGTCCAGAAACTTGATGACCGTGTGGAGCGCGTCAGCGGCATTCTTGGATGTTAGCGGGGTGCCCTTGTTGACAATGGATTGGCCAAAGCCAGGGAGGTCGGGGACGATCGTGAGGAAGCCCTTCGACACCAGGGCCGGCGCGATGGAATGGTACATGAGCTGTCAGCTCGTCAGCGACGTGCATCGAGTGAACCCCTGCAATATACCGACGTACCGAATGCTGTGGCACGCCATGAAGTAGTAAGATCGGTTGACCTTTGCCAGCATAACGAAAAAAGATCCTCCCATTCGCCGTCGGCACCAACTGGGTCTCCCAATCTTGAAACCGAGTCATCTTCGGGCTGATGTTGGATATGGCTGATGAAATGAGTCTGGGCAGTAAACGTTGTCCTCCCTAGTGGCGTTGTTGAAGAAGCTGCTCGCCGGCGTCAACGCGTTGCTCGACCTCTAACCTTGACCGAGTGTTTTTCTCCAGTAACGACGTGGGCAACAAGCCTCGCCCCTCCAGCTTTTGTATGCCGTGTTCTCGTCCATACCGGACCCCAGTGGTCGTCGTCGTCGTCGTCGCCAACGTGCTTAGCAATGGAGGTCATTTTTCGAGCGTGTTGCTTCGGGAGCGGAACGGAGGAATTTGGTTGCAATGAGCAGTAATCATGCCGAAGAACGTTGCCGATACAATGCCTCGTGTCGGTCCAGGCGCCGGCTCGTATTAGTCAACATGGGTAAGGCCCGATTGGGAAGTATCAACGATGTCATCTCCTCAGACTCGGCTAGGCTCTTCGTCACCACGGTACCTGCGTTTGATGATAAGCGAGCTCAGAGCTGCTCTTCTGCTTGTGTCTGGGGCCGCGGAAGGCGCCTCGGCGACCTTACAGATTCAGTCCAGCAGTTGCCGGCGCAATAAAAACAGTCTGGATTCTGGCCGCTTATTGAGCAATGGACATTTCGTCCCGTCGATGGTGAACTGATGCATTGTCGCCATTCACGAACAACCACAAGGTGGCAATAAAAATCGGGCATGCGCCCGGTAGGCCAACAAACAAGGGGCTGAGAGGGTGCCTACCATTGCAGCTGCATTTCGTGACATGGCTGCGGTCGTGCATGGCGGTCGTGCCGAGGCTTTCGACGGCCATTCTCCATCGCCCCCTTCTATACGCAGTTCACAACACTGAGCCACAATGGAACAACATTCCACTCCTGTGCACACTCCAAGAGCTAGGACCGCCGTAGGCTCACGATCATGACTTCGTTCGCCCAAACCTAAAAACAGCATGGTGCCTGAGGATCAACTCCAATGGGCAGAATCCCGCTCTCACCAACACCTTTTCCGACGGCCACCAAATCAATATGTGGGATTCTGGGCCACCCTGTAATATGCAGTGGGCCGGTATATCGAAGGCCCTCAGTTTCGACACCCGCCCAGGGCAAGGCCCATTCTGAGCTCTTCGGTCAGGGTCGTATGGCCACGGTCCTTTTGCAATTGTTGCTGATGTGATGTGGTAAAGCTTTCTTTCCAGTTGGTGCCTAAGCCCGCGCGCGAAGCTGGATGACTCCGTCAAACCGCCACATTCTCGGGGAAATCCTACATCCCAAATTATTGGCATTCGATTGAGATGATGCGGCTGGATTCGCTATCGGAGAGCTGGTAGAAGAGCAGGTGAAGCAGGTACATCACGATCGATTTCCCCCTTGTTGACATCCGCCTAAAGACGGGCAGCTGCTGTGGGCTGAGTAGGACCTGACATGGGCGAGTTGCCTCGACTGAAAGCTGGTGAGAGGCTGCAAATGAGACACAGCGTGTTGAAGGGAACGCATATGCTAGAGCCCCAGCCTATTCATGTTCCGACGGACCGCGAAGCCCAGGAGAAAGCTAAGGATTTGGATGAGTGCAGTCGCAGCTACATCTTGATTGAGATGGCGAAAGATGCTGAGCAATTAAGAAGACGGATCTGCATCATTCATTTGGCGGCTCGGTAAACCAAAGTAGCTCGCAGAAGCACTCTGCGGGAACGGAGCGACCTTGCATAGACTGGTGGACGTCTTCTGCCTCGATCTGTAATTCTCCGTCCATCCTCCATCTCACGGGTATATTGTTGAAAGTTTCGGGCATTTCCAGCGAAGTAAACAGCAGGGTTTCTACCTTATCTTGTGTGGTAGCTGCCAGGCGATGGAACGCAGTTGACATCCTTATGACACCAATCCAGAGTTGGGCGTATCTGTCCCCGCTCGAATGCATGCTGCTCAACCGAGCGGTGAACCACAGCAGGTGTGGCGGTGACAGTGATGCGTTATCATCCACTTCTTGCAGGTGCCGAGTGATGGTCTCAATGAAAAAGTCGGTGCCAGAATCAAAGTCGCCATAAAGCATCAGCGCTGAGGTGAGAAACAGAATGACGGCAACACGGCAGTTGCGCTCCGTTGGGTGCTGTGATGGTCGAGGCTGCAGGAGACTTCTCAGCTTGGAAGACTTGAAAGTCCTTATCCGCCTGGAATCAGTCAAACGGTCCATATCCTCCTCCGAGGTGGGTAGTAGGTTGACAATGGCTTTCTGACGGGACCGAACAAGATCATTGAGATCGCGAACTCCACGGTCGAGGTCTGGGGCAAAGCAAAATCCGGTCAAAGGCCCAGGCAGGGCGAGGAAGGACCAAATCAGTTTGGTGAACAAGATATGGTCGTCCTTGAAAGCACAAAGCCCGCCGCGCATAGTTATCATTTCTTTCAGGCCAAGCCAGTGCGAGGAGCCACCTGATCCATCCATGCACTTGATGTTGCAGAGAACCGCGGTGGCCAGAATCACGCCAATTTTGAGCGTGTGGAGGCTAGACCGGATAGCCCGCAAGAGTCGGTTCTCGTATTCAAGCGGTGCTGACCTGCCCTGGAGGGCTGATCGGTGAGTTGCAGCGTCAAACAAGATTGCCTGAAACGATATCTCGTCACGACAGTACAATTGAAACAAATCGGTGACCGGGGCCATTGCAACTGGAGGGGCATCATGATCAAGTTTCCAACGAGCCTTGTATAGCTCTGGCATAATGACCGTGTCTGGCGAGGCTTAGTAGCCGAAGGCAAGTATTTTTTGGAGAACATACAATGATGAAGAAGAGACCGGTCTAAGGCTGTCAAGTTCGATGGAATCTCCACTGTGGGAGAAGCTGCCTTGATCGCAACTTCGAGTGGCCATTTGAACTGATCGACTTGACAGTGTGCTCGGGAAATAGTTCTTGGTTTGGACTGGTCGGGTTTCCAGCGCTGGCGTTTCATCCTGTGCAGCTCTCTTGCGAGATGTGCACGGGATTTATGTCGTTTCTCAGGGTCATTCTCATCGACAAAGTGGAAACGAGGTAACGGAGCTCTTGAAGCCATGGTGTCGTGCAAGTGTACGGAGAACAAAAGAGCATCGGAATACTCACGCGCAGATGTAGATCAGCGGGATGCGCCTGCAAGCCCCGCTGACCAATTCTCCGCTGTTCTGTGTTCGACCACGGTAGGTGTGAGCGGGTGATGATTTCACGTGACCTTTCTCATCGCATCTAGCTTATGTAGCTTGACACGAAGCTTAGCGAGAAGGGCAGTCATACGGTGGGTTGATAGAGAGGCTGGACTCGTGTGGAATTCGCTTGGCCTTCGGTGCTGGCATTCAGTGTAGGGAACCGTCAATCTGACAAATAGCGCCTGATATTAGCGAGGTGACGGCTAGAGTCACATACTCCCGTACTCGTACGTACCGCCCGGGGAAGGACCTCGCAAAAATTGCCGCCGCCCGCCCCGATATTTTTTCCCTGGCCTTTAAGCCCTGTTGCTTTAGTGCTGAGTTCAGCACGAAATGAGCAGCGTCGTCAAATCTTTCAGGGCAATTTCTGGGAAGCCTGTGGCCGGCCTCGGCAGAAGGGTGCATTTCAGTCTCAGAGCCTGTCTTGTCACCATGCCAGAGCCGCGTGTTGCCCGTTCGTTATTCATCAGGTCTGAACCAATGGCGCTCTTCTGAGACGTTGGCTGGCCTCCATCTACGACCTGGGTTGGCTGGAGGCCAGTAATTCGCTGGTTGGGTTAGGTCATTTTCTGAGCTCTCAGTTCGTGGCAGCAGTGCCGAGATACTGTTCAGAGCGGCTACGGGCTCACATGCAGACGGGTCGGTGCTGAGTTTTGATGAGTCCCAAGTTCGAGGTATCATGAACAGTTACTGACATCTGTGTGCGATGGGATCGGGAAGAGTCATGGTGTGTGCGTGTGAAGGAGTAGATTGTACTAGCATCTTTGCGATTGTGATACTATCATGAAGAGCGTCTGTGTCCAAGGCAGGGAAAGGGCGCGGTGAGGGAAACTTGAGTGGACGCAAACGCGTTGGAAAGACTGCTCGGTTCTCACGTGCGACTCACCCAACCCGCGCCGCTTTTATCCTGCGGAGCGTAGTGTGACAGGTATTAAAGACTCGTACCTTGTTCCGTGGTCTTTGGAAGACTGGGGTACTATCTCGAAATGTTCTGCGTTCGACGCCACCTGCGAACGCTCGGCAGAAGTGAACGTGGAATGGTATGCAGACAGCTACATAAGTGACCAATGCGAAATCGCAAGACAGTGATGGTGATGACTTTCGCCGAAATTGGTGCTCTGGACAGATTTCGCCGAAATCGTCGGGCATTGTCCAATTGGCAAATCTACCGGTCATCAGACATGTTGAACTTGAGGGCAAATCCTTAACTTCGGGCTTGTTCCTGTTCGACAGTTACCAAGGTCTGGACGCCCTGCACCTCGCTGCTTTGCGCGGTAGCTTTTCCCTGGCTTGAGGAAGCCAACTGCATTCGGTGGATGGGTGGAAGTTGTTACGAGAGTCTGAGCCCTCCTCAGATTGGAATGAATGACGGATTGTGCAATCTCTTATAGAGTCTGAAGACCGGGCAATCCTGTATATCTATTTGAAAAGAGCCATCGATCCGTTCAGCCGCAGATAAATCTAAGACCAATGACCTCGATTAGAATTCTGTTGATCAACTCCAACCACTACAAAATAGACTTATTGGCGACTCCTTGCGAGGTGATCATTGCAGTAAAAAGCCATGTCCAGGGTCTCAAACATCGCTAACGAAAAGTCATGCCCACCAAGCCTGAAATTGCGGGGGTTAGTCAGAGAACCGCCTCCCCAAATCTGCACACTGGAGATCCACGCATAAATTCGGGGCTATGTACCGAGTACGGGGCAGCCTAATCCGCGTCTAGCAGTGCCTGCCAAGCTCTGTTCCCCAGGCGCTCCCGAGGCCATGAGGCCCCAGCCAGATATTAATAAGGCAGTCGCCACCTAGACCTGGACTCGGCCTTTGCTCTTGCCTTCGATGACGGTCGCGGCTTGATCGAATTTCGTGCACCGCTCAACCCATCTTCCTACATTTCAGAGAACTCAGTACAACACGCAAACCAACCGTCTTCCGCAATGATGGAGCAGAGCTCAAGTCGTCCGTACCGTCGACAAAAGCGTAAGTTGGCATGCAGCTATTGCAATACTCGCCACATACGATGCAAGACCCCCGAGGACGCCGACCCGAACGACAAGGCCGCTGGCCGAACCCGCCAGCGTCGATGTCAAGCTTGCTTAGATGCCAACGAGGAGTGCGAGCTCGAAAAGCCCACAAATGCAAAGTAGGGATATTTCTTGCCCAGCCGCCATCGTCAAACAATGCGCAAGTGCTAAACACTTGGTATTTCAGGAGTTCTGCCAGATCGCTCAAAGCACGTCAGGCGGAGGCCCGCAAAACAAACCCACAACAGTCTTCCGCGATTCCGGAACTGTCGCCCACACCACCAACAGATCGGCAAACCGACACCAGTCCGCAGAACGATGCTTCCAGGCTGCCAACGGTCGGAGTGGACTCTGCTTACGCGCCCTCCGCCAGCAGGAACTCGGCTCAGGAAGGCTCGGAGATGCTTCTGGTCCGGCTGACGGATATACGAGACAACGACGAAGTTGAACCCCGTACCAAAATGACTAGCAAGGTCGTTTATTTTGGGGACGAGTCCATTTGGTTTTATAGCCTTCGAAAGGCTCGGAACAGCAAGTCCAGATATTCTGCAAGTCCACAGTCTAGCGCACAATCGGTGGACAGTAACATCCACTATAAAGTGCCTCAGACACTAGATGATCAGCCTCGAGATGTCCCAGAAGACGATCTCGGCCTAAAGCAAGAAGAAATTCATTTACTCCAGCAAAAAGGGGCATTTTCTCTGCCACCTCCGGACATCCAGAGAGAACTTCTTGACGCATACTTTTCATGGCTTCATCCTCTACAGCCCATCATCGACAAACAACAATTTCTTCGCGTTTTTGACTCAGGTCAGGCGCCCATAATTCTCCTCCAAGCACTGTTGTTTGCCGGCACAACCTGCTGTGACGAGAGTGTTATCTTGAAATATTGGCCAAGTCGCCGATCTGCTCAAGCTGCTCTATACAAGCGGACCAAGGCTCTTTATGACGCCGATCGGGAACAGAATCGTGTCACCATTGTCCAAGTTCTTTTCTTGATGTGTTTCTGGTGGGGCAGTCCCACGGACAACAAAGATTTCAGTCACTGGCTGGCGGCATCTATACATCTGGCCCAAGTAATGGGCATGCATCGATCGTATGAGCACATCCACAGTATGATGAATTTGAAACTAAATATTTAACAGAACAAAACACTCTCAACTGCCCATCAAAGACCGAAAACTCTGGAAACGGATCTGGTGGACCTTATATGTAGGCACAAGCCAAGCGCCGCAACTTCGTTCATGGCACCTAATGCGTTGACTTACACAGGTTCGGGATCATTTCGACGCTGCATCAGTTGGCCGTCCTATGATGATCAACGACGACGATTGTGATATTGAACCGTTGCGCGAGACTGATTTCGAACACGGAGAAGACGGGAAGCCGCCACTCGGAGCCGGTCACTGCATTGAAATGACGAAATTGGCCGCTCTGAGTATGCGTTGAACTCTCTTGGTAAAGGCAAATTGGGCTGATCTCAATAGTTGGTCGAGCAGTTCGAGCCCTCCGCGCCGGGCAAAAGAATAAAGACCCGACTGACTCCTGGAAAACGATTGACAACGATCTTTCAGGGTGGGAAAAGCAGCTACCGGAGCAGTTCCGGTATCACGAGGAAGAGCGCAGTCCACAATTGAAGTTGTTTGCATCCATGCTCACGTTGGGCCTGCAGTATGTGGAATCCGCCGCATGATATGAAACCGCCTCTCACTAACGAATGTACCAGTTTTTGCAGGATCGTGCTGCACCGAAAAATCTTCTTGGAGTCGAAACCCAAAGCCGATTCCATCTCCATGGCCCCGGCATCTGCGAACGCTGTGACGCGAGTCGTCGAGGAGCTAGTCACCGAAGGCCTACTACCGCGTGCACAAGTACATCTGTATGTTGAAGACGCTCCGTGTATCTCTTTACACCTGCTGACATTTGATCGTTCTAGAATAGCAGTTATTTTCGCATCTTTTACAATCCACGTTATTTCTATTGACCAGAGTTCAGGGGCACGAAGGCGAGTGTTGCAACACAAAGCCGAGCTCTGTCTCTTAGGGCTGGGCGAATTTCGTGACTATTGGCCTTTTGTGGATTGGATGTACCGTCTGTTCAGTAATCTGTTGCACAGGCTGGGGCTTGAAGACGGCTCATCTGAGGCATCCAACAACAAGGAGCTGTGGACCAACCAACTTCGCCCGGAAAATATGATTCTGCAAGACGACCTAATGGACAGCACCCCAGAGGTTACTCACGATAATCAGACGACCATGTCTCTACCGATGTTCGACCAGAATGCAAATTCGACGGCCGATGTACAGCCAGAATTTGGCGCACGGCAGCAGTTCATGTCCGGCATGTTTACGTCGGAGAACTTTTTGGACCCTTTTATGCCTCTTGATAATCTCGAATGGTATGATTCGAACACGGCTAGTCTAGCCTACCTGGGCGGAAATACCATGCAATGGACTGGCGATCCACCGTCAGCGGCGGAAAAGACATCGCTATCCTGAGTAGCTGCTTATGTCTTCTCTGGGGAATTGAGGGACGGCTGAGTGGAGCTGGACCACCTCGAGATGTCTCACATACTTCCAAGTGATTTGGGTAGCAAGAGGCAAAGCTATGATCACGCGCTACCCACGAGGCGACATTTCATCCTTATTTACTGGGCCCCCTGCGCATGTTCCGTTCTAATCATGTCACGGATTCTAAGCAGAGAAATTATCCCTTTCATCTTTCCACATACCAAGCCAGGTCATTCCCCTTCTGCAACTCATATTGCAGGAATCCGTTCCCCAGAAATCGGAATCGGTTCTTGTTCCTCGGCTCAATGTCGAAGTCTTCCGGGCGCAGATCTTGAATGAGCCGCTTGAAAACCAACGCACTCCCCGCAAACGTCGCCGTCACTCGCCCATCGATGGTGTTGTTCTTGTACCAGCTCCGACACGCCCCGGTCCAGGTCAGTGTCCGGTGGATCTGATCGGAGTAGACGATGAAATCATCCACGACGCTCTGCTTGGGGACGACCGCTTTGATGTCTTCCGAGGCAATTTTCCGCATCCATTTGATCATGTACTCGGCACTCCACCCTAGACTTTCCATCAAGGAGCCGTGGCCGATCAGTGCGTTCGGACCGGTGAACATGAAGAAGTTGGGCATGTCGGGCGCGGCGAGCGATAAGTACGACGAGGGTTCCTCGGCCCATTTGTCCGCAAGATTCACGTTGCCACGGCCAACGATAGGGTATTGAGGACGATAGGAGACATCGAATCCGGTGGCGCAAACGACTGTTTTTTTTTCGCTTGATTAGCTTGCTGGTGCCTCGGGGGGTGGAACGCTCCAAGCGATCCTGCTAAAAGGAAACTTACCGACATCGACCTTGTAAACCTGACCATCAGTCGTGTGAACGCTATCGGCATCGATCTTGGTGATGGGACTTTGAGTGAGTCCAACATTCTCGCGCAAGAAAGCTTCAAGGTATCCCTCTCCGGGAGTGATTCTTCGACACCCCAGCTCCCATTTTGGAATGAGCTTTTCGCACAGTTCGGGATTGTTCTCCAACTTGGCCGTCATTTGTCGCCGGGCAAGATCGAAAATCTGCTTGTTGAGTTCCGAGCCCTTGACAAACTGTGTATTGTTTGTTAGTCCGTCGTCGAGTATCCTGGCTGTTGTTGATTACGTACCATCTTAAAACTGTCGTTGATGCTGTGAATGATCTTCTTACGGTATTGATGATGCTTCTGAGGCTCCTGGAGGAAAGCTTGCTTTTCCTCATCCGTGTACTCCGGATTATACGCCGGGTCGTCTTTCCCAAGGAGCGACGCAGGGCTCATGGTGCTGACCACCCAGGTTGGGCCCCGTTGAAAACTCGTCACTTTCGTCCCCGGGAGCTTGGCCAACTGAGGCAGAATTTGGATCCCGGAGGAACCATTACCGATCACGGCGATGGTCTTGTTGCTGTAGTCGTAATCGTGGTCCCAGCTGGCCGAATGGACCTTTTTGCCCTGAAAGGTTTGCAATCCGGGAATCGAGGGCCAATTCCAGGTGCTGTGAGAAACCAATCAGCCTTGCCTTTCAACTTTCCAGATGACGGGGGAACCAATTTTTGACAGATCAAGGGTCGCTTACTTTAAAAACCCCTGGGCTGAGATCAAGATGTCCGCATAGTCTTCGATGACCGTGTTGTTATGCTCGACTACCACCCGCCACTGGCCGCGATCTTCTTGCCAGGACGCTCCGGTAACACGATGGTTGTATTTGACATCACGCTCCAGATTCCATTTCTGAGCCGTTTTCTTCATATATGCCCAAATTTCAGGGCCGGTCGAGAAGAAGCGACTCCAGCCAGGATTGGGGTCGAACGGAAATGCCTTTGTTTGTTAGCGTTTGATATACGCACCCTTTGGTTTTGAGGAACCGTACATATATGTGTGAAGGGACATCGCAGACCACTCCTGGGTAGGTATTCACTAGCCATGTTCCTCCTAGCTCCGACCTCGCTTCGTAAATGGTGTGATCAATCACATCGCTCAAGTCGCTGTGTTGATGCTGGAACTTGTGGGCTAGAGTGAGCCCTGAATAACCAGCACCAACTGTCACCACCCGAAGCTTTCTGGACGTGTATGCTGGTAAATCTTTCAAACCGGTGCTCACTTCTGCTAAATGGTGGGCATCGCCGGCATGTGCACTGGGGTCAGGAGTTGTGTGGGTTGCGACGTCGACGCCATTGGCAACACCATTGGTAGCGCCATTGGTAGAGCCATCGACGATGCGTTTGGCTGTATATGTTGGGTTACTGTTTACCTCACTAGAGCGCGCCATTGCTATTTGACGGCGTTTTTGAAAAACAGGGCGATTGTATCACGACAAAGATCGCACGTTGGCACCGATTGAGAAAAGTGGCATCGGCTTCAGAGATATACTGTCCTATGTCATTCACACACAGCCTTGCCAACGGATGGGCCAACGGATGCGATGCGGAGGTCAGCCCGTCAGTCAGTCCTGCCTCGGAGTCGGGTCTCGAACACGCAACCGGTAAAAATCTAGTGTTTTGCTCCAGAGTGGCGTGTTTCAACTCGGTAGGGTAGGCTCGCAGCTTTATTTCGGCGAAATCGGCTAACCGGTTACTCATTTCCCTAGTAGGAGAGAGTGGCAGGATAGAAGCCATCTTGAAGTTGGTTTTGAGCTGAGGGTCTTCATCGCCGAAACTCGAGTGTCCAGACTTTGTCGAGTATTAGCACATTCGACGCTCCGGGGGAGTGTTCATGACCCCAGGGGTGCCAATTAGAGATGATGGTCTTGGACATTTCTGTGGGAAGTGGTCAACTCTTGTCAACTCGTTCCGCAAATACCATATAGAGGCTGCATTTGTTCCGTTAAGATTAGATCTCTGGATTTGAAAAGCTCACCACCGTCGGCGCATAGTCCCAACAGGCCATGGGTTCCATCAGCGGAAATCTCGAGTACGATGCCATCCTCATTGGCGCCGGTTTCGGGGGCTATACTATGCTTCCCAAGCTGCGTAACTTGGGACTTCGCGCAAAGATTTTCGAGCGAGGTTCGGGATCTGGAGGTGTCTGGTCAGTATGCTAAGGAGATGAAATCCGGACGGTCCCCTTGACTGACACGTATTGCAGGCATTGGAATCAGTGTAAGTGGACAGATGGTGTATCAGATCCAACAGCGAGCTGATCATGGGTCTAGACCCTGGTGCTCGCGTCGACAGCGACTCGCCAGCTTATCAGTTCTTCGACAAGGAGATTTGGGAGGATTTCACCTTCTCCGAACGCTTCCCTTCATTCCGCGAGCTGCAAAAATACTTCCAACACGTCGAGAATAAGTGGGACCTACGAAAGGACATCGAGTATTACAAAAACGTCACATATGCGTTCTGGGACTCAGACAGTCGACGATGGAGGGTGGGTTGTTCGGACGGATCCGAAACGAAATGTAAATGGTTGTTCGCAAACGTGGGCTTTGCGGCCAAAGAGTAAGTCCTCGACTCTGAATCTCCTGCAGCACGACTAAGTAAGAGACAGGTATATACCGTATCTCAAAGGGTCTGCCGATTTTCGTGGCGAGATGTATCACACGGCACACTGGCCGCACCACGAAGTCAGTCTTCGAGACAAAAGAATTGCCGTCATTGGAACCGGGGCGAGTGGGATTCAGGTGATTCAAGAGGCGGGAAAGGTCTGCAAGCATCTCACTGTGTACCAACGCACGCCCAATTTCTGGTAAGGTGCCGTCTATGTCTCGTAGGATGCAGTCTGACCCATTGATTAGCCTCCCAATGCAACAACGTTGCTTAGATGCCAGAGAAGAGCAGAGAAAGAAGGATAACGGGATTTACGAAGCAGCTTTCAAAGCGTGCGAGAAGACCGATTCTGGTGTTCCATATCAAAACAACGGACGCAAGACCTTCGACGACACGAGTGAACAGCGTGAAGCTTTGTGGAACTCTCTCATACAAGACGGCGGCTTCAAATTCTGGGTCGCCGGTTATGCGGACACGAACTTCGACCAGAAAGCCAACGATGCCACCTACGACTTTTGGCGGCGCATGGTCCTCAAACGCATCAAAGATCCGGAGAAAGCCAGGCTGTTAGCACCGGAGGTTCCACCGCATCCTTTCGGTGCAAAGCGTCCATCGCTGGAACAGAACTATTTCGAGGTCGTCAGCCAGGAAAACGTCGACATCCTCGACTTGAACGAGTTCCCCATCGAAGAGATCAATGCCACGGGCATTCGTACCGCGGCAGGGCAGGTCGATGTCGACTTGATCGTTCTTGCAACGGGTTTCGATGGTCTGACGGGCGGTTTTATGGATATCGACCTTCGGGGCGTTGACGGACGGACTCTAAAGCAGCACTGGAGCGACGGAGTCAAGACTTCCATGGGGGTGGCCGTGCCCGGGTTTCCCAACATGTTCTTTCTCTTCGGGCCGCAAGCACCATCGACATTTTCGTAAGGAGGTCCAGTTGTTGCTACTTCATCGTCGGCTAACATTTGATCTCCAGCAATGGTCCATCCTGTATCCAATTCCAAGGCCGATGGTTCGAAAAGCTGTTCAAGAGAATGTTGGCCGAGGGCATAGAAACCATGGAGGCCACAGAAGAAGCGGCCAATGACTGGGTGGACAAGATTCGCGAGAGGTGGGAGGCGACGCTTCTCCCTCGCGGCAAGATAAGTCTAACTCTTTCCTTGCGATTTGTCCGTTGCTGACGTCTCTCCACAGCTGGTGGACCGGTGCCAATATCCCGGGCAAGAAAGTGCAACCTCTAAGTTGGGCGGGGGGTCTACCCTCATACATGCAAATGCTTGATGAGACGTTGGACAACAGTTACCAGGGCTGGATCGTGGGACCCGAACTATCTAAGCATGGCAGTGTGTCGGAGAGGTAGAGCATGCTGTATTTTCATGGCCGATTCGGACAAATCTGCCTCGTCACCGGTGTGTTCTTTGGTCTACTGTGCTCCAGTCTCAGGTGAAGGTACGTGCTGCTCAATGGAGCTCGCATTCAAGACATCAAACGAGTCAGACAAGTTTTTGAGTCTCAATTGCGACACACGCACGAAGGCAAATGAGACAATGCAGATGGAATACTTGATTCTCTCCGATACTTTAAGACACTCGTCCCTCATGTGTTGCACGCTCGGACCCAAGCACCGTCCACCGGCAGTTCCACGCCACTGACATAACTTGCCCGTTCACTTACCAACCACACCGCCGCTTCCGCTAATTCTTCTGCGGTACCCATCCGTCTAAAAGGGATGAGACTGACGAGTTTTGTGTAATCTGCACCGGCTGCCTTGGCCTGTTCGACTAGAGGTGTGTTGATGAAACCGGGGCAAATGGCGTTGACTCTGATCCCGTCTATCGCATAAGCCACCGCATCCGTCCTTGTTAGCCCCAAGACCCCGGCTTTCGAGGCGGGATAAGCTCCAGCCATTGCGTGAGCTGTGATGCCGAAGATACTGCTGATGTTCACAATGGCTCCTCGCTGGGTAGGTATTGCTTCGGGGTGATTGCGAGTTTTGAGTGTGGCGGGTTGCTTGAGGAACTGGCGGATCTGCGCCCGCTCGCACAACCACAATCCTCGAAGGTTGATGTTGATGACTCGATCGAATGCTTCCGTCTCCAGTTCGTGCGTCCGTAGCCGGGGTTTACTCGTCACGCCCGCACTATTGATACAATAGTGAATGGCTCCAAATCTAGAAACCCCTGCTTCTACCATCTGCTCGACGTCGGCTTCTTTGCTCATATCACCACTGAAGAGAACAGTTTCCACCGTCGGGTCGATGCCTTTCAGTTCCTGCGAAACCTGCTCGAGGCCATCTTGAGTCAAATCCGAGAGTACGAGCCTCGTACATCCTTCTGCAACGAGGATTTTAGCACAGGCTCGCCCGATTCCCGAGGCAGCTCCTGTGACGAGGCCGACGCTTTTGTTCCGTCAGTACAAATGCTTTGTTTCGTGGAGGCCGCGTCCTTACCCTGTCATCAAAATGGGTGCCATTATTGCGAGAAGACGTTGTTGAACAAGGCGGTGATCAACGGAGACAGAGACACGGCAGTCACTGCATGATAATTGTCACTTCCTAACCGCAATTTGTCCAGACCAACATTCCCGAGGTCGTATATTATCTTTCAATAAAGCTTCGCGGTGACCTTTCACATTGAAATCCAGCCCTATAGTACTGTCAGTGGCATGAATCCAACTGTACGTAGCTGGGAGGTGTCAAATCCGAGTCAAGAGTTTCACAAGACACCGGCCGGAGTGGTATGGGGGTGGATCGCTTCGCCGAATTTGGCTCGACACAATCAGGGGAGCCAAAAAATGCCGGATCCGCACTTTGACGACGGTGAAATGTTTCCATTTTCACAGGGTTGTGTTAAGGAGACCCATGGGGGCTCACCTGCATATTTCCCCGTGGGTGCCCCGACTTGTTCATTGGAAAAGCGTCTCAGTGTCAACACTTTCGCCGGAGATCCCAGATCACGGATTTGGTCCGGACACTACTATGAAGACCAGAGCTCTTTGATCGTCTCTTGACCGTCGACGCAGAGACCTCGGCGAACGTCACTGACCATCCAGTCAGGATGCTGATCCATTCTTGTCGTTGCATACAGTGTATGTGTACAAGGCAGGATCTTGACCCTGCGTTGTTCTACGCGCAGAAATGGATCAGCGATAGCAGTGGCAGCCGGATTTCAACTTGAGACGCTCTTCTGTCAGCCTTACTTCCAAGCCTTCTGAAGGCTAGCCGATATTGCAACAAAACACTTGCCTTGAACTTCCATTGCTGTGTTAGTACTTGGAATAATGACAGGGCGCTTTCGCGACAAAGTGGTGTTCGTCACTGGAGGCACTTCTGGTCTCGGAGCACAAACATGCGAGCTCTTCTTAGGTGAAGGCGCGATTGTCTTCGTCACGGACCTACAGGTACTGTTCCATTTGGATCAGGCTTACCCCAAGACCGTTCCAGTTCGCACCCAGACAGCGGTTGCTGGCAAGCTGCTGACGAGACTTGGTCGAACAGGAACGGAACGCATCGCAGCGCTTTGGTCAAAATGCCCATTTCCACCAGTGCGACGTCTCGGGTAGGTAACCTCTTCTTCTCACCATTCTCGATACTCTTCTGGGCTCTTGGCTGGGTCTTTACAACAGCACCCCTATGTGTGGCTCATCGAACTTCCCATTGACATACAAAACACCATCAGATCCAGTGTCTTGCTTCGCCGCCGTTGATGCATGCATTAAAAAGCTTGGAAGGATCGACATCCTGTTCCACAATGGTGCCATGCTGAGTCCGATAATTCCAGTGGCCGACCACGACATTGACGTTTTCAACAAAGTCATCATGACCAATCTTTGTGGTGCGTTTTACCTGGCCAAAGCCGTGATCCCCCACATGAAATTGGTTGGAAAGGGGGTGATCGTAAATACTGCAAGTGTTTCCGGCATTGGAGGAGATTATGGTCTGTCTTCCTACAATGCTGCCAAAGGAGGATTGGTCAATCTGACACGGACGATTGCCCTGGACCATGCAAGAGACGGAATTCGTGCAGTGACCGTCTGTCCTGGATTCATGGATACTCCCATGACCGAGGGAGCACTGCAAAACGAGAAGCTCAGGGAAGAATTGTTCGAGAGCATACCGATGAATCGCGGAGGGCATCCAATGGAGGTGGCTCAGTTGGTTCTGTTCCTTGCTTCCGACGAAGCATCTTATATCACTGGACATCGTAAGGAACCCACCGAGAATTTCTCTCATTCCGCTGTCTGCTGACCACATGCAGCTTTTGTTGTAGATGGGGGATGGATTGCTCGCAACCCCAGTCCAAACTGGTATAAGTACATCGGAGGCACTTAGAAATGATCTCTCGTGTGTGACTGCGGCTTTGGGGGTTAACGATTGAGAACACATTTTTGCTTTGGCTCAGGAGCCTAACGTCATTGCCCATGCTATCCCTCAGCTTGTTGAACTGGATTGTAAACGTGTTAGATGAATTGCATCCGACCATCAAGTGATCCGAACTCGCAGCTGTCGAATGTGACAGGTTGACTGATGGCTTATCCTGCGCCTCGAGATTCAATACCTCGACAGAAACGAAGGTGGCACTTTCTCTCCTTGTAAAATTCGTGCTTTAACTGGTGATCGGGCCGGAATTGAAGTACGATGACATATCCTGTCACATTCGCCGAATAGCAATGCATTACTCTTGCTGCGGCGGGACTCCTGGGGCCCTCATCATCTCCACATTTCCAGATCCCGTGCCATCAATATTGAGGCTGCCATAGCCTGATCTTGATGAGATCGGAATTCTGCAGATTCTCTTTCTTATATCTGTGAGGTCGCGATTCCATCGATAAATCGATTTTTGTCAGGAATCATGTCGGGCGCAACGAGCAAGACGTACCAAGTACGCTCAGAAGGGATTTTCCTCGGATTGCCTGTTCTAGATACTTCTTTGAAGGGCCTGAGAGCCATAGTCGTTGGCGCAAGCGGTCAATCTGGCCAACCCGTGGTTGATGTGCTAAGTGCCAATTCGAATCGATGGGAGAAGGTCTACGCGTTGTCAAGGAGGCCGCCAACAACAGATGCGAAGAGCGTCGAACATGTTCCGGTGGATTTGCTGTGGGAGCCTGAGCGGGTCGCCAGTGTCTTACGCGAACACAAAGTCCAAGCGTACGTTGGCCCAAGCTGGAGATGGCCAGACTAGACAATGAATAACTGTTGCTGACATTTCCTCTTCTTCAGGGATTATATTTTCTACTTCGGCTATGTACAAGTTGCAAGGCCAGATACTGGTTCGGAAGTATTTGGGAATCCCGACCACTTGGCCGAAATCAACGGTGAGACAATCGGACTGGATGGTAGACAATCCGTCTCACTGATCGCACATATACAGGACGGCTCTTCGAGAATTTCCTTATCGCCTTGGATCAAGCCAATGTTCAACCCAAACGTATCGTACTCCAGACTGGAGGCAAGAATTATGGCGTTCACCAAGGCCACGTCAATGTACCACTTACAGAGGGTGCGGCGAGGGTGGAACTGGAACCCAACTTTTACTACACGCAGGAAGATTTGCTGGCAAAGTACATTACGACACACCCTGGAGCGAGCTACAATGTCACCATGCCGCAATGGATCTTGGCAGCCGTCGCCGGGACAGACATGACCATCTTCTATCCGCTGGCAGTTTACGCTTCCATTCAACGAAAGCTCCTCCAACCTCTTAAATATCCCGGTGACCTGACATCCTGGGACAACAACCATCCCATTTCCACAGGATTCATCCTGGGTACATTTTATGAGTGGCTGGTCGTGACCGAAGGTACCGCAGGCGAGTCTTTCAACATCACTGACGGATCGGAATTTACTTTTGGGAGACTCTGGCCCATTCTGGCCTCGTGGTTCGGCTTGGAGTGGAGGCCCCCTCAAGAAAACGACAGCTACCACGAGGTAGAGCTGCCATTCGTGCCACGAGGGTACATCTATCTATCATCTCCAGCGTTCTCGGATTGTGCTGACAATGAATGCTACTACAGATACGGCCCCAAAGGCAAGCTTCGGTCCACCTTCAGCTTCATCGAGTGGGCAAAGGAGCCGGCAACTCGACAAGCTTGGGTCGAATTGAAAGAAGAACACAAGCTAAACACCGACCCACTGCAGAACCCTGAGAAAACGTTTGCTTTCCTGCAGTTTGCGCTCGAGCTAACTTGGTCCTGGCAGACTAGGTAATAACCCTTTACGAAACCTTGCCCCCTTAAGAAGAGGCAATGCTAACAGATGCTGATAGTATGAGCAAAGCTCGCAAGTTCGGCTGGCACGGGTATGTGGATTCGGTTGAGTCTATACACTCAGTATTCCAAAAATTCACGGACATGAAAATGATCCCGCCTTTCTGAAGTAGAGGCTTGTGGCATTGGGCTATGCGGTCAGGCGACCATTCACCTCTCATATGCAGGAATTGATGGGATGGATTCCTATTGAGAGTTTGGGCTTACATCAGATCTTGTCAAGTACATGGCCATTGGTTTCAGGCTATGCTCCAATCACTGGCCTGTGATTCTGCGCAAATTCATCAAAGAACGTGAGTAGCCGTGTCTTGAGTTGGACGATTTTGAAATCGAGTAGAACTGGCTTCTGTCTCTGCACCAGCTCAATGTCATTACTATCCGTCTATGCCATGGGAAGTCATCTCCAGGGAAGCCTTGTGTAAGTCGCCCGTTTTTCGCCGGGACACTCAAGCTTCGCCGAATCGTGTGTGGGCACGACTGAAGAACTTCACTAGGCTTTGCACGCCAGAAAAATCAGGTCCATCTAGTGATATAAAGAAATCTCACAATGGAAGCTGTGCCATTTACACCGTTCCTTAGAACCGATGTTGCATCGTCGTGGCATTATTTCAATACCCCCCGGAAGCCACGCATTTTTGACAGACGACTACGACGAAATCGTAAACGCACGAGAACAGAAAATCGATCAACATGAAACGCGTCCTTTTAACTGGTGGTTCTGGCTTCATCGCTGCACATGTACTGGACTATCTCATCCAAAGAGGCTACAGTGTGGTGACGACTGTCCGTTCCACGTCAAAGGCTGAGAAGATCAGAGCAGCATACCCGAAGATCGGTAAGGACCGACTGGACCTTGTGATTGTGGAAGACATCGCGCAAGGCAATGCCTTTGACGACGCCGTCGTGTCCAACCCGCCCTTCGAAGCGGTTATTCATACGGCCAGTCCATTTCACTTCAACGTGACCGACGTTCAACGAGATCTCCTGGATCCTGCAATCAAAGGCACAACGGGCATTCTCAACTCCATAATCAAAAACGCACCCACTGTCAAGCAAGTCGTCATTACTTCGTCCTTTGCCTCGGTCGTGAACCCTTTCAAAGGCTCGTGGCCAGAGCACACATACACCGAACAAGATTGGAATCCCATCACTCTCGACCAGGCCTCGGAAAACGTCGCCAACGGCTACCGGGCCAGTAAGACATTCGCAGAGAAAGCAGCATGGGAATTCTTGCAGCAAGAAACCCCATCCTTCTCGTTAACGACTCTCTGTCCACCGCAAGTATTGGGACCCGTGATCAGCCACCTCAGCAGCCTGGACAATCTCAACACCAGCAACCAAGTCATCCGCGATTTGATCCAGGGGAAATTCAAAGACAAGATCCCACCAAACGCCACGTTTACGTGGGTCGATGTGCGTGACCTCGCCCTCTGCCACGTCCTGGCGCTGGAGAAGCCCCTGGCGGCAAATGAGCGCTTTCTGGTCACTGCGGGCTACTTCTGCAACGCGGAGCTGGTGGACATCGTTCGAGAGCATCACGAACAATTGCGGGATCAACTGCCTCCCGAGGCTAGTGATGGCGGTGGGTATCCAGAAGGCGGGCTCTACAAGGTCGATAATTCCAAAGTCGTCAAGATCATGGGAGTATCGTGGAGGAAACTGTCAGACACGGTGATGGACACGGTCAAGTCACTGCAGAATTTCCAAACATAACGGACGTAACAGGTCACCTGAGAAGATATATACATTCCCTCTGGGAGCAGGGGTTGAAATAGTCGAACATTGCACCCTGACCTATGAAGTAGTATTGCGATTACTTGCCAAGTGTTAACAGTATGTCCCATCAGATCTTGCTTGCTTGCGTGATATTCTGCAAATCTCCTTAGCGACTGTGACAGGATCAGTCACAAAGTCTCACGAAGTCTGCTATAGTGCAACTGCTTCACAGACTGGCTCACCAGAACCAGAAGAAGACCTCTCGTAGTACAGTATTGGCGCCCGAAACAAACCTCTTTCCATCAACCTCCACATGTCAGGCGCAATAGTATGAAGCAATCTGTCGTCTCGCCTCGAACAACAGCGTCGAAAGCTATCACAAGGCTACATCCCTTCCTCCACAGCCCCGACTATGGCCGGGCACTCTCGACACAAATTGGCCGGGCTCTCTCGACACAAATTGGCCGGGCTCTCTCGACACAAATTGGCCGGGAACCGACCCAGGAACAATGTTCGCCGAGCACGGTTCGGATCGTCAAAGAGTTGGTTCTTCGCGACATACAGAAGTCCACATGGTAGAAGGGTAGGAACCTGCCGATGCGCCACACTGGCTCTCCTCGCCCGCATGTTCCTTGACAAGATTGTTTTCCACGCCAGATGATCCACAGATGAGCAGCCGACGACAAGTTTACAAACTGATCGCAACATCCGGCCCACCGGAATCTGAGACAAGAAAGCCTCCAGGCATCCCTCTTAGCTTAAGCAATTTCGGCGAAATTTGTGCATTGCCTCGTCAGGGGATCCATACAAATGGAGGAAGGAATGAGATCGAACCCGGCCGGGGAATCTTCTCTTTCTCCATCATACGTCCCCGCTCCCCAGAATTCCCCCTGCTGAATAGACTCTGATCATCGAATGGAGCGAACCTGTACAGTTGTTGGGCATGGATTTCCCCAGGATTTGCGTTAGCGTCTACATAACCTCTCCTAGAGGTACCGAGCCGGCCAATTCAGATATACTTAAATCCAGCACTCTTTGGTCCACCACGAGTTCTTATTGACCTGTAACGACGGTATAGTATTTGCAGTCTTGCTCATCATATCTCAGATCTGCCAATATGGCCGACGAGAAGATCGAAGTTGAGAATGTGGAAGAACAGCCCAACGTCACGGTCACGGAGCACTTCTTCCAGGGTGTGTTGCTCCGGACCTTCTCGTTCCCATCCTAATGTTTCCTGACTAATGTTTACCATGACTATCAGCTGAGCCTGCCTGGTCAAAATACATACCAGGGGGTTATTCACGGTCGAGATGCTTGAAACTCTCGGGTATGCCCATGGTGTTCTGCATCCTGGTCCTCGCCGGGACATGTCTGCTTTTCTTCGGCTACGACGCTGCCGTGATGAGCCTGGTCAATATCAATCAAGACTATCTGGAGCACATGGACTCGGCTGGAGGAACCTCAAGTGATGCTGCACGAATCGGTGGGATTGTGAGCTTCTGGTTTCTCGGCTTTCTCGTCGGTACGACCACCCTCTAATATCCAACACTCACCAGAGTGAAATCAGTCAAACGCAAGGATGAAATATACTGACAATCGTCACTGCATAGGTGCCCTCATGGCCGGTAGCTACGCCGACAAGATTGGGCGACTCAAATCCATTCAACTCGGATGCGTTTGGGGAATCTTTGGCGCCTGTCTGCTGGCATCCGCTGAGAATTTCTCCTGGATGGTCTGTGGACGCATCATCAGCGGGATAGGGTGCGGCCACCTGAACACCATCGCACCAATCTGGACGTCAGAGCTCGCAGACTACAACTTGCGAGGCGCGTACGTGTCTGTGCAGTTTACAATGTGTGTCGCGGGTGCGACGATGTAAGCCCGCAAATGCCCTTCTCTGACTCTATCGTTATACTTACTGATATTGATCAGGACATACTGGATGGAATACGCCGCCCTTAAGACCCAGTCTCTTCAATTTGCCTGGCGGTTCCCACAGGCTTTCCAAATGATATTTCTACTGTTTATCGTTCTTGCCGCAAATTTCCTTCCCGAGACGCCCCGTTATTTAGCTAAAATAGGCCGCGTGGAAGAGGCTCGAGAGATCCTTGGTCGTTGCCGCCTTCGGCCTTCCGAACAGGCGATCGAGCAAGAGTTGGCTGAGATCCAGGAGGCCATCCGGATCGAGGCGACATCCTCAGCCCATGGATTCATCTCCATGATCTGGAAAAAGGATGCTCTGCATACCCGTCGCCGCGTTGGCCTCGCCATGGGGATTCAAGCGATGGAGAAGCTCTGTGGCCCCGATGCCATCGCAGCCTACGGACCTATCATCTTCGGTCTCAGTGGATGTAAGTACCTTATTCCACGTCGTTCGATGTCGGTGTACATGACCAAGTGACTGATCTGATTGTTACTGCCTGCTTTTAGTTACTGGCAATTTGCCTGCCCTGCTGGCTGGGTTTAACTTCATCTCCTATACTTGCAGCGTGCCAATCGGCATGTACTTTGTAGAGAGAGCCGGACGAAGGAAGCTCATGTTGATTGGCCTGTTGGTCATGGGCAGCTCTCTGCTCATTGCAGGCCCACTGGCCAGAGTGGCCATCAACACGCCAGAAACCGACTTGACCAAGAAAAAGGCATATGGTGCCGCGGTGGTGGCCTTTGTCTTCCTGTACACTTGTGGCTTCGGCAGTACATGGATCACTTGCTGGTAAGTCCTCTGTTCCCTCCGCTCCAGACCACTGCTCGCTGCGCACTACCTCCCCCCTGGAGGCTTTCTTTCGACCACAGTCCGTCGATTTTTGCTTACATGTTCACCAAATAGCTGGGTCTACCCTACGGAGGTGTTTCCTCTGGCCACGCGAGCCAAGGGTGTCTCGTTGTCCATGGTGTCATTTGCCGTCTGGGGCGCCGTCATCAACGAGGTGATCCCGTATGTCATCAGCGCCGTGGGATGGTGCGTCTTTATCATATTCGCCGCCATGAATTTCCTCCAACTCATCCCGGTGTGGCTGTTCTACGTCGAGACGGCGAATCGTCACCTCGAGGATCTGGACATTCTCTTTGCGAGCGACAGCCCCTTGGCCTATAAAATGGAACGCGAATTCGGCGAAAAGAAGCGTGCCCTCGGCTTCCACGCAGATGCACCGGAGCCTATGCACACCGTTTGAGATGCCGTGTGCCAGCCAGTAGTACGACCTCACTTCCTGGAAAAGGCACCGAAGTCGAAGGTCTTCTACAACGATTGGGCACCAGTCAGCGTCGTCGACTGGTGTCGGACACAGAAACAGGGGGTGCACATTGAACGCTCAATCCACAGTACCGGTGCCACTGTCAGGCGCGAGAAGGCGAGAGACGCATTCGAAGGCATGGTCAATGCTTTAGAATCCAAGACCCGCGGCATGTATGTACTTTGTGGGAGTAGAATTGCAACAACAATGATTTGCCCCGAAATTGAAAATCGCCGATTGTGCCCTCGAGTAGGCGAGATGTCGGCTCAAGAAGCGTTCACCCACTGCTCACCGTCGAATGCAAAATGACGTCTAGAGGCTCGGTCCAGCACAGAGGCATCCGAGTCTGTCGTCTCTGATATCTAAGAAAGGGCTAGTAAGGTTGGTCATAATTCGGCGAAAAAAGGAGAAAAGTAATTGTCAATACTCTCGCATGACAATTACGAAAACAACTGAGAGAGATTATGATTCTTTATGAAACAAGCTTGTTTGCGTAGGACACTACAATCGATTTGACTGAGTACCTGCCTGGACTTTTCAATCCACGACTGTCGTGGTATTTCAGATTCATCCGAGTGGTGAATCGGTCGTATACTTCTTGCCTTGGTATGAATGACTTCTACCCCCTCGCGCACCATATCACAGAGTTCTGATCAAGTAGAGCGCCAGGTGCCGAGACAGGACGACGAAGACATGGAGATCCCAACAGAGGGATGGGCGGGTGTTGTAGTACGTGAAGTTGTGACAGCCTGTTGGAAGCGTAACCAGAAGAACTGACCAAGACTGTGTGTGTGACTGACAAAGACTGTGTGTGACACAGAAAAATGAAGGCCCCGATTTCTTTGTTTCCGTGGAGAAGGTTCCAGTTCCCAGTATCGGTCGGTAGAACCACTGAGTACACACTATTTTCTGGCTATCTTCAATGACTGATGGTGATGTTTGCCAGGGCCTTTTGAAGTTCTCATCAAGCTCAATGTCACAGGTCTGTGTCTGACCGATGTACATTTCATGATGAACGACTGGGGATTCCCCAAAATGACCGAGATGGGCGTGTCGTGTGCCGGACACGAAGGCGCCGGAGTCGTGGTGAAGATTGGCGAGAGTGTGAAGAACTTCAAAGTCGGGCAACGTGCAGCATATGGTCCTATCCATAGCACGTGCGGTCTCTGCGACTCTTGCAACTCGGGGAAAGAGACTTACTGCCAGCAAGCAGTCTTTACAGGCGGGACTGTGGACGGTATGTGACATGGTCCCCAAATCGGGAGAAGTACCACGTTGACGCCGGATAGGAACTTACAAGCAATACTGTGCCGTTCCGGAGAGCTTCGTTCATGTGAGTTGGGAAGCGAGCTTTTGAATATTCTTTGACTCGACAGATACTAACAGACTCGCCATGACCGAAGCCGATCCCCGAGGTACCTTATCAACCTGCTTATAGCTACTTACTGCTGGTTACTAAGTATCAACAAACAGGGAGTTCCAGACAACGTGGCCGGGCCTGCAATGTGCTCTGCGGCCACGATGTGTTCTTCGCTCAAAGAGTCGGGGCTGAAAGCTGGTGACTGGGCCGTTTTCCCAGGGGGAGGCGGCGGTACAGGAATTCAAGGTGTACAACTGGCATGTGCCATGGGTATGAGACCCGTGGTAGTGGATACAGGCGAGGATCGCCAAACGCTGGCACTCAGTCTTGGTGCTGAGGAGTTTGTTGACTTTGTGAAGGAGCCAGACCCGGTCAAGAGGGTCTTGGAAATCACCGACGGAGGCGCTCACGGGGTGTTTGTCAGTGGTATGTATTGCGAGAGAATCTGCAACACATTTCCCATGCAGCTGACTTTGGCAGCTGTACAATCCTATCCGGTCTCGCTTGATTATCTCGGCGCACGTCGCGGCGGCGTGGTCATGTGGTACGTAAGACGTTGCGCAACGGTCACCCTCGAGAAGAACAGAAGCATATTGACTGGGACAGTGTTGGGCTTCCCCCGGAGGGCAGGTACCACATCGACGCAGCCCCCACCCGGCTTTGTATGAGAAATCAGTCGATCAAGGGGACCTTATCGAGCGGCCGCGTTGATATAGCTGAGACCTTGGAATTTGCGAGACGAGGTGAGGCACGAAAGGGGGCCGGGCGAGGCAATTGTGCTGATTCTTGGTGACAGGAAAGCTCCAACTTGAGCCGACTGTGGTTGGGAGGAGCCAGTTCAACGAAGCCGTTCAAAAGCTAAAGAATGGACAAGTAGTAGGGTAAGTACAGTGATTCGACACCCGCCGAAGTGTGTTATCGCCACTGATGTGGATGTGTGTAGGCGAATGGTTGTAGACTTCAACCTGCCCTGATCGTTGAGCGGTGAGCGTATCTTCCTTAGGCAAGAAGCGCATCTTTGCACCTTACATGATTGAGACGAAGGTACGGATCGTACATCGATCCATCTACTCACAGTATCTCATCCGCAATGGAGGGATCGAGGTAGGGTCGACTCCTCAGAAAGTCAACGGTCGAACCAAGGTTTGAAGCATAGTAACAGATACAAAGAGGGAGCCCATGGAGCTGCCTCGTTTTCCTCTGCATTCCCTATGAGCAAGTTTAGTTGGTTGATGGACAGGACATACAGTAACTCTTTTCCCCTTCTACCTCTCATCTCTCCAATCTTGCCCACGCTCATTTCGCCGAATGCTCTTCCATGATTAAATTTCAAGCTATGGCTCAATTGCGGATACAAGGCAAGCCAAATCTAGGTACTTGAAGCCTCCGTCAGTCCCCATCCTCCTGCTCAGGCACGACGACCACAAACCCTTTTCTTCCAAACGTCAATTCCTGATTCCTTGCTAGCTCACGTTGTGCGAGACTCTATGGACCTCCGCACAATATGTTCCAGATACGCACTCTGCATAAGCGAGCAGAAGTTTGAAGAGCTGCCAACTTACGTTCACAACGACGTTCTTTACGACTCGAAGCCACCAATGACCGCTGACGAATATGGCCAAATGCTTGATGGTCTGATTCGTGACCTGGTCGATTTCCGTCTCGACGTGGAGATGTTGGTTGTGGAACCTACCGGCGCCTTGTCGGATCTAAATGGCATGGTTTCTGCAAGATTCAGACTGAGCCATGAAACCTCAAGCGAAAACTCAGGAGAGGACCGTGTGGTCTTCTACGAGCACGTATTTTTCCACTTCAAGGAAGGCAAGATCGCCCAGATATGGCCATTGATTGCATGGCCGGGAAAATGAGGCTGTCGTTCGGATGGCATCCTGGATCAAGTTGTCCTTCCCAGCAAATAACAAAATTTGTCATGCGCCTCCCATCCACCGTATAGGGATTTGAGGGTCAGGGCCATGCACAGGGTCGCTAGGGCACTAAACAGCGCCTGGACCGATAGATCGGGGGAGCGAAGCGACGAGCTGGAAGGCCGAAGGAGAGGGGCGGCTAGTGACTCGTCGACGGCTCGATTTCGGGGCGCGCCTGGGAGGGGACAGATCTGTCCTCTCCGCCGAGCATTTTGCTGCACGAGTGTCGAACTCACCGAGGAGAGAATCACAGCTGGAGGGGGGACGACGGGAGGGGGAAACTCGTATGGGCTTTAAAGCAAGCCGAAGCAGCGAGGGTACCTTCTCTCTATGTGCAGGGCCTGGTTGACATTTCAGTAGACGGAGGCGCGGGGTCGCAGGTGATAGGCGGTTCTTGCCTTCACAGCGAGAACAGGTAGCAATAGGCGTACCCTAAACCGTGACGCTGCTTTTTAAGACGCCTCGCACGTGTAAACCTCGACCTTCCTGGAGAGGCTCCACGGTTCGGGCGTTTCACACCCCCACGACGGGTGAGTCACGGGTGATTTCTTACCCGGCGGGCGCAGGCGCAGGCACCACGCGTTGAGCTCGACGCGTCTTGCTTTCTCCTCCTCAGCGCCAGTTCATGGCAACTGGCGACTGGGGCGACTTCTCTGCTAGCATGCTTTCTCCGGTGTGGAGGATTTTAGCTGAGGGGAATGCGAGCTCATGTTTACAAAAGTCCAAAAGCAGACAACAGATACACCCATCCGCAACTTCAACAGGCCTTAGCAGTCAGCTAGAGTATGTCGAGAAATCACCGTTGCCGTTTGAACACCAGCCGGCATGCGATCCAGCCCCAAATGCTTCTTCTGACGGATAAACCATGCTTTGCTCACTTGGTGTAAATGCTGACACTGGTGCCGAATCATGTCGCCTGCCAGAGCGAGCTCGACATTTTCACGAAGCTGTATTGATACTGGCTTCTGGTTGGCCCCGTCTTTCGTCGACATCTCCATAATGATGGGAGTACATCTGGCCCCAGCGATGACGGTTGCGTAACCGCGTTGTATACGACATCTTGCATGAGCGATGCATCGGACATTGGCACTGAAATCGCCTTGGTGGTGCCCTGCTGGTTAGTACAGGCAGTAGTATTTTCAGTGCCTTATCCGGCTCTCGGTCGCCATCACTTGGCCCAACCACGCCTCGGCAGAAGGATGACCTGGTCCGCGACCTGATCGAATATGCAGGCAAGAAGGCAGACAGGCAACTCTGCACACTTATCGCAATCCATCAGCACGATCCATTCGATGACCACGATCTTCAATTGGTGGGCTGGCATCAGACTACGGACCGTCGCCGTGTGCCCTATCCTCGGCTCTGCAATTCAATGAGTCGACGCCCGAATAGATTGTACTTCAGAGGCGCAGCCGTGAGGGCGTCAGGTAATGGCCTGGGTATAAAAGTAATGAAGGGCAGACCCGCCCCCTGACTCACTGACGCTTCTGTACAACACTGCAAGCCCCTGGTCTGTACGCCTTCGACCAAGTTGAGTAACCGTTGTCGCTATGGAGAAGCTTGGCAGCGATGTCGACAGTCAAGAGGCTGAGACTATCCACTCAGGTATTAGGCCTTATACCAGACTGGTGAGTGCAATGAGCAGGAACCATCCAAACCTCTCCAGCCTCGCCCGAATCCTCTGTCAGACTTCAGAAGAAGGCGCTGCTGCTGTGGTCGAATTCCGAGATACTGTTGCGACGGCAGAACGATTCTACACCTCAGCTCAACTCCAGAAGTACATAGCCAACCGTCACAACTGTACCCGCCGCTTGTTCATTGTCCAGGGTCTGCCATCGAACTACATCGAAACTCTTGGGGCTGCATTCAGCATCGATCCCAATTTCTTTGCTCGCCAGATTCTCAGTGGCATGCCCCTTCGCACCAACAAGGGCGCGCGAGATGTCCCGCTGTTGTCTTCTCATCCCACTTCGCGAGAATCGTTCTGCATCAGATACCACGAGCTGCGAGAATTCGCCGATGCTATCGGTGACTGGGAGCTTCAGGTTTTGGACCAGCCGCGGAGAGTTAGCGTCTCGAAATTCAACGGGGAGTTTGATGGCGTTGGCATTGTGCGGAGAACCACAAGCATCTGGTTCAGAGCACGAGAGAGAGAAGGATGGGATGGTCTGTCCTCGCCTCAACATGCTTGCTTCTCATCAAGATGCTGATGTGTCCAAAACAGCGATTATCCTGCTCGATCCTCCGATAGGGGACCAGTTCTATGTTGGACTTAACAAGAGACAGTGCACTCTCAGAAACGTCCTGTACCGTGGAGGCTACACCGACTTCTCTCCGCTGCGGCAGGGCAGCCTCGCCCTGGATTACGCCGCTCGCGCCGGGCCTAGGAGAGAAAGCGGCTTGGAAGATCTGATCTACTATTACACGCAGGTCGAGCCACCCGGAGTCGCTAGGTACGACACGCCAGACACGGTGACCGGAGTTCTGAAACGGTACGTCGCATCACATTGGATGATTCAACTGCGGTACAGCCTTGATCTTCTGGTCAAATACGAGAACACCTATCATCGGGCTTGCTTCTTCGCCAGCGTGTCATCAACGCTGATCCAAAACTCCTTGCGGGATGTGCAGCATCTGAATGACCGAGTTGCCGGGTGGCGCGAGCAGGTCGACCGGTCGATCGGCCAGTTTAAGGCATCTGGTACACTCGGCAGTTTCCCTGGACAAGTGGCCAACGACCCGGGCGAAGACGACTTTATTCACATCCTCCATGAATTGCGCGAGCTAAGCGGCAGGGTTCAGGCTGTCATCAGCTCCATGACAGGCCTCGTCAGCATCATCGAGACTATGAGGATGAAGGAGCTCAGCATACTCGCGATGGTGTTCATCCCACTTGGGCTCGCCTCTCAGCTGTTCAGCATGGAGGGCGAATACGCACCCGGTAAATCTGCATTCTGGGTCTACTGTGTGGTCGGACTCTGTCTCGTGCTGGTTGTTTTCCTGGTGGCATTTGGGCTCAATCCTGGCACGACACTAATAAAGACGTTGAGGCTGAAAAGGCGGGCTTTGACAAAAGCTCCTAACCGCGACAGACTTAAGGAACACGACGAGGAGATTGCCCGATCATGATAAGAGCTATCAGATCAACTTTTCACTGAGGTTACGGCCCATTTGGTAGAGATATCGAACAGAGAAGAGAGGGTGACCACAATCACATCGACCCCGAAGTGGAAGTCATCAAACTGCCGCAGTCAAACGTGTCAAAGCTTCTGGGGCGATTTACAAAGACGCGGCAACCCGCCACAAAAGACCTTCTGCCTCTTTGTTCATAGCTCCAGCATCTACCGTCACCGACCTCATCTTCTTGTATCCAACATGGCGCCTCGAGGTATTGAATACGACATGCATGTCCAAGACCCCGGATATCAACAGCAGCCACCGCCACTGAAAGTGTCTCTCGTCGGCGTCGCGACCACAATATCGGCCATCTCAGTTGTCCAACATGATGCCGCCTGGCCGGACCACTTCCAGCGGATAGCCGAAAAGCTAAGCTACTATCTTGGCCTTTGTGGGGTGGAGTACCTAGCGATCGAACACGTCGGCAGCACGGCGGTCGAAGGTCTGGCGGCGAAGCCCATTATCGACATCATCATTGAAGTGCCAGACGCCTGCAATGCTGAAATGGCGAAAGAGGCGCTGATTCACGAACCACCACCAGAAGCACACTACAAATGCATCGGCGACGGCGGTATCAGAGGCAGACTCAGTATGAAGATGCATGGCCAATGCGTAACTCCGAGTCAAAACGTGTATGTTCCTCCAGACCTCGCTCTGTGTTGCAGGGATTTTCCAGGATGTTCTTCTGTAGCCCTGACCAGATTCCTTGGGACCCAGCATGTTCGATACTGACTGACTTTCACATAGCTATATCATTGATCGGCAGAACCCCGAAGGGCGATTGGTTATGCGATGTCACCGAGCAGTCCGCGACATGCTGAGAATGCCTGAGCACGAATCTCTGAGGAAAGAGTATGGGCGCACCAAGATCGAGCTTGCCTCAACATCGCAGAACTCCTTTGAGTACGGACAGCGGAAGAATCGAGTCATCCGACGCATCCTCCGCGCAGCCGGTTGGCCGGACTCGGACATCGACATGAAAGAAAACCTCGACTACAGAGTTCCCGGAGATGACCTTCCATACTGAATGGCTCCAATGCACCTCTGGTGTCACTCTGCACCAACCTCGCCCGAAATTGGCAGCTCGACTTGAGCCTTGGAGAGAGCTCACTTGCGACTCACTCAACCGCAACTCCCCGTTCTGACCTCTCCCAACGTTCTCAGCGGTGTCTGGTTTCATGAAGGCAAACGCGCGCCCGATCAGTTTGGAGGTTTGGATGATTGATACGAAAAGGTCAGGAAGCGGAAGTGGCGTGCGCTCTGGGTCGCAGGATTTTGCCTAATAAAATAGGCCGAAAATAAACCATGTCTGACATTGCTTTCTGCACCTCGTCTGCATCTTCTTTCTGTCAGACGGCCCTTCCTGCGCCCACCTTTTAACCAGACTCCATTTCACTTTGGTCTCAATGCCGCCTCTGCAGTGCTTGACCGCGTAGTAATCCTCCGGGCTTTCTCCCCATCGATCAAACGTATCTTTCATATCTGCACACTTTCTTGGTCATGATGTGCGATACGATGGGCAGGAAAGAGGACACAGCCTTGTCATCCGGTGTGTTCTAGAGAGCCTCACTGATCACTTAAATTCGAGATTGCACCTAACAGCGTCCTTCAGGAAGTCCGGAGGTGCCAAACAAAGGCGGTCCTGAATTCTACGTGCAGTCAGTCTCACACCAGCACCGCCCAACATGAAGTTCACAGAGGGCATGTGGCGGAACAGAAACGGGGTCTGTCTCAATTGGATGGGACACGTGGAGAGGCTTCAAGTCAACGAGGACAATGTCGACTTGCTTCTCACAAAGCTGCAGAGAACACGCGGCGATACCCTCAACGTGGGCACCGTATCTACCAGGATTCGCACTCCACTAGAAGGAGTTATTGCGGCCAGGTTCTCGCATTGGACTGGTGAAGAAGACCTAGGGCCACATTTTCCATTGTTCGAGTCGTCGCCGACGCCCAAGGCCAACCACTCTAAAGGACGAGCACTAGAATACTCAAGCGGCCCTCTGGACTTATCGATCAACACTTCCCCCAACGAGCTCGCCTTCACATACTCCTATCAATCCAGGAGACTCACCAGTCACTCGTCTCGCTCCATTGCCGTCGTGTCCTCCTCGAACACGCCGAGATACAGCGCCGACGAAGGCATGTACGCACAGCAGGACAACTACATCCTCCTGGAGCTTGATCTATCCGTAGGCGAGAAGATCTACGGCCTAGGGGAGCGGTTTGGGCCGTTTGTGAAGAATGGGCAGACGATCGATGTGTGGAACGAGGACGGCGGGACCAGTTCTGAATTGACGTACAAGAACGTTCCATTCTACATGTCAAGTCGAGGATATGGCGTTTTCATCAACAACCCGGGCAAGGTCATGCTGGAGATCCAATCTGAACGGACTACGCGCGTCAACATTGCAATTCAAGGCGAGAGTCTTGAATACATGATAATAGCGGGCCCGTCGCCCAAGGATATCCTGAACCGCTACACCGCGTTGACGGGGCGGCCTGGCTTGCCTCCAGCCTGGTCGTACGGGCTCTGGCTGACCACTTCCTTCACCACGTCCTACGATGAGAAGACGGTGACGTCGTTTTTGGATGGGTTCAAGTCGCGGGATATCCCGTTGAGGGTTTTCCACTTTGACTGTTTCTGGATGAAATCCTTTCAATGGTGCGACTTTGAGTTCGACGACGAAAACTTCTCCGATGCACCTGGCTACCTCAAACGCCTGAAAGACCGCGGCATGAAGCTGTGTGTCTGGATCAATCCGTACATCGCCCAAGCGTCACCTCTCTTCGCCGAAGGGAAAAAGAACGGCTACTTCATCATGCGCGCCGACACTCCCAGGCCGACCGTCTGGCAATGGGACAACTGGCAGGCAGGAATGGCTTGTGTGGACTTCACAAACCCGGCCGCGCGGAAGTGGTACTCTGCGCACTTGGCGAGGTTGATGGACATGGGGATCGACAGCTTCAAGACGGATTTTGGGGAACGAATTCCGTTCCACCCGCATCAAGTGAAATATCATGACGGATCCGACACTGTGCGAATGCACAATTTCTACGCATACCTGTACAACAAGTCCGTGTACGAGACCATGGAGGCGCACGGGAAGGAGAGCTGTCTCTTTGCCAGAGCGGCCACGGCTGGGGGCCAGCAGTTCCCTGTGCACTGGGGCGGAGATTGTGAGAGCACGTTTGAAGCCATGGCGGAAACGCTGCGTGGTGGGCTGTCTCTTGCACTCTCGGGATTTGCATTCTGGGCGCACGACATCGGCGGATTCGAAGGATTACCTGACCCAGCGTTGTACAAGCGCTGGGTCCAGTTCGGTCTGTTGGGAAGCCACTCCCGATTGCACGGCAGTTCGAGTTATCGCGTCCCTTGGGTTTACGACCCCGAACGGTATCCCGGTGAAGATGAAGCCTGCAGCAAAGTCCTGAGGGAGAGTGTCACACGCAAGCTCGCCTTAATGCCGTACCTGCTGCGGACCGCGCTTGAGGGTCATCTGCAGGGCACGCCCGTGATGCGTGCCATGTTTCTCGAATTTGGAGAGTTTGACCCCAACACGTGGAACTTGGACACACAGTATATGCTTGGGAGCGAACTGCTGATTGCACCGGTCTTCGATAAGGGAGGAGAAGTTACCTTCTACGTGCCGTTTTCTGAAAAGGATGGCGGTGCATCCAACGCAGCGCCGACCGCGAAGCAGACCAAGTGGAGGAGCTTCTTTGACCACGGCAAAACATACGAGGAAGGACGATGGTATACCGAGACTCACAGCTTCGACACTCTGCCCATACTTCTCAGACCCGGAGCGGTTGTCCCCTGCAACCCGAGCCTGAAAGAGCCCGACGGGAACATCATGACGGGATTGCAGCTTCTAGTCAACGGGCCGCTGCAGGGTGAGAAGGTGGTCGAGCTTGTGGAAGCGAGGGATGTCTCGAAAGTGGCCAAGACTTTTACCGTCAACGAGAGCCTTGCCCTCAAAGGGATACAAGACGTCCAGGTTGTGGATGTGTCGGAGGGCTAGAATACAAGGACAAGAAAATATGGTCGACCTGCGCCGCAGACCAATGCTCGGCGTGCATTGGACCGATGACAGAGGAAACACAGGTTAAACAAACGGACCAGAGTTTTCCTACCTAAACATTTATCCCCTTTTAACCCAAGCGAGGCGCGGAGGACCATCTCGCCGACGCGAAATCGAATCAAACCCAAGCGATCGGTTCGGACTCAGTACTCCTTATCGCATGGTCAAGCAGAGTGACGCCCACTTAGCGAACCCTGACATGTATGTGCGTGAGATTGTACTGTGTACCTTCTGGGATATGTTCCGGTGGAGCTAACGGCTCGCTCTACCGAAGTTGCCCCTGGCCGGGGGGATGGGAGGGAGCCCGGCGTGCTGAGTGGCCAGGACGAGCTGGACTGAGAAGGCCGAACCAAGGGGGACCCCCTCACCCCACACATGGGCCGAAGAAGGGCCAGAAGTGGCATGCTCGAGCAGGATCGGTGGTGAAAGACTAGCAATAACCATCCACCCATGGTGGCCACTCCCCCAGCCCCTACGAGTTACACTAACGCTGTTCTATATCCACCCCCGCATAAGCCGGGGCCCCACGGTCTCCCAACAGATCGAATCAGCCGAGTCAGCGTACGAGCAAGCTACGACGAACATGTCTAGGCGCAAGTCCTCCATACGTCCCAAGGATTCCAAACACAACGTCGCATTCCATGCTGTTTGTTTCTGGAAACAACCCGGCGGGCCCGGCGGGGTGTAGCATCGAGATTTCGAACCCGGCCATCACCTCTTTGCACTATCAATATACCCAGTCTTCAACCATAATCGCGCTTCTCACGCACTGGCTCGTCCGGCCTTACCCAGTCCAGTAAAGGTAACCCCCCAAGTCATCAATCCATCAATCTATATCATCCGACTCGTCTACGAAATTAGGCTCAATCGTCGGTTCACTGCTGAATCCAGATTGTCTCGCATCTGGCATCTCATGTCCCAAGGACGCAAGCGAGGAATTTCTGCCCATGGATCAATCAATCCACAGGTCCAAGCTATCTCGAGCGCAGGGGCTGGGACACACCCATGCACCATGACCTCGCATGCTGATGGCAGACCGCGCCACGCGAGAAAGGTCCCCTCAGGGAACTTGACCGTGAACCCCTGTTCCGCCCGTCTATATAACATGCATGCACGCCCCCCGCATTTTCGCAACGCAAGTCGTCAAGTCCTGGAGGAGTCGGAGTCGGAGTCGGCGAACTCTTCTCAGAACAACGACACCTTCGAAGTGTATACGGTACATCCATCAGCCCGGTCCCCTTGTCGCTGCCGTCGTCTGTAAGAGATGGCAACCGACAAGCCGCCCCTTGACGCCGTCCACCTCGAAGCCTACGGGGGAGTTGAACGTCTCAAGGATGTAGGCCTCCACGACGCGGCTCTCGCCGGGGGTGCTCTCGAGGGAGCCGTCCAAGAACACAGCATGGGCGTCCTACAGGCTTTGAAGACATACAAGCGCGCGGCCTTCTGGTCGATCCGTACGTCCTCTCTCTCCCTCCTTGCCCCCTAACCCTACCTATGTGCCTAGCACTCATTTTCAGTGTGATTCCGTTTGATGGATGTTCTGTCCGCTTGACTGACTTTGTCCGCCGCCACTACTCAGTCATCTCCACGACGGTGATCATGGAAGGCTACGACGTGACGCTCTTGGGCTCCTTCTTCGGGTATCCCAGCTTCCGGCTCAAGTATGGGGCCTACCTGAACGAGGAGAGCGGGTATCAGATCTCGGCGACCTGGCAGCAAAAGTTCAACTGTCTGGGCGCGCTGGCCAACATCATCGGCGCGCTCCTCAACGGGTGGGCCACGTCGAGATGGGGCCACCGACGAGTCCTGATGGGCACACTCGTCTTGCTCGCCGGGTTCATCTTCATCGTCTTCTTCGCGCCCACGATCGAAGTCATGCTCGTGGGCCAGTTCCTCTGCAACATCCCGTGGGGGGTGTTCGCGACGACGGGGCCGTCGTACGCGGCCGAGGTCACGCCGCTGGCGATCCGGGGCTACCTGACCGCCTACGTCAACCTGTGCTGGTGCATCGGGCAGTTCATCTCGGCGGGCGTGCTGAAGGGCCTGGTGGACAACCCGACGAAATGGAGCTACAAGATCCCGTTCGCGATCCAGTGGGTGTGGCCGATCCCGCTGTTCGTGGCGGCCTACTTCGCGCCCGAGTCGCCGTGGTTCTTCGTGCGCACGGACCGGATCGAGGCCGCGCGCCGGTCGCTCGAGCGGCTGACCGAGCCGGAGCGCCACGCGGACGGCAGCATCGACGCCACGCTGGCCATGATGGTGCACACCAACAAGCTGGAGATCCAGGAGCGGGCGGGCGTGCAGCTGTGGGACGCCTTCCGGGGCACGAACCGGCGGCGCACCGAGATCGCGTGCGTGGGCTTCCTGTCGCAGATCACCAACGGCGGCGCCCTCTGCTACAGCGGCAGCTTCTTCTTCCAGCAGACGGGCATCAGCGCCAACGCCGCCTACGGCATCGCCCTGGGCGGCACGGGCATCGCCTTTGTCGGCACCATCATCTCCTGGCTGTACATCTACCGGCTCGGCCGCCGCACCATCTGGCTGTGGGGTTTTGCCTCGCTGGTCGTGCTGCTCTGGCTGATCGGCTTCCTCGCCCTGCCGCGCCAGACCCTCGGCCTGGCCTGGGCCCAGTCCATCCTGTGCATCGTCTGGCTGGGCGCCTACTCCATGTCCGTCGGCCCCATCATCTACGTCCTCGTCGCCGAGGTCGGCTCCACCCGCCTGCGCACCCAGACCGTCGTCCTCGCCCGCAGCACCTATTACATCGGCAATATCATTTGCGGCGGCTTGTTGCAGCCGCAGCTGATCTCGCCGGGCGCCTGGAATGCCAAGGGCAAGACCGTATGTTTGGAACAACCCCTTCTTGTTTCAACTTGTCTTACTTACCACCTACTTCCCTATCACTTTCTTGCTTACATACTTACCTACCAAGCGAGCTACTTACTAACTCTTGATTAATACCACAGGCATTCTTCTGGGCAGGCCTCGCCACCTTGACCTTCATCTGGGGCTACTTCCGCCTATTCGAGACCAAGGGTCGGACATTCGGCGAGCTGGATTTTATGGTATGTCCCCCATCCCCCGTCGTCGACTTGCCTTCCTTGCTTGCACCTTGCATTTACCAAGACGTGAGCGTCCAGCGGCTAATTGTGCTCGTCTCGCCTGACAGTTCCAAAACAACGTCCCGGCCCGCAAGTCCGCCAAGTACCACATTGCAGAAGAGGAGCTTTACAACGCCGACGACGTCGTCAAGGAGACGGTCAAGAATTAAAGCAGACCGGGACCTGGACCTAGAACTGCAGTGGTTGGAGGCCTTTGTGCTCTCGGCGATAGGGACATGCGTTCGGGGCAGACGTTGCGCATACGCCTGCACATTTGCTGTAAGGGTACTACGGTAGATAAGCATTATTTCATTCCAAGCTGTCTAGGCAGAGATGGGATGCATCTTCTGCGATAAAGCGCAACTCGACGCAAAGCTCCAGTCCTGTCCAGCCAAGCCAGGTCAAACCAAGTCCAGAGAATGAACGAAGATGCTACCTTCCTTCCGCTACGTCGCTGTGGTTTGGTTTCACCTGAACTGATCCAACCCGAACGTCCCCTGATAGATGACCTTGAGATCAGTCCCCGCCAGGATCTCATCCTTGCGCTTGACGAGGTCGTCGACGGACCAGTTCGCCGAGATGAATCGGCCGGTCAAGAATCGAGCCGCGTCGGTCGCGAGCCAGACGCCAGTCCCGCCGACGAGCTCGGGCGTGTCGAGAGCGAAGCGCTTGAATGGTTCTGTTTCGCCACGGTTGTTAGTCAGTCATGAATGCATGCCATAGGTAAGGTAAGGTAGCAGCAAGCAGGGTGGCGGTGCACCCCCCCTCTTCCAGTACTACCTACTTACCTACAACCATGTCCGTGTCGACGACGCCGGGCTGCAGTGCGACTGCATTGACGTTGGGATATTCGGCTGCAACATACTCGGCGAGCTTGAGGGCGGCCAGCTTGGTGATCGAATACGACGACCAGGTAGGGAAGACAGCCGTTGCGATGCCGGTCGACAGGTTCACGATGGTACCCTGTCTTTCTCTCCCCAGGAGGGACAGGAATGCTCGGCTCATCAGGAACGTGCCCTTGACGTTGACTTCGAAGTCGGTCCACCACGAGGTCACGTCGGATTCTCCAAGAAGGGCCTGGGACAGATTCACGCCCGCGTTGTTGATGAGGATGTCGACGTGGCCGTATCTGGCTCTGATGGTCTGGTAGAGCGCGTCGACCGAGGCTTGGTCGGCAATGTCGACTGAGAAAGACATGTATTCGACATCGTTGCTGATCCTTCTCAGGGCATTCTCGGTGGCTGCCAATTTGGCAGCACTGCGTCCCACGAGGATGATCGCCCTGGGCTTAGCTTTGGCGAAAGCTGGGGCGAAGCCTCGTTGTCCAATCCCATCAGAGGCACCCGTGATGATAACCACCTTGCCGGCTTGTGAGAGCGCTGGGCTTGTCGGGTCAATTGACGGATACTGGCCGCGGTAGACTGTCGGTGTGTAGGCAGAGCTGGTGACGAAGAAGTCGGTCGGAAGATTGTCCATTGCCACAAATCTGCTCGATAGCCTTGTGTTGGCGGATGAGAGCTTCTGTTGTCGTACTGTTTGCTCGAGCACGGGTACTGCTGTCGATGCTGGGTGCCTGTACTACTGACGAGGATCTGCATTGTCGCTGGTGACGGCGACTTGTCGACTTTATAATTAGTTCCCTGTCTTTGTGTGTCGGCTCAGTGTCTCTCTGCTTTCTAACTGCTTCGATCGGACCAGCAGGTTCCAATGCCCGCCCCGACTGACTGACAAACCCAGTCGTCCGCCATCGTATCTCTCTGCAAAGTATAACGGTCGAGTATTTGTGTACCAAGCCTTGGCATTCAGTGGTTGATGGGAAACTCTTGCCCACTCGAGATGCGGCGCACCCAGCGGCGGACCATGAAGAAGTTGTAACTGCATCGAGGCCATTGCGACACCTGGATCCGCTCAGCCTTCCGAGCAAAGGACTGGTATATGGCGCAACTGTCACCGAAAGCATAGCAGGCTGACGAAGTTCGAGTGGACTACTAGTGTAATCGGAGGGATGATGCAAGGCGACCGGCAGATCACGGTCAATCGCGGTGGAAAAAAAGTCGCTTATCGATTCCGGCGACCATGATTGGCGACGACGCGGACCTGCAGCAGCAGGGCTGCACTTGTAGCACCCATGGCCAATGATGACCCAGAAGAGCATTGTGCGGATATGGGCATCGTCTCTCAGGGACGTCCGGCCATTCTTTGTGCCAAGCGTTGCTAGCCGTCGCCCACAGTGGAACGCGCTCGACGTCAGGATGAGGTGGCACCAACATGCAGCGCTGAGGGTCGTTGACACCCAACCAAAGCATTATCCAAACATGGGCCGGCAACGGATGCATGGACTTTTGCATTAACCGATGGGAAGGACCTGCGGTTACCCAAGGAACCATCGTTGACCACTGACACTATCCGTCCTGGCCGGCTCTTGTGGTGCGAATGATCGTGGGCATAAAGGCTTTGTGAAATTGAGCTTCGATTGAGGGGTTCTGCGGCGTGGAAGACGTGGCATTCAAACCGTGTACATCGTAGGTGCGCTGGACGCTGTCCGTCTCGCCTCAACGAAGAGGCCTGTCACGGAGCAAGAGATCAGCATTAATCTGCTAAGCCATTTCTCAGTGTTAAAGTATCTGGAAATGTAGGTAGGATGCCACAAGCCTGGAGTCACGCAATGCTCGAACATACGCCCAGCGCGGCAGATTTCGGTTATGCGAGCTCAGGGCTAGACGAAGGAGATACTTCTCTTTGTGACCGGACTCTCGACAGCTCTATGCGGTTTGGCAAAGTGACCACCGAAATGCGTAGATTCTCAACGGAAGTCGGCAACGGGGGATGAAGTGAACTCGATATCAATGACAATATGTTTGGTCGCCGTCTCTACGAACACATTATTCTCACTCACTCGCCCGCAGTTTCCTACTTTTGGGAGGTTTGCAACTCCCGCTTTCACAACCTGGCTGGCAAATGAGACGATTGCACTGCATACTTGCCAACACTTTCTAAGCAAGAGCACCATCATCCACGCCCTGCTTGAATCCAAGGAACAGAACTTTGCCGGAGCCGCACCCAACCACAACGCTATGGCCCTGAGCCCGCATTCGAAACCTCGTACGCTCCGGGCTCAAACTGATGCGGCGGGAAAATCACGTCGGGGACTCGGACTCAGCTTCGTCACCACTGTGTTCCTAGACGCGAATCATCTCGTCGCTTGAACAGGCGGCAAGACGCCTCTGCTGAGGAGTAAGTCTGAAGCGTGTGCCGGCTGAGAGTGTCCACTCAATATTATGTATTGGTGCTGGCTGCGTGCCGCACTCATTATCCCATGGTGCATCTGATCCCGACACCAGGAGTGAGATTCACGTTCATGTTCAGCCTCAATTCATAGTTTCATGGTACTAATAATCATATGCAGGCCCATCTGGCCGATTCAGTCGAGCTCTGGGGATTGGCTGGTCGTGCTTGACCAAAACGCGGCAAACTTGGCAAACTCGGCCAACGCAACAAATGCAACAAACATTGTTCTTCGACATCATTAGATTTAGACGAGCGCGAGTCGTCGCCAAACAGACTCAGGTCCAGTTCCAGTTCAGTTCCAAAGTCACGAACAGCAGTCTTCCTCGCTTGCCTTCCACATCGGAAGGCTTCTACGATGCGAGCTATGCGCCCGCTCATCCAGATACACCGACCGCAAGCCCAGGTCCTCCATACTCGGCTCCGCAAGTTCAGTAGCACGGCACTACGAGCTCAGACCCAGGGAGGCCCAACCCAAGCAGAACGACCGGTGAACTTCTACCAGGTCCACGGCCGCGCCTTCGCAAAAGTGATTCTCTTGTCGTTCCTCACGTATCAAATCACGTACTGGACATGGCTGTTGTTGGAGACGGAGGGGATCAAAGACCAGAAGAACCGAGAGATCAAGTCGCTTGAGCAAGAGGTCAGACTATTGGAGGAAGGCAGGAAGGGACATAAGCCGAGCGCCGGGTGAGGTTGAGGGGATAATCCAGCGTGTAAGGAGGAGAAATGGAACTCCGACAAGACAAGACAGGAGAGAACCGCAGTTCGACATCCTATCGACGTCCTTCCGTCCGCTGAAGCCGAGATGGGAGCTCGCCCTGTCGGCAACTAAAACAACTCCCCCAGCGCGTGGCACAGGGGACCCAAGGAAGGTCGCGGCCAGCTCAGGGTGTTGGGCTCACTCCACGAGAAAGTCACAGTCATGGTACGTGTATGTAACCAGTACCGAAGCTCGAGGACCTTCAGCCGGAGCGAGGAAACCTACAGTCCGGCACCATAGGCATGGGAACCTGGCAATCTCCAGAAATTTAAATTCTATTTACCCCACCGGACCCCATACGAGGACCTCCCGAACTCCAAGCCAGCAAAGATATAAAAGAGGCGGCGGCTCCTGTCCTCCTGGAGATTCGCATCTGGAACCCTCCCCGCCCTCTTCAGTCTGTCACCACTGCAACATCCCCAACATCAACCTCGCCACAGCCGCTCCCGGTCCACCAACTCATGATGCGTCAGATCGCCCTCCTTCTTCTCGTCTTCGCGGCCATCCTCGCCGCGCCATGTCCGACCCCCAACACTACCGTTGACAACAGCAGCACCTTTACCACCCCTAACGCTGGGGTCAAGACCGTCTTTCGGCAAGAGGAAGCCCCACCCATCAACGCGGGTGTTCTCCCTGTAATCAACGATGACATCCCGGTTGTGGGATAGGGAGATGGCGCCTTCGACAACTGACACGGCACCCACCGTTCACAGGAATAATATTCCTACGGATAGAAGCCGCCGCCGTCGTCACCATGACCACCCCGAGAGGAATCTAGTTATCATCAACAGGCATTTCCTCGGCGTGTCTCAACGGGGATGTTACCTGTCGTGTCTTACCGCAGAGACACGGTAACTCGTGCGGTAGCCGACACGCTGGTCACGCTGGTCTGGCACCACTGCACAAGATTGAAGCGGCTGGAACTGAGAACGGTTATGGACGCGAGTCACAAGATGGTTGTTTCACCGTACGAGTCATAGCGAGCGGTAGGGAACGGAAACGAACCCATCGAGCAGTGTTGATCGTATGCCTTGCTTGTAGGGATGCAATATACCTCTCTCTATTTCACTCTGTCCTCGACCTTTCCTCATTCATGTGTTGTTTTTCCCCGATCTATCCGTTCCCTCAAGCCTTAGCACTTGCCCGCCCTCCCGCCTGCCTGCCTGCCTCCCTCGCGCATAGAATCCCGAACCCATTCGAACCCTTTTTAACCAGGTAAGAGTGGCTTATACCTATCCAGCCCGCCCCGTCCGGACGTGTCATCTTCGTCCATCAGCCCTGCATTCGAGCTGTTGGCCCGACCATTCCGAACCGGCAGAGACATATTCGCGATATTGCTGGTATCGCGTCGCGGGGGCAACGGTGGGGCAAACTCCGTTGTCCCGTCCGTTCTCGCCACGTGCTGCTGGTGCTGTTGTTGTATGAAATTCTGGCCCCTGGAAAAAGAAGAGGGAGGAGGGGGAGAAGCCGGACCTCCAGCCCTGGATATCGGCCTAGATGCCATGGATGGGCCGAGCGAGTCTGCCGCGCTGACGAAGCTAGCTGTCGAACTTGCCGTCTCTCTGCGCTTGGGGAGCGGTGGTGGACGTTCATCCATCTGCGGGTGAGGGTGGGAGTCCGGGCGCGATATACTCGCCAGGCGCGGGACGGCCGGGCCTGGAAGAGGACTCAGTTGCGGGACGGCGACTTGGCTCGACGAGCTGGTCAGCGCCGACGGCTTGGACGGCTTTGGGGGCGGGCGTTTCTTGGGGAATCCTACTGCGGAAGACGACCTCGCGGGGACGTCTGGTGAGCGGACGGGCGAGGTCGTCGCGCTTGAGGACCTGTTCCTTGGGGCCGGTGGCGTTGGCATCGGGCCACGCGCCATGGGTTTCATCTCTTGACCTTGTGGTGGCGTCGAGCCTGTCACCCTCTCTCCCTCCCACGGTGGGGGGACCATCCTCTTCACCGTCCTTGGCGGAGGGGGCTCCGGTTTCCTCAAACTGTCCAGTCGGTTTCGACTTCTCGGTGACTTGTTATCCATGATTGGGGGTCTCTCTACTTCGACCCAGTCGTCCTCGCCTCCTCCTTCTCTCCATGGATTGGCCTCTCGGTCTTTACTCAGCATGGTGCCTTCCCTGGGTGGGCGGAGCGTACTCCTCGCCCCCTTGTTGCCGTCCAGCCACCATTTCCTCTTGTCGCTGCTCGCGGGCGGGAGGCCCTCCTGGATGCTCTCGTATCCCATCAGGCTCTCCACGACGCTCTCGGTCTCGTCGTCGGTCTCAAGGTCCTCGAATCCCTCGGTCGAATCCCCTGCTTTGGTCCTCGTCTCTCGTGCCCTTTTCGCGTACAGTTTCTTCGTGAGCGCGTCTTTCTTCTCTTCGTCCACGACGCGGATGCCCATCTCAAAAATCGCGTAGACAGGTCTATGGTCGCTGAATCGGAGGCTCATAACGCTGTCGTATTCCAGCTGTTTCATCTGCGAACCGAGTATCTCGCCCGCTTGCACCACGTTGCGGTTGTGGTTGACCTTCCAGAGGATTCGATCCGTCCAGGCTGGGATGCGTTGCTTGTCACTCGAGTCGAACTCATCCTTGCCGATATCGTATTTGTAGGTGGGCAAGAACTTAACCCGCCCTTCACGGTAGTAGTTGAAGCAGTTTCCCACTACCATCTGGATGTTCAATTGGTCGTTCTCGTAGAGCTTCTCCAGCGCTTCTTCCCTGATCTTTTCGGAGCCGATGATCGCTTCATTGACTAGTGCTTTCGTTTTCTCGTAGCCGAGACCGATGCGGTAGTTGAAATCGCCTGCCCAGACGACGATTTCGTGGTCCTCGATACTTCGATTCCGCTGAAATCTCAGTCCAGATGTGATTGTGTTGTAATCGCGATTTCTCTCCTCGTAGTTGGCGAAACCGGCGGCCAAGTGCGCAGTGACAAAACACACCGAGGTGCTTTCGATGTCCATCCTGATCGCCACGGCGCCTTTGTTTCCAGCAATGCCACTCATGCCCGTCTTCTTGATTGCGCCCTCCACATTCTTGATCCGGGAAAGAACGCTTGCCCGGACGAAGACCATCAACACAGCTCCAACCAACTGTCCACTCCTCAGCAGCACATATTCGTCGCCTTTGGTGGGTACTCCCTCCAACTTCTCACCAGGACCGTACCCGTTGAGGCAATTTCTGACTGCTCTTTCCCACAGCATCCGACGGTTCGGGTCGGTGCTCATGATCTGCTGAGGACTCAGTTCGACAATCTCTTGGAAGCCGACCACGACGATATCCAAGTTCCGGCCTCGAACATCGAGCCATGGGGTCAAATCCTCGTTTATGCCGGCTGTTTTGCCGTTCAGGTTGTACGTCCCCATTCCAAGCCTGAGCTGATCTCTTGACTCAAATTCCGCTCTCCGTCGGGCCACTTCTGCGACAACCCAGTCGTTGACCGGATCGAACAGGTCGACACTGGTCTGACCAACCAATCTGCCAAGCAGCAGATCAACTGTATTCTGCCGGTTCTTGTCCTCAAAATGGTTGACGTAAAGGCGAGTAGCACTCTTCCTGGCGTCGGCGAGAGCGCCTGCAAGGCTCATCTTCCCATGTCTAGTAAAAGAGCTCTTCAATGCTCCCGTTCCGGCATAGATCCTGGAAAGGGTGTCACCGTTATCCGCCCAGAGTGCAGAGTGTCGCATCCAAAAGTCCGAGTTTCCTCGCTCACCGCGATGTGACAAGAAGAGTTCAAGGGCCATCTGGCTGATGATGCCCTGGATGAGGTTCGTCCGGTCCAGACAATCCAGACAATTGACGCGGAAGACACCGTTCTGCTGCATGATAACAATCGGCCTCCGCGTCAGTCTCCGTCTACCCTGCACGACAGTCTCTTCCTCGACTTCTTCGGAAAGGAAGTAGACGAAGGAGTCTGCGCTTGTCTCGAGATAGGGGCGAATCCCCTTTGCCGCCTCGTATCCGCTCGGACCTCGTGTCCGCTCGTGGAAATCGAACTCGGTCTCGTGAAGCAGGTGATGCTCCTCCATCTCGCCTTCTTCGTGCCGTCGCAAGGGACTCCTGCCCACATGGTGTCGGTACCTTTCTGTGAGCTCCACCTCGCCAGGCTTGAAAGCGCTCAAGAGGTTGACGATGTGTACGGCTCCGTAGGTCCTTTCTAGATTCGCAAAGTGCTTATCAAAAGCCGGCTGCGTAGCTTCTGGTGAGCGAGTGATTTGAATCTTTTGCTGCCCTGGTATCAGGCTGCTTGAGCTCTCCCAGAATACGGGTATACTGCCTCGAACTTGGGTATATGAGAAGCAAAGTCCGGTAGGGGACCAGAAAACCGTCTCGGTCTCTACAAAGTTTGCGACGTTGCCATCGTCGTCAATACCGCGGGAGTTGAAGCGTGTGCCAGCTCGTCGTGACGAGAGTCGTGAGATAATGGTCATTGTGGTAGGATGACCCGCTACTGTGCCGCGAATGGGCGACGAGGAAGGTGGGACAACAAGACTCTTGACAAATCCTCGTGTGACGGAAGTGAGAAGCCGGGAGTGGTCCAGTGCATTTCGCTCAGTGTCGGTAAGTCTGCTTCGGAACTTTATCAGCGGGTCAATCATGTATGAGTTCCAGAGCAGGCCTTGGTCGAAGCTGGAAATGTCAATGGTGCTATCCGCTTCGGCGCTACGGGAGAGTCAGCCTCGATTGTCCCTTAACACCACCATGTCCAGCATACCGGTCTTGTAGTCTTCGTGTCAAATCAAAGTCGGTGCTGTAGTAGAAGTTGCCATTGCTCAACAGCTTCCTCAACGCGTGAAAAGGATGCTCAGAGACATCATCACCTTGTGTGTAATCAACGTCGTCCGAGTGGAAAACATGTCCAGGGTAGGGATTGGGGTAAGGACCATGGGCATGGTCATAGTCCGCACGATTGAGACAGTCTTGTATAAGTTAGCACTTCAGGCCTCCTTTGCGCAGATTACCTACAAAACTCGACAGCGAAGATCTTCTGTACGGTCTCCCCGGGTCGCACGGTCGCAACTTCTTCTGAACCAGTGATGACGCATAGGAACACGTCGTTGTTGAGAGTGATGAGACCCAGAGTGCCTCGGGCAGTAGTGAGAGGATAGAAATGCTCGAGGTTGACGATAGACTTCTCCCCGAACTCAACCATGCAACGAGGCGTGGAGATCGGTCGGCTGGCGTTGCTCAGTGGTAGGCTCGTCAAGCTAGAGACCGAGTTTCTATGACTCTCGGAAGCAGTATGTGAATGGCGAAAGACCAAGACATGTTCGTCCGTGGCAAGGGCCACTGTTCGATGTGGGTAGTCATGGATCAGTACCCGCATAGACATCGTGTCGCAGGTTATCGGATGATGCGCAATCGAGACCTCATTGCCAAGGTGATCACGACCCTCTGTCTATAGCTAGGCCGAACAAGTATCAACCCTCAGCAGGGGAGAGTGCTGACTTAATGCGGAATCCGGTCGCGTGATGAGGCTCGATTCGAAGGTCTCGTGTCGTGGTCTGAAAAGCGCTCACTCTCTCGCCAGGCTTTTCGCGGATGGACTGGACAGTTCACCGCCTTGTGCGTGCTGCAGACGCCAGGAGATCGCGCAAGCAATATCCCGAAGTTAACTTGACCGCGTCATTGGAGATTGTCTGGCGGGTGGCCCAAGTGAAGGTGTGATGAGGGCGAGATGTCTCAGTTGGTCACGTGACGATCCGCTTAGTGAGATTTCCACGACGACGACGACTGGTGCCACTACATGTTGCGCTGTTCGTGTCACTATTTGCCTTATTCAGAACGACGCAAAAGGAACAGTGTCTTTGAGATCTTCTATTGTTTTAGTCTTGTTGCTACATAGGCTTTTGTTTCCAAGGTGATGAGCAACATGGCCAATTATGGCAGCCGACCAGAACGGGGTATCACATGAGGCGCCGAGCAAGCAACGCCAGATCAGATAGCATTAGTAGCCTCAACCGACATCCAACATGTCGCTCGCTCTCTTCGCCATCGAATCGCTCACTCCCACGTGTATTCTCAAAACTCCCCGCTAAATGCACATCCTCATAAGTCGTAAACAGGACAAAAGAAAAACATCCACGGACTCGTCCCCCGAGGCATGAAAAACCGATCCCGAGTTCTCGAGAGGATAAAGCCATGCCTCCTGAAGTGGCCTATGTGAGAGGGCCTCCTTCGTCCACGTCGTGAACTGTCGCCAACTGGTGATTTGCTGCAGAGAACCGAGAGATGTAGTCGTAGTCGTCATCCAGGCGTATGATGCTGCAATGGATGAGCAATGGATACTGCCGCCCAACTTCCACCTCTTTTGCAATCTCCCACGATTTTCTGCGGAACAAAATCCCCCCCAGTCTGTACACTTCGTCGATGTCGACATCAGGAAAACCGCTCACATAACGATGCATGCACCTTGTTCGGTGGCACCGTGCTGAGATTTAGCGGCCACATCAGGCTTTTTATCACCTTTTAAAGACCGCGACCCCCTGGTTCCTCCCAGCATCCAGCCCGCGAGACCGGTGGGCTTTTTCTTCTTGGGAGCTGCTAAAGGAAAAGAGGTCAGCAATGCTCAAACGAGGAGCACAGACAGGAGTTCGCATACCCTTCCTCTCTTTTCGCGGATTTATGATATCGAGTCCATCCAAATTCAGAATGCCGTCCGTATCAAGTATCACATCAGGAGGCGGTGGCGGTTCCTCCTCCACCGGTTTGGGCTCTGGGATGGGCCAAAGCATCATTGTGATGTGCATATCGGGCTCCACGGTTGATTCCCAGTAATTGGGCATGATGATCTCTTTGTCAGGCCCGATCAAATCGTAGCGGCCACTCACGACATGTTCGGCCAGATTTTCGATATGTGCAAAGGCTTGGTTGATCAGACCTTCCATATCCTTCCGGTGTGTTAGTTTCCAGTCCGACTTGCACGATGAGTCCAACTTACCCTCCATTTGCAACACCGTTCCCAGGGGAAGTTGTAGTTGCGGCCAATTGCGTCCTTGAACCGAACTGGTGCTTTCTTCTCAGGAGGGGCTGCAGCCGCGGCCTTCTTTTCAGCCTCCTCTGCCTCTGCTTTGGCCTTGGCCGCGGCTTCTTCAGCTTCCTTCAATTTTGCCTCTGCTGCTTCTTGGGCCGCTTTTGCCGCTTCTTTGAGCGCCGCGGCTGCCGCCGCGGCTTCTTGTTCGGCTGCCGTCTTTGCCGCCGCTGCAGCGTCATCGGCAATCTTCTTTTCTGCGGCAGCTTTCTCGGCCTTTGCCTGAGCTTCTTCAGCAGCAGCTCTGAGGGCGGCTTCCGCCGCCTCCTTCCGAATTTGCTGCTCTCGTGCAGCCTGCTCTGCGGCTTTGCGGACCTGCTCCTCATAAGCCCGTATTGCATCAAGCCTGGCCTCTTCTCTGATCCGCTGCTCTTGTGCCCGGCGGTCTGCTTCTGCGGCCATAGCAGCACGAGCCTTCTCCTCGGCAGCCCGTATGGCGTCTTCACGTATACGCCGCTCCTCTTCAGCGCGAGCAGCTGCCGCTGCCGCGTCCGCTCGAGCCTTCTCTGCAGCCTGTAAGATAGCCTGATCTCGAATACGTTTCTCTTCTTCCGCCCGTAGCGCGTCTTGACGGGCCTTGTCCTCGGCCTGTCGAAGAGCCTGTTCCCGGAAACGAGCTTCTTGCTCGGCAAGGCTGGCTGCCAGAGTCGCCTTTTCGGCAGCCTTCTCAGCCGCTCTCTCGGCAGCATCCGCTTCCTTGGCAGCCTGTTCCTCCTTCATCATGGCTTGGAGACGTTTGACAATATCCTCGTCGCTCTTTGCTTCAAGCTTTTCAGCAGAAGTCCTTGCCGAAGCAGGTGGCTGAGGGGACGATGCAATGGGAGGATAGGGATATGGATATGGCAACTGCGACGGCATCGGCTGAGGATACTGCATGTACTGTGACGGATATTGCTGTGCGCTGAAAGGGGGCGGGTATTGGCCTGGAAAATAGCTTCCTGGGGGAGGAGGCGCAGCACCATAATTGAGGATTGTAGGCGGCCCGTAGGGGGAGGAGGTGTATGGGGCGCTGACTTGTGAGGAGGCATGGTGGTTGAAACCGCCCGGATGGAATGCGCCGTGAGGAGGATATGGGGCAGGCTGACCCTGAGGAAAGTGCGGAGGGTATGGCACAGCCATTGCTTGTGGCTGAAGCGCTACCACTTGACCTGCGTGTGTTGGCACAGGAGGGTATGGGTATGAATGGCCTGATGAGCTGCTGTGAATTGTATACCCGTTGTGCCCATAATAAGATTGAGGACGAGGCATTCGTCGAGAGTCCAGATCTTGCCTGAGAAACTCCTCGGTAGAGTCTCCACTCTCGGTGGGTGAGGATTCCTGCAAATCCCTCGTCCGACTACGCGCTGGAGCACGAAGTGATTCCTGGCGGCGAGCCGCCTCGCGTCGTCCGGAATTGGACCTAGATTCGTAGTGTTGTATCCGGTCACGGTGCTCTACTCTTGACAGGGAATCTGAGCCATCGCCTTCGACTAGTTCATTCGGGTATTGCAGATGGACAAAGTCGCCCTGGTGCGAGGAAGAACCACTCTGACTTTGACTCTGCGTGGGATGTATGACTGAATACTGGGGAGACACTCCGGCGGAAACGTGGACACCGTTTTCGTGAAGCTCGTCGTCTTGCGAGCCCAGGGAGGGGGAGCGGGGAGCGATGTGAGTAATGTCAATATGTGTATGACTCTCGCGACTGGAAGACCTGTGTGCCGATGAGTTAGCATTGACAGAAAACATGTTGCTGAAACAACCCACCCCATGAGAGACTGAGTCAGGTCAAGGGATTACCGCGTCCAACCTGCCCCAGGGGGAGGTTGAACGAGATAGCCTTGAGGGTAATGTTAGTTTCAAGGGATGCTAACCGAACCAAGGTGTAAGGCTGACTTCAGGCAATGGGACCATCCAAATAGGCCAGATCCAGAGTGTATCTGAGATATCCGACCTTCAGAGGCGGCGGTGGTGGAAGAAATTGAACGGCGCAGCGGAGGTGGTGGTGACCGCCCTCAGGTGCGCCACTGGTGGTGGTAGTGTCGTGAAGGTGGTGCGTCGTGAAATTCCGATGAGGTGGATCCGTGGGGAGGACAAGGAACGAAGGGTCGGCCAGAGGCACACGGAGTTGCATATGCGTCGAGCCGAGACGATGCCGACAACAAGGGAAACGTATAATTGAAGGATGCCAGATGGCGACGTGTAGATCCGGTGAGAGCGGACTGTGGAAGAAGTTGAAGAGAGGTCGCAGATCAGGAGTAACTGTTGACGACAATTGAAGCGAGGGGAGACGGTGAGTTGAGAGCGCGCGTGGACAGCTCAATCCTGATGTTTGGTGTGCAGTCGGCCCAAAGGGGGATTCAAATTTGGAGACTGATGCCCAATTGCTCACCCACTAACGGCGCCCAATTCGTCAGGTGCAGGCGCCGTGCGGGTACAGTTAGGTGTGCCGTGTTCAAGGGTGGGGCAAACGCCAGTTCTGGCTCCCTTGACTTTCCTCTGAGACCCGGCTCCCTCAACTTTCCGTCGACGACGAGGATAATACTAAAAGGCACGAGAAAATTTCCTGTGCAAGTCCGAATTGATCCCCTCTCGCAGTAAGTCCCGATCGATGTCGACGTCAATATCAATTCGGCACCCCAGGTGGTGCAATTGGCCAAGTGTTCCTCGACAGGGCCGATAAATCTGGCGTCGATGTCCCAGGAAAATGTTCAAATGGCGATAGTGCTCAGGGCTTCGAGAGAGGCCAGCGAGGGTCAACGTCGGCCGCCAGCTGGTGAGCCTCGATGAGACCTTTCCGTTGATGCTGCTTTCGCGAGGTCTCCGAGCTTCGGCGCTTGCCACCGATGGCTAACGGCAATCGGGACAGTAAGATTCAATGAGAAACAATCGTGCCTCCGTCAAAACTTGAAAGGAGAAGTGAGTTGGTGTGAGCAAGAGGAGGCGTCACTCCAACAACCCGCAGATCTTTTGTGCGTACTTAGGTGACGCAGTGTCGCACAGAAAACTCTGTTCAAGATGCAAGCAATCTGTAAGGGGTTGGATCGAGTAGTGGTAAGCGCTTCTTCCGCGCTGTCTTTCTTCGATTACGATTGGATTTGTGATTCTGAGACATCGAGGGCTCCTTTACAAGGAGACGTAGAAAGCAAGGGAAGTGGTATTCTTGGTGTCGTGGCAATGAGAAGTGCAAGCCGAGAGCAATTGGGTCTACATTGGGTTGATATCAAGGCAGCAGGAGGTGGTGATCTCCCCTTTGACCCATCATGGCATTCTCGTTCTATATAGGACGAAACCACAACTACCCAGTCCGCCACCTGGGCATTCTCTTCCGTGAGGTGGGCTGATTGGGCTGATACCCGACCTGTTCGCCTCAAGCCGACCATGGCAGTTTTCGTTCGGTGATTTTCCCAACGAAACCTCAACTTGGGCGCGGGCTAATCGTCGGAATCTTCACCTCGTGGTTGCTAGTTTGTCGGAAAGGCAAGGCTGCAGTGACTCTAAAACGGAGGGCATGAGAGCGAGACCCACGGATGCTGACTGGCTGCGAGCCTCATTCGTCGGCGGTTGGGTGTCGCGACAACTGAGGCATCCTCAGAAATAATGCCACGTCGGTTTGCGCCTAAATGCTGCCCAACTCCCACAACCTCGCATCACGCTAGATGCTAGCGGAAACGCCCGCATCTGACATGATCTTCCACGAACCGTGGTTTCCTCCCCGACCGGTCAGTCTTCTGCAGGAACTTTCGCACCGTCGACCTCTTATTCCGATGACAATTCAGATTCCCACGCAGGTGGCCGTCTCGATGCCGTTTCATTCGGAGAAAAGGCGTTCGCCAGCGGTTGCTCCAAAGTCCCCAGAATTGCGTACGTGGTCAACCTTTGGATCTGTCCAACAACTCCCGGGCTGCAATGACTTCAGGCGATTCTGCTCCAGACGATCTGCGCGCAGTGCGGTCCTGTATGATGGCTTCCAGTTTAGATGTGGCCAGCTGACTCAATTTCTGCAGCTTTTCTGGGGATATCGCCGGGCCGGTGTTCCCCTTTGATGTCGTGTTCGTCCGGAGAAGCTTATCTGCGGCCAACTTGAGCCCGTAGAACCCCCGCAGATAGTCGTCACAAAGTTCAATGCTGCGACTGAACCGCTGGATTGCCTGCGACAGGTGTTTCTGAACGTCGGCGCTCTCCGTCGTTGACAGACTTGCCAGGTATTCCAACTCGCCAAGCCGTGCATGAAGGTTCCACGCATTAGGAGCAATGATGAGGGCTTCCTCCAAACAGAAGATTGCTTGCGAGACGCATGCTTGAGAATGATACAGGTCACTCAGTTCGCACCACGCTTCCATGTCCGTAGGGAAGGAGTCAACAAACTGCACCAAGTCTGTTATGGCATCCTGCGGCCTCCCCAAGCTTCGCATCAGGGCAATCCGTCGTTTGTGAATGGGCACGTTCATGGGATTCTCCATTAATATTTTGGCGTAGTCTTCCAATATCTTGCGCCCAGCCGCTTCGTCTGGTGCAGTAGCCTCCTGGTACAGGCCTCGCAGAGCCATTACTCTTTCATTCGTCGCGCCGAACCTCTGGCTCAGCTTCTCGACGCACAAGAAAGCAGATTCGTCGTCACCTGTCCGTAGGCATGCATAGAGGAGTTGCTCTAGGTCGTCCCAAAGCTCGGTGGAGTCTGCCGTGTTGAACATAGATGCAGGAAACGTTGTACTGACAGAGGACGACTTCTCAAGTATCGACGCAGCGCCCTGCGCTGTCTGTAGCGCGGAGGCCGGATCAGAGGCAGGGCCTTTGGCTGTGACGGTCGCCATTGCTTTTGCCGTTTGTGTTGGACGCTCTGGACTGGGGCCAATGCACACGTAGTCGGCAGTGGTTGGCGATTTCCACGCAGAAGAACGGGTGTAGAATGATGGTTCTTATTTCCTTCGCATGGGATGTGCAGGACGGCAGCTGTCGCGGAGAGTTGCAGCCTTGAAGCTGATGCTCAGCCGTAATCTTGGCATTCAATATTCGGAGGAGCAAACGGCAACCGGAGCAATTTTGTCCCTCGACTTCCACAATTCTGAAGGCATCATCGCTTCCTGGTGCTTGTTCTTTTGCTATCACTTTGCGGTATTCAAGCCAAGCCGAAACGACAACTGGGACATTGAAAACATTTGCAGCATGCTTTGTCGATGCGTGTCTGCCAACAACCCTCCAGCCCGCACCGCTTGCCGACACCGTGTCGCGTGAGAGATGATGCTATCGAGGATTTGTAACGAGATATTGACCACGCTTTCCTTATGACGCCCTGATCCAATCTACCCAAAATGTTCGAGAAGTCGCTCGTCGACCTCATCCGTGGCCTGCGCGGCCATAAGGGCAATGAGGCAGAATACATTCAGGGCGCTCTCAAAGAGTGCCGGAGTGAGATCCGTTCCCAGGATCTGGACCTCAAGGCCACCGCCCTGCTCAAGCTCATCTACCTGGAAATGTTCGGATATGATATGACTTGGGCCGCCTTCAACGTCCTGGAAGTGATGGCATCCCCCAAGCCGGTCCAGAAGCGGGTTGGATATCTGGCCGCTGTTCAGAGCTTCCGACCCGAGATGGAGGTTCTCATGCTGGCCGAAAACCTATTAAAGAAAGACCTCACTTCACCCTCTATACCGGTACTCTCTCTGCCGCTAGTCACGCTTCCACATATTGTGACGTCTTCTCTGGCTCTTTCCATTCTCACAGAGCTCCTGCCACGATTGTCACATTCACAACCCGCTGTGCGGAAGAAGACCATTGTCACATTGTACAGATTAGCACTGGTATATCCTGAAACGCTCAGAGTGGCATGGCCGAAAATCAAGGAACGGCTTTTGGACGAACAGGAAGACAGCAGCGTTACGGCCGCGACAGTCAATGTTGTCTGTGAACTGGGTTGGCGGAGGCCGCAAGACTTCCTGCCTTTGGCACCCAGGCTGTTCGATCTCCTGCTTGCGCAGAAGAACAACTGGATGGGCATCAAGATCATCAAATTGTTTGCAGTCCTGACGCCACTGGAACCGAGACTTGTCAAGAAACTGGTACGGCCGCTCACCAAACTGATCCAAGAGACAACGGCAATGTCCCTGCTCTACGAGTGCATCAGTGGAATCATCCAAGGTGGCATCCTGGATGGCACTGAAAGCGGAGTGGACGTGGAGGAGGTGGCTGATTTATGCATATCGAAGCTGCGGGGCATGATTGTGCTTGATGGCGACCCGAACCTGAAATATGTTGCCTTGCTCGCGTTCAACAAGATCGTGGCTTCGCATCCAGCTCTGGTTGCGATGCAACAGGACGTAATCATGGGATGTCTGGACGATCCAGACATATCTATCAAAATGCAGGCATTGGAACTGGTGTCGGGCATGGTCAACAGCGACAATATACAAGCTGTCGTTAATCGGCTTATGAAACAGCTTGCAGGATCAGCAACAGCCATTGACGCGGCTAACGGACATGCGGAGGAAGAGCAGACAGACATGGAGCAGAGGCTCGTCCCAGATAAACGAGGATCAGAAAACGTTCCCTTGCCGGACGAGTATCGCCATGAAATCATCAGCAGGATTCTCGACATGTGCTCCCACAATATCTATGCCAACATCACCGACTTTGAATGGTACATCGAGATTCTAGTGCATCTCGTCAGACATCTCCCGGCCGGCACGGACACGAGTTCGGCAAGGTCTTCGCTTGATGACGAGGCTTCGATCGGAACTCGAGTTGGAGGCCAGCTTCGCGATATCGCGGTCAGGGTCAAAGAGCTAAGACCAGAGACGACCAAGGCTGCCGAGACCCTGGTCTTACTGTCCAACCGAACCATTGCCTATCCGAAGCACGGTACGGGACAAGGTCCAGTCATTAAGTCGGCGGCATGGATATGTGGAGAGTTTGCTATGTACCTATCCAACCCTTACGAAGTTCTCAACTCACTGATACATGAGTCTTCAACGAACTTCGTCTGGTCAACTTTGGCGATAGTCGTGCAAGCCATTCCCAAAATCATCGCACAGATTGCCACGGCAGCCGGTCAAGAATGGAATCTTTCGAGGGGCAGCACCATGTCGCTGTTGCTTGCGAGAACCACGGAATTCTTGGAGAAATTGTCATCGCACCCCAACCTCGAAGTGCAGGAAAGGAGCGTCGAGTTCCTCGAGCTGCTTCGACTTGCCTCTGAGGCTCTCTCTGCACAAGGTGGAGGCAGCCATCAAGCGCCACTGCTCCTGACCTCTGCAATCCCCAACCTCTTCACAAGTATGGAATTGAACCCGGTGGCAGCAGCAGCGCAGAGGAAAGTCCCTCTACCCGAAGATCTCGACCTCGATGAAGCCATCAACCCCAACCTATCCTCCATTTTGCAAGCCTCTCAGATCGCGGATGAGGATGATGAGGATGATGACGCCTTCGACTCGTTCTACCACGAGCGCGAACCTGTGCAGGCACTCACCTCACTACAACCTCAAACGGCCGCCTCGTACATCGACGCGGCAGCTGCCGAGAAAGAACCACTCTCGTACCAATCTGCTCCTGAGTCACCTGCCACCAAAGCGCGCCGAAAAGCAGAACGGATGGCCCGCAACAAGGACGACCCCTTCTATATCGCTCCCCCGGGAGATGCAGACTCTCAGTTCCACGACGTCATCAGTAAATCCAACGCAGACGACGAACTCGACGTCGACTCCATCCCCATCATCGACCTACAGATCGACCACTCCCAAACCACAGCCGCCCACACCGGAGCTGAGTCGGAAGACCGCAAGCCGCGCAAAAAGAAGCCCGTCCGCCGCTTCGTCGTTGCGGCAGATGAGACCCTCGACACCAGCACGCCCACCTCCCACTCCTTCTCCAGCACACCCAGCCTATCGGTGCTCAATCAGATGCAACGGCCGCGCTCTCTCAGCCCATCTACCCATCTTCGGAATCAGAGCCAAAGCCAGTCTCGTTCGATAAGCCGTCCGACTCGCTCACTCCTCACGGTCGACTCTTCCACGCTCCAGACCTTAAGTCTCGAAGCCGGAGGGCCGGCCGACACTGAGTCGGAGATCCTCCGTCGAGAGGCGGAAGAACTCGAGATGCAAATGGCATTAAGGGAAGTGGAGCAGAAAAGGCTTGAGATGCAGCGCGAGCAGGAACGGCAGCGGACTGTGATGGGCGAGGGCGTTGATATGGAAGGTACGGTGGTGAAACGGAAGAAAAAGAGAACTAAACCCAAGGTTGAAGTCGAGGGTGAAGAGCGTGCTCCCGATGAGGAAGATGCTGTGAAGAAGAAGAAAAAGAAGAAGAAGAGGAAGGTTCAGCCCTTGGATGAGGTTCCTGAGCCCGAAGCTGGAGAGGCAGCCGCTGAGGTTTGAGTAACCCAACGAAGGAAGTGTGCGGAGGGCCACCGCGGGCGAGGGATGAAGACAAGCTGGGACCAAGTTGTGAATAGGCTGCCTTTTCCTGTAGCAAATCCACGAGCCTGAGATCCTACCACCCTATGGTCCTCCAGTCTTGCTCCACTGAACCGGGAGGACGGAACCCTTGCCCCGAAATAGCGGTCGGGGTACGATTATCGTTGGGATCGAAACAGCCATCGATACAAGGTATTCCTTTGTTAGACTTTGCAAGCGAGGAACCCAAGAACGATTCGACGATTCGACGACTCGACGACTCGACGAAAGGTGTGAGGCATGAGGCGTGAGGCGTGAGGGTGAGACATGCGTACATACGCCCTCTTTGAAATATCAGCCCCCCTACCTAAGACGCGGAACAGATGTCTGCACTGGTGTGCCTGTCTGTTGTGGGTATATAAGTCATGTGTACTACTATCTCTGCGCGCCCGGACGGCGTGGTCTGAAGTTTCAGGGGCAATCATGTACGTACATACGCACACTTCTCGAGCACAGACCAGCAGAGCAGAGCAGAGCACAGCAGAACACGGTCCTTACCCCGAGCAACTGTTTCGGAATCTGCTTGAGCAAAGAAAAAAAGGAGGGAGGGAGGGAAGGGGGCATGGCAATCGTATACAGGACAGTACAGAATACAAAGTCAAGGAATCGTACAATTGCCCCTTTGAGCGTTGAGCATTCAGCATTGAGCATTGGGCATTAGGGCGTGGAGACCGCCTGATAGGGTACCTCCGCCATTTACAGCACAGGGCGGTAAGAGTACATTACAAGACAGGACGGGACGGGGTAGGAAAGCACACGAGCTCACATATTCCCGCTGCAGAACATGGTAAAGAGATGTACAGTGCAGTACTTGGACTGAGGCTCCGGGCAGGCTGCCTTATAATGTCCGCGCTGTGGACTCGGTCAAGTACACGGAATAAAGAGAGGGAGGGAGGGAGGGTGTGCAATACATAATATCACCGAGTTCGTGTCGGTGTGTATCTCTCTGAATCTCTGCGCGGATTATGTGGACGAACGGACGGGATGTTGGCATGTGTGCATGTACCCTCCAGGTTGAGGTTCAGGTTCAGATAGAGGAACAGTCAACATCCACTCCATCCGACGCGCTTCGTATAGTACAGTATCGACTGTAAGTGTACTGCGTGTAAGTCTCTGGGCGTCTCTGGGCGTCACTTTCCAATGAGGCGAAGGGGCAGACAGCGTCCCCCGGAGGCACGGCCGAGGTGAGGCAAGGAAAGGCAAGGCGAGTCAGATGGCAATAACTGCACCATTCACCCACCTACCCACCCATCTACCCATCATACGGGTACGAGGTGGATAAATACGGATTCTCGCCTTTCGTTCGTATAGTATTGAGCGAGGCGGGCGAGAAAGCTGGCTCAGCAACGATATCCCATCCGCTGTGAGAAGCTGGAAGTTTAGGGCGCGTGTGCCCCGGTGCCCGCGCCTCGTTGGGTTCAATTACTGTAAGGTACTGCCTTCTCCTACTGCCTTCAGTACGTACCTAGGCACACAGTGCGGTGTTTAGTAATTACTGTAGGTGGCACGTATGTACAGTGATGCGGAACGTCGAGGTCCCTCGGTTCCTAACAGTTGGCTTTCCTAGTGCCTGGAGACCCGTGACTCGTGAGTCGTGGCTCGTGACCCAAGCCCCGCGATCTAGTACAAGTAGTACCGAGTACAAAGTCGCTCGTACCATCTCGTTCAAGAAAGTTCAAGCGGGGAGGCTCTGTTCTTCAGGCTCCCAGGCATGCGTGCATACCTGGCATTGGCTTAACCCCCCCCCGAAGAGCTCCTCCCAGAGGTTCGGTGGGGGTGCCAACACAGTCCGAGAACGTACAGTATGTACTCCGCCCTCCGGAAGTGAACGATTGATAATTGACTGCTTCACTTCCAACGGTTCGGGCGTTATCGGGCTGCGGGCGGGGTATTTGTTGGTACTGTAATGTGAGTGCAAGTAGTAATTCAATGTGGCTGATTTCGTGGTGCCCGTTGAGGCGCTGAGGCGTGGGAACCGTTCGTCTCAGACTCCTTCTAGGCTGGGTTCTGGAAGGGTGTGCAAAAGGCAAGCTTGGACCTGACACCCCAGGGCCAGGCAGGGGCCTAGGAAGCCGAATCCTGAATCCACATTTTCGTGGCCCTCGTGCTAAAGACATCGCCCAGCCGAAGCGCTCGTTGGGGTGCGTGCAGGCGTAGTATCGCTTTGAATTGTCTTGCATTGTTTACTGCAGGGCTGTGACGCTCCCGTTCAAGCACAGCTCGTGTGCTTGCCTGCCTCCTGCCATCCCTCACCGGACGCAAGCAAGGCCATCTGAAGGCAGGGGGCGGTGTTGCGTACGCACAGGAAGTTGATTTCGAGGATTATCGTTGCGCGTGACAAGGCCAGACACTGTACCCGAAGTTGTGTGCCCCGGAGAGCTAGCCCCTCCCTTTCACGCTCTAAATCTCGAATGTTGTCTCCATTGTTCGCGCCATATCACCTCGAATCGTCCCCACAGTAGCAACACCTCAAAGTGCGAGTTGCTCGCAGATGATCTTGAAGAGCCGATCCCTCCTCTGACGGGTTTAAGGCAGTTCAACGTTCAACCACGTGGTGCATTGTGTCATGGCCATCGACTCATCGATCCCACCTACGATCGTCATAATTCATCTTCGTCCTGTTGCTTCCTCCGGCCCATTGTCGCTGGGCCGTCTTGCCGTAGCGCACGGCAAGGAAACAAGACTTAGTTATCTGTCGCCTTTCGTTGCATTTGCGACTTCTGCTGCGATTTGAGTTTCCAGCGCGCCCGCCCCTTCCCTGGCCCAACAGCCCTATGCAGCGATGCCTTGCTGGCTCATCTCTCTACAGGTTGGCACTTAAGTCCCGTGCATACGAACCATCAAGGCACCGTCATCTGACCGACCACTTTGACCAAACCCACTCCTCCTCGTCTCGTCAACTTGCACAGTAGCAACCTCGCTAGAATTAGCTGCATGTCCCGCCCCTACACGACCCCCTTGGACCTTGCACAGCAACACACACAGTGCCCCATCCCGGATCTGTGACGCACGCACCACCCCCCCTCCTCCTCGCAGGAGATATGATGCCTCCTCTGTGATCCAGGCACGCCAGTCTCATTTGACGGCGATTGCTTGCTATCACATCACACTGACCAGAGGCCGAGCTTGCCGTTACCCTGGTTGCTATAGATAGTTAGCCTTGTGTCTTAGTTGCATCGTGTACGCACCCCCCTCCCACCCCTTTCTCCTGCTTCCATCACAGAGCGACCATCCAGCGATCGGTTGCGACGGTATGCAGCTTCTAGAAGGTTACCCAATCTCGCTTAGCTACGAAGCACAGTACTAGCCCAAGTCCTCCGTACACCACAAACGAGAGATGCGGGAGTCTGTGCTGTTATCTGAATCAGCCCCCAAGCCGGTGAGCCGTTCGGGGCTAAGCTACCCATCCCGTCACCATCCCACCGTTGTGCAAGACACTTCGAAACTTCACGCTAGAAGGTGTTGCGGCTTCCCGGAGGCATGCTTCCGCGAGAAACGGCCCAGGGTTGCTCGTCGATGGGCGGCTAAACCTGCGTTGCTTCGCGTCGCTTGTGCGGCGGGCGAGTCTTCTAGCGCCCTTCTAGTATGTTTCCCAAAAGGTCTGGTCGACTCCGCCTTTCAGCTGCCCATTTGCGGCACTCTGACCTCACCAAACGAGTTTGCGAACCACGCTGGTCAGCCCGATGAAAGCCTAACAGGCACTTCAGTCGCTCGCTTTGTTGCCTTGTGTGGGCTTCCTTTCTTACCCTCTGTCATGTTCGTGGCACTGACGCGGCTGTGCACTGTCATAATTCTTTTTCGCCCAATAGTGAGTTGTAATTACTGCGTCGTCGGCCGTGAGTCATCGGAAATTGTTTTCGTGTCGCTGTCACTGTACCTCCATTCTTCAGCCTTGTCGCCCAACGATACCAATGAACACTCAATTCGACCGGCAAACATCCTCAATCCACTGGCATGGCGCAGTGGATTGCTGCGGTCAAGAGCCTTACCATGGCTTCGATGCTCTGATACGCCACCGATTGCCCCGCTCTAAAGGTGTTTTCGCTTGACGTTGAATATCTCAAGTGTAGGCCACAATCTTGGAGCCTTGGAGCCTTGGAGCCTGGCGCTTAGCCTCTCTTTTCGACGTTTGACACCTTCGCCCTTCCTTTTCTGGTGTTCCTGTGGGTATTGACGAGATATTAGCCTCCCAACAAGAGTCCCCGTACCGCCAATTTTCCCCTGCCTGACGTCTGATTTTTTGGGCTCACGCACGTCACTCCTGGCAACCTCGTCTGCTTGAACGGCCTCTCAGTTCATGCTCAGACGGTGTCCAGCCCTGCCAATTCCACACAAGCTAGTCAAGCCGTACCTGTCGCCAATGCCCTGACCAAATCTGCCCTGGTGTGATTGACACCATTTCCTCCCGAAACCCCGGCCGACTTTTGCTTCAAATCCCTCTTTTGCCCACAACTTACAATCCTTTCGCCATGCTTGCTGACTGCAATGTTCCCCCCACAGTCGAAACTGCCAGACGCTTCTGCCATTGCCTGCTGCTGCCTTCCGCGTGCTCATCGTCCCTCCCGGATCACATGTGATGGTCTCGACTTGCTTACTTACCTGTTGGTTTCATCATTGTCCGTGTTTCGCCACCCCGAGTTTGCCTGCCCGCTGCCTTCGTCCCCGCCCTGTACTTTCGGAACCTCAATGCTTGAAAACGCTCTGCGATTGCGTAAACACACGCTTCGGGTTCGAACGAGATCCTTCCTCGTCCTGGCGGCACTGCCCGCCTTGCCTCACTTCTGGCCACAGGGTGGGAGGTACTCCGGTTCATCGCCTCAACACCCTTGGCGCTCCGACCCACCCTGCTTGGATGGTCGGTTCCAAGGTCTGAATAAAGACATCTCTCTGCCTTCTTTCTCGGGTCTTCATTTTCACCCTCGTCACCTGGCCCCTTCCCTTGAACAAGCGTACTTGATCTCATCGTCAATAGCCTTCAGCTCAACCCAAGACATCATCTACCAACAGCAACACTTCGAACACCAATTTGAACATCGACACCGACGCCGATACCGACAGTATTCCAACGTACCAGATCTCAAGCAGCAACAAGTCATCCAGCATGTCGGCCTACAAGAAGCCACCTCGCGATACAAAGCCTGGAACTGGCAAACCTACCGGCGGTATGTTCCCTAGGCCATCTTGTTGTCGGCAGTCTAGCTAACAGTCCATAGGTTGGCACGCGGTCAACGACAACTCGCAACAGACTCTATCGCCGTCTAGCAGACCAACGCGCCCACCAGCACGCCCCGCCCCCGGAAAGCCCACTGGCGGTAAGAGTCTCCAACAACGCTCCACTCGATGGTCAAAGACTGACAAAAACTGCAGGTTGGCACTGACGTGCTCTGAGGCACGAAAGAGCCATGACAGGAAGAAGAAGTGGGGACAAAGAAAGAGGTACAATTTTTCTGACCTTATGAGTGACAAGGAACCTACTGACATCGAACAATAGAGTGACGACGCTTGATCGCAATCGAGTTCACGCACACATCCCTTCTTCACATATGGGCAGGGGTGTTCGGGACAGAAGAATGTGTTATCAGAGATACGGATTACGGGCATGCTTTGTATCAATAGACATTGCGATAGACGGAAGGAATCATCGATGCATTGCCTCGATTGGATGGTATTTTGAAAGAAAGGGCAATTTCGGACATTGGAAGCTCAATAGAATTTTGCGGAGGGGTTCCTCGCTGACGTCAGAGATTTGTAACACCAGGCATGGAGGCGCGATACCTGGAATGATACGAGTGTTCAATTGGAGTACCTGAATTTATCCCACGGAACGAAGCGGAGCAGTTGTCATGTCCAACAGTACTCGATATCTAATAGTGGTTGGAATCGGAGAATGGACGATTACTGACGAAATCTTCCAAGTGAGGTACTCAGAGCGAAGTGAAAGCTGTGTGTTGTAAGGCCAGGTGCAACAAGTACATAGGCATCATTTCATCTTCGCTTTTACCTCGGTAGGCCTCATTGTATCCCTCGAGCCCTCAGGCAAGAGGAAAGACCATCCCATGATATTGAACATCTTCTTTGCTTGTGCCGCCCACCTCCCATAATGCCTTTATGAAAGCTCATCCCATACCGTGATATACCCGAAGTAGACATTAGTTCATAGGTAGTTCATTAGGCATTGACCACCGAACTGAGAGCAAGGCATTGTAAGAGCTCACATTTTTCATTTGCAGCGACGCAATTGGACTAAGTTATGAATCGTAAAAGACCCTATATGGTTGAATATGCATATTTCAGGCGTGTCAAGGGCATAATCTGCACGAGAGCTTCGCGCCTTTCCAAAGGAGTCAGGCAGAAAAGACAGAGTACAGGTGCTGGAGTTGCGGGGTCTCGGGGTCAAGCTAGGAGCCCAGAGCGGACAGAGGAGTATGAAGGAGCACCGAGCATGATGCTTGAAAGGCATTTTGATTCTTGAGGCAACAGTTCAAGCCTCTACCAATGGGTTCTAACACGAATCCTCGACGTTTCTAAATACCTTCCAACATAATCGACGCACATTCATGTATCGAAACGTATCCACTTGAAACCCACTAACCTTCAGACTAGTAGGCCTTTCGCACTCTGCGACATGGTCAGACCAGAGTCGTGGGTTCGAGGAGCAAGCATCAAGCTTACCATATTCCTCTTCGATCTCCTTGTGTAGTCGTTCTACCAGCCCGAACTCCCTCGCATGCCTCTCAAAAGCAGAATTGGCATCGGTCGAGCTTTTCGCTGACTTGGACGACTTTCTGCTCAAGGTGTACTTGTGGAAATCCAGAAAATAGTCGCTCACTTTGTCTTCCATGTCTCGAATCTTGGCCTCGGCAGCTGCAGTGGTATAGACCTCGCCGATCTCTGCAGCAGGGGTCTGCGCAAGAATGAGCAGAGCATTGTGAGTCCGCCCAAGGAAGATCATCAAGCTGAAAAGCAAGCAGAGAGCCAGGTCGGCGTTCGCTTTCGACAGTCTCTGACTCACAGCCATCTTGAACAGCATGTCATGGAGGTTCTTGGTCAGCTGTTCCGCAGCCTTTTCGGCCATCGGTAGGATGATAGCCTTCAGGAAGCGGTTGATGGTCTCTGGGATGACTTGGATGTCTTTATGCGCTCCCACAGGTCGCCTCGATTCAAGATGGTCCTCGAGATGGCCCACTGCTTCGGCAGGTATGGTGAACTTATTCAGGAGTAGATACTCGAACCAGAGCAGTTTCAGCGCCGTCTTGAGGATCGCATGTTCCTTGATGTCCTTTCTGTAGTAAGTCCCAAGGAAGTCGAGGATGGTTGTCTGAAAATCCTCTTCTGGATCCTCGAAGTACTCTGTCGTCCAGGCTCTGTACTTCAGGGGATCATCCAGCAGCTGGTCAAATATGTCGCAGATGTTTTTTTGCACGCGGACGACAATCTCGTCTGACTTGCCCTTCCCGATGAGCATGACGATAGGCGGATTCCAGTAGTACTGCCTTCCATAGGACCTTGTACCGTTCGAGTCCGCGATAGTTTGAAATGCATGTCGCACCTCCAGAGCTGACTGAAGCGGATAGAATTCTTTGACCACAACGTACAAGGGGATCTTGATATACAAATCCAGGGGAACGGTAAACGCTGGGCGATGTGATAGGGTAAACGAAGAGCTAGCCAGGTGTTGGAGCAGGTTGTCACTCCGTAATCGACACGTTAACTCGTCTACTTTGTCAGCGACCTGCAAGCTGCCCAGCTTTGTTTACATACCTGGGAACAAACTAGTTCTGCGGGCGCACCAGTCCAAATCTTTGGGGATACAGTTTTGCGGACATTTTCGTCGTTCCTTTGTCTTGCAGGTCGTACACGGGTAGCTGCAATCACACTTGCTACAGTCAGCAATTGTCGCAGAGATCTGTGTGACATACCTTCTCCCTCATTATTGTACAGCGCAGGCAAGCTCCGCGCTTTCGAACATCGCTAGCCTGTTGCCTTTGGACTTGACTCAGGGGACCGATCCTTCCACCTCCCTTCTCGCGTCCTTGAAGCGAACGGGAAGTCCCACGGATAAGTTCCACGGAAAGAGGCGGGCCTTCTTCCATGAAGTATTGATCCTCGCAACGCAGAGGGTAGGTACTCCATGGTCCGGTCGTGCCAGGATATCTCTGATTTTCGGTCGGCGACGGATCCTGCGACGTGATGAATTGAGGACTTTGGTAGAGATGATACGATGTTTCATGCAACAGGGCACGACTTTCGATGCCCAACAGGCCCTCTGTGTGATGAGTTAGTCTAGGGTCCAGTAGGCTAATCGAAAGGAGAGGTTTCACCTGTCATCGGATACTCCGGGGCTGCTGGATTATCGAGTCTGAAATCTGTCGCGTACAAGTACTGTTCATGTGCATCGTCTGAACGGTGAAGACATTGGCGTCTTGACACACTTGCTGTCGAGCTCGTGGGAGTAGCTACCTCTGGTGACATGTGACGGACATGTTCCAGAGCTACAGTATAGCTAGAAGCAGCCGAGGTCGAGCCGGGCGAAAGGGTTGCTCGGCTTGTCACCGGGCTTATAGCCTCTGTCGTAGACGGTGTGTAGGGCGGCTCAACATTTGGGAATGCCCTGTACTGCGATTCAACCTGCGGAATCGGCTGGCGGATGGGAATAGTAAATTGTGGCAACGGCGATTGCTGCTGTAAGAGCTGTGACGAGGACAAACGGCGCTGACCCTGATGCTGGTTGGGTATAATGGGCGGGGGGGCGAAGGTGCCAGCGAGGTAGCCAGTGCGCCGACGAGGACGCCCCATCTGCGGTCAGGCGAAATATCAACTGATGAATTTCGAGCAATCGCTTCGTGTCCTGGGCGGTCGAACTTGCCCAGACCGAGAGCAGGATTATGCCTGGGAAGCAGCAAGTGAGGCAAGCTTGCAAGGTGATTTGGGCAGCTCGGTGGAGGCAGGAGTGAAAGGATGGAAGAGAATAAGGCAACTAGGCGATCTGAGGCAGGGTATATGAACAACCTCGAGAAGCTGCGGCCCTTGACACGGACCGGCTCTACTTGCATTCAATGCGAATAGTGCTGTCCGTTTTCTTGCATGAACGGCACGAGCGTGCTATATCTCGCATTGAAGCGACGCACGGTGGACAGATGTCATGGGTCCGAGGGGGAGCAGAGGGGGGCGATTGCATGATTTGTGCCAGCGCAGCATCTTTCGGGAGGAGGGGCATGTTAGAGACAGTAGATTGATAGACCTTGTGCATTGGGACTGCAACATGCATCGGGAATCTCGAACGCAACTCGTGGTCTGGTGAGCTTTCTTTGGAGAAAGTGAAAGAAAGGCGGGCTGTGCTCCAATCAGCTGAAAAGGACGTCGGAAACCAGCCAGCAACGAGCAAGCAACCACATCCTGGTCACCGGTTACGCTTTGGGTGTGGTGGTTTCCGTATCATCCAACTGCATTGCGCGACTCGAGCCTCAGTAACGCTAGGACCAGGCGTGGTTAGCGAAGATCATGGTGTCAGGTTCTGCCCGAAGCTGGCCGACATGCTGGCGTGGAGCCCTTTGGTAACTTTTGTCCTCAGCTAATGACGGAACTTTTGGGCCTTCAGAATGTCCTGCACGCTGAGTGCGACTTGGATGCTGTGCGATAGGAAAGAAGCCACCTGATCACTGGGAGCGTTAGTTCTGCTAAGGCATTGTTCCACTTGTCCGAATCTCATTACACGACACGCACCCGAGGACGGTAAGTGGGATCCGAGGACTTGTGTTGCCGGAAAGCGAGGCAGGTTACAGGGACGTAGCTCTCCGCGTGATTCAGAGAGGAGATAAGTTAGAAAGAGGTGCAGGAGTCTGGGGAAATGCAGGCTTAAGTACATAGTGTCTGTCTGGTCGCCACCCGTACGTTGCAATGTAAAGGGCAAAGGCTGCGACTTGTCACGGCAGATAATTCGCTTAATCGTGAATCTAAGCAGCAGAACAGTAGGCTGCTGGGGTGCATCTGAGGATGGGCTTCAAATATCACTGCTCTCTTTCGATATTTTACAGGAGTGAATGGCCGGATTGGCCCAGCCGTCACGAGCTATCGACCAGTAAAACTATTGTCGATGTATCAAAGCAGGCTTGTATGTTCGAATAACTTCAGCACCTGCTCCTCCGCAATGCCCATGTCATCAATAACATGCAGGGTATACTGTCTCGTATGATGACCGTTTTGCATCCCATGAAGTACGCCGTTGAGACCTCGTCTCTGATCAACCAGGCTTAAGGAATATGTCGTAACCACAAAGCGTCTCGACGCAACACCCCAAACTTCCACCCTTAGACAGTATACTTCGTCTTCGCGCGTGTGCTGCCTGCGTGCGCTGCGTCACTGTGGCCACTGAACTCGACCTGATCGTTGTCGGGGATCTGGAGAACCTGTTTGAATCTGGCACCAATCTTCTTAAGAACTTCCTGTGCCTGAGGGCCCTTTCCCGTTGTGCGAGTCCATAGGCCAATTCGATAGAAGCTCTTTCTCACATTGACGACGACACCCATGATCTCGTTGTCTCCCTCATCTTCGAGAGTCTCGCCAATCGCAGCCAACTGTGTATGCAGCCAGAGCTCGTCAATGTTGACAGACTTCTTGTCCTTGAACGTGTATGACCACTTGCCGCCGTGCTTGTTCTGCGGGTCTTCCCACTCTGGCCGTACGTTTCGCTTGAACAGATGGTAATCGGACTTGACTGCAAGATCGGAGGTTGCTGTAATGTTGTTCTGCGCACCAATTAGACCTTGCAATTGACAGTATACTGTATACATACGTAGACGCCCCAGAACTCTTCAACAGTGTCGAACGTGATGACTTCCTTCAGCAGGTCGTTCCAGTTGTCGCCTTTGGATGAGGGTGGCTTGGTGAACTGTCACGCCGTGAAGTCAGCAGGAGTAAAATCTTGGAACGAGGTTCTCACTAACCCACAGACTCCAGCTGTTCAGAAGAGGATGTTTGACGTTGAAATTGTTCACATCATGGAAGACCGTCTTGATCTCGTCAGAGGATGGTGCGGCGTTTTCATTCGATACCGGTCCTGGAACGGGCTGAGGGACTTCGACTTCGGCCATTGTCGAGGAAATTTTTGTGGGGATCTCGTTACTTCGACTGAGACTGCCCAACGGAAGTGAGATATGGTATGCGAAAGAGCAGAAGGGCCGGCTTGACAGGTGAGCAACGGTAAAAGTTGAGGTTGTCTGTGAAGAGAAGCGAGGTGTGGCGACCAAGGTCAAGTAGGCGCTTCCACCAGTAACTACGCTTCTGCGCGATTGCCCAACTGTAGATCTCCTCAGTGAAGGACTAAATAAATCGACTCCTTGAGACCTTGGGAGACGCGAGGATGAGGTGCAAATTGGAGATTATTTCCAATTGTCGGTTCTGCAGTTCACTTTCCCGCTGCGAACAAAAATCTACGACCAGATCCGGTTAGCCCCTTGTGGAATGTTCACTCGCCGCTCCCTCGGCTCGACTCAGTTGTTCTGCATCTTCTCCTTCATGGAATTGAGCATCCGATTGAAGGGACCTAGTTGCGGCGAGAATGCTGCGAATTTTGTTTCCTGGGTTATCCGGCCCCGTTTGACCTTGATGAATTGGTTGCAAATACCACTGTCAAGCTATTCCGTGCGCCGCCCAGTTACGAACTATTCAAATAACTCAAGAAACAGTTCCAGCCCAAACTGACGATGTTGACGACCAATACTCGATGTTCCAACGGTACCAACTTGAAGTTCACGGCCTGAACAGCGGGCCAAATCGCCCAGTTCGCCTTGAGCCCAGGAAGGTAGCTCTTCGCAAGCTTCTCCTTGGGATCGGTCCCTTCCAACACCGACATTGTCGAAAGGAAAAATGCGAGATTGCACGTTGCAAACACCGTCTGATCTGCCAGCACTCGAGCCGCTATTGTTGCATTATGTGACTTCAGGTTGATGTTTTTCTGCAAGAAGCCGTACCACTTGGTTGCTGCCGGTCCAAACACCACTGCGACGGTCAACGTAATCCTGCAGCATCGATGCCAATACTTACAGCCACCATACGTGCACATTCGAGCTGTTCGGGCAAGGTCATGCTTTTTGAACCCTTTCTTCTCCACGGCCTGTTGTGCAAGCGTGTCACCAGCGCCGAAAAGGACCTTCCTCAGTCAGTCAATGCTCGTGGAGTTCCCAAGTGCCATCGATTTACAGCGGTAGTGACAGCCTGAGTCAACAGCGGCCGCTTTGCCAGCTTCGCTTGATACCTTACTGACAGTCAGCCCGGAGGGACTATTAATGGCATATCATGGCGTACCAGCGTATAGGCATTTTCCGTTCCCTCCTCTGGGACGGCTCTAGAAATATTGATTTGATTATGGAGCGAGCATAACAATTAAACGCTGAGTGTGGACAACTGCTTAAGATTATCACAGAATGGGCAGAGATATCAACGTTCGTCCCTTTCATGAAACCAAGGAGACCCTTGTCCGCCTTTCAGATTGACCACTGCGTCATTGGCTTGAGAGCGGAGAGACTGCCAGTTTGAACCCGTACCCGTATCTTCCCAATCGGGTATAGCCCACAAATTCCCAAAATCCTTGGCGGTATCTCGCCCAAACTTTTGGCTGCGATTGACCGCACTGTCAGTTTAAGCAGACGCTCAACCAGCAACTTGCGCACCACAATTTGACAGTCCCTCATCCGCGCAATCACACAACATGGCTGACGCTCCCCGTGGACGTGGCGGCTTCGGCGATCGAGGTCGTGGGGACAGAGGACGAGGTGACCGTCGAGGACGACGAGGACCCCGCCGCGGTGGTCCGAAATCAGACGAGAAGGAATGGCAACCCGTCACCAAGCTCGGCCGTCTCGTCAAGGCGGGCAAAATTCAGAGCATGGAACAAATCTACCTGCACTCCCTGCCCATCAAGGAATACCAGATCGTCGATTGGTTCTTGCCCAAGCTCAAGGACGAAGTCATGAAGGTGAGCTGAAATTATCCTTGGAATCCAGACGAGGGCGATCCTCGTACAGAATACGTGGTCTAACAGGGCTACAGATCAAACCCGTCCAAAAGCAAACTCGAGCCGGTCAGCGTACCCGATTCAAGGCCATCGTGGTCATCGGCGATAGCGAAGGCCACGTCGGGCTCGGCATCAAGACCTCCAAGGAAGTCGCGACTGCCATCCGCGCCGCTATCATCATCGCTAAACTGTCCGTTCTACCTATTCGACGAGGCTACTGGGGTACCAACCTTGGTGAACCACATTCGCTCCCCACCAAGGAGTCCGGCAAATGCGGCTCTGTCACTGTCCGATTGATCCCTGCACCTCGCGGTACTGGTCTCGTCGCTTCCCCCGCCGTCAAGAGATTGTTGCAGTTGGCTGGCGTGCAGGATGCATACACTTCATCAGCTGGAAGTACCAAGACGTTGGAGAACACCCTGAAGGCGACCTTTGTAGCTGTCAGCAACTCATACGGCTTCTTGACCCCGAACTTGTGGAAGGAGACCAAGCTCATTAGAAGTCCCCTCGAGGAGTATGGTGACGTCCTGCGGGAAGGAAAGAGATACTAAGCGGTCGAAGCCGTGACGTTGAAGATGGCCTGGGGATGATTTCAAGGTTGCATGGGCAAGCATAAGAAAAGCTTCGCATGGCGTACGGACAATCAGATGTGTCTGTACCAGATCGAGAGAATAACATGACTCAAGAACGCTTCTCCGTACGCGGCATTGGGCTAGTTTAAATGCTCGCTTTCTTTCGTACCATGCGTCGTGTGAACACGGTGTATATGCCGGCAACGCATACTGCTCCTCCGTGTCATATCTCTAGCTGTTTCGCCTGGGCAAGCCCCATCTCTAGACGCTCTGTATCTCTTGAGGAGTGGAGTGATTGTCTTCGATAGACGCAGGTACCCTCATCAACCTGGATGACATCCCGCTTGTCGCGTTTGCGGCGCGAATTCTCCAGCGCAATCCATGTACCATCCCGCTCTTTTCCCTCCTCTCAATCCTCCATCGCCATTTCCTCCATCGCCTTGACCGCGTTCTCCAACTCCCGTATTCTCGACCCAACCCTCCCCTGGATCTCCTTTCCTACCTCCGGACTCGTCTCCCTCAGCGCCTTAGCAAACGCCTCTTTCAGCGAATTCAAAGCATCGGCCGCCGCTTCGCGATCATCGGCCGCATACACTGTTTTCTTCTCCGTTTCTTCGGCCGCAATCTCGAATTCGTCGCGGGCTGTGGAATATAGCTCGTTGAGGTCTTCCATTAATGCGTCGGCCGTGGGGGACTGAGCCGGACGGAAGGGTGAAGTGTGGAAGGGCGATGATTGTATAGATGTTGCGGATCGGAGGCCTTTCGTTTGTTTTGAGTGGGATGGGCAAGCTATTGTTCTGCTTGATGGAAAGGTCACAGTGGCACGGATGTAGGTCGTTGCCCTTTGAACAGACCGCATGCAAACTCGGGGAACCATGGTTGCGTATGCAAACAGAGACACACGCCGATGTGGATAATGAAAGCCAGGGCGCAAGTAATTGAGGTGCTGATGAATCTACAAACTGTACGAGCGCTATGCAGCCTCTGGCACGTAACTAGTAGCTGACTGGCACCCAACTGGGAGGTTTTCAGACGATGACGTAGCCGTGCAGACGCGCTTCGGTGGTTGTTCAGGTGAGACCCTACTCATAAATTCATCCCGTGGGCATTAATTCACCCTGCAAAAGGTTCGTGCTTCAAAGTTCTGTTGCAGTGATGGAACCTTAGTGAGGATGTCAGGGGTTATTTTCCCTCCGAGAGCTAAAGTTCGCTCACGGCCACAATATGCAATGGCGGCTCCGTCATTCTCGGTGGAGTTCTGTTATGCCATCCTCAGGGACTCAAACAGTTATACGGAGGTATAAACTAGAAACGAGGAGGAGCTTGGAAGGGATCCCCGGCATACACAGCGGCCACATGTTGATCAGACCATTCGTGTCTCACGAACAGTTAGGGTGACGATGCCGAACGAAGTGAATACTTTCCGATTAATAGTGAGAAAGTTGCCTGCAATGTGTATGCGGTTTTACTGGCAGACGATCAATCACATCCGAGATAATGTGAAGGGGCAACGGGCAACGAAAAGCAGCTGCGACGGCACGATTTTAAGGGTAGAAGTAAAAGAAGTCCACAGCGGACCACAGTCCATCAGAAATGTTTGACGAGGCTCTTATTTGCAAGGCTGAAATAAGCTTAGCCTAAATGACGTGAAATCCTGAAATTGCTTTTCGGGCGAGGTAGGCGTCTCCAGGTCGGCCACTCAGAGCCCCTCGCTTGTACGAGTAATCTGGGGAAGGGGGAAGTTTGTCTGGTGGTGCCTGGTTCCTTGCATTCATACTCAGTACTAACAGCAGCACAAGATTTTCATCTTTACACTTCTTGTAATTGGTTCTCTGAAAACAACTGTGAACGTCTCTACTAGATGCAGACACCGTATAACCAGGGCGACCGAGGATCGGTGGCGGCCATCTCGAAACGTCCGACGTGACGTCCTTTTGTTGAAGATGACGTCTTGTCCTCCTCTCCTGCTGGACTTGACGTCCTACCAATGAAATGTACGCCAGAAATTCCGGGAAGAATGAGGCAACTGCGTCATTGTTGCTGCTAATTCACTTGTGGGTGAGTTGAAGAGCTCCCCAGACAGCAGGGAAGGTTCTCAATTGTTTATTCTTTTGCTCTCACATTCACCTTGCCAGTAGCTCTTGAGCCAAGTCGTGAGTTGTATTGATCCTTTGACCTTTCTTTGTTTTGCCCAACGACCTCGGCACGATGCTTGCAAGAACACCAAGAGCAGCGCTACGCTCGACTCGAGCACTCAAACCTCGTCGAACCTCCCAATCACTGCAACTTCGCAACGTCAGATTCCAGTCTACAGCTCCGGCCAACGCCAGCACAGGCGCACCCTCTGGCTCAAGCCACGCCCTCGTAGGTGGACTGGCTGGCGGTGCCTTTGCCTTCCTGCTAGGCTACTCGTGGTACTACTTCTCGGGCGCGAAAGCTGCAGTCAACAGCGTGCACTCGACAAAGTCCTATGTTGAGAGCGCATTCAAGAAAACCACGGAAAACGCACCAGAGCCTAGTCAAGCAGTCCAATGGCTGAAAGAGACGGTGCAAAGCTACACAAGGCTGATCCCGGGAGCCAGCAAGTACGTTGACTCAGCCTTTCAGGATATCGAAACAATCCAGGAAAGCCATGGAGATGAGGTCAACCAGATCATCAATGACACCTACCGTCAACTCAAAGATGCCACCAACAAGGGATTTAGCATGGAGGCAGCGGCGCAAGCTTGGGACATCCTACAAGATGCCTTTAAGCGTATCGGCAAGCTCGCAGGCAGTGCTGGGCAGGAAATCATTGACAACCATCCGCAGCTGAAAGAACAGTTCGGCGGACGATTCCAGCAGCTACAACAGATGGGCGAGCAGTACGGTCCTGAAGCCAAAAAGGTCGTGGACGATACATGGAATCAAGCCCGTGACATTCTAGCCGGCGGCGTCAGCGTCTCGACAGCCCAAAAGCTCCAACAATTGATACAAGAGAAGACCCAACAAGTGCAACAGTATGGCGATCAGGCATGGCAGAAAGGTCTAGAACAGGCCAAGCCACTTCTGGACAAGCAACCAGAGTTGAAGAAGCTCTTTGAAGAGAACAAGGGGAAATTACTTCGAGGGGATCTGGGCCAGTTGTGGCAGAAGGTGCAAGAGGCGACACAATCAGGTAACACAGACGACCTGCAGAAATTCGTTCGAGACCAGGCACAGAAGGCTTCGGACAGTGCTGGCGGTGGCATCGAACAGTTCTTGCAGATGATTCCCGGTGGAACGGAGATTGGACCCAAGTTGCAACAGTTGCAGGAACTGAGCGAGAAGCATGGTCAGGAAGCGGAGAAGCTAATCAAAAGTGCGATTGAAGATGTCAAGAAGGTCCTGTCGCAAAAGGTTGAGGAGGGACAGAAACTGAAGGAGAAGGCCAAGTCTGATGTCAAATCATAGTGCTCGTCTTGAGCTCGCTCAGAAGCGTGGGGGACGCAGGGCTTCGAATGCAGGGTGGCGCCGGGTCGTTGTCTTGACAGCTTACAATTAACACCAGGCAAATCTTTCTAAAATGACAGACTGCAAGTCAAGTCACTCGCCAGCAAGCAAATGCATTTCCAACTGAATCGAACTGAATAGCGTCCGAAGCACCCATAAAACCACAAGCGCAAGTCGACGGTGGTGTCGCAACTGTAAACAAATTGACGTCATCCTTAAGTATGGCACGGAATTGTGGCGCTCTCCATTTTGTCATCGGCACGTCGAATGCTTCAGTGTTCCATACCTTATCCTCGCCATCGCTTAGTATATATCCTCTGGTGGGGCGTACATTCATGAGACGCCTACAGTTGCTAGCAAAACAGCTCATACCGTCACCAAACCAGAATATACCACGCCAGATGTCGTCGACAATGACCTCGACGAGTGAAATCGCTCCAGGTCGACCATCCCCAAGCACAGTAGCCGAGCATCTCGTCGGCTCTGCACAATCGTGGCATGGCCAAATAACGCCCGACGGACCATTCCCTCCACAAAGAGGCAGATATCACCTGTATATCGGGTTATTCTGCCCGTTTGCGCATCGAGCTAACCTTGTTCGGCACCTGAAAGGGCTCACAGACATCATCGACATTTCCATAGTGAAACCATACCCCAAAGGTGATGAACATGGCTGGCCGGGTTGGCAGTTCCCGAGCTCGAATGACGAGTATCTCCACGCAACTGTCGACCACTTGTTCGGAAGCAAGTACCTCCACGAGGTGTATTTCAAAGCCGACCCAGAGTACAAAGGACGATACTCCGTGCCTGTCCTCTGGGACCGGGAAACCGGCACGATCGTCAATAACGAGAGCACAGAACTCCTGCGAAATCTGCAAGTTGCTTTTAATACGCTGTTGCCAGAAGAGTACGCCACAGTGACGCTATATCCGGAGCATTTGAGGAAGGACATCGACGAGGTTAGCGGATGGATGCAAAGAGACCTCAACACCGGTGTGTACAAAGCCGGCTTCGCCCCCGACCAGAAAACATACGACCAAAACGTGCCTCGCGTCTTTGCCGCCCTCAACAAACTCGAGAAAATGCTGGCCAGCAATGGTGGACCGTACATTCTCGGAAAAGAGCTCACAGAGGTGGACATCCGCGCGTACGCAACAATCATTCGCTTTGATACGGCGTATGTCCAGCATTTCAAGTGCAACTTGGGGACCATCAGACACGATTACCAGCAGTTGAACAACTGGTTGAAAAACCTGTACTGGAATGTTCAGGGGTTCAAAGAGACGACGGATTTCAAGCATATTAAGGAGAATTATACCAAGAGTCATTGGGATATCAACCCCAAGGCTATCACACCGATGGGACCTTATCCTGACGTTGAGGAGGAGCCATACGAGCCTGATCTCAGCAAGGTGAGGGTTGGGGGTGTGAGGATGCCGAAGGTGGTGGAATTGGAAGGACAGCTGCCAGGATGACCATCACCCATTTGGCATGCTGGTCCTGAGGGCTTTTGAAGTCCGAAAGCAGGTGCCGACCCGAGGACGTTACATTGGCCCAAAAGGATGGCATGAGCTTCTGTGGGAGACACCGGCAGCGAGGCCTCCGCAAAAATGAAATCGCAGACTCTAGAATTGTACTAAGGTGAGACGTAGTCTGTTGCGGCTGGTTTGATGATGGACGACGTCCTCTCTTGCATTAATTGATTCCGGGGAGAGAGACGATCCGGCTACTGTGGATATGGCGGAGACCACCTATTAACTAATGCCTAGTTTGAAGGTTGTACGCAACAATCCTGATGCGAAACCACTGGCTAGGGTAAATGAAGGACGATGCGAACGAATGAGGCCGCGTCGAACTTGCAATCCTTGTCTCATAACCACTGGTACGCTACAAGAATTCTACTACCCAGGGAGTGCTCCGTACGCACTCAGTACTTCGTTCGCTCGGAAAATTGTAGGTGGCGACGGCCCACTGCAACGATCCGCCGTAAGAAAGGTGCTTTGATACCGTGCTCAATTCTGCAAGAATCAGCGTGGATGGTCATGGGATTCTGTCCATTTTCGATGGTGCGCAGACGAACATGGAAGACTTGTCCTCGTTATCACAAGCGGGAGATGAGCACTGATCTGCCGTTCGTGCACAGATGGAAAATGATCAGCGGTGGAAAATGTCGACACCGGGACGGTCCTGGTCACTGCCTCGATCCCTAGCTTCGTTGCGTTACGGATAGATCAGACCTGGCTAAGACCCTCTACAGTCTAGCCTCATGACGACTTGTATTTCGCTTGTGTTTTTGTCGTTGCAAGAGACTTGTTGTCGCGGTACCCCATTACGAGCCCATGGGAAGTTCAAATTTGCTTGCCGCTGTGTCCGAGAGCCTTCTCTGCAGACTTCTCGAAGTCAGGTCCAGGGAAGATGGCAGTTCTCAAAGGTCGATTGGGACAGGCCGCTCGAAGGAGGAAATGAGCATATCCACCAGGCACCGTGATTGGTCTCTGCACAATCAAAAAGGGAAAGCGAGATCAGGAGAAAGGTGCTCGGCAAGCGTCTCTGCACGGCGGTGTGGTGGCTCTCGGCGCGTCTAGCTCGGCGATTAAGGGCCAGCCTAACCAAGGCTTGACGCCTGGCCGGTCGTGCCAGTTATCAGTCGCATGCCCATTTTTCACTGCAAAGCTCATCTCCATGTCAATTTCGTCCGAAAACCACTCATTGTTGTTCAGTCCTCATGCACCTTTGTCCTGATGTACCACGGATGTGTCTAATCTGGCATCAATTCTTGGTCCGTTCTCAATGTCCAGCTGATGTACTAGGTACCCAGTTCAGTTTCCTGTGCAATGTCCCTTTCTTCTCGGAGAATTCTCAGCCTGCAACTCAGGCGCCTGTAGAAGTAACCTTATTGCTCCCACACCTTTGCAGTGCTCATCCGCCCCTGGAACCCCTGTGAAAGTGGCGGTGGTCTAGTCCCCATCTGGCAGAGTGTTGAAGATGACGACCGCTGAAAATATGGGTAAGTCGAACTCTCTAATTTCGTTCCTGAGATCCAACCTCTGTGAATTGTGCACAACATGTGAGATTACTGGTGCTGTTATGAGTACCCGCGTAGGCATGTCCTTCGGGTGAGGGTCTCCGATTACCCAAATGCTCGTCAATGTGTAGGTGTACGTGCGGCAAAGACCTTGCAGGGTACGCTCTCGAGCATGTCGGTGAGCATGTGCGCATCACCCTGGCCCTGCACAGGTACGCAGTGATATGGCCTGCAGTTCCCCTTGTCAGATATCAGTGCTAAACTGCGCTTGATAAGCCAACGGCAAGCCAAGTGGATTCAACTGCTGTCTTTGATCGACACCGGGGCTTCATCTCCACTGTTCAATCACTCTAGTCTCGAACTTTGCGAAAGCCTCATCTCCTACCCCAGCCATACAGTGCCCCAGTCTGCAGATTCACGGCGACTTGCACGAAAATGGCTGGGCGGCTACGTACACCACGGTGCTCCTTCGTTGCTGGTCATCTCGTCTGCTCGAGCACTTTAACATACCCTGGCTTTTGCTTACCGGCGGCTTAGTTGTTCTGGCCCTGGGCCTATCGTTTTATCACAGCCATACTCCCTCCAAACCATGTCTCCCAGACTCTAGATAACTAGATACGAGATATTTCTTCAGCCACTGACCCAACTCTGCATCTCGACCTCGAAAACTCGGAATTCAAGCAGGTGTCTACTATCATGTGCTGCTGATACCTGACCGCCGAAGGATTTGGAAAGGAAGGGAAACGGAATAAGCAGGAGCAAAGGATTGCAAGGGTAGAATGGAAGTACCCGCAAAGAATCCAAGCACCTTGCCCATTATCAAATGCTCGAGCTGCGAAAGGGACGTCCTGATGTCGGGTCTGGCCGAGCATCAGTGCGCATCAACACCTCCACCAGGTAAATTCCATTGCGCGGATCCATTCTTATGGAATCAACTAACCGACGGCTCAGCTTCAGCCATGCCTCCGCCACCTCCACGAACAGATTCTTCTAACAACTTGCGAAGCATGCGATCGCAGCGACCGCTCCTGCCGAAGATCGATCCCTCTGTTGGCTGTAAGTCACTGATACTCATCGCTGGAAGGAGAAACTGACAAGTGCCTAGTTCGAGCCCCGACATATCAAGGCGAACTTACCCCTGCGAGCAGTGGTCATAATTCCATGATCTCTCCTGTGAGCGCAGGCTCCGGCCCAAAGTCTCCCTGGCCAGCGGTGCGCAAAGGATCGATCCCGGGACCTCGAAGACCGCCCTCCCCAGAGCTCACTAATCTCGATTGCGCCTTCCCTCCGTTCCCTCTGCCTGCTAGGGCCGCAACAACACGAAGAAGAGACAGATCTGCGACGGAGCGCAGCGACGCAAAGAGATCCAAATCTCGGGAAGGCCGCAAGGGCGCAACGCAAAGCAGCATGCGTCCTCCACTCACAAGAGAAGGATCTTCCAATACTTCTGGCGCAAAGTCGAGTGATAGCTTGCCGACGTTGAAGCAGTCCCGACCCACGAGCCCTTTGAGCAATGAGATCAAGTTGGAGACTCATCAAGCGAATGCTGGGGAGCTACCAGACGTCCATTTGCCTATATCAATTCCACCTGCGACCACGGAGCCTTTGCCGGCTATCAGCTTACCACTTCAATCGTCGACAGGAAATATGCAAGCAAAGCCTCCTGATGATGCGAGGTTAGACCCCAGTCTCGGTACATTTGACTTTGGTGGTACCATATCCAACAAATCTGGATCACACCCTGTCGAGTCGTGGCTGAGTGAGCGTGCTCGAGCCGACACCGAGCCAGCCTACAAATCGAAGAGACCTCCTCCGATCTTGAGCAACCCGGAGATTGCCCCACTGGCCAAATCCTCTACTGCACCACAACCTTCGCCAAGTGGTAGCTTTGGGCGAAGCCTGGGTAGACTATTCAGTCGACGTCGGTCCCAATCCGCCACTTCTCGGCGAGACGTTGTACGCCAGGCTCTCAGCGATGAACCAGACTCCTTTGATAAGAGTATTGCAGCCCAAAGTATGCTCAGTCCGGGTAGTGAACGTTCATTCTTTACAGCAGAAGCCTCTCCTCTGGCAACTTCACCTTCCAGGGGACCGGAGCCATCACCAAGCCATGAAGAATCGTTGATGGCACTCGAAGGGATGGCACCCGAACCCACCATTGTTGCTCCACCAGTCGTGGTTGTTGAGTCTGTGATTGATCCATCAAAGAGGTCAGGACAGGTACTACCTTCCGACCTCGACGTAACGCAATCGCCAGAGCTGTTCGAAACGTTCGAGAGTCCCTCCGCTCGTGAAGAGTCTGGGCTGATTGAGTCGCTCCGTCGTGTTTCCATCGATTCGGCCTCCTCTTATGGTTCGATCGGCTTCACTGAACGTACAACAAGCTCTAGGTCGACTGCACCTCATGTGGATCCAATGCCGATTGAACCATTTGCCTCGCCAGGCTCCACCCTGATCAAACCCGGCAATGTCGATATACCTGCACCGTTAAGACCAAAGCTACCAGAGCTACCACCCGACTCGCCCACGGATCCTCTATTTCAAGAAGGGCGCTTGTCTCCAATCCCTGACTCGGCGCATCATCCACAAGGTTCTCTCGATTCATTGCCCTCGATTCACGTGGAGCGCGAGACGAGTCCAGAACCAGCTCAGGCTCCGGAGGCTCGGCCATCAACGCGCAACAAAGCCAACTTATCGGTGCCGAACAAGGGTGTATGCCGTGGCTGTGCTCAGCTCATCCTGGTCGGACAGAAGTCGGTGTCAAGTGCAGACGGGCGACTTACGGGTCGCTACCACAAGGACTGCTTCGTTTGTCAAACTTGCAAATCTGCATTTCCCACGGCCGAGTTCTACGTTCACAACGATCACCCGTACTGTGCGCACCACTATCACGAGCTGGAGAATTCTCTGTGTGCTACGTGCGGGAAAGGGATTGAAGGATTGTACATGGAAACAGCCAATGTGGCGGGCCGAGGAAAGGAGAAGCACCATCCGGGCTGCTTGAAATGTACGACTTGCAAAATTCGACTGGATCACGATTACTTTGAGCTTTCTGGCAAGGTGTACTGTGAACGAGACGCATTCAGACTTGCAAGCTCGCCAAAGTCACACCATAACGCACCCAGCCGTCCGAGCCCCTTGGTTCGAGAATATATCTCCAGTGGAGACCCCGGGCTCGTGAAGGGCAGGAACTTTCCCGAGCGAAGAACGACCAGACTTATGACCATGGATTAATTTACGACAAGCATAGATACGGTATGATTTGACGCGCCGCGACAGGGCGTGGGGACGGTACAGAGGTCTCAGGTGTCGCTGGCGAGCGTCGGGATTGGGTACCACCTCTTCGGATTTGCGCAAGACATTATTTCGACTTCGTTCACGGCCCGAGTTGATCGGCCGTATTTCGCTCGGGGGACACAATACATTTGTGGGCCGATTTGAGCGGATAATTTGGCACCATTACGAGTGCTGTCGATCTATCTATCCGGTTTAACCGGACGAGGGTCAACAAGATACGTATGACCATATACATAATGTGTATGCCTATTGCAAACCCATTGAACCATATGCTTGCATCGTGTGTACTCTATTGGCTGGGCCGGAATGCCAAATCCTTCCCGAATGCAGACCGGCGCTTGTCTATCTGTTGATTGCATGATGGTTACACGGCATGCACATGGTCGCTAACGGTGGACGTTGTAAGCGAGCAATCAGCGAAGTGCACGAGACCCGAGACAGGCAAAAGATTGTCAACTCTGAAATGACAGGCATCGGAAACGGATCAGATAGCCCGAAGCTTGCTTTGACGACCAAGGTGTGGTTCCCAGCATGGTGTCACACGGAATCATCTTCCATGAGGACAGCAGATGAAGATGGGATGTGAAGGAGGGAAACAAGAAACTCTTTGGGCCTGATGGCTTGAGCGGATGCAAACACGGCGGTCACGCTTCAAACGGTACCTGGGCGTGGAGATTGGAAATTGGGCTGAAAGCGCGCGTGACCCGAGGAATGATATGGGCGGATCTGGTTCGTGAAGCCCAGCGAGAGTTTGGAGCACGCCTTCTGAGCGGCAGCTCGACTGGATTCAGCCGGATATCGAAACTCGATTCGGAGAGGAACGGATGCTGTGAGGTGAGACTCTCAGACACTCCCACGCTTGATTGGAGGTGGAGCAAACGTCCCAAGATACATACAGTGGCCCCAAACCACACTGGTGACGGCGCGCTCTGCACGTCTCATGCGGTCGAAATGCACATGCTTCGGTCGCGCAGTTGATTCATCGAGTCGGACATGGCGCTGACGCTGACATGGCAGTACGCGCAAACGAGACTTGTGGTGGGATATCTGGCGAAGGAAGAGTCCAGCGACAACGCAGATGCCTCGGGCGGCAGTTCCTCGTAGCACTGTCACACATCGATAAGGACTGGAACAATCGTTCTCTGATCGCCCTCGGTGCGGCCAAGGGACATAGCTCGTCCGGCATTCACCACGCAATAAGCCTTACAAAGTCCACATGAATTGTTATCGTGCTGGCATAAATGATGAGTTGTCCGAGGCGGTCAAGGGCGAGGCTAAGGCTAGGCTCCCCTAGGCGGGCCCTTAGCATCCCTAGCCTTGCCTAAGCGCTCGGGCACGGATTGGGGGAGGCCCAGAGACGAGAGTTCCCATTAGTCACCCACTCCACCACACAAATCGAAATCCGGGCTGCATGGGTACAAAGAGACGTACATTTCTCCCGTGTGTTATCGGTCTCTCTCTCCATCAGGTTCTACTACCACAAACGACATCTCAGAGATCTGTTCGAACCCGTGCCCGATCACCGCCCGGCTGTGATTGTTCCTCCTGCCTCTATCCTTCAGCAGAGGATCACTTCCGAGTGATCCGTCCAACCGCCAAGACGTTTTCCAATCTGTTGCCCTCGTAAGTACTCCCGTATCTGAGATCTCGTCCTACACTGCATTGCACCGGATCGCCCTTTTGCGTGTGGTGTTCCATCTGGGGCCGGCTTTGCAGCCCCGGTACCTGCATGTTGTCCCTGCCATTGCATTCACCTCTTCAGTTGCATGTACCTGGCGACTTTCAAACATGGTGATTAGTTGTGTTGCCATGCGGCCGACCGTGGGGATCCATCTTCTCGAGGGTCGTTCTGATCTCGAAAATGGCCTGTTCAGTCGAGAGCCTGTACCACTGGTCTCGTTGAGATTTGATTCCCATCCCCTTCGTTGCCCCCGTGCAGACCGCCTAGGAACTTGTAACTGACGTCGCAAACCCTTTTTAAGGTCCCATCACCCGTTCAACGGCAGCCGACGCTCTTCCCCTCCCGGAGGAGCATCGGACTCATACAAGACCCGATAAACGCCTTCTCTCGGAATCCGCTCAATCTTCAAGTCTTCATTCGGCCAAATCTCTCCAGTCAATATGGCACCACACGCGGAAATAGGCGTCGGCTCCATGAACGGGTATAACGCTCACCCCACCCTCGACTCGGCTCAGCCGCCCAAGGAACTCTTCACGGTCGACTCTCCCAACGTGGTCTACACCGACGACCACATCAAGAGCAAATATGTCTACCGGACCACCGCCGTCAGCAAGTCTGCCGACGGAAAAATCACGGCAACCCCAAAGGAAACCACCTATGACTTCCAGGTCGATCGGAAAGTGCCCAAGGTTGGCATGATGTTGGTCGGCTGGGGCGGCAACAACGGCTCCACCGTCACTGCGGGAATCATCGCCAACCGACGTGGGCTCGTTTGGGACACCAAGGAAGGACGTCAGACCGCCAACTACTACGGCTCCGTGATTATGGGCTCGACCATCAAGCTCGGAAGCGACGCAGCGACCAACGAAGAAATCAACATTCCGTTCCACGATGTCCTGCCCATGGTCCATCCCAACGACATTGCGGTTGGAGGCTGGGACATCAGCGGCATGAACATTGCCGCGGCTATGGATCGTGCCCAGGTTCTGGAACCAACGTTGAAAGCTCTGGTCTACAAGGAAATGTCTCTCATGAAGCCCCTGCCCAGCATCTACTACCCCGACTTCATTGCGGCCAACCAGGAGGACCGTGCAGACAACATTCTTCCCGGCAGCAAGGCATCCATGGCCCACGTGGAACAGATTCGAACTGACATCAGGTATGACAAGTCAATGCCCGGCCTTGTCACGTGCATGTGTTTCTTGTACTAATTGGATGCAGGAACTTCAAGGCCGAGCACAACCTCGACAAGGTGATTGTTCTCTGGACGGCCAACACAGAGCGCTACGCGGACATCATCCCCGGCGTCAACGACACGGCCGACAATCTGTTGAAGGCCATCGAGGAAGGGCACGAGGAAGTGTCGCCCTCGACAGTCTTCTCCGTGGCGTGCATTCTGGAAAAGACGGCCTTCATCAACGGGTCGCCTCAAAACACCTTCGTGCCCGGCGCGATCCAACTGGCGGAGAAACACGACGCATTCATCGGCGGCGACGACTTCAAGTCCGGCCAGACCAAGATGAAGTCGGCGCTCGTCGACTTCCTGATCAACGCCGGCATCAAGTTGACGTCCATTGCCAGCTACAACCACCTCGGCAACAACGACGGCAAGAACCTGAGCTCCCAGAAGCAGTTCCGCTCCAAGGAGATTTCCAAGTCCAACGTCGTGGACGACATGGTCGCCGCCAACACCGTGCTGTACGCCAAGGACGAGCATCCAGACCACACCGTCGTCATCAAGTACATGCCCGCCGTGGGGGACAACAAGCGCGCCCTGGACGAGTACTACGCCGAGATCTTCATGGGCGGCCATCAGACCATCAGCATTTTCAACGTCTGCGAGGACTCGCTGCTGGCTTCGCCGCTGATCATCGACCTCGTGCTCGTCACCGAGATGATGACCCGCATCCAGTGGAAGTCCGAAAGCGCCGCAGACTTCAAGGGCTTCCACAGCGTGCTCAGCATTCTCAGCTACATGTTGAAGGTAAGTCGAGCCGGTTTCCCCCTCTCTCCACGGCTAAGACTTTTTGTTCTAACATTTGATAATCCCCAGGCCCCGCTCACCCCGCCCGGCACCCCCGTCGTCAACGCCCTCGCCAAGCAACGCAGCGCCCTGACCAACATCTTCCGTGCCTGCGTCGGATTGCAGCCCGAGTCTGACATGACGCTCGAGCACAAGCTGTTCTAAAGGCCCCGAGTCGAATTATTACAGACCCTACGGAGCATCCTGATGTGACGGCGATGGCGGTGGTGGCGGTGGCGATGTGCAAGAAAACAGCAGGACTCAGTTTACCTTTCGGGCTTTTCGTGCGACGGGTGGCTAGACTGCTTTTTTCTTTGCATTGCGGCGGCGAACAAAACAATATCGGGGGGTCTCCTTCTTGTCTCGTCGACCTCTTCGCTGGCTCTCGAGCGGTGAGGGTGTGTGTGTGTGTGTGTTGCGCGGGTGGCACCTCCTCGTTAGACTGCACAGATTGAAGTTTTTTTTTGTGTTGTGATTTTAACCAACTCTTGTCACTCGTTTGAGATGCAGATAGTATTGAGTAAAGTTGGTAGCGATGCACACGATGTGTTGGTGCCGACAGTTGCTTTCCTTCCGTGACAGTTGCTTTCCTTCCGTGACAATGGCTTTCCTTCCGTGGTAAGTCCCCACTACCTACTTTTCTTTCCTTGTTGACTCTGTCATCTCGGGCCCTCGCGAGGGTGATGTTGAACTGAGGACGTCCGGCGCCGTAATAGAGTATATAGCGCCCTCGCTGCCGCAGGTATGATGGTTACTAGGTACAGCTCCAAGTCTGGGCCAAGGACCAAAAACGCGTGTGGTTGCTCTGAGAATATATATAGATTAGTGTACAGTACAGCACAGCACAGTAGAGTACAGCAGGGTCGCTTTCCCTCAGAACCGGCCTCTAGCAAGACCATACAACAGGCCCACGCCGGCCTTGACGCCATCGACAATGTACACGTCGTTGCCCCTCTCGGGGCCCAGCTCTTCCACACACGCCGTCCTCACCGCGTTGTCCAGCCCGACCATGCCCGCACAGCCGAGACAAATGGCCTGGACTCTCGAGACGACCTCGTCCTTCGCACCGCCGCCGCTGCCGTCTAGGCTCTCCCCACGTCGTGTTAGGAGCCGCTTCGTCGCGTCCATCATCTTGGCCCGCACCTCGGCCGGGTCGAGATCGTGCAACTCGCTGGCGTTCAGGCCCGTGGTCTCGCACCCGACGAACCGCGAGCGGGACGTCGGGACCGAATCGGGATCGACGCCGACGAACTCCTCCACGGCTTTTTGCAGCGCGGTTTCCCAGATCTTGCCCGTCGAGACGATCCCGAATGCGGGAGGCGCCTCGGCGTCAACGTCGGCGCCCGCATCGCTCGGGTCAATCAAGGACAGACAAGCAAGCACGCTCGCCTCGAAGATGCCGGTGACGTATTTCCTCGGCCGGGCTCCTACAGCTCCACCGTGGGTGTGGTTGTGCTCGCCTTCCCGTCTCAGCTTGGCGCACTCGCTCTTCAACAGCGAGACCAGCGGGTGTTGACTATAGCACGCCACGAGGAAACAGTCGTGGTGCTCCAGCAGGGGGATCAGGTGCGGGAGACAGATCTTCGCGGACTCGGCGGCGTCGGCGGGGGAGTTGATGCTCGGAATCCCCGGCGCGGGGGACGTGAAGAACGTGTATTGCGCCGAGGGGAGGGCTAGGGAGTCGACCACCGGCCGGAGCGCGTCCGTCATGTGGTGGGAGGTGTTGGGGTTGATGATGAGGATGCGCAGGGGTGGTGGTGGTGGTGTGGATGTGGTGGGGTTGGGTTGGAGGGTCGTCATCGTGGCACCGAGTGGGAGTGATAGGTATGTATGTGCCAGTTCGTGTTATTAGTAGGGGAAATGCAAAACGATGTGATCAGTGTACGGTTTGCAACAGTCGAGGACGGCGTATTGTGTCTGCGTGGCCTGCGAAGGACTTTTTGTTGACATATTCTGTATTGATTGTGAGGGGCAGCGTCGCCGGTGCGGGGTCAATAATTACTGCAGGTCACGCTTAGGCACTCCTAGTCTCGGCGTTAGTGGTACCTATTCGGTACGCTCGGTGCAGAAACCAACTTCGGTTCGCATCGATCTCGTTTTGCTCGATATCCCATAAGCACCCCCTGCCGATGATCCGATTTATTCTCGAAGCCAGGGCTCTATCTGAGCAACCAATTGGCCGTTCCCAAAGCCGTCTTCATTCAACACATTGGCCCCAATTGCGCATCACCCGAATTGACATCAAAGGTCGCCGGAGACTGGGGAGGTATTATCCTATGTATGCCTCTGCCGACACGCAGTGCCCCAACGGTAGTCGGCGATGAAGAGGGCCAGTGCAATCCCACACAGGCCACCCATGAACGTGAACGTCCAGCCGATACCTACGGCGTCGACCAAGTCCTGCAAGAACGACACCGCGATTGCTGCCAGCGCGCACCGGACGATGTTGCTGGAAGCCTGAGCCGCTGCGGGTGACCGGTGGTTCTTATCCACCAGGAGAGTGTTGTAGATCTGTCACTATTAGCCACGGATTGGTCGTTAATCTCACTACCAACTCGACGTCTGGCCCACTTACGCTGAAATCCAGTTGCATGCACAGTCCTGCCACGAATTGCAGACAGAGGGGGATGGCGATGTGCTTTTGCCGTGTCAGCAAGGAGTGCGTGCGCAACCTATACACACTGGCCACGGACGGACCTTTTCATGGTGCAAGACCCAGCCAAAGGCCACGACGGAGCAGATCGTCGCCGCCATGGGCATCCACATGACCCGAAGGCGTGCTTTCTCGATGGGGAAGTTGTCCAGGTCATCGCCTACGGCTTTGTCTGTGGAAAGGCCCCTCTCGGCGCGGGCATCTCGATACGCAGTGTTCAGCAGCCGGCCCGAGAAGAATGTCGACACTGTTCCGCCGAGACCGAAGGGGAGGTATATGAGGCCTGCTTCCCACTGGTTCAATCTGTAGATCTGGATGAACAGCGTGGACAGCGACGTGTTGATGCACGTGTAGACCACGTACAGCAGCCCGCAAGCAACGATGATGACGGTATTGTCTCGACGGACAAGGATCTTGAGAGACGCCAGCGGGTTTGGGAAGCGCCACCTGCGAGGCTCCATGTTGTCAGAGTCTTCCCAGTGACGCATCAGTGCAGGCACTGGCAGCTGGAGATGTTTTGGAGGTCTTATCGATCCGTTACCGACCATGTTGCGCGCCGTCTCGGGCAGGAAAAGCGCCATGACCAGCAAGCACGACCCCGAAGCGATCGCGAGAAACCAGAAGATCCAGGCCCAGCCAGCTGCGTAGGTCAGAACTCCGCCGAATATGGGCCCTATGCTCGGCGCGCATGTGATCCTTGTGATGTGTAAGTCAGCCTCAATGCCGGTCCTTCTGTGGCTTTGCTCTGCTCTGCTCTGCAACCTACGCGAACGACACCGCACTCACAAAGGACCCCCTCTCCGCGGGAGAGGCAACATCGGTAAGCACCCCGTAGGCGATCGAGAACGTCCCTGAGACCGTCAGCAAGGGAGACCTTGTGCACTCGAATTGGGAGTCCATGCCAGATATTGCGGTTGCCTGCAAAACTCTTAGCCCGAGGAGTGCAGAATAGTCCCTGGACAGAGCGATGGCGATGTCGGCAGCGAGATATAGACTCAGCGCTATCAAGTAGACGGGCCTCCGGCCCAAGACGTCGGCCGTGTCTCCCACCAAGGTTGGCGCTATTGTCGCGACGGCCAGGTAGGACGTCACCGTCAGATTGATCTTGTCAATGGAGACATCCAGCGCCTGAGAGATCGAGTGCAGGGCAGGGTAGTAGATGAAGCTGCTCAGGGTCGAGAACCAGGCAGCATACGACACCATGGCGACGATGCACCATTTTTCCGCCGTTGTGAACGCCGAATATCGCTCGACCGCTTCGACGTCCTGGCGATCGGGCTGCTTCTCCGGCGCCATGATTCAGCCGTCGGGTGCGATGTGTCTGCATAGCAAACTCAAGCTTTTTCGCACGTTCGAGCCGTGGCGTCGGCTGGCTCAAAGTCTAATCGCTGGAGGATGGGACAAAACAGCTACGTGTGGCGCTCCCGGAATGGAACGACGACATTCGAAGAACCCCCGGTCTGGTGCGGAGAAGTGATTCTCGCTTGGCTATCGTGATGTAGTCGTGGTTGAATCGGGCAGATGGCCGTACTATGCACACGTATGCACCAAAAATGGAAGGTACGTTTCATGCTGGTGTCGACGTGCGTTGCCAGTCAGACGGTGTGCAGTTATCTTTGCATTTCGGCCTCGAGCAGGTCCCCCGGTCTCGCTACTTACACACTTAGGTCCATCCCCCTCTACCGAGCTAGAGCCGCGGGACATAGAGTGTCAGCAATTGGTTATTCGAGTGATTATACTCCATACATAGATACAGATCTGGTCCACAGCTAGTTATGTACCTGATGCGGTATCACCAAGGCGCCAACATGACATAGGGCGTTCTGTCTAACACGATGACCAAGTTCGACGTCCCGATTGATTGTACACCTAGAGCCGAGACATGCGACGGATGATATTTGTACAAGTGTCGTCCCCGTCAAGCCAATTCCGCGCATCGGACCACTGCGACCTCCCCGTTCTTTGGGCACATGAACGATCGCTCTGCAGCCCAGATACTCGACAGCAGCATGGAGTCTTTGTTGATCCAGTCTCCAGGCAACGAGAAAAGCCGCCGGATGCCTTTGAGTGCGGGACTCTCAGCGACGTGGCCGCTCTGAGCATTCATCAAGGGGATCTTGGTGGTGGTTGTTCGCTCTTCCCCGTGCACACTGCCTGCTGGCAGGACAGGCGGGCCTGTGCCCATTTGTGCGGCCGATATCCGTGCCGTACAGACGGAGAATGACTTGGAGAGGAACACAAGGCGATTTTGAGGGAGAAAGTAGAGACACATGCCGACCTCTGACGAGAGGTCATGAGGTAGAGTGATTGGAGCGATGCTCAACACGTCCTGGCCTGCGTCCGTAGCCGGCGTGCAGGCTGTGGACACCGATAGCGAGGAAGTCTCGAAGCAAAGCAGGCTCTTGTCGCGGGACTTTCCCGCTCGGCGAGATATCTGGACCAGCACGTGTTTCTTGTCGGGTGTACCAAGGACTCGATCGACCCCCAGCTGAGATTGGAGAGCATCCTGCGTCTTCAAGGCATCTGGCTCCCAGACACATTCGAATCGATAATTTCGGCAGTGCCCCAACGACCAGTCTAGCACACATATCGTGCCTGGCGCGATTCCGATGAGTAGATTCGCGGCTTGTGGATGTGTCATCCATCTGTATTCCGTAGCGACCAGGTCCAGTGACTGGGTGACTGACAAAGTGGCCAGAGATACGACATGTATTCTGGATGAGGAGTGCACGCAAAGCTGACTCGAGTCGGGATGGAAAAGCAGTTGCAAAATCGGGCCTGTGGTCACTGCTCTCATCGAGATTTCGCCCCTGATCTCTGATGCACCTTCCGGCTGGGAAGTGATAGTCATAATCACGACCTTTTTACCAGAGTCGGAGAAGCAGAGGTATCGACCATCGGGACTCCAGCACATGTTCTCGATGCCGAGGAAGCCCTTCGACTTGTAGAGGTCCGACGGGTTCTGCGGGCGCCCGTCGTAAAGTCGCACATTCCCGTTTTCCGTCCCACAGCAATATAGAAAGCCGTTCGGCGAGTGAGCTAGGACGGTAACTGCGTCGATCCTCCTCGACGGGTTCAAGGAAGTAGTTAAACTTGGGGCAATGCTTCCTCTCTCGCTCCCGATGTCCTGGTCTTTACCTCGTTGATCGGCGTACTTTATCAGCGCGTCGGGCTCCCAGGCATTTGCATAATGGCCACGCATATCGTACAAGCGACGCATATCAGGGCTGAATGTTAAACCCAACACATTGTCCTCGGAAGTCAGTTGATACAGAAGGCCAAGATCTGATGTCGTGTACACTTTCACAGCCCCCCGAACGTCGCCAGTAGCAAAAAGATTGCCGTCTCGGCTCATAGACAGCCTGGACGCGTTCGTGGCGAGTTCCTCAACTTCACCTTCATAAGGTCTCCATTTGAAAATAACGCCCTCGATATAAAGGCCGAGCAATTCTGGAGTGTGGGGATGCCAGACAGCTTGAATCACCTGGCCTGCAGTTACTTCCTCACGCTTTCGCCAGCAGTGGGCTATGTGACTGGGGCCATCAATCTCCCAGGCTGACATTGGGTGGCACCGATACGCGACTGCAACCAGAGTGCCGTCTTTATTGAATCCCATGTAACTCGAGGAATTGAGAAAGTATCCCTCCAGCTCCGGCTCTTCCAGTTCTGCAACGAGCTGCCAAGTCGGTGTGGTTTCGGCAAGATTGAGAGCTCTCACCCGTCTATCGTCTGTGCCCACAAGAAGTCTGGTATTGTCGTTCGTCCAGAGAATCGAAAGTGGTCGAGGTCGGCTCTCGATGTTGTCGACAGCTAGCCTACACATACCCGTTGGGAGATCCCAGACCTTCGTTGTCCTGTAGCCATAAGTCGACAGCAAAGTGCCATTACTGTTCAGTTCCATCCTGAAGAGACGTTCCCCGTGTCGGATAGGACTCGAAGGCGCCTCCTCAAACGTCACAGAATCATATATGAAAACTATCCCCGAAGACACAAGGATCGCGATTTGACCGCCGGCAGCAGCAATTGACGAGGCATATATACCACCGCCTAGAGAGATGCGAGCCAGCGAGTCATCCCAAAATTCAGTAGAGAGCCCCGATATGGAGATATGCCTGGTCTCCGTCTTTCCGAACAGCTGGTAGATGGAGGAGTTTCGAGGACAGAAGGGCGGGATGGCCTTGTAGATGGAGGTCGGATCCCGTCTTAGACTGGCGCCGAACTTGCCCACTATTTTCAGGAAGTCAATCGCCCAATTTTGCAGAAGCTCATGCTTGATGAATTGATGACCTTGCTCGTCCATGGAGGAAATGTTTTCTCTGCGGTGGCCGAAATACTTGTAAAGATGCTGGGATGACTGAACAAGAATGCGCAGCTTTCCACTGTGAGCAAGGAAATGAATCCAGATCAGAACCCAATTGCCAGTCAGAAATTTGTTGAGAAGGCCGACTGTATCCTCATCGCCAACCGGTGATGAAGCTAGATGTGAAGACCATGACGACGCTGCGTAGTCGAGGAAATCCGGTGTCTGATTCCCCTGGATCCTAGCTCGAAGTCCTGAAGACGTGAGAGCTCGCATGCAGCTTGCGAATAGTTGCTTGTGAGCAATATCACGCTCGACCTTGAAAGGTCGATCCCCGCCGCCGAGCAGATATTCACGAGCAGTCTGGTGAATCATGGCAACGTTGCCACCATTGTCGATCACCACGAAGCCTCCGCATAAATCCACGACGGACCGTTGGAAATTCAGCATTCTAGATGCGTCTTCGCCCATCGCCTGTGACAACTCCGCCAGCGACAATATACGTAATGAACAGGTGACGGTCTGCAGAACTGTTATGGTGAAGGCAAGATCTTTCGCTGATGAGGTGCGCGATATGCCCGAGGCCATGCGATCATAGAGCGCTTCCATGCCTTCTGGTAATTCCAGGAGCGCCAATTCCACGTCGGCTTCACTGTGACAGGAGTTGAGTCGGTCAACTGCGAGCCGGATCCACTAGCCACTTAGCGTTTGCGAGTACCGGACGACATTGGGGACTTACAAGAAAGTTGTTCTGTGCTCCCCCTAACAGTCGCTGTATGACTGTCTCCTGGTATTCCGGACTGCCAGACATGCTGAGTTCTTGCCGAACATATGCGCGTAAATCGTCAACACGGCCGTCGATGCTGATAGAACTGACATGGAGCTTTGTGGGAACTTTCTGAAAAGCGGTGGAGATTTCGGACGTCTTTCGACCTACCAGCAAGACCCGAATCGATGTGCCTGTAAAAGGGATGTCGGAGAGCTGTTTGATGATTGTACGAGGGTCAGCTGCCTCATCGAGGCCATCTATGACCCAATACAGTGGTTCTGCTCGCTTCATGCCAAAGAGGATGCCCCTGAAGAGTCGTTCCCAGATAGTCCTTGGGTCGGCCGTTTCGAAATCAATACCCTCGTCAGCCAGCTCGAGCACCTTTCCTAAAAAGACCGAATCAGTGCGTGCCAGTTGGTACGCAATCGAGCGGAGTATGAAACTCAGAGATCGCTTCCTCTGGTCACCAAACCTGATGAAGAAATACAAGCAACAGGCGCCTTGCTCCACCAGGCTGTTGATGACGAAAGAAGAGAGTACTGATTTTCCGGTTGCAGGACCGCCGTCGAGCCAGAGAATCTGAGGAGCCTGATCCAGCGTGCTCGTCCAATTCAGATAAGCCTTTTCTTGCAAGATCCATTCGCAAGTACCTTGGTTCCATTGGTCCCGAAAGAAAATGTAGTCGATATCGGGGAGATCTGTTATAGCCAGCAGAGACTTTAGATCTTGGGATCTCCTTCGACTCATAGTTGGCGGCTTCTCTGCCGATGCCTTGACGATGAGTTTGCCGATGAGCGACTTGAGAGCGTTTCTCACAATGATGTAATTAGGGTCTGTAGGACTATCGTATTTGCATACGTTGTGGTGATCGGCGTGCAAGGCCTTCGATATCTCACCCGGATATCCGAGGATCGAAGAGTCCTTTTCAAGTATCATCTAAGAAACGTCAACACAAGGGGAATGCCTCGGGATGACAGGCATACCACTGAAGGCTTTTTCAGTAGGAGCGATGTAGGTTGTGTTTCGTAGAAAGAGACGATGTCGAGTTTCGGCGCGACGTGGCGGAACTGTTCATTGAGTTTCTGCAAGCTAAAGGAGTTCTTCGCAAGTTCAGAGATATACTGTTTTGAGTTCGTGATGAGAGAAGACTGCAGAATCCAATTTAGCATTTCAGCAAGGTTTGCTCCGCGGTGAGGTGTGGCCAGGAACGCAATCGCAGATATCGCTTTGACTATCGACTCGTACTGGGGGTCATTTTGACCTTGCATATATGCCTGAACAAGATTGTGAGACTTGCACAACCATCCGAACATCGGTCTTACCTCTTTGATCACGAGCCCGCCCATACTGTGGACCACGAAGACAAGCGGAACCTTCTCCCTTAGCGAGGTCTTCTGAAGCAGTCCATTGACGTGTTACTCACATTGCCTATATTCAGGTTTCCATTCTCCTCGTTCGTGGCATATTTGAGATCGAAGAGCAGATCTTTCGCGAAGTCCAATATCGATATACCGGCGCTCCCGGCTCGACGGAAATTGGCATCATACCCAAAGGTAAGTATTCTTGCATGACAGGCGTCCGGTTCGAGAGGTAGGAACTCCATCGGCCAGAATAAGGTTGGGTCTCTGAACTTCGACCACGTCCATCTGCTTGTTCCCCCCAAGCCGTGGACGAAGATAATGTCGACTTTGTGGCCATTTTTGGGACTGTAGACGACATTCAGACCCAAAGGCCCGGGGTCCGCATTGCTGGGGCGACGTGAAGAGTCGCTGTTTCTCCGAAGCTCTTCACTGTCCCCGCCGGGCCGGAGGGTATTTGAGGTATCGTCGGACACGAGAGGAGAGGATTTCGAGCGGGCAGTGAAGACATTGCGATCGGCAGCTGGGGGGCTTGCAGAGGATATTTGACTTTGCGGGACGGTCCGGTGCAACCTTGGCTCGCCGCTGTCGTTCGCATCACCAGATCGTCTTCTGGCCCTGAGCAGACGCTGAAACTATCGAGTAGAACCATCATTTCAGTGCCTTGCTTCGCAGACTATGACCATCGACTCACCATGATGCCCGGTAGCCAGCTGCGCTCCAGAAGTGGGCCTGAATTGCTTCCTAGCTAGAGCCTCGAAACTACAAGGGAGCGTGCATGGTGCGCGTTCTTACGAGCGTTCAGGAGGTCCAACAGAACAAAGTCCCAAGAGCAATCACAAAGACGTTTTGGAAGACTGCGATATCAGGCTCATTTCTATCTGGTCGCGCACCCCAGCCACCCGCTCTTCAGACCCTTGCAGGGAATGAAGGGATTGCGCCCCGAAGCGCTGGAGGCGGCTGACCTGAAACGACCTGCAGAACCACGCCAATCACGCCCCCTTGCAAGCAAGCTACAAATACTTGACCGCTCAGGGACCGAACCCCACGGCTCCTGATACTGACCAGGTGGTATATCAGAGCATCCTTTTGTCATCCCCCGTACTCGGAACGTTCTAAGCGCAGATCCCAGGAGTACTTTAGTCGTGTGCAGTACACACTTCGCTTGCACTTCGCTGCGAGCACTTGTTCTCAGAACTTCATCTTGGAGATCTCCTCATCCCTATTTTTCTGTCACCAACACAGCCGAGAATGCCAAACCACGATGGTTGGCAGCCCGGCATTGAGGGCAATTTTGCCCTGCACAGAGCAGTCGTTGCTGGTAAGCGGCCCGCAGAACCCTAATGACCTTGGGTAACGGAACATTACAGTCATGCCCACAGGGACGACCGTCATCTCAGCCGAGAGCTGCGGCATCTCAGCATGGACCAAGACGGCCAAAGTGTCGGCCATTCTGCCAAATGGGCGCCCGAAAACATACTTTCTGAAGGTAGGTGAACGCTAGTCGAGCGGGCAATGTGTACCTGGACCAAATTTGATTGTGGACATCTTGCAGTGTGCAACAGGCAAAGGTGCACGAGCGTTGGCCGAGGGCGAGTTCCATTCAGCTACAGCCATCAATGCCGCAGTGTCAGACCTGGTTCCCAAACCGGTCGGCTGGGGAGAATATCATGTCGATAAATTGCATGTGTTTTTCTTCCTGGGCGACTTCCATGATATGGACCTCTCAATGGAACCAGATCCGGTCGAGTTCGCCTCCAAGATAGCCGAGATGCATCGAAATGGGGAATCACGCAACGGAATGTTCGGATTTCAGGTTCCCACAGTTATTGGAGTCATGGAACGGACCGTCGTCTGGGAACAAAGCTGGGCCAGATCCTTTACTCATCAGCTCAAAGACGTCATCAGATATGACAACGAGACGAACGGTCCATGGCCAGAATTGGATGCCGCCTGCGAGCAACTCATCGCTGTTGTCATACCAAGACTTCTGGGCGTTCTGCAATCCGACGGCCGCCAGATAACCCCCGCACTGGTGCACGGGGACCTGTGGGAACAGAATGTCGGTACAGACATGGAGACTGGTCAGATTGTTGTTTTCGATCCGGGATGTACGTATGCCCACAATGAAATGGAGTTCGGGACCTGGAGGTGCTCTTGGGCCTTCCACTTCAAGTCTCCAGTGTACATGCAGGCTTATCAACGCCACATCGAACCGTCGGAGCCAGTTGAGGAATGGGACGATCGTAATCGGCTCTACAGCATACACCCATACCTGACCGACTCAGCCGGACACCCGGGAAGCCCGTCGCGGCAGACGTGAGTCTCCGTCCCAGATCTGATAAGGAATGCTGACCATGTGTACAGAGCATATAACGATATGCTGTACCTCTGCGAGAAGTATGGGCCGTCGGATACTCTCCAGAGATACGATCCAGAGAAGGACCTTGCAGTCACAGGAGCGCACATTCCATTTGTCATCAACCAGTTACAATGAACGGCGCTAGAGACATACAGAAATCCAAGGCCATCAATGCCTGGTGCTGGTACTTGTTCTGCACTATAGGGCTAGACGTGTTTTCCATCCTGTCAACAGTTGATTGTACCAAGGAGCGTGGATTGTATCGACTTCAAGCGAAATATCGAGTGGAGCGATTGCCCAGATTCCCTTGCCGTGGCTGACGGACCGTGTCTCTCGAGTTGAAGGGCTTGCGGAGAAGTCGCGCAACATCTACATTTGGTTGACCACGAAAGCTGAATTGAAATCGATGAGCGGCTTTCGGATTCTGGAAAGTGCTCATTGTATTCGGAAAGAATAAAACCTGTCCTGCCAGTTACAGGTCCTGATGGATGCCCGTACCTTCCGTTGCAGTCTGTCAAACAAGTTTTTCTCCATCCCCGAACTTATCAGGAGCTCTATCGTTAATTTTGCTGACCTGCCGAGTGGGAGTCTTGAACAACTTTTTGCCGCCAGTGATGAGATCCCGCAGAGTCGCATATGCAACGAGAAGCCATAGGAGGAAAACAGAGACTGAAACCATCTGAGAAGAGAGTCAGCTGCAAGCACACGAGAGGCTTCAATAAGGGATTTTATCCTTACGGAGCCAATGACTCGGAAAAATTCGGAGGGTATCTCTTTCGCGAGCGTGTTGCATGCTAAGGCGAACGTGCCGATCGGGAAAGTGAATCTGGTGGATGTAAGCCGCAATGTACTACGAGGCTTCGTGTCTTGCTTCCTTACCCCCACCATCCCATGTTAAAGGGAAAGCTTTTGCAGTGGTATATCGTGGCAACTGCGAGAAATAGCCATAACAATGTGAACCCCCACATGATCAAAGAGAAGAGCACCCCGAAATTGTAAGCCAAGTCGCCAGCCAGGGGATGTATGCTCTTCGTTTGAGGAAACACCTTCATTGCCACAGCCCCAAGTTTCATGATAGAAAAGCTGCCCATGCCGAAGGGACCGAGTGGAACGAAGCAGGACACAATAACTTCGCGGGATGGCAGCTTGTGGATTGTTAGACGCTGCCAGTACATGATCAGAATGAATATAGCCGTTGGGAGGCCGACACCAAGTAGGATATAGCCCGCCAGTACTGTGACAAGGGCCTGCTGATTGTTCGGTAGGACGTTGGCAACGAGCGCTGCAGTTGCCGACGCGACGACAGTCCCGATGACTGGGAACATTTGTAGAGCCGTGATTGTTGAGAGTGGCGTTTCTTCTTGTCGGCCGATGACGAGGAGGAAGGGGAGAAACAAGGCGCAGATCAGACACAGCGCCGCGTCTGCCATCCATAATCTGCATCGGTCAGACTTCGATAGACTCTGCTCCAGATCGATACTCACCCCCATGCTAGATATATCACCCATTCTCCCCATGCAGGCACGCAAACGAACACCATCATATTGACAATGGTTCCAAGACTCTGAAATTGTTGATCAGCACAGTACCGTGAACAGCTGAGCAGTCCTACCATTGGTATCGCGCTCAAGAAGAATGCTTGATTCGGTCTTTCAGCCAAAGTAAACCACACCTGCGGGAACATGGCAAATTGTAGGACGGACACGAAGAGGAAGAAGGCATAGAGGCCGATGTTCAAGCAGAAGACGACAACTGAGAGCCAGTAGAGCCATCTGGCGCCGTACGGGAATTGGTTCAGCAGGCTCGCGACGATCTAGCAAGTCATTGAATTAGCGCTTCGGAACCAGACAAGTCGAAGAGCAAACTCGTGGTTTCGGGCCTCACTCATCCAGATATTGGCACTGAGATCGTTGTGATAGGGCACTTACACCTGTTCCCATCGTCACGGTGAACCAACTTCAGACACAAGTCAGGCAATGGTCTCTCGGATCTTTAAGGGACAGCCACATACGACGGTGTAAAGTACTTGACATACTTCCTCCACCCAATTTCACCATTTTTGCGAGGGTCCAAGTCCAACTCCATCTGCTTGCCATTCCGCTTGGATGAAGAAATAGGAGCTGCTGCCAGGGAGGTCACATCCTGAACAGCTTCTCCCAAGGCAGGATTCCAGGTTGAAATGTCGCCATGCTCGTCCGTGCCCCCGGTTAAGGTCTTCTGCAGACTGACCGCGGCGTTAGTGATCCTCCGAGTCAAGGCCCTTGGTCGAGTCGGTCGAGGCTGAGGATCGGGCATTGGCCTCTTGCGGGGAAACTGCGACTATTGTAGTAAATATGTGTCACAAATTGGCCTCTGTGACGTCGGGATCGGGTTTGTGGGATGGTTGAAGGAAGCCGATACACTCTTTCTCCGCGGTGTGAGACGAATTTGATATTTCTCCAAAGGAGTGCCACTACATTATTCTCCGATGTCTGCGAGACGCGGAAGAGTATGGGAAAGGGCAATGACGGACACGGCGGCGAACCCTGCGGTTGACTTATACGGGTAGATAGCTGTTGGACGGTCGATGGAATGGCTTTGACGTGGAGGAGACGACGCTGAGCTAATATTCGATCTGGGCCTAAACGGAACGACGGCCGGCTGGAACATCTCGCATGCATGTGGAGCATGTGGTCGAGATGAGTAAGGGAACTACCGAGCAGGGCGCCGCTGGAAAGCCGAATGACGGGCAGCCATTGGAAGAGACAGCGACCAAAAGAGAGAAAGCTCAATGTCACAGGTACCGCGAGAGTCTCACAGGGTCTGGTTTGGTGCAGGGAAACCTTCCACAAGCGGGCAAGGTAGCTGGTATCGTGGCTAGCTTGCGTTAGTTGCGCCCGAGACAGAATCCGGAATCCCAGATAGCCAATAAGAATCAATGCTGTTAATATGTCAAAGAATGGACTCGAGATAAGTTGCGGTCTCCCAAGAATGGATATCGATGCTAAAGCACACGAATATCCCATAGCACGACCTGTCGCTACCAGGCTTGAAAAGAGCGTCCTAAGTTCCCCATGTCCTCCTCAAACAATTTGACCCCTGAATCCAGCTGACATCGACAGAAGCAGTTGCTCGCCAAGTGAATGTGGTAGAGCCAGAGGCAAGGCCGGCTGTTCTAATCTTCGCCCACGATAGGTATAGAAATGAAAGCATTTCTGCATCCTCCTCTCACCTCTCCTGCTCCGCGCGAGCGCCCTTGGAACTGCAGACCTCATCATGCACTTCCCGGCCACAAAGGGTGGTTGCTTGAAAATTTCCGGATGATCGATCAAGCTGCAAGTGTAGAGACCTGACGCCTGCACAAAAGAATCCTGTCTCGGATGCCTCGCATGTGGTAGATGACGGTGTCGGATTGCCGCTCGTCGCACTGATGCGGTCTTTCACGATAGGTGAACCCAGTGTCGAGGTGACGGAACAGTTGCGGCTGTTGCCGATAGTTGAAGTAAGGTGTTCTTACTGCCGCAGGCTTTGGAAGCATGCAACAGTGGTCACCACCACCTTAAGGCACGAACAGCCGACCTCTACCGCGAGTCGCTCCTCGTTCGAAACCATTGCCGTAGCCCCGACTAAAGTTCGCATCCCGTCCACCCCGGAAGTAGTTGCCACGATATGCACCACGGCCGCTATTGAACTGATTGGGTACATGGTTGCTGGTGTTCACAAGCGGGGTGCTGCCTCGCGCAAAACTCCCACGGTCGAAGGAATCCGGATCGATCTCTTCCACCGGGATTTGAGGCTTACTCGATGCGGGTTGGGCGGGAGTACTGAACGAGCTTCTTGGAGATCGAGTATTCCCTCCTCTTCCACGCACGGGGCCCGCCCCAGCCCCAGCCACAGTACCTCGTGAGAGCTGTGCGCCCCGGGTTGGCCCACGGCCTCTCGGCTTGAAGACAACCTCCTCTTCGTCGCTGTCCACATCGTTGTAGCTGAAAAGGGTCTTTGGCTCGGAGGCCAAAACCGTCTTGGGTGCGTCTTTCTTGGAGTTCTCTTGGGTCTGGGTCTCATTTTCATCCATGCCGAGAGTACTTCTGAGTTGGTGGATATTCTTCGTGGGGATGCCAAAGTCGCGCGCGAGATGCATGGTATCGGCCGAGTTGGTCAGGAAGAGGAGGCTCTCGTCTGTTGGTGATTTCTTCTCGTTTACGTACCAGACCACCGGGTTAAGCAAGGGTTTCAGCGACGGTGGCACAGGCGTCTGGTCTTGATTCAGCATCGTGGCGGACTTGACCTCAGGACTAGTCTTAGAGCTCTGTGGCCCAGAGGATGAGGGTGATAGTGGTGGGGTTGAACTAGCCGACGTAGTGCCCGGATCTTTTGCAAAGTTCAGCTTGTCGAGCAACATCTGCGAAAGCGCATTTCCAGCACCAGTGTTGCCCTTCAACGGCAGCTCTATGTCCTTCTCCGGGTTACGAGGCATGGCTGGAAGCGCAGGCTCCTCGTTTATGCCGGCGTTCTTCAGGCTTTCGTTCAAATAATGCGCCTCCACCTCAGCCCAGGTCGGATACTGGTCGTCGGGACCTTGCAGGATGACAGGGTCATGTGGGAGGTCACCACGGGAGGAGGTACTGCGGTCGAGGAACTTGACAGCTTTGCGCGCGCTGATGCCGATGGGCGAAGAGTCTTTCTTCAGGACGTGGAGGCGGGAAAGCGCTATCTCAGTCAGCAGAAGGCGAGAATCGTGCGCGGCAAGGGCGACCCTACTGTACAAAGGCACCACGAGAATAACGAGGCCTTGTGAGACCCAGGTCTCGATCTCGTCGAGGTTTCGCGTCAAGGCCGTGTCGTCAACAAGACAATGGATGGGATTTGGTTTCGACATATTGTGTCGTTCGGGTATGCGGTTCGATGGATGGAGGGAGAGTTTTGCGAACGCAACAACGCATCAGCGCGCCTTTTGAAGGGCGCGGTAGCTTGGCGCTACGACTACATTATCAGTGATGGATTAGTGTTTGTTAAGGTCCTCAGAATACAATGGCAAAGAGGTGAAGCCAACGCATTCAAGGTGCAATACCAGGTGTGTGTGTGGCGCAGAAGTAGTGACGGGTGCAGGTGCGCATCTTCGCTAGGAATAGGTGAAGGCCGTGCTGCGGCAATAAGCGGGCTTCATGGGATAAATCATTACAACGAAAGGTCGTGAAGAGAGCGGTCACAAGTTGTGCCTCTACCGACGATGAGCAGTAAGTTGGCAATGTTGCGTGGGACTCAAAAGAATCCGAAGGTTGGAAGCGGGACAAGCGCAGAGGAAACAAGCATCCGATCGAATTGCGGGTGGGCGAATCACGCACGCCTCCATCATCTCCGCCTGCTCGCCCAACTGGCGGGGCCTGCGCCTTGCAGCACCGAGCAAATATCTAAATCTATTGTCTAGAACACTGTCAAACAGCTGACGGTATCATTCTTGAGCACTTCAAACAACATGCCCGGGAAGCCAAACAATTCCGTGTTGCTCATTACGCCGCCACCATCCCCTACACCATGCTCGTCGGCTTTCCCTCTCGTGGGGCTTTCCTCGAGATCCCCCAGCAACTCGATCGAGCTCTCGGGGCTCTCTCCCCATCCTCTGTTCAGCACCATGCCACGCTGCATCTGCTTCTCCTCGTTCGTGTCCTTGTATGTGTTGTGCCACACCTCTTTGAGTGCAGATGATATCTCAGAGAACGGCATTTCAGAAGTCAACACTGGCTCTCTGCTCTCCGCATCCAGTCGTATCACCCACCGACTTCTCCGATGCCGATTGAATGGAAACGACCCTGGCACATTGCCGTGCAATAAGATCTTGGTGGCAACCAGTTGCGCGCTGGATGATGCTGAAATCTCACTCGGCTCGGAGCCAGGGAAAGGCGGTGATCTTGCCGCTGGAAACGATATCAGTATGTCAAATCCGTGGTTGAAGTAGTTGTAGAAGCATTCATCGCTCGACGAATCGGTGCGATCTTCATCAAGTTCCGGATCGAAGTCCGAGTCTTCTGTATAACTGTGCATCGATGACTGGTCGGTATCCAATGCTTGTGGGTCGAGTCCTGGAGACACACTCGATGGTCGTCGGTTGGCAGGCTTGCCTTTCGCGTGGATGGAGATCCGTCGGTCATGCTTTCGGTAGATTGCATCCGGCGGGCCCAACTCGGCTACAAGATCTTGGGGAGTTGTCTCACTTAGTGTGATCGCTAAAGGCGGCGAGCTCCTTCGGATCAATTCCAGCCTACCGCCCCCAAGCACTCTTACCTCTTCAATCTCATCAGGGACAGTCTCCACCGATTTGCCGATAAGAGCCGGCGATCGTGGGTACACCGGCGGTTTCGTATACAGGTTTGATCTCACTTCGCTCCATGAAGGCCCTGAAAAGATAGCCATTGACTTTGCTGGACCAGTCGCGTTTGAGGACAGTATTGACACAAAGTCCACCTTTTCTGACCACGCTTTGTGCTTCACGGGGAAAGTGAAGGCCAATCCAGGATAGGACAGAACGTACGTCCCTTCGGTGAGGCCGGCTTCCGGGGGGGTATATTCTCCTGCGTAAGTGGGTCCGAACAGACGGCTATAGACATGGCGAAAGGTTGGCCCGCTTGGATTGACTTCATCTTGGTTGACATCATCCGAATTCTTAGCTCGGCGAACCAGCGGAGTACTCTTATAGACGAAGGTGCTGAGCGAGAAGTCGAGGACCTCGATCAGTCGTAACCTTTGATCTGGACCGTCAAAGCGAAGTCTCAGGCCATTGTACGGCAGAGTCAAAATAATCGGCTGAGTAAGTGGTTCCGCGGCCGAACAGGATAGGTCGAGATTGGGATAGATTTGGGGAGACGCCTTCAGCCTCGTTATCACACTGTAGATGGAAGAGCCGAGGGCTGTAGCTATTAGTTAGGTCGAATAGTGAGACAGCCGAAAATGCATACTTATCCAACTGATGCCTCTGTCTGGTTGAATTTGAAAAGCAGCCTCAGAGGTCGCTTCGGTCATGATGATGGTTGCATGTTCCGAGGAAGACGTTGAGGCGTGGCAGTCTCGAGGAAAGGGTTGGCCTTTTAGTGGATGAACGCAAATAGAAAAGCAGGTCACAAGGAGTCAGAGGGATGATGAGGTCCAAGGCCGCGTTGGGATGAACCAATGAGGTCTCGCCCTTGAAGTAGCGGCCAGTGTCACGTGCCGAGGTTAGCCCGTGCCCTCTTCACTGCTCGAAAGGTCCGCTAGTGGCTTGGCATTGTTTACTTTTCAGCCTCTTTGGTTTTGGTGCATGGAGGAGACATCATCGCCCTACCAAACTCCCGTACCCGTTACACCCTGACCCTTGTCCTTCACATCATGTCCCCTCAATAACACCTTGACACTCCCGCACGGCCATGTCTTCAAGAAGCATGGCGGCACCACCGCGTCCTGCGCACCTATCTACGAGGACCTCAATGCGTCCACCACTAAGACCAAATCCCACCCACTATGCTTCCATGACTGGCCGAGCCACTTCACCGGCAGAATCACTTTCCTCAAGCAGCGCCTCTAATGCGGGAACTAAGAGGAAAGAAAGAGACTTTGACCAGGACCATGGCGAAGAGACAAATATCAATGTGGTGGTACGCTGCCGCGGCCGCAGTGAGCGAGAAGTGAGAGAAAACAGCGGGGTGGTAGTATCAACAAGCGGCGTTAAGGGAAAGACGGTGGAACTGTCCATGGGACCAAATGCTATGAGCAACAAGGCCTACCACTTCGACAAGGTCTTCTCTCCAGCCGCAGACCAGGCGATCATCTTCGACGACGTCGTCGCACCCGTTCTTAATGAGGTGTTGGCCGGCTACAACTGCACGATATTCGCATACGGCCAGACGGGGACGGGAAAGACGTACACCATGTCAGGGGACATGACAGACACATTAGGATTGCTATCTGATGCTGCAGGAATCATTCCACGGGTGCTCTATTCGCTCTTCCAGAAGCTCGAGGCGGATGAGGTAGAATGCTCGGTGAAATGCTCCTTTATCGAGCTCTATAATGAGGAGCTGAGGGATTTGCTGTCCTCGGACGACTCTGTCAAGCTTAAGATTTTTGATGATGCGAACAGGAAGAGCCATTCGGCCACGGTTGTTCAGGGTATGGAAGAGTCGCACATCAAGAACGCAGCATCGGGGATAAAACTACTCCGGGAGGGCAGTCACAGGCGGCAAGTGGCGGCCACCAAGTGCAACGACCTCAGCTCTCGAAGCCATACAGTCTTCACCATCACGACCTACATCAAGAAAGCCAGCGAAGTGGGCGAGGATTATATTTGCTCTGGAAAACTGAATCTTGTCGACCTAGCAGGCAGTGAAAATATCCAAAGAAGTGGAGCGGAGAACAAGAGAGCTGCCGAAGCTGGTGTGATCAATAAAAGTCTATTGACATTGGGCAGAGTGATCAATGCGCTCGTGGATAAGAGCTCTCATATCCCTTATCGAGAGTCGAAACTTACCAGATTACTGCAAGACTCGCTGGGCGGGAGAACGAAAACGTGTATCATTGCAACAGTCTCGCCGGCGAAAAGCAATCTGGAAGAAACGATATCCACCCTCGACTACGCTTTTCGCGCCAAGAACATCCGCAACAAGCCCCAGGTCAATTCAATGATCTCCAAGAAAACATTGCTGAAAGAATTTACCGCTGAAATCGAGAAGCTGAAGAGCGAGCTGATTGCCACGAGGCAACGAAATGGAGTGTATCTCACCAACGATCAATACGAGGAAATCACGGTGGAGAGTGAATCCAGGAGAATCCTCAGCGAGGAGCAGAAGGCGCGAATAGAAACAATGGAGATCAGCCTACGCAACAAGGTCCAGGAGCTGTTCAGCTTGACCAACAACTTCACTTTGCTAAAACGAGACAACGAGGCGACTCGGATCATTCTAGAAAGCACCAAGGGTGTGCTCGAAAAGACCGAAGCCGTGCTCGCCGACACGAAGAGGCTACTTACGGATGAGAGCGTCATCCGAGAGGCACACGAAGCAACAGAAGAGCGGTTATTCGGCATGGGGACCGAACTCGTTTCAACCATCGGTGCCTCCCTGCAGGACATCGACGGTCTGCATGCGAAACTAAGGCGGCGTTCCGACCTCCAGACTCAGAACCGAGAAACTTGGAAGTCTCATGTCGATCGAATGGCCAATCTTTCAGGAGTTGTTGATCGGCGCATCGACCAATTTCAGGCAGCACATGCGGAGATGGTTGCTGCAAGCTCTGCTCGGATCGAAGCATTTGTTGGCGCGGAGACGGCACGTCTGGAGAGTTCCACAAGGCGAATTCTCGAGACCTCGTCTGAGCTAGCAAAAGATTGCGCTGGTGTTGAGAATCAGTCGGCGCAAGCCAGGGACTCCATGAACAACGTGCTGGAGGAGATCAAGGATCTACGAGAGGACGTCAAGGTCAAGGTCAGCGAGGGCCTTGAGGGCTTGTCTCAAGCAGCCGCAAAGATCTCTGCCGAGGTGATTTCGGAGCTGGAGCAGTTCCATACTCAGCTGCATTCGTCCTACAGCGGCCTTGGCAAGGACTTTAAAGCCATGTTCGACGATCTTACCAGACAGCTGTCAGCACAACAAGATGAGATTAGCTCCCTGAGGTCGGCCCTACAAGAAGCCAGTCACGCGAACATCGAGGCGTCACTGGCAGCTTCAACCCAGCTAGAGGCTATACGAGACGAGCAAAGACAGGTCGCGCAGGATGAAAAGGACAAACTCAAAGAGCAGATCTTTGCACTGATCGAGTCGTCTCATCATCAACAGCAGGAGAGGCTGTCAGGCCGGTTGAATAACGTTCAGGCCAATCTCGTTGACGCGACAGAGCAATTCGAAACTGCCAACGTGGCGCACCACGATGGCATGGACAAGTGGACTTCTCAATACAATGAGCTGATGACGAAGGTGGTGAAGTCAAAGGATGATCTGAAGAGCAGGATGAAAGGAGACTGGACGGTAAGTGAACTGCCGCACACTGCAGTCTCAACTGGCACTAACCGCGACATAGTCAATCAACGCCCGAAACACGGCCATTCAGAAGTCCACCAAAGCGGTGCACGAGGAAACCGTCAAGATTGTCGAAGCCCAAGTCGCGCAAGTCGGCACTCAAATGGCGGCACTCGACGAATTTGTGACGAGAGCGCGAACACAGAACGACAGTCATCATGCTGACCGCCTGCGGAAACTGAGCTGCGTGGTGTCTCGAGCCCAAGATAGGTTCGACACTCTGGAAAAAGACTCACACGAATCCAAAACCGCGCTGGAAAGTCTTACAGAAGACCAGAAGCAACAAAGAATGGACCTTGACAACTTGATTGGCTCTTTGGGAGAAGATACACGAGGATCACTACTGGAACTGAAGCGTGAGCTTTCAGATAGCAGCTTGGCCGAGTACACGTCGACGGGACAGACACCGCAGAAGAGAGACTGGAACTACCCTACCGAGCTGCCACGGACTGAAAACCACGACTCGATCATCGCCAGGGTGAGGGGCCTACCAGACCCTGCGATTGTTACGAAGACACCTTCATCAGCACGGACTCCTGGCAGATCACCTCGCAAGCAAGCATCGCCGCGAAAAGGTCCAGCGTCACCATCGAGAATCCCCAGTCCAAGGAAAACGAAGGTGTTTACAGACGTGGAAATGCCCAAGATCCAGCAAGCGACAGCACCAACGCAAACACAGGCCTTCACAACTTCTATGATGCCGCCTGACGAGGCGAAATCGGGAGGGCTCAGGGAAATCGACATCAATGTCGCTAACAGCAACAAATATCTGTCCGCATCATCCTCTTCTTCGCACGCCGAAGAGAAGCCTGTGCTGCTCGATTTTAGTAAGAGTGTCGGTAGCGGGCATCAGCAGCCGCCGCTCAAACGGCATGCGACTGCCAATGCGGTGGTGGAGAGCAGGTTGCCCACAGCGAAGCCTGGAAGGGCGACGAGGAGTACAGCCGCTGGGATCGGTCTGGAGAACTTCAGTCAGAGTGTTGGGTCGCTCGAGAGCAGGAGGAGGCTGAGAAGTAGTCCGCCTGAATGACCCTGTCTCGATGGCTTGCTGGGGTTCTGAACGTCGTTGGTCTAAGAACGAGGTGGTAGGTATTTTGGGCGTGACCTTTGTCTATCGTTAGATACCCCTTCTGTTGGTTACGCACGTTGGTTTCTGTTGGAGACAATGATGCGGATGGTCTCTGGATAGCTTCATTTACTTGTCCATCACTCTTTCACGACAAGACAATAGACTGGCTGCTGACAGTGCATTCGACTGTTTCCATCTCTCGCGAATCTCTGCCATCTTCACGGAAGAGTCGCTTGCGCCCCCATGGCTTTGGCCCCCCGACTGCTCCGCCACAGAGTGCGCAAGCTTGGCCCAAATGGCAAGCGACAGCCATGGCCAAGAGAGGCGGCGTGCATGAGCTCGTAAACTTTCGAGGTTTTCGTAGGCACCGCCCGCGATGCTGGCAGACCCCGCACTCACACCAGTTTTCGAAACCTCTCACTCTCTTCACACCGTCGGTGAAACATGCACTCTCGAGCTCCCTGATCCCAGCAAGCATCATGACTCGAGGACCTAACGGAAACAAGCGAAGAGGCTGGGTTGATGCACGCCTTAAAACTCCCATCGCCAGTCACGGAATGCGGATGCAATCAATGTGGCTTCTTCTGTAGTTCGAAACCCTTGAAGCTTTCTGCCAGTCATGTTGCACGCCGGAGCTCTCGTGAAGAAGCTTCCTGCAGCACCCCTGCCTCGTCCTGACCACGCCAGTTACGCATGCTGGCCAGATTCTGTGGGCTGCTCGCTTGTGTTCCCACACACTTAGCCTAGCCTGGGTGCCCTGAGAGGTAGTGCAAGGTCCTCTGGCGTACTGTATATTATTCACCGTGTTCAGCCTCACTGGGTGCGGCTCGCCCAACCCTCTGACTGCTCTGATGCCTCAGGCATGTAACTACTCGGTATAGGTTCAACAGCTCAATCGGGCGCAAAACACTCTCATACTGGGCAATCGTTGCCATTGGTGTAGACAGTCCTACTAAAAAGCTTCAATCGCGGCTTCAGATGGATCCAGCTTCGATCTTGGGCTTGTTGGGCTCTGCGGGCGCCATCACCGCCTGCATCGTCGGCACTCTTAAAGACCTCACTGATCTGAGAGCTAAGTTTGGCGTAAGCATGCTCATTTTGCGAAAATGCCAGGCAGGATCACTGACGGGCGCAGGTGGCTGACTTGAACATTAAACTACTTAAATCCGAACTCACGGCCATCAAAAGCGCCTTGGACCGGATACATGACTGGGCAAAGTACAATCTGGAAGAAGACCAGACTCAAGCACCGAATCTGGGTGAGGGTCTCGGGGCCATACTTGAGGGATGTAGGGTTGCAATGGAGGTTTTGGCTGAAGATGTGGCCAACCTCCTGGACTCGGGCACCCTTGAACACGGCCAGGTGAGTACAACAAAAGCCGGAGGAATGCGTCTCTGACCGCGCAATATCTCGGTAGTCGACCTTACGTCTTGGGTTTCGAGATAAAACGAGACTCATCTGGCATGAAGGCGCCGTCAAAGATCACCAGGAGAGACTTAGTCGACAGACAGGAGCTCTGCATCTGCTCCTAACTGCCATACAGTGGTATGTCACCGTCTTCGGTGTGCTCTGCTTGCTGTCACTAACGGCTTGGCCTCGCAAGCAACACCATTTCCGAGCAGACGAGGCTGCTTCGCGCGCCAGAAAATCGGCAGAAAATCCAGGATGTCGTCGACGACACCTCAACTATCCGTGCAGCAAGGAGCCAGCGTGCTTCTACTTTCTCTCCTTCGATCAGAAGTGGTACATCGGCTATACCGAGCAGGGTATTTCCGTGGGACGAAGAGCTCCTGCGGACAGATGCCTACCAGAATGCTGCTCACCACCGGAGATCCAAATCCGACTCTCGCCGTGTCCCTATCACTCGGCGACCTGATCTGAACATACAGATTCAGGAGCATCTCCCGGTTGATGAAGGTTATGATACTATGAGCAGGACCACGTCTGATTCGACGCCCTCGGCCAGTCACTGTACGTACCAGCTTGTTAGGCGTCTTATCTGACTCGAGTGCTACGCATCTAGTTATCTTGCGTTAACTTTGCCAAGTGTCCCCTACATGGTCTCGTGGGTCCATCTCGAGGCCCATCAGGCCCTACGAAACGAACCCTATGCGAGCGTCGGATCCCGGCAATGTCTACAAAATTCAGACCACCAACCTCACCGGACGTTTCGATTCGAGTGCACGGCTGCCATACTCTCCACTGCAGTCACCGAGTGCAAAGACGCTCGACAGGAAGAAGTCATTTTGGCACAGTTTGCGCCGGAAGAGCGATTCGGCAATCGAAGAGCGCACCAGGCAACAAGACATCAAGAGTCCTATTCCAGGCTCTCAGCGCGGCAAAAAGGGGTTCGAGAATAAATTCCACACCAGCGTCGACTTGTCGGCTCCCAGCGCAAAGAACTGCCCGCCCATTGTGCGTGCTGCGCAAAGGGGCTCGATTGACGACATTGAATCTTTGCTGGAGGCGCACGCAGACATAGACGAATGCCACTGGCCGATTGGGCGGAACGCAATGGCAGTGGCAGCACACTGTGGCAATGAAGAGGTTGTAGAACTCCTTTTTCGCCATGGTGCCAAGATCTCTCAGAAGGACAGCCTGCATTATACACCGCTGCACCTCGCCGCCAGCAGGGGTCATATAGGTGTGCTACAGTTCCTCATCTCCGAGGACGCGCCGCTCGAGGAAAAGGGCCCGGAGGACAAGACCGCCTTACGTCTCAGCTGCGACAGTGGACACCTTGAGGCCGCAGAATTCCTACTCGCTCGTGGCGCCAAAGTCAATGCGCGTGATAAGGGCAACCTGACATCGCTGCACGCCGCAGCCAAGCGCGGAGACTTCCACACGGTAGCACTCCTCATCAAGTACGGTGCCCACATCCAAGCAAAAGATGCCAAGTTCATGGACGCGCTGCATTACGCTTGCGATGGAGGCTACAACAATGTTGTTGAGCTGCTCCTTAACAAAAAGATTGATATTGAGACGCTAGGAACCGAGGGCAGGACTCCTCTCATGACCGCGGCCTCGGCAGGCCACGCACACACGGTGGACTTTCTTCTGAAGCGGAAAGCCTCGTTGAAAGCCAAGGGCTCCGGAGATATGACCGCTCTGCACTGGGCATCCTTCAATGGTCAGGTCGAGGTGGTCGACCTCCTTGCGCAAAAGAAGGCGCAAATCAACGCGGTCAACGTTGACGGAAGAACTCCACTTCACCTTGCGGTCATGGCGGAGCATTTCGCCGTCGTGGAGTTGCTGTTGCGCAAGAATGCTGCGCTCGAGGCTCAGTGCAAGAATTTATTCCGACCACTGCACTATGCCTGCGGCTTTGACAACACCGATATCCCTCTTCTTCTCCTCCGCTCGGGAGCCGATGTCGAGGCGTGTGCAAGTCTCCAGAACCGGCCTCTGCACCTTGCGATAACCAACGGAAACATTTCCAACGTGACAATGCTTCTTGAGCATGGCGCGAATATCGACGCCCGCAATGCAAACGGCGATCGTGCTCTGCTCCTTGCAAGTAGTCATGGCCACACGGCAGTCGTGAAGGCTTTGCTGGATCGGGGCGCACCTCTCCGTTCCAAGTTCGCCGTCGGCCCGTCTCACGAGGACTCTCCTCTTTGCATTGCAGCCAAGAACGGGCATTCGGACGTGGTCGACCTCCTCATTGGTCGTGGTGCCTCCGTACGAGAGAAGGATGAACATGCCTGGCAACCGTTGCGCTACGGTGCGTACTATGGTCATCCAGAGGTGGTGGAGAGGCTACTTGCTGCTGGTGCTTCTATCTCGGGCATCCAGACGTGGGGTTTCAACCTTACCGCAGATACGATCGGCTTCGCACAGAACGTGAACATCCCCGAAGATCGAAAGGATCACGTGATGATCCTGCTCCGAAACGCAGAAGAAAGGGAACGCCTGATCCAGGAGAGCGAGTTTGTCGGCTGGCGGCCTCCCACGGATAACGGTGGTGTGCCGGAGCTCGACCAGGCCACCCAAACCAGACATGTCGAGTTGAGGTCATCCACCACTCGAGCGGGACCAGGCAAGTTACCCAGGCGGTTTTCTTACGAAGATCTGTCGCAGTCGCGATCGGAATCGCAATACTCGGACAGTGATCAGCCGGAATCGCAACCACAACCATATACTGTCTCTCCACTGCCACCTGGAGAACCCGGGCTTATTGGCGGTCGGAAGAAATCGGAGCGGTATGCGATCTCGCCGTTGCCTTACCCTATGGACCCGTTACCTGCTCCCACATCGACGGTGAACGTGGACTCTCGCTCCACCACCACCACCCCTGCGAGGACAAATTCCGAGCACGTGTCGTCCAGGTATAAAGACGTGACGAAACGATGGCAGGAAGCTGTAAGTGACAAGCCCAACCGGTCAGCGACAGTGGCCAGCAACGTCTACAACCTCAGAAGATCAGATGTGTCTCAACCCAGCGCATTCTCGCCCCGGCCTTCTGCCATGTCATACCAAACCGTGTCTGACATTGACGGGCCTCCGATAAACCAGCGGGCCGAGACTTTGTATACCTCCATGCCATGGAGTCCCGAATCCATCACACGGCCCAGCGTCGACGCCATGGCGAGTCCACCTCCACCGACGAGGCCACCGCCGCCGCCGCCTCCGCCGTCTATGCCGTCATGGAATCCACGCGAGTCACCACCGGTAGGAGACAGCGTAGTTCGTCCATGGCAGGTGATGCCAGAGGGACGAGTTGAGATGGGATAGAGAGAAGCCTACGATGGATGCTTCAGGTGTCAATCATGAGGATGAAAAGTTCTGTCTATAGTATCTATACACCATGCACGTTGTTCATGCCAATATAAAGAGTAAGTATATCATCATCGTATTATACGCGAATATCATAAGATGTGGACGCATATCAAAGATCAAGTGGTCGTGGCCGTGGCCTTTTCTCTACTCAATCACCCACTCATTCACTCCCAGTATTACAGTACTCTGCAGTGGTATGAGGCAGGCATACTATTCTTATTTTTAATCTATCCTCGTCCTCATCCTCATCCTAACTCTTATCAAAGTTTTAGTTCTCGTTTTTCTCGTCATCCTCAATCTCGAACTCATTCGCCATCTCAGGCTAGGTACCTTACTTAGCAAGGCACATGATAATCCCGCGAGCTGACATCTCCTAGAGATATCATCATCACATCCCGTTCTGACCCATTCATATCGACCGCGCCGTGCGGAATGTCTCCATATACTGTGTTGCGACGGCGGGGTTCCAGCCCTGGCCGATCATGGACGAGATGGACGAGCGCTGCTGTTCCTGTTCGCGCTCCTGTTGCTGTGCTTGTGCGTGTGCTTGTGATTGTGATTGTTCCTGTTGTTGTGCATGGGTGTGTGGCTGTAACTGTGCTTGCGACTGTGCCTGTGCTTGTACCTGTGCCTGGCCGTGTGAAGGGTAGGGAGATAACATGGCGTTGGCATCGTGGCCGGCTCCATTGCCGGCCCCGGCCCCGGCGTAGTCATGGTTCGGCGAGGGCTCAAAGTTGAAGTCAAACGTGCCGTTTTCGAAATAGGCGAGCACGTCCGCGTCCGGCATGGCGAGGTCCATGTTCAGAGCGTGCGCCTCGATCATGGGGCCGTAGTCGCCCTCGAAATCCTCGTCGGTCCAGGTATACGGGATGGCGAAGCCCTGCGTGCCCGCGGCTGCTGCTGCTGCTGTCGTTGTCGTCATCGCGGGAACGATTTCTTGATCGCTTGACGGTTGAAAGGATGGCGTAAACGCTACATCCGCGGGGCCTCGTACGTCCCGGTATTGCAGCACGGGAGTACTAGTAGTATTGGCATTATTATGTGCCGGGTTGGTGGAGCGCGGGGTGTCGATGTCGGGATTCCGCCACACGTTGGTCGGCGCGCCGCCGCTCGGGTCGATCGGCGCGGGCTGGATCCCCGGGGTCGCTATCTTGCCGACTTGGTTTTTGGTGATCATTTGGCCGATGAGGAAGCAGGCCGCGTCGGCGATGGGCCAGATCTCGCGCAGGCGCAGCAGGGCGCGCACGCAGACGTGGAATTGTTGGCCCGGAAGCGCCCCCACGGTCTGGCCCTTTGCTTTGATGTCCACTAGGAACGAAGCCAGGGCGAGGAGCATGAAACTGACGGAGAGCGGGGGGAGGAACCCGATGAGGTCCCGCTCTTGCATCGACTCGACCATCTCGGCGATCTTCTCAGCCGCTTCCTTGACCTTGGAGGTCGGACTGTTGCCCGAGGAGCCGCGCGACGGTTTCGACAGCGACTGCGGTCGGTTGAGCGCCTCGGTCGCCATCAGGTAGAGCATTCTCAGAACAGACCGGTGGACCAAGAGCGCGTCTGCCGTGGACGTGTCCGGGTCGACGTTGCTGTTGCCCGTGACCAGCCAGCAGCTGGGCGGGAGGTCGCGGTACCATTGATCCAGAGCGTGTTGCAGGTCGAGATACTGCTTCGAGTTGACTTCGGACCGTCGCGGCGTGTAGAGCATCGTGGATTCGGCGGTCGAGCCACCAAAGCCGCGCAGGTGGTAGAAATCTCGTAGGATCTGTCCGACAAAGACCAGCAGCTTGATCTTCGCGATGCACATCTCGGCCAACATGGTCCTCGTGTACGCGTCGGTGAGGAAGTCACAGTCCCTCAGGCACGGGATGGCCGTGGTGAAGGATTCGGTCTCGAAGTCGTCCAGTCCGAGCAGCGGGAGCCGGATGTCTTCGTTCGTGATCCGCATCGGGCGCCGCATGCTGATCGAGATGATCCGGTCGCGGTACAGACAACACCACCATATCCGTCGCCACAGCGCGGTAGTCTTGGGGTCCTTCTGCACGTACGTAAAGGGTTGGTTCAGGCCGATGCTCGTCGCGAGAGAAACGCATATCCCGAGCCAGTGCCACGGATCTTTCTGGTCGTTCTCCGACACGTACCAGTAATTCATCATGAGCAGGGACTGGATGAGAGCCACGCGATCCACCTCCCAGTCGAAATCGTACAGGAGCTATGATGTTGTGTCAATTTTCGATTGCGTCCCCAATGAGAGGGCAGCTCCGGCAGACTCACCTTGACTTTCTGATAGTAGTCGGCTCTTGCGGCCCTGCGGTTCTCATAGCCTGCTTCCTGTAGGAGCGGCAGGTCGACATAGGCAGTTGCGGAAAACAGAATCGCCTGGAACACGATCAAGCTGATCTTGGGCGAGGCGTCGTTCCCGTCGATGGCGCCCATGAAATCGACGAGGTCGACGATGGGCATGAACGGATAGACGTAGAGCACAAAACAGCGGAGCAGTTGATCTCGGAGCTCGCCCGCCGGGATGCTCAATGCGCCGCGGCAACACAGAAACTCCAAGTCATTGAGCCGGAAATCTGGCCGAGAAGGACGGATATACGGCGGAAGCTCAAAGGCCGGTCCGCGGTTGGCGGCACTCGCATTCGCGCCTACCAGGCTCTGCGCACCGACGCTGGTGTTGGGAGTGATGGCCGACGGACTGTGGAAGCTGTGGGGGATAAAGGAGGGAATGATGGTGGAAGCACGGACTGAGCGGCCGCCGTCAGTTCTCAACCCCTCCGCGGCTGTCGGGTTCGCATGGGCAGTGGTGGTGTCTTCAAAGGCGTCAATGCCATGCGGTCCCTCGGTCTCGGTCTGCTGGGTGGTTGACGCTGCGGAATCGGTCGCGGATCTGGGTTGGGCCTGAGAGATGGGCGGCAGCGAAACCAGCCGGCTCAACTGGCGTTTCTGGAGACGATACTTTCGACTCCGCCTCGACTCCAGGATGACGCACTCGATGCCGTCGGACGAGCAATTGTGGCAGGGGATGCCGGATTTGACGAGGTCGCATTTGACTTTCCGCGTCCGACAGTGGTGGCACGCCTGCGACGCTCTCTTCTTGACGACGCGGTCCGTGGGGTTCGGACCGCTGGAGGTCGACGCCGGTGGTGTTTCCAGACTCATTTGTGGTCTCCGTGCCGGCGAGGAGCGCAATTATCGAGCTACCATTGCATTAGATAAGGCGACGAGGAAGCTCCGGGGTAGTTGCTGTCTAGACCGTTCAGGCCAGTTCTGGGGGGGGGGGTTGTAAGACGAGACGGAACAAGCCGAGGAAGTTCGTCAAAACGGGATGGGTGGCCGTGCTGGAGCTGAAGCAGATTCATGTGCCCTTCCGCTCGTATCCAAGTCGACTCTGGAGGGAAGAATGTCTGTTGCTCGTACCGTTGAAAAGTTAGTGATGTCTCTTGATGCCCAGACGACAATTCCCCGCGACTGGAGGCCGAAATGGGCCCGTGGGCGACTGGTGGGCCCCGGCGATGGGTCTTAATAATCACCGCTCGATGTCCGGGGTGCCGGGGGTCAGCCAGTCGGCGGATCGGCTCCCCAGCGAGGCGTCTTGGTAAGATCTATTTTGTTCATAGACACAACCACCCCGGCTTTTACCTCTTTGATCAATGTAATACTGTCAATCCGCCCGCAAGCTATATAACATCTACTCAACCGGCCAATTACAAACCATACACCAGGTAGGTACACCACTGACTCCCTCATCTCTATCAGTCCTCACATTCCCATCCCCATCCCGCCCATTGACCTCCGGATTCGCACCCGACTTTCCATTCGGATACGACCACAAGACCCTGACGACCCTGAACCCGAAATACGCATAGACATCCCTCGCCCTCTCATTCCCGGCAATCAACCACAACGGCACCTTTTCGGCTTTGGCCCTTGCTACGAACGGCTCAATGACAGCGCGGACCGCGCCCTTGTCCTTCCGCAGAGGATCGCGCGCCATCAACGACAATTTCCAGCGCGGTTGAGACAACCGAGGCGAACCACTCCCGCCAGCAGCAGTGGTGGACGACTGGCCAAAACACGCCCCCTCGGCGTCCTGCACTTGGCGCAGGAACCGCCCAAACACGGGCCTCTCCCGCTCCACCTCGCGAAACTGCTCCTCCGTCAACGGCGCCGGGTTCGACGCAGGCGGCTCCCAGCACGCCACGGCCGCGAAGTTGCCCGCCTCGACGACGAACGCACCGGCCGCGACTTTCGTGTCCACGCGCCTCTTGGCCCCGAGGTACAGTAACGCGGGGGTCACGGGGGTTGACGTCCCCGTCTTTTCTTGCTGGAAGATGATGTTCAGCGGGTCCGTGAGCGTGGCGCGGGAGGTGATTTCCGCGAGCCGGTGCGAGTATTCGGGCGATTGGGACACAGTGAAGGATATGGCGGTGGTTGTAGATACGGGTGTAGATGGAGACGTCGTGGTGGATATGGGTGTGGATGTAGGCCCCGACGTAGATGGAGACGTATCTGTAGATATGGATGTAGGCGTGGGTGTAGATGTAGACGTAGACATGGTGAGGGCAGGGATCGACCCTGCTGTGTTTCTAGGTATCGATGGGACGTCGTCGTTGTCGACAACGGATACCACGATGGGTGTTGCTGTGCTTGCGTCTGTGTCTGTGCCTGTGCCTGCAGCTGTAGCTGTAGCTGTCCCCGTGTGTGTGCGTGTCTCTGTGTCTATACCCGTGTCTGCAACCGTTGGCACGTCCTCCATTTTCAACGTCAGTTTCGAGCTTGATCTATCTTCCGCCGCCGCCCTATCCTGATCATGGAGAACAGTAGCAGCCAGATTCTCTTCAACCCGCCCAACAAAGCCAGAGTGAATGAGTGCACGAGTGAATGAGTGCACGCATGGATACCGCTGCTCTACGAAAAGAAAACGATATCAGGTACGTGGTGTGGCGTAGTTAGTACAGGAGGTGAGTAGTCATGACTCACAACCCAATGATTCCGCGGTCCGCAACGTGTCAAGAAGTGGACATGGTGGCATGGCATGGCATGGCATGGCACGGCATGGCATGGCATGGAGCTGCCACTTGGACTTGCGCTTGCAGCTGTGGCAAGGTTCAAGGTTCGGTCAATCAAGGTACGAAGTACTCGGTAGAATTCGTAGTAAAGCCGGTGAGTCATGGGGTTGGTATACTACTCGCACGTCGCTAGTGAGGAGTGATTTAATTTAATTTACCTAGGTAATTGATTGATCTAGTTAATTAACTCCGAACTAAGTAGTTAACATAGCTCGTACATCCAGGGTGATGCTCATCGTGGAGGGAGGGGGGGAGATCTTCAAGGTCTTCTACGCCTAGAGCTAGGACTACCAGCTGCGGAGCAATAATACCGACATCGGATGTTCATCATGGCGAGATCGGATCTTTGAACCTCGACTACGAGCATTGAAGCTGTCTGGTGCGAGGAAGTTTGAAGCGGTGGCATATCCTACATACAGTACATAAGTAGGGAATCGAAATACGAGTAATAACTATTACTGCCGCCTAGGGGCATAGGTCCGAGCTGTGACTACGGACACCCCAGAAGGTCGCCCAGAAGGTCGCCAATGTCTGTAATGACGCCGCCGGTACAGGGTACTATTCCTCCCGTCCAAGACACGGTTGTCATATTACTTACTACACGCCTTCATAACTTCATAACTAGAGTAAACCCCTTTAAATTCATCACGTCCTCCGAATCAAGCCACAGAGCGGAGCAGGGTAGAGCGTAACGACTGCCTACCTATCTTCGTAGCTCCTCCCATTTCTCGACCTGCCCCCACTACAACGCGTATCTGAACTCGGGATTCTGCTTGTCCGTCAAGTCCATAAACTCCGTGTCCGGGACGTGGACGTATCCTTCCGCCGCAGCAACACGGTCCCGACGCTTATTCTCCCAGAAATACCAATACCTGAGGACCAAGGCCGTGACGATCGCAAGCGACAGACAGGCCATGATGGCCACCTTGGCCGGGATGTAGTCTGGGGCCGTGTATCCGGTGAAAGTCAGCGGGCCGATGATGTTGGACGCGCCGTACGCGAACAGGATGGTGGCGTTGATGCTGATTTTCTTGGTGTGTCCGGCATAGTTGGCCGCGGCCCAGGAGTACATCATCGAGAGATCTATTCAAGCAAGCAGGCACGCTGTTAGCAATGGATAGGCACACATGGAGAGAGAACTGGGACAGTGCTCACTCGGCCCAAACACTTGTGTCAGATAAATGCCGGCCAATTTGCCTGCCTTGTCGGTCTTGGGCAGGAATGCCATCAGACCGCCTCCCAGGACGCCCGGGAGCAGGAGCGCCACGATCCCGTACCCGCGGTTGTTGAACTTACCCGCGTACCACGATGCGGAAAGGACGGCGATCATCGAGATGGCCCCGCTCGGGATGTTCAACAGGGCCGACTGTTTCGACGTGTATCCGAATCCTTTGATCAGAGTCGACGAGTAAGTCCCACATGCGCCGGTGGGGACATTGCCGGCAATGACAATCACGACAATGAGCCATGTGCGCGCATCCAGCATGGTCTCCGCGAACTGCTCCCGTTTAAACGTCTTGTTCTCGATCCCCGTTCTGTTCTCGCGAAGTCTCTCGATGGCGAGCACTTTTTCGTTGTGGCTGAAGCGCGATGCCATGGGCGAATCAGGCAGGATGAGAAAGACAATAATCCCCCAGACGACTGTGATGAGACCGAAAACCAGAAACATGATCTTTTGTCATTGCGTCAGTCTCCAAGGGGGGACTGTGTTCCAGGGCTGTCGTCAGACTTACCTGCCACGATTTGAACGACTTGTCCGTGTAGAACTGGAAGCCAAAGGATGCGAGGGCGCCGATGATAGTCCCTGCGCCGACACCCAGGTACCAGATCGCCACTCTCAGAGGCTGTTCTTCGCGCTGAAAGGAGTGGTGTGGGTTAGCTTCTGGAGACGGCGCGGCGACCGAGACCTGAGTGGCGCTCACCTTGTACCACATGCCCGTGATCAGAATCAGACACGGAGCACTGGACGCCTCAAAAATTCCCAAGAGCAGACGCACGACAATGAGGCCGCCGAAGTTGTGGCAAGAGCTATGCACTTCGCGGCGAGTGTCAGCATTTGGCAGGCCTTTCTTCGTCTGTCGCGATATCAACTCACCGGCCAACATAATGCCCCAAAGGATGACGTTCACAGCTAGATACTTGGCTGTCGGGAATTTCTGCATCAGGTAGGCATGTACAGGCTGGAATACGGCAAAGGTGACGTAGAAGAACGTCGCAAGGTAGGAGAAGTCGGCCGGACTCATGTTGGTGTCCTTGCTCAATCCCATGACATTGGCATAGTTGACTGTCGACCGACATTAGCGTGCCCATTCCTTTCCACAGATGCCACACGGAACATCTATACTCAAACTCTTGTCAATGTACTGCAGGACGTACACCTGGTGGACAAGCATTAGCATGTGCCGATACACCACGAACGCAATACTGCTCTCCGATATTTAAGGGCCAACTCACTCCAAACAGCATGGGCATGATGCGATAGTCGATCCGACGGAGCAGTTTCTTCTCGTCCAACTCGGTAATCGATGCATCGGCCTCATTGCGAAGGAAGGCAAGAGCCCCGTCCACCTCGTGGACCGCGAGCTTCTCGTCCGTTCCGAGAACGTGTTGCTCGACAGGTCTTGTGGCGTGCCCGATTGTCTCGACGTCTTTCGACATGGCTATTCCAGCGCTTCAAGTTCCCCCTAGAAGGACCGTGGTGTGTCAGTTCGGATAGCTGCGAAACTCGGTGGTCCGCGCTGGGACGGCAGTGGCCATCGCCCAGCCCCATATATAGCTCTTTTGGAGCAAATGCTCACATTATCATGGCCGAACCTGAATTCGAATGGTTTTATCGAACCCCAGGTTCAATTGATTGCAACGAATAGAGATATCAACCGCCATGTCTCCACCCCGCGTGTAGTGCTGGGGTGGTGTCAAGATACAGTCCCGACGCTACTGAGCCGAAGATACAGTCCCGAACGACGTTGGACGAATGGCAAGATCCGACGATCGAGCGGTGGAGGACAAAGAGACAGTCCGCGGCGAAGGTGGACGAATGGTAATGATCCGACGATCCAGCAGTGGAGGTCAAAGAGACAGTCCGTAGCAAAGTTGGACGAATTGCAGGGCAGTCGAGGAACCAAAGATACAGTCCCGCACCGGAGTATGAGCGATGCGGCCTCCACAGGTGTCCTCGTCTCCTTCCTGAAACGGATGCATACTGCAGATTCACTCCCGCGCCGCACGTGCATGCTTCTCGTGTGAGCGGACTTTCCCGACCAGTGTTGGGAATACATCTGCGCAGTGCTGTCGCAAGTATCTAGTATGTCCATTGTAGCGCGAGGTCAAGATCCTTCCACAGACGAGTGGCTATTCCCATCTACCCGGTGGCGGATAGGATATAGGCTAGGGAAGGCGGCTGCGTGGGCCCCCAGATCAATCCAAGAGGACCCAGAGGAAATGCCACTTTGATAAGGTATCCCCTCCTTCCTTGTTCGCCGACCGACTCGCTGAAGACGTACGGACCGTGATCCAGCAAAGTCGTTGACAAGCCTGTCCACCATGATGTTGGCGCCTTGCCAGTCGCGAATGCTTCGCCCCTTTCTCGCCAAGACGAAATCGAATGTCTCCTCGGTTTTGAACAGGGCCCCTTCCCTCACGCACAGATCTGTACGGACCTTCGCAGCGGCGACCGAGGGCATCATTCCCCCTTACAGAGTCAATGAGAAACGCCTCTGGGATGAAATCCACAAGACTGCACAGTGGGGCGCCACTCCGGACGGAGGTATTCGCCGCCTCGCGCTGACGGACCTGGACAAAGCCGTGCGCGAGTGGTTCGTCTCGACGGTCAAGTCCCTCGGCTGCAGCGTCAAAGTAGACGAAATGGGCAACATCTTCGCCACGCGTTCGGGAGCTTCCTCATCAGTCCCTCCGATCGGAGTCGGCAGTCATCTCGACACCCAGCCGGCCGGCGGTCGCTACGACGGCATCCTCGGTGTGCTCGCCGGGATTGAGATCCTGCGAGTCCTCGAGGAGAACAGGCACAAGTCGTATGCGCCGATCGCAATCATCGACTGGACGAACGAGGAAGGGGCGCGATTCAACACAGGCATGGTCTCCTCTGGTGTCTGGTCCGGTCGATACACGCTGGACTTTGCTCACGCGCTTCCGGCCGCCGAGGACAAGACAAAGGCAACGACCCTGAAGAGCGAGCTGGAGCGGATCGGGTTTTGGGGGACGGTACCTGCGTCGTACAAGGCCAACCCGTTGAGTTCCCACTTCGAGTTGCATATCGAGCAGGGTCCGATCTTGGAAGACGAGGGGAAGAAAGTCGGGGTCGTAACCGGCGTCCAGAGCATGGGATGGCTCATCGTGACCGTCCACGGCGAGAACCAGCATTCAGGCACATGCCCGATGGCCCGCCGGGCATGTGCTCTCACGTCTGCTGCTCGGATGATATCGCGTGTCGAGGAGATAGCCCTTGCGGCCGAAGGTCTATCGACAGTCGGGGTCATCAACTCGTGGCCTCAGTCTCCAGCCACGGTGCCCCATAAAGTCGTTTTCAGCGTGGACTTGAGCCACCATTCCACCGAGGTTCGTGAAGGCATGATAGCGGAAACCACGGCCGAGTTCGGGCGAATCGCCCAGGCCAACAAGTGTTCTGTGGAAATCCAGGACATTTGGAACAGCCCTGCCGTGCAATTCCATCCAGACTGCATCAGCTGTGTAAGGGAAGCGGCAATCAACGTAGCAGGCGAGGATGGGGTAAAGGAAATGCTGGCCGGAGCTGGCCATGACAGCGTCCACACCAGCGATAGAGTCCCGACGAGCATGATTTTCGTGCCATCCAAGGGCGGCATCTCGCACCATCCCGACGAATACACCTCTTCAGAAGAGTGGTAAGTCCCTGTAGGGTTTCCCACCCGCTCTGGTCTTTGCTAGACTGAGAACTGACATATTACCGATCTGCCAGTGCTCGCGGCGCCCAAGTCTTGCTCGAAAGTGTCCTGCGGTACGATGAGCAATTGAGGAGGACGGCGTCGTGAGAATGTGCAGAACGAGGAATTTCGCTGGCTTGCGGTGCTGACTTAGCGAAGAATGGTCATCGACGATATGCATTTGTTGAAGAAAGGGGCTGAATCGCTGCAATGACCGTAGAAACACCAGTCCAGGTCTGCGTTTCGGCAGACGAGAAATCGACAGCACGCTGAAAATCGGTTCGATCCGGAGGGCTGACCGGTCGCCATGTTCCTGAACCATAGAACGCAGGCTCACGTAGCTGTCTTGGGTCATTCGAGGATGGCTGGGGCGGGGAGGTCGAGCTAGCTGTGTCGTGATTATTCGCGCCTTCTATAGTCCCAGGCGACAGGTTCGGGCAGGCTAATGGCCATTCCACTGTGGAGACAACAAGCCCTGGGTCAAAGTCTGGCACGGAGCCCAGCCGTGACACCGAACAGTCATGGACGGAGTTACCTGGATGGACACGTTGTGCACGCAGTCCACGTGGGTCAGACTGCCCCAGAGTCTGAGCGGTGGATGCGAGATACCTCGCCTGCGATTCTGACGGCTGGCCATGATAGCACGCGCCGCCGTCCTGCTGCTCTGTAAATACCCCGTCCTTAACATGGCCTGGCAATATACATTATTAGAGAACCAGATCTGAACGACGACACGCCGCCCAAAGATAGGAGACGGGAGACGGGGGGAATAACCGATACCGATGAGTTTCTGAACCTGTAGAATATTCTCCGGCGTGCCTTGCTCGCCCAGTGCATCCAGCGCTTCCATGACCTCGACTTTGACCACGACGCACGGGTAGCCCAGACGGACGCAATTCGCACACCCGCCAAAGGGATCCGCGCTCGAGGGCATGCACCTCGCTTTTCGCTTTCGGCACCGGTCTACCTTGATACCACACTACATGAGCCACTCACTGGACGGTTCTCTTGGGAGGATGATTATTCCTCGTGGGTTCTCAGATGCTTACCGCACGCCACAGATGCACGATAGTAGCCGAGCTTGCTACCTTTCGACCGGGCCCTGGAGAAGTACCCCGAGTGAGACATGCTTTGAAAAGAGATAGACGCTCGCTGTGAAGGGGAGCCCAAGTGTCGTCGCTCGACAAATTCAGAGTTTGTTTGATTAAGGCGGGAAAACTGCCGGCTTGTGCGGATTGGGGGGCCGTTCTCGAGGTTACGGAGCACATATAGATACTTGACCAGGGCGGGGAATCGCCGCGAGCATACGCTGCCCACAGCTTTGCAAGCCGGCGCGCAGAAGCGGACAGCTCCGCACGAATGTGTATCCTAGCGAACCTCATTGCTGCCATGAAGCAGTTTGCAGATGGATAGATATCTTTGTCTGGTCCGTGAGGTCTGTCGAAGCCGCGCGCACGTGGTCAATCGATCTGTGATAGAAGAGAACAGCACAAAAAGGACTCGGCAAGGCAAGGCAGAATAAACCCATCGCTGCTAAGGGCGAAATTACAAGGCTGAGAAGGAGCTTCGTCGCTGAATGGAAGGTTCTTGGGTCCGAGGACTGGGCTCAAGGTCATAACGGGATGCTTACAGTAACTCAAGTGTGTCGCTTGGCCTGACAGGAGCTGCCTCACTGGTCTACTTGTGATCGAAGAAATCAAGTCGACAATGGTGCATGCTCGATTGGAGATCGGAAGGGGTGTGTGTATGTGTGTGTATGCATCGCGGGGGGGAGGGGGGGGGCCTCATCTCATCACCTTCCGCTCTCCAGTTCTTTCTCGTGAGTTTTCGTTGCGAAGTCGTTGGAATGGCGGCAATACTGATCCACTGAGAACATCGGCAACACATATACGTCGTTCGTCCGAGACGGACAGACAGAACGAGGAAATCTCTAACACGAGAATAAAAGGCAAAAAACAAGTCTTTAGCCCGTACATCGCAACACGACCGCCTCATGGCACCTGTCATGCCACAAGGGGGAGATATTGCTCTGAGGTTGGGGGTCTGAATCTTCGTGGGAAGAAGAGGTCCTATCTCATCTCGGCGTCAAGAGGAATAGTATCGAATGTGGGATTGAGGTCGTCGTGGCTCGACATATAGCGCCAGTGAGTAGTGACTTTCATGCATTGTGTCAGCTAATTAACATGAACCAGGAGATGGAGAGTGACCCGGCAGATAATAGGGACAGAGAGCGACCCCGGCGGATAGTAGAGCGAAAGACAGAGAGGATAATAAGGATGCTCATCGAAAATCCGCACTGTCGTGACCGTCAACGGGAATTATCTCACTTCACTGTTCATGGCCATGACTTTTCCGTTACTATCTTTCCTTCGTCATTGGCCTGACAAACCATGATATTTAAATGATGCCAGTCTCGACGACGTTGCGGGGGGCTTGGATTCGTTCTTTCGCGGGAACCGAGGACGTACGTAGTGATGGAGGGCTTATTGAGCAGAGGTGGTATCTTCAAGATCGCCCATGAACTCTCGTTGTTGATCAGAGGTGATACAGCATCTTCAAGTTCGCCCCTGCACTCTCACGGACTCTCAAGCTTCTTCGTTGAGCATTATCAAGCGCCCTCACCGAAATACAGAGTCAGAGCATGGGCCGAGGTGACCGCCGCCGCCATCCTGAATCGTGGCGGAAACCATAATTACAATCCAAGCCTGTTCTGAACATTTCCTCTGACCTTCGACCGAGGACCGGGATCAGGATCAGGTGGGCGATCACCGGATAAAGGGAGAGAGAGTGAGGGCCTCGTCAGCGGTGTGAAGGCCGTGCGTGCAGTCCAGAAGTCCTAGGAGCGCCCCTTCCCGACTTCGTAGGATCGAGGAGAGAAGGAGTGAGTGAGTGACGTCCTGTCGTCGGATCTCAGTGGTTAGCCAATTCCAAAATGCAAGAGCAAGGGGTTGCTGTGTATGGCTGTTCTTCGCCTGCACAACATTCCCAAAGCGTTCGAGTGCACCGCATGAGGCTATCGCGATCGACAGATGTGCCGGCGCCCTCGATACGGGCAAAATACGAGCATCTTGTACGTCAGCGAACATGAACGGTGGTAGCTCATGAAGGGAAAGTTCCGATCTCTGATACCACGGTCCTCCAGATATAGTATGATCGTCGCAGTTATGGCACTGATCGCCCGCCGTTTCTGGGTCACAGTCGAGCTTAGCTTTGTTGGCATCTGACAACTCGCGCATTGCATTGCATGTGAATTTCCACTGGCTACTCCGTATGTGCCGACTGATTTCTCCACAGAATGCCCCGTGACAATCGGGTTGGAGGAATAGGCTGGAAAAGTGCACCAACCAGACCTTCCTAAGGGCGGATGCCTGAAGGGGGTGCAGCGTGAGATGGACCTGGAGCCCAGTCGCTCGCTGTAGGCGAACAGACCCCCCTGTTCACGCCGATCTGTGTGTCGCTGAGGGCAATAACTTGGCTCGACACGCAGCAATCGACTCGGCACCTAGGCTGTAAAGCGCAAAGGAGAAGCGGGTGAGGAATCCAAGCAGGTGAAGCGTGCTTCGGTAACGGCCACTCCTTGACTCGAGGACAGTTGGGAAACCCCATTAGCGATCACGCCGAAGGCGACCCAGCATTGGTGTCAGACCTTCGCTCCTGATCCGAGCGCAACAAACTGTTTCGTCGCACCGGCTCATCGGCATTGTGTGGTCTGGGCGGGACATGCGAAAACTGTTGCAGATATTGCGCCTTCGTTACATGGAAAGCACGGGCACAGCATCACCCGGTCAATCTTGAGATAGATGATCTGATCGTACGAGTAGGAGATCCTGTTTCAGTCTCAATGCTTGAGTTATGTTAGAGGCTGAAACCTGAACATGGGTTGCGGTGCCGATCAAAGACCAGAGTCACTACTAGTTCAAGTACGAAGCTGATCGCTTGCGTTTGGCACAACAGTGGATGAGTTAAACATAGTACACAGTAGGTGGAAGCATACCCAATGCACAGACTGACTAGCTGGGTGAAGCAGGTTGCTCCGCTTTAGCTTTAGCGAACGTCCCTAGTTACCGTCAGCGGCTTCGCTACATACCTCACCAAGCAAGGAGGGAAGACTCTGGCTACGACAGCCATGGAATGGAGGCTCGCCGTCAGGGCTGGAAGGGAGAGCATCTGCACCGGTGTAGGGAGCCAGTAATTGGTGAGTGGAAAATAGTGGTGAGTGAATGCTCTGTTCCTACCAGAGCGCGACAATGGATGAGTGTCCGAGTCAGGGACCATTGTTATTGCCGATGCCTGCCGTCAACAGTGGTATGAAGTCGGAGTCCAAAACCTCAAACTTGGAACACTTCTGGCTCCGCTGAGCAATGACCGTTAGTGGGCTGCTGCCAACAATTCAGCCCTTTCTGACAAGTTGATCCAACGGATGGTTCATTGGCGCGGCAGTTGCAAGAACGACACCGTAGCTGGGGATTGTCTTGATTCTTGGAACATGCATGGCTCTGAAATCGGACATGTCTGAGGGACACCAGACCAGCAGGGCAGTGGAGTCCCCGGACCGATTGGTGCCCTCGGGGTGCTGTTATCATGTTTTCGGTATAGGGTCGGGGTGATTCGATTTGTGAACTGCGCTTCGACGGAGCCGACTTGTCGTGAAAGCTCACCTCGTCAAGCGGTACTATCTCGCATGGCCCGGAAGCGATCCCGTCACAAGACCTAAGCTACGCTAACTCGTACTGAGACAAGACGGCTGCAAGCGCAGAGAAGGCATGGTGTGGCGTATGGGGCGCCTCGCTGAAGGCGACGTGGCGACGTGTCAAACCCTGGGAGCACATTGACGGCTTCGTTTCGAGGCCGCCGACAACTTCTTGTCCTCTTCGAGACGTTCACATCTCGCTTCGGAGGAACCTCATCTCGGGTAAAACGCCACAGAGCGCGGGCAGCAAGTCCAGTCGAACAGGCAACTCGATGAGGTCGATCCTCGATCACGCTTAGCCAAATCTGAGCCATCGGGGGCAGGTATTTGCGGGCACGGGCCAGAGCACAAAGGGCGAGTCTCCGCCGGAACGGAAGCGCTCCCACTCCCGTGGACTCGTAGATAACTTGCTCTTCAGCACACTCGCCGAAACAGGGCATCTGTGTCAAGGTCCGGAGACGCGCTGCTAACGATTCTCGCTTTGCGCCGGACTGTACAATGCATGTACGTACGTACGAGTACGTAGTCCACAGTTCACATGCAGGCAGATCAACTGGAGACAAGGCGAAGCGCGAACGCTAGTTGCACGGCACACAAAAGCCAAAGTTCCGGGAGTTGTGCCGTTGGAGATGTTGTCAATCTTGTTTGCGCAGCCCGCCTAGCGCAGTGGAGGCGCAGTTTACGATTTGGCTCCTTCTCCCCTAAGAAGGAAGCCGTACTTAGATGGAAGGAGAATTCTCCAGGCGATGAGATTTCAAGAAAACTTTCAAACTCAAATTTCGCACAGAGAGGTACAGCGCGTGACAGGTCGTTGGATATCACCTGCTCCAACGCGGGTATCGTTGGAAGCGACGGTATCTGTGGAAATCGTAAACTCAAAGAGCCAGCAGATGCGACAGGGGCCGCTTAAAGATGGAGATCAACCGTTGCGACTTTGCCCCCTGAGACTGGCTGTGGTTGGCGATGGGGGGTTTGGGGGGCGGGGCTCAGGTGCTTCGTGCTTGCACCGGAACAGTTTGGCCTGGAAGGATCCATCGACCGGTCCAGGCCACGCCACAAACGCCCCGATGACGAAGGGGTGCGTTGCTGCCACCAGCTCTCGGCAAGCACGGGAGCAGGGCTAACGGCGTTACAGCTGCTCTCCGTCAATTGGCTGCAAGACTGTCCTGTGCCAAAGGTCGATGCTAGTTTTATGGTCCGGTAATCTTGCAGTGCGTATCAGATCCCAGACAGAGATCTGATTTTTTGTCAGAACCAGAGTGTAGGGCGCGAGGTAGCGATCACAGGCGGCGGGCAAGGACGCCGTTCCCTGCTTGCATGCGATTGAGAATCCAGATGCCGGCCGGGCGGCTTTTCCACAGCCCCTGCCACTGTCGACGCCTTCAATCACTCTGACGTAATATGATGGTGGGGCGCTTGAGGAGAAAGTGCATGGAGCTCGTGCGTTTGAAGGGCCTGCGTCTCTGTCCCGTCCGCTCCGTCCTGCACTGCCTTGCGGTGTCGAAGTCAGTCAGTTGACCGTAAGGACGAGCGAGTGGTGACTATGAGAGCAGGATACTGGGTAGTACACAGTACGGGGACGCGGACCAGGTACCGACTACTCGGACGTGGAAGTGGGCAATCAGAAATCTCAGGTCGGGGGCCACCCCAGCCTCGGTTCTATTGGCGTGTTTGGAGTTCTGCCTGGGGGCGACACTCATCGTCCTGATTTGCTCTGCCCCATCTTTGCATCTTGGATCTTACCGGGCAGATGCAGATGGCGGACTACTCCGGGGAGATCGCAGAACCGTCCTCCCGTACCTGCCTGACCCGACGCTCGGGCATCCCCAGAGACCACGCTGAGCAAACTCGAGCAGTGTTCCGCCGCTGGGTGAGCCCAGTAGTGACGCTCACGCGAACTGCCGAAAAGAGACTACATCTTTGGTGATCTCGCAATCGTGGAGAGCAGCACGGAGGCTGTCTTAGGGACTGTGCCTCGTCCTGCCGTGTTATGAAACAGCCCTCCCTGTCCTTCACGGAGGCCAATCGACTCGAGGCACTGCACGCCGGAACTTCAACGCAGCCAATTGACAGCGTTGATCCGTCCTAGTCCCCGACCCTGCCCGTCGTCCTGCTGTTTCTGTTGCCAGCTCTGTGGTGCTCCTAGCGTCCACCAACTGAAACTCTGCCCTACGGCCACCAGTGATAGCTTGCCGTAGTCTGCATACCCATTCCAACAAGCGCCGATTCTGTGTTGGCGATGCACACCGTACGAGTCCTCGTACATATTCCGTCCACCGTCGATAGCTTGTCGCGGCTTGGCAGGGATTTCCAGGCTGAGAGAAGCCTTTTCAGCGGTTCGCAAATGAGATGCCAGTTTCGCGACGACAGTAACTCGCTGTCGAACCTGCGGTGACTCGGTACGCCGGCGGATATGACCCATCAGGAATGCACCTCCGGACACGATTACGATTCGTCCCCGGGAGCGCGGGTAGCTCGGTGAACCTTTCTGACGCTAGACCTCGTCGCCTGGTACGCATCAGGTCGATGGGTGGTGTGACCCCGCTGACTCAACGTGCTGCTTACCTCCGAACTGGAGACCAGAACCCTCACGACGAGTCACCCTGCGACACACACTGAAAGAGTTTGGACGAGGTATGAACTAGCATCGTAATCTCGATCTAGTGATGCGTTGGCAAGGATCTGTCTGTCGGACTCGTCGAACGTCTGCATTGCACCTTGTGCTCGGCACGTGAACGCTGGACCATTGAATGGGGCCCGAACAGGTCGGTCGACAGTCGCAGCTTGAGGGCGCGAGAGGCCGACTTCACCAGAGAGCAAGCACACAGGAGTCTCTCAATTTCTCTGGATTCGTACACCGTCGACTTTTCCCGTAAAACACCTAACCGGAAGAAACACGAGGCCACGACCTCCCCTCCGGACACTCCTTGCCCACGCTCCGCTCTCCTGCCATCCACACCACTAAGTAATAACAATATCGTAAAGACATATTTCCAAGGAGCCAAAATGCTCCGCATGCCTATAATAAGGCATCGGTCGGGGTATCAGAAATAAACCCATGTTGTCCCAGCGACATACCCGCGCTCATGCTCCAAGCATGCCTCTAATAAGGCATCAGACCGTGCAGTGACGCCATCTTTATCTCAAGCTTTTGGTCGTTCCCAGTGTTCGAGGCCTCATCTGTACATTCATATGAGCACATACGTCTTTCCGAAAACGCTCCCCGTTATTGCGTGATCCAAATCCAAGCAAACCAACGATGCCGCCCCGGAACGCCTGTAGGTTTCGTCGTTGAAAATTCCTCCAACATTTCACTCGCGTGGTGGTCGTAAACATCATCTCCTAAAAGAGACTGCATATGTACCGGCAAGTAAATTCGTCGCTTTCGTTGCTGCCATTCTCCCGACATCGCCGATGTCGCTCTTTAGGGTCTGGTCGAGTCCAGATGTTTGGGCCGCAGATTCGAACCGGTCAGAGCTGCGGCCTTGTTGACGCCCATTTTCCGAGTCAACTTCGCATAATGCAGACCGCAAGCGTTGCAGAGCGTGCGTGCCCCGTCTGGGCCTCTGCGCCATTCAGGGGTCTCGGCACGATTACAGCTGTGACATCGTCCAGGCGGTGCGGCTTTCTATCGAATGAGTTAGTGACTCTGCCCGTCGAGGTTGACAAAGGACGGACTAACCCCGCGCCGTTTCTTCGCGTCACCGCCCACATAACCACCGCCGGCTTTGTATTCATCAGAATAGTCATCCTCCACCTGATTACTTCGAGCATTTCGAGCTCGCTGCTCCGACGCGGCGTTTTGCTGGGCAATCACGACCTCTCGCAAGTAGCCCAAGTTGTCGAAAATGCGATGGGTCTGCCGGACTATGTCGTCGATCTCGTGCAGGCCGGGGAGAGATTCATAGCCATGGCCAGAGCGGGTTCCCTGGGCAAATCGTTGGTTCCAAATTCTGGAAAAGTCCATGACACGGGCAGAAGCCTCGTGCATCTAGCAAACGTCAGATGTAAATCTCCTTCAGCTGTGCAGATCAACGTACCTCACTCAGTCCGATCTCGGCATCAAATACGTCCAGATGCCTCTTGACCGTGTCGCTATACAAGGGTTCATTTCCGGGCTTCGCAAAAGGTCGCTGTTCTTCAGGTTTCCCGCCAGCGGAGAACTGGAAGGGCTCACTGATGGGCGGGTAAGGGGCTGGATTGTTAAACCCTGGGAAGGGCATCCGTTGTCCGGGAGGCTCGTAGGTCCGAGGAGATTTAGCATGCGAGATCTCAATGTGGTTTGTGAATGAAGTATTGCTCAGCGATGACGAACGAAAAGCTGACGATTGTTGATTGTGTGGAGAACCCGGGTAGCCGAAGTGCTGGGACACCGGTTGGCGAGGATCAGGTGCAGACACTGGAGGAAATGTTGGCTTTGAGGTCTGTGTCTCGGTTGGGTTTGATACAGGCTTCGGAGGTCCAGAAAACACGTCTCGCAAGACAGGTACACCGGCGGGTTGAGAGAAAGGGTTCATTGGGCCCTTAGGCCCTTCCGAGAATGATGATGCCATGGCTGTCGAAGGGGTGGGCAAAGACTGATGCTGGGAAGAGCCCGGTAAAGTGGATGGGAAGACCATTGGCTTGTCTGCTAGTGCTTCATGGATGGAGGGTAGTGATTTGCGAAAGTCGGGCGACTCCTTCTCGTCGCGCGTCGAACGCCTAGTGGTAGACTCAGGCGGAGAGATATAGCCCGACGGGCCAGAGACCGATCCCGCAGTAGACGGTGCGCATGAATAAGGCGGAGGGGGACCCGAGTACATCGACGCTGTTGGGCTAGCCAGAGAGCCCGTAGATATGCTCAACCCATTGCCGATCGAAAATCTGGAGAGGTCATTCTTCTCAGATCTGATATTCTCCAAGTCCAAATGACTTATCGAGGGCAAGGTGTCCCTATGAACAATGTCAATAGCATGCCTCGAAGCCACCCTCGGGATTGAAACGTACCGGGGTCTGGAGCCTGCATCCATTGTCGCCATTGCCATGATGACTGAGGACCCGGTCTCTCCTCAGCAGGGATTATGTATACGATGTCGGGACAACGTGATCGATCATGAGGCCGAAGCAAGGATAAGGGCCGGGTTTTCTGCCAAAGTACGTCGCTGCAGGGTCGCAAGACCGTCCGTCTCAGTGTGACGCAAAGCCTTGATACCCGTTGCCGTTGCACCCAACAATTCGATATAGCAAGTGCACGTCTCCAGCCGTTGTTGAACACTAGGGTATTTTTGTCCCTTGAGCACCTGGAACAAATCCAAGGATGATTTGTGAGGAAATCCGTGGCCTAAGCCTTCTGCGTGAGATCTCCAACTGCGCAAAACCAATCCCAGCGCACGCTCTTGAATTCCACTGGCGCCCCGGGAGCTGGTGGCTCAATCGGCCGACGTTATCGAATGTGGCAACGCACTTGGATACTGTGCGATGACCAGAATCGAGGGAGGGAATATGTGAAGGGAGCGAAGCGCGAGAAAATCCAATGTCGGTACGGCGAACAAGCGGAATCTTGCGGCCTCGGGTCGAGAAGATGGTTAAAATGGTGGAAGTCTGGAAGATGAGCAACTCTTAGAGAGCGAGATGGGCGGAGAAAGATCGAGAGATCGCGCTAAGGACAGGTGGAAACCTTCAATCCGGATGCCCAGCGCCAGACTGTGCGAGCCAAAGTGGGCTTTGGGTGGGCTTGAACCTGGCGAGTCAGAGGGCGAGCTGGGGAGAGGTTGCTGGATCTGTCATGCCTGCTGTCACGCTGAAAGTCTGACCCGAACAACAGTGTCAGTCAGTGGCACTTGGAAGACTCGAGATCTTACCCACAAGCAACAATACCTGCCCGGTGTCAACCAAGGTCGTAGTGGGCGGTCGTTGGGCTGGCGCACTGGCAGGTCGATGCTGTTCGGGGAGAAGCCTTTGATCTGTCTGACTTCACACCACAGGGAAGGGGCGGTACGCCTTCTGATTGACTGATAGAGTGTGGACAGGGGAGCCTTGTTGGGTGATGATGATCACAGACCGACGTGCTGCACGATGGACTCGGCCGATGATGCTGGTGACCGGGATGCTGGATCAGACAGGCCGGAGATGTGCATGCTAAGGGAGCTGTTGGACAGTGGAACAAGAGGAAGACAGGGGAAGTTACGGGCTGGTCAGGATGTGGCAAAGGCTAAAGCTGCTCGCCCGAACGGGCGAAGAGCAGGGACCCTGGAACATGATTTTCATTGCTTGGGCACTTGGGGCACCACCGGGAGCCGATCCAGCCCCAAGTTTTAAGCCTTTGGGAGCGTCGCCTGCAGCGCTCGTACATACACAGCACTTGGCTGCTTCGTTGCTTGCAAGTTGCCCTGCTTTCGCACAAAACGTAGTCTCTACACAGGACTGCGATACAATTGCATGGGCAGTTATCGTATTGGCACACTTGAGACTGCCGGAGTCTTAGCAGCAATTCTTGTTTGAGATTCGCGAGGGACACCGAAACTCGGCCTTGCATTCTACCTACGTAGGGCGCCAGAGGTGGGATATCTCCATCACATCACCACCTGTCCGCCGAGCAGGCTCACATACCCGCCTGTTCCCATGACCAATACCGCGCAATGTCATGGTCATACCGGTGATAAGATCTCGAACATAATCTCGCACCCCGTTGGGACGACTTCGTGGACCTGAGACTTTGCATTTCCTCATCCCACCCCAAATCGGGTCGCCTGTGGCTCGCCAGTCCTTGGTGCAGTCGCTTCACTTTCGATTTCCGAATATCTGACTCACCCGAAGCACCTGGCACAACTGGACAGCAAAAATCCACCGTCGAAGTTAAGCGAAGCGGCTCACCTGTGGAGGCCTACCCTCTTTTGAAACGCCGTGCTTGAGCTTCGGCTTTCACACAGCAGTGCGTGATGATACGAACCTCAATGCTCGAGTAACAATACCACTAGGATACTGCACCCGGCACCCGCACTGGCTTTTGGTGTAGCGCCGTCAAACACTGCTACCCTTTAGAGGCCACTATTTGATCCTCATATGCTATGGGCTGAAAAGACTGTTTCGGAACTCGATGCATGAGTCTCAGATGTCGGCTGTTTTACATACTCTAATACTAGCGAGTCTTTGAAGTCTAGACTTTTGTGCAGAGTCGACGCGCCTTTTCACCACCTCTGAAAGTTCCCCACCTCCCACTTCTAACCCTCGATGGGCAGGCGAGTTCAGCACAGGTGCAGGAAGCTCTTCTAGGGATATCGCACGACCGAAGAGCGCCACCTTGAGCCGTTCTTACAACGTGGTAGGAAGCTCACCAGCACCGCCGGCAGCAAGTACCACACGTGGGAGCCAAAGCTTATCGCTCAGCTGGAAACCGGTATCCTTCCGACAATTCGGCCATCCATCTCCAGACCCGTCCGTTCCTGACGTATCGAACACGTCCGATCGCCAGACCCCCGGGCCCATTGGAGCATGTCGCCGCTACATCGACTGGCCAGCGGGTATCAACCCACGTCTGTCAGGCTTGAGCATTGATAATCGAGAAACTGTCAGATCCGCCATCGACCTCGCATGGTGTCGTTTTCAGAGCAGCTGGAATTTTGGCCTGGGTCATCGAAGGGAGTTGGAGCACGTCATATTGTCTGGGTAGGCCTACGACTATTTCTTGGGCAAAGATACATACCATCTGTGCTGAAACCATGACGCGAACTTTGTTCAAACGCTACCCAAACCTTCGATGCCATGGTGTATGGTGGCTTTTTTTTTCAGCATAGTACCACCATGTGGTCTCCCCATTTCGCGAAGGATGGAGAGTGCGGTTTGACAGTTGTCAAGAATTTCAGTCGCTCGGATTATGCATCTGATGCTGCCAGCCTCACTTTCTGGCTGATCCGGTTATGCACACCGGCATTCAACTATGCGTGGCCCAGGGCGAAGCATGGTTTATGGACGCCAGGTCAGGCGGCGACCTCCCAGAGGAGGACGAGCTTGGCCGTCTGAGGGGACGAATGGTACCTGCTGTGTCGCCTCTCGAAGACCATTCTCGCAGACCTTTGCCAAACACATCTTGGAGGCCTCTTGTATCCCGTAGACATACCACATATACCTGCCTCGGGTCACTGCCATTTTCCAAGTCCGACCGAAATCAGCAAAGACTGTTCTGTTGACAAAACACAGTGAAAAGCGCCTGGGTCGCTGGATGTCGTTCCTAGGGGGCTCGTCTGCAAGTCCCGACGCTGGATTGGACGACTGCCGCACTATCCGTTGCACAAGCATAGAAATGCGTGCTTCACGAAAGGCTGTCCAGAAGCCCTCAACGCTCTGGGAGCTTTGAGATTGGCTGCGGGTTCCACCTCTGCACGGTGAGGGTGTCATCACCCTCCATTGATGCACATTACTTGCTACGAAAGTACGAAGCACTCGCCACGGGCAAGCGCCACCAACACGTGGCAAGCGAGCCCAACCGTCCATATCGCAACGCGTTGGTCTCGATAAATCTCCACCAATCACCCATTTCTCTTCCTCTAGCTCTTTCAAGAGGTGGCGCGTACAAGTCCTCGTAGTGTTGACTGCCGTCGTTTAACGCAATCTGGGCGCTGCCTAAAAGACGTCCCAGTGGCGTGTTTTTGACTGTCTGACAAGTTGCTGGATCTGCGTGCTGCTTCCCCGATCAGCGATCAACGATCATGATCTGGTGCATAGTTTAGCGCCCAGCCACAAGCCCTAGTCTCCCCTGAAGCCTGCAGGGTCCTCGCTTTTGGCCTCGCCGCTCAGCGATTCTGACATGCAACCGAGGTCACACAACTTCTCTGGGTTGAAGCACCCTCTCCATACGGAAAGGCAGCAAACTTGGGTCACAAATTGTGCGAACCTCAGCTGGCGCATGGTTCCGTACATGATGGGGCTCGCAGGTTCCTAGCATCTCCTCCTCTTTCAGCTCTCCCCACCCTGTCGTCGTTGATGGGTCCTCTTGGGGGTCTGGACCTCATCTAATCAAGTAGGTGAGCGCTCGCCCGGCAATTAATGTGATACACATCGCTCTGTCCATATTGAACGGCACATGCCGTGGTCTTTTTTGCCCACACCTCTCTGAATGGCAAATCTCTTTATTCTCCGCCCGGGTCGGTCGGCAAAGTAAGACAGATCGTAGAACCCAACATCCTATCGCCCATGTCAGAGCCTCTGTGCCACGAGTCGGCTACAAGTAGCTAGCAAAGAGATCTGGACCGGTTGTTCAATAACAACGGTGGCATCGCCGATCACGCCCAGACCAATAGGGACCAGATCGAGTGTTCTGACCCCGTTGCCTATTCGGGGTGAGGTAGATCTGATTTGATGCGAATGCATCTGATCTCGCCCCATGTAAGACGGCTAATACATGAGATCCTTCTCAGAGGAGTACCCAGTATTCGTGCAGCCAGGCCCGGTTTCCTAGAATTCGACTTTGGCGCACATGAGACTTTTTCCCACCTATCATTCCACTCTTGATCTTGCCATCCAGCTACTACTTCGATTGACCGAGTCTATTTTGCCGACTCCGCCTTGTACAAACATAGAAGGGCATATTCACATCAACTGAGTTTCTTGCCAGGTGGAAATCACGACAAGGGTCGATATACCAGCAAGGCCGTCGTCACGAACAAGTAACACAGGATACATAGCATGCTGGGTTATTAATTAACGGCCGGGATCCTTTCATGGGGCCAGTTTCCAAGTCAAGGATTTTGGGGTTGGCGCTTCCTTTGACCCTCCATGCCGCTGGTGCTGATTGGTCTCGAATGTTACACAACAAGGTATGGAATCTTTCACACCGACCGAACATTGCCAAACAGACCGAACGCTGTTCCTTTTGGGAATTTCGAGTTTGCTGACGGACGAACAACAGCACAAGCGACGCTGTGTGGGTGGCAGAGCCCACAATCTAATCATCTCGCATATGAGGCCTCTTCTACCACCCTGACCACCCATGTTTTCTTCGCGGCGCGCCTCATTTGCCCGTCTGACGCAGACCACACGTGCTCATGCTCCGTATAGAGGCCGACTTTGAAAATCAATAAAGAGATGCAAAGAATCCCGGACTCTCACCCGGTCATGGTGGAGGTCGGTCAGTCCTCGTTGGGAAAGCATGTGTCTCTCGATCCATTCCTCGTTTCCCCACTGCATCACCGTCTGCGCAGGACAATGGAACGCTTGTGATCACGACGGTTTTCAAATCGGTTGTTGGCCCTTAGGCTGCTCGGCCGGCCATCTGCATCGCCCTTAGTGCCGTCCCCGGGATTCTTTGACGTGCATATGACAGCGGGAACGTACACGGTTGGGTCCAGCATCTTCGAATCCGGACGACAAGTCTCACCGCCCTGGCGCGCCAGGCCTTGTCATGGGACGTTATGCGGTCGACGTTGATCAATCTTTTTGATTGACGGTCGCAGGGGCACATGAGATCAACGACTTCGGGCCACTTGGAGATCTGGCTGTGTTCAAAGGCTGCTGCAGATCTCTATCCTTAAAAGGAAGAAAAATTCTTGGGCAGCAGCCTTGGTCAATCACTGGGTCTCCCGTCAATATCACACCACTGGAGACGCGGTACGACCTCGAGGCTCTCCAGAGAAACACGGAGGGAGTCAAGCATGTCGGCCGACTTCAAAATCAGCGAACCAGTCCATGGCTCTTTCAGGCAGGTACCTCATTTCCGTTTCTGGGCTATGACAGTTGAGATTTGAACGTCACTGGAGCCACTGACGAACAACTACGAGTGTTGTTTCATCTAGTGCCGCGTGAAGGAGAGCCACGCACGCAAATACGCCAGATCCTCAAACTCGCCGGTCGAGCTAGGTTCCAGGTCAGCAGAGAGTGTATTGGCAATGTTCTCGTTAAGGATCTTCATGTCTGCCGTCCCAATTTGATCTATGTGTCTAGGAATAGAGGAAACACAGTGTCAAATATGGCAAGCAAAATGCTCTGCGGATGGAATGAGGGTAACGACTCTCATGGAGCACGAGGATGAGTCAACCCAATCGATATCCGGGGAAAGAATACATGATCTTTTAAAAGTGTTGGACTAGATGTTCGGAGATGGGTGTGCATTTGTACTTCGCTTCTGAAGTTCCTCTTACCGTGCGTGATCCGACCGCCAACTTGTTGCCTTGGCTATACTAGCAGTCACCAAGGATGACACTGTGAATCAAGACAGTATGTGGTTCACAGCTGCGATTCTTTGGCGCTCTTCTGGAGTAAGGAGGTTCCTCATCGCATCGTTGCGCCCAGCTTCTGCGCACATTGCAAAATCGCAACCGCACCACAATATCTCTGCAAGCATATAATGTAGCATACGCCTCCAACGCCTGCGCTCGAAATCGCGAGTCGACGTCAAACCGTGGAATCCTATACACTTCAAACCGTCAAAGAATCGTTCCGCATGCCAGCAATTAATTGTTATTTCTTCGGTGGCGGCGGCTCCGGCTTGTGTCCTGTTTTTAACTCGTCCCAGAAAAGTTTGAAGAAGTTTTTCGCGCCGCCCTGAGTGGCTTCTTGAGGATCGATGTGCGTGCCGCCGTAGTATTCGGGGGGCTTGCCGTGTTGTAGTTCATGGACTTTCCTGTGGACTCGCTGGACACCGCGGTGGAAGGCCGGGCTGCGGAGGAGCTGGCGAGGTAGAGCTTTGTTAGACGACCCGATCACGTTGGAAAGAGAGCATCCGTCTCGAGGCAGGGAGCATACCGTATCTACTAGGCGCTTCTGTCTGCAGTGTCAGTTACCAACTCTCGCATCACCTTGTGGAAGTGAGTCGAGTGTGAGGCAAACCTCTAATAACCACCACCAACTCATGCTGGAGATTTGGTGCAAATCGGATCGAAATTTCAGATCAGATGGAAAGAAGACGCGTGCGCCAAGGATCAAACCCGCTAAATGACTTTGATGTGCAGTAGACGGATACCCTCAGTCAGAGAATGGATGCTGGATGGTGATGGCTTAGATGTTCGAACATTCGCCGAGAGATGTCTACAGCGTCGTAATTTTGAAATTCTGTTACGGAAGTAACGCGCATGACGGGGCGCAAAATGTGTAGAAAAGTCTCGTTTCTTACAGCGGGTTTACGAACGAGGTTGCCTCGATCCAGGCGCCCTGCAGTGTGAGGTCAGTGGTGCCCCTCGAGAAAGCCATTCAGCCCATTCAGCTTCCCTGAATTCCTTGTTGATTGGAAGCATGCACGGTCGCTAAAGCAGAATATCATTATCGAGGACAAGACTCCCCTACATACATCCGATTCCACAAAGACATCGTTCATGTCATCAGCGCCCCGACGTTCCAATCACTCCGGCGCTTCGTGAAACTGGCACAAGTCGGTCAATATCCGGAGCCTCGCTGGTCTACACTGCGGGATTGATCGTTGCTTGACGCTGAATGTTTTCGATTTCGAAAACCCGTTAAGCTTCGCGGAAGCGGCGTTGACTATATCGTCCGGTAGGAAAACTCGAAAATTCACGTCAAGCGCGGCCGTCACGGATTGATCTGACCTCCGATTTCACCCTCACCCTCACCTTCACCTTCACCCTACTTGGACCCTCCTTCTCCACCACACGTCGATTGGCCTCCATCTCTTTCCGGAACAGTCCAACCTTTGTCAAGCCTTTCTGATATTACCAGGACAAAGTCACAACGACAGTCTCCAGGCTGTTTAGTGACAAAGCCGGCGCCGCTCCCCCGGATTCATCTCCTCGGGAGTCTTCCACAACCACGCCGCCCAAACGGCCGTCAATTCTTCAGAGACTACATATCCACACATCGGGGAGAAGGAACAAGCCCACTCCAAATCTGACCATCAGACCTACCACTTCATCATCTCTACCGCCTATCTCAACGACTGTGAGTCGGGCTGGCTCATCTCATTCCGATGCCGCGACCATTGCCGAAATCACAGACATCATGCCACAGTCGCTAACGCTCACTCCCCCACAAGCGGCTGTCAAGAGGCAACGATCTCAAGAGTTGCCGTTCAGCCCTTCCAGGCCGACATCCTCTGGCCAGGCGCCCTCTAACGGCGACACTAGCGGGCCTGACGACGCAGCAGTACGGGTCAACGTGAGGATTCCCCCTTATCTCAACAAGACCAAAGCAAGTAGGTTTCACTCGAGGCAATTATGAGTTCCAGGTGCTTGGCGATGTCGGACGGCTAACGCTTGCTGCAGAAATTACGTTGGCTTTCCAGGAACTCGAATGGAAGCAGCGGTTTCGACTTCAGCATGGGTTCCAGAATCCTCACACATCTCCTTTTCGGGTAGATCGATCAAAGACTGTGTTTAACCGCAACAGATATGGAAACGTCCAACCCTGGGATGCGTCAAGGGTGAGATTGAAGAAACCAATAGGGGGTTCCGACTACGTGAATGCATCTCCTATCGTGCTGAAGAGTCGCACGGGAAAGACCACACCTAGCGGCACATCAACCCCTGTCCTTGCACCGCAGTCCTCATCGACCGCAGTCGCCCAAAATGAATACAGATACATTGCCACCCAGGGCCCGAAAGAGGGACAATTCTCTCACTTCTGGCATATGGTCATGCAAGAGACTCCAGGGGACGTCGGCGTCGTCATCATGCTTACGCAGCATGTGGAGGGAAACAAAGAGAAATGCGCCCAGTATTATCCGGTTAACATGGAGAATCCGACTATGATATTGCCCGCTTACGAAGGTGGTGAAGAAGATGGAGAACCTGGACCCGTGGATGATGGTGACCCTTTCTTGGACTCCCCTACAGGGAGCGCCGATGCTGATAGTCTTGGAACAGATTCCGAAGCCTCAAATACATCGGACGCCGCAGGCGAGGACGACAAGTCTCAAGAACAAGATCAATCTAGCTCGGTCACCCTCTTGTCTTCCCACTATGACGCCAAGATCGGGTGCGACGTGCGGAAGCTACGATTGACCATCGACAATGAGTCAAAGACGATCTATCACTACTACTTCGGCGGCTGGCCTGACTTCGCGAAACCCGAAGCCGAGGATCGAACAGCTCTTCTTGAGCTTACAAAGGTATCGAAAGCTGTGGCTGGCGACGCTCCTCGGATTGTGCATTGCTCCGCCGGAGTGGGTCGAACAGGCACTTGGATAGCCTTGGACTTCCTCCTGCAAGAGCTTGAAGCAGGGCGACTAGTAGGAGCTAACCCATCAGGGTCGGCTACACCCACCCCGGACGACGCAACCCAAACAACAACGAGCAACGGCACCTGGGGCAGAAGCGGAGCTCCGAGGGCAAGCACGCCCGAGCCCAAGGACGAAGAAGACGTCATCTGGGAGACGGTCAACACCTTACGTGAACAGCGCATGATGATGGTCATGAATGAGTTGCAGTACCAATTTATCTACGAAGTCCTGAAGGAGGCGTTCGTCGAGAAGTACGCTGAGAAAGAGACGGGACCCGTGGTTATTGAGGTCCAGGAGCCCAGTCCAAAGGTGGCGAGGAGGAAGTCTCCCTCTGTCTTTGGTGGTTTGTATCAGGGTACGAAGGTAGGGTCTGTCAAGGGGGACGCGGACACGGTGTCCGACGAAGCAGAATCTGAAGCGGAAACGGAAGTCATGGACGGAGCGAAAACCAGAGAGGATGTCAGTATGGACAATAACACCAGTGATGAGGAAGGAGACGCCGCAGAAAGCAAAGAAGTTGCTGGCTCGATGGAAGAGGATCCTTACGCTGCTGTAGCACCAGAGACGATCCGTGAGGGACAGAAAAAGACCGAGCAGGACGAGATACGCGATCACGAACTGAAATGATTAGCATGGGTAGGAGGAGTGCAAAGCTCCACGGCGGATAAGACAAGCTCGCCCGGATATGGACGTTTGTCACGAATGAGGCAGGATCGCGAGGAGACGACCGCCTTAGGGTCAACGCTCACTGATTGAGGTTCCGTTTTCTTCTGTACTGGGTATTTGGGTAAGGGAGAGAACTGGCAGCGACGTGCGCGGCGTCAAGGGCTAGCTATGCAGGGCTTTGGAGACAAACAAGCGTGGGACTGCACCAGGTGTGTAACTAAGTCTTTGGATGGGAATGAGATCGACGTCACAAACAACACTGTAGGTATGGCAAATTGTATCGTCGTGACGTGACGCACCACCCAGCCGCTGCTGCTGCTTGACTCACTCCCACTCGTCCTCTCGGTGAGAGCAACCTCGCGATCGCAGAGACTCTTCCCCTCCGAGCCGAATGCGCGGCAACATCGAGGGAGCATTCGTCTGTCTCTGTCCGTAGAGGTAGGCGGAGGCGTAGAGGAGCCACCGACGACTGCGCAGGCTCGTCAAGGGCAAATGCACTGCGAATGGGGTTTGTGTTCCCTGTCGAAGCGATCGATTGCGCAGTAAAGGAAGGAAGCAATGGAGAATCAATCAGTCTACGACGCAGCCGCCCATCCCGGACCCGTTGATCTCCTCGACGATGGGAGAGGGGAGCGAAGGGAAGCAGGCAAGCAAGAAGGCGGCAAGAAGGCAGGCAAGCAAGCAAGCAAGAAGGCAAGAAGGCAGGCAGGCAGGCAGGCAAGCAAGCAAGATGTTTTTGTACTTTTGTACTCTGCTATGCCATGGGTGAATTCCCCAAAAACACTATATTTATATAATCAGTGATTTTGTCTGCTAATCCATCTCGAGGATGATCCACCAACTTGGGCAGACAAGAACAAACAAGCCCGTCAGGATGGGTTAGAGGACTTTGACGCCCTGGTAGGCGGCGATGAGACCGGTGAGGGTGGGAAACAGACTGCTTCCGGGTTAGGCGGGGACGAGTATAAGTCCCAGGGGAGAGGTCAGGTCAGAGGAGGAGCGCAAAGAATACCATACATCGCTACCGTATCGGTGAGTCGGCTCCGCGAGCAAAAGACGTCCCAGGAAGCCGCCACCGTTATACCCTGGAGACACATACACCCATGGCTTTCGTAATGCCACCACGCACACGGATAAGGTATTTGATAGCTCAGCCTGGCGCTGTTTATGGACAACGCTCGGTGGTTACCGGCCGCTGTAATCATGGCGTTGAGGAAGGACAAGAACAGGCTGATCTGCCACACTGCTCGCAGTCTCAGTATCTGTTGGATCTTCCGGAATGCCTTCTTGTTCCTCGATCGCGTGTTATCCTTCTGGTGCGTGTCTGGAGCCGTCGCGTCTGTTCGGTACTGATTTTGTACCGGTGCAGGACACACGGCAGAGGTGGCCCAGTCATTCCATCGTTGGTCCCAGAATAGAAGAACGAGAGTGGTCTCGCTGAAGCTTCTTATCCACAGACAGCTCATCCAAAAGCAGTCTCCCGATTATTTGTTCTGGTGCTCCTTCCGAAGAAGCCCAGAGAGCGAAAATGACCAAGCGTATGCCCATTCTTTTGCCCTTCCCTTCTCAACGGTCCTCGCTCAGATGGCTCCGCAGACCATCATCTCATCCTACTGTTGCGGTGATGACGATCCGAGTCTGCTTTTGATGAACGGCGGACCGACGATAGACGATACTCCGGTGGTAGGCATTTATTTCTCGTAGAGTACAGTGTACATATCATCTCAGTAACCATGCAAGTTGCAGTTGATCCAGATGGAAGAAAGTCGCAGCCACGAATGACGTCATTTCAGCACGCGGGACACGATTTCACGCCAAGCCTCTTTTGCGTTCCTCCTGCTCCTTTTCGAGCCTGCGACGCGGGCTGCTTCACCATTGACCATCACAAGCTTGATCGACTCAACTTGAAAAGAGAACAATCACGGCTCAGGGTCATACTCTGATGAAGAGTGCTCTCAGCACATTTTTTCTACTGTGGAAACTGTCATCAGCGTCTGTTTCCGGCATACCCTGTAGGCCATGGACTATGCATACTCATGAACCACAGCAAGACTCTCAACATCTTGCATTAGGACTTGATTTGCATGCAATGATACTCCATGATGTTGCCCAATTATATCGAGCCTCCAAGGCAGGCCTTGGGAGGAGTGCCTCGTTGCCCAGAGGGTCAGCAGCTACGCCCGTATTTTCCAAACGGATTCAATTCCTGAATCGTCGCCTCGCGCGGGGAAAGATGGACAGCATCGTCAGAGATGGTGCTTACGACGGCTGCGAGCCTCTTACACGGTAAATTGAATGATCTCAGTCCAAAGCAAGGTGCGTTTGAGGCTTGTGTCGCAGACGCCGAAAGTTCTTGGGGCGACCCCTGGGCGGCGGCCCGAAACACGACCTCCGACAAGCACTGCCTCACGTTCCCACCATCCAAACCGGAGGCCCTCGATCCGCTTCAACGGCCCTCCGTCAGTTATAAGAAACTTCCAAGACCTGTCCTTGGCGATTCATTCTCCTTCCCATTCATTCAAACACTCCTTTTGTGGCAGTCGTCGTTCTGCATTCTATTTTCTCGCTCTTTACCGCTGGTCGGCTTTTTGACATCGTCCCTTCCTTTCTTCCACAAACAGAAAACCAATTACATTCTTTACATCTTTTCAGCATCTCAGGAGATCAAAATGCTCGTCAAATCCACTGCTGTCGCCTTGATGGTGGCTGTTGGCTCGGCCAATGCGGCGGTCATGTACGGCAAGGAATCGGTTATGAAGGCGGACCCAGATTTCGGCCTTTGCCTTCCAACCATGAAATTCGAGGGTGGACTCGGTGGACGACCGTCGATGGACTTCACTTTCTTGCCCTCGGACCCATTGTGTGCTCGTGGCCAGCAAGAAGCTTCCAACCCAAGTACGTATCGTCAGCGGAATGCCTCGCCTGGAATATACGTCCTAACATTGTGTGTTTAGACATCATCACCAACCGCATCTGCGACCAGCTCTCCACCGTCTGCGGCGCGAACAAAGAAGCAGTGACCCTCTGCCGTGAATCTCAAGCCAAAATCCGATCTCTAGGAACCAAGGACAAATCCACGGCCGACACCTGGAACACTCTCATGGGCTTCGGCTACGCCCTGACCAACCCTGATGGCGGTGCCGCCGTCCCCGGCGCCGTCAAGGACGACTTGAAGAGGCGATCTCCCAAACCCATCATCTTCTGCTCCGCCACGGAATGGATTGACGAGTGCACTGGATGGCCTGCCCCGGAGCCCGTTGTCAAGCGGGAAGAGGCCGCCGCCGCTCCTGTCAAGAAGCGGGACGTCGAGGTGAAGAGATCGGAGAAGAAGGCGAAGAGGGCTGATATCCCGTTCATCCCCTGTTCCCCAACCGAGTGGATTGACGAGTGCACTGGTTGGCCATAGAGCATGAATTTCTGTGTTTGGTCGGCACCAACCTCCAGATTATGGCAGTGAAGAACGCGACGGGGTGTTTTTTGAGGTTTTCCTAGGGGGACGGGCTGTCATTGCGCATTACCCTGTTATGTACAAGAAAGATTTTCTGGCCAACATAGGCCGGAACAGAAACGAGTCCGTTTAGTCGCTGCAAAAGACTAGAAATGGAATTAGAACGACTGACATTTGAAGCCATGACGCTTGCCTTTGACCTTTACCGTTCTCATTCTCCGTGCTCGGACCGAGAGCTTTACAAATGCAGAGAGCCTTGCCTTGTTCCGGCTATACACGGTAGGTTCTTCGTTCTTACACTTACAACATAGGTGTTTTCCTTTCTCTCTTCCTTTTCTACTCTAAGACAGGAACGAGTGAAGGATCACACTCTCACAATTCACTCCAATACCTCCGTAGCGTCACGGTCCACCGGCATGGTCGACCTCCATTCCCTCCCGCCGGGCTCCCGCCCCGAGCGAGCAGTGCGCAACAACGGGCCCGACGATCTCGCTCTCGAGAGATACAAGCTCCGCGAACTGGCCGAGGGCTGGCCTCTCTACAGGTATGTCCTCGGTAGACAGAGTAACTGTACTGTTCCTGGCGGCTTGGCTTGCCTGGCTTCGCTGGCTGGCTGCCTCGCTGGCTGTGAATGTGACTGTACCCGGCCGTGAATGTGAAATGCATTGACTGACTGACTGGCCGAAACCGAAACCGAGCAGAGATGCCTGCGAATGGGAGAATCTAAAGTCCATCTTCCATCCCGACGCGTTCATCTTCACGACGTGGTGAGTGACAGCCATACGTGATTGCAGTTAACTTCGCCACCGGCTCCTCCGTATGGTTTGCTCACTACTAACGAACGAGACCTAGGACCGGGCGAACCCATCATCTCGATTTCATCGCCGCCTCTCAGCGCGGGTAAGCTGGCCTTTTAGTCCTTGTTGTCTTTAGGCCCTTGTGTCATGGATCATCGTGTCGTCAACCAGCACTGATTACTGCCTACTACTTCCTGCTTCCTGCTCACTGCTCACTGCTCACTGCTCATTGTTTACTGGTCGTTGGTTGCTGGTCGTTGGTTACTTGTCGTTGGTTACTTGTCGTTGGTCGCTGGTTGCTGGTTACTTGTCGTTGGTTAAAATAAACCCCTCCAGTCTTCTGTGCTAACCGCCGCATCCACCACGCAGAATGGACGCCGGCGCCTTCATCATGCATCGCTGCCACGGCATCAGCACGGACATCAACCGCGACGCCAGCCGGGCGATCACCAAGATGAAAGCCACCATCACGCAGAGGTTCGTGATCCAGGGATGCGAGGTCGACGCCGAGAGCGACTGTCGCTTCTGCTTCTTCTGGATCAAGCTTCCCGACAGTGGGGAGTGGAGGGCCAGGTATGTGAGGCATTGGTATGAAAAGGTAGGTGTGTGTATGTATATATATCTGCATGCGTGCGTGCGTGCGTGCGCGCTTGTGTGTGCGCGAGTGTGTGCACATGTGTGTGCGAGTTCCTCCAAACCGAAGTCCTACGTCGCTCCACTCACTACGCCGGCCGTGTACCGAGTACTGTGTATCCAAGGCAAGCCAAGGGCTAACAGGACCCGGTGCGTCGCTTCTAGGATAAACTCATCGCCGTGAATCCCGCAAAAGTGCCGCTCCTCGACGAGACCCGGCTGAGCCAATATCCCAGTGGCTATCGCTATCTGGCGTATTGTCAGGAAGAAACCATGGGGGTGAAAGTGTTACGGGACATGCCCGGGCACAGGCGGGAGAATGGCGTCGAGGGCGGGAGCAGGGCCTGTGGCGAGAAGCATGATTTGCTGTATTGGCAGTGTAAGGCTTGGGTGGAGGGCGAGGAGGTCGATATATAGAGCGTGGTATGAGCATATACTCTTATACTAGGAGTGAATCCTCATGAGAAGTGATGCTTAGATCCAAGGTGACGCAATCTTCAGTGTCCGTCCTCAGTGCAATAAAAAGCAGGATGGTGGGAGTGGGATACTGGGACACAGTTCCTCTCGAGGTATCTAGCTAGACGCGCTGACTGCGGCGTATGAGTTCCGTGCGCTTTTAGTGCTTCGTTAAGGCATCTAATCATGGCATGGCATGCACGGTACAGGATGGAATAATCCGGCTTGCTTGGGACTGGCGACGGCCTTCCTAACGGGACATATGCGTCGAGTTTCCAGCCGGACACATACAGCGAGTTGATTGAGACAGAAGCAATCCGATCCCCGGGCTGTGAAAGGAGGAGTGAGTCGAGAATAGTACGATTGAAACTCCCTATCCTCTCCTCTGCTCTGTCGGTCTGTCTGCCCCTGGTGCTGTTCGTCCGTCTCGCAGAATCGATCAATCCCACCCAGGTACATATCCCTATCCTGTCCTTGAGAGTCCAGCCAGCGCTACCCAAATCATGACTTTCTGCAGAACACCGTGTAGACCCTGGCCTGGCCTTGCACCTCACACATTAGATTAATTCGAGTCAAACCCCGACGCCACTCCCGCAAAACCCAAATCCTGTAACCAAGCACCCACGATATTGATGGACATGCCGGGACCATTAATCCTCCCCACCCGCACCGTCACCCGGAGTGAGACGAGATGTCCCACCGCCAGCAGCCTCAATGACCATCCTGACATCCTCCAACCGTCGTTGGAACCGCTCAATCATCTCCTCCATCGTCTCTTTCTCCCTATCCGCATCAGCTTCCTTGCCTTTCCCCTTGTCACTTCCCACGGTGTTACCGGGCGTGTTTCCCCTCCCTTCGATTCGAAGCATCAGTCCTTCGTCTTCTGAGGACGGATTGTCGCCGATGGTAGGCGCGGTGGATATGCTCGTACGGAGGACTTGCCATTCCGCACTCAGGGAGTGGGCGGATGAAACTTCGTACGTGAGTGCCGTGCCGGAGTTGTCTTCCTGCTGCACCGCGTTGGGAGGTTGCATCTGGGGATGCACATCGAGCACTATGTAGTGCTCCCGCATTCCTGCTATAGGAGGCGGGAGTCGGGATGCGGTTAGGCTACTACCGTCATGACCGTCGTTATGTCCTTGTGACGACTGGGACTGCCCGTGTGGGCCGACCCGTTGACTTGGATCCAATATCTCCAGACTCCTCAGCGCCGCCTCGGTGACCATGTCCGTGTCGTCGTCTGCAAATATATAATGTACGGTGGGATGGTAGTGCTCGCTTGTAACGCTGTCTTCGATCAGGGTAAAGAATGGCTGAAAGGACGGGGTGGATTCGGCGGGAGTCTGGGGATGAGCAGAGCCAAGGCCATGGCTGCAGTGTTCGGATTCGGCCACGGCGTGCTCTGAGTATTCGGGGTCGTTGAGTGTCAAGCTCGGACGCTTGCTGTACTGCTGGTGGTATGCAACGATAGGGTCGTCTTCGAAGTGCGGAGAGGGCAGGAGACTTCGGGGAGCTAGAGTGCTTGGAGGTGGTTGTTGTTGTTGTTGTTGTTGCAGCGGAGCCTGAGATGATGGTCGAGTGCTCGTACCGCCGCCGCTTGTCGTTCGCCGGGATGTCGAGTTGGACGGCGATGAGGCGTGAGTGGGGACTTGCCGGGGCTGCTGGGACATGTCACACAGAGTTGTTCAATGTCGGGTGGTAAGGTGCTACATCTTGACAGATGTCGCCGCATGTGAAGCAGAGGTACAGATAAACGCAAAGGCGTCTGGGTGACCTGCAAGGCAGACAATAAAGTTGACCAGTCACTCGATGTGGAGAATGTGGGGGAGATCCTGGCGAGGCGAGGCTGTGAACCGGCGAGGCTACGAGGCTGACGTCGAATGCGGCTCCATTTAATTAACACCCTCGCCAGAGGTTACACGCCAGCAGAAGCCATTCCTGAGCGAAGGTTACTTCATGTCTAATTCCTGCTCCCCTCGTGTCGTAGGCCCTACGCCTTTATATCTGCTTTCTTGTCCGACTGAGCCGTGAGAAGATTCTCGATTGGACTAGGCGTGATTCCGGTTTGATCAGGCTTGCTAGAGACAGGCTTTCCCGGTTGCTTCTTGCCCACCGCACCCTTAGGCAGGCCATGCTGCCCTCTCTGTCAAGCAGCGGCTGATTTTGTGTCACTATCTAGGTCCCAGCTTTTCTAACACTCTCGGCCCCTGCTCTGCCCATTCCTGCCTGCTGACCCACATGTTCTCTTTATCCGCCATGATATTGGCTAGGACTGCACCACCCAAGAACACCATGTGCCTCCGCCTAGGCGGGTCTTCAATCCTCACCTTGAACTTGCTCAACCGCTCTGGATTTCCACCTAGGACTCTCGTCAGCCATAGCTGTTTGAGTTCCTTTTCCAGGCGAGAAGGTAGGCCGGGATACATGGACGATCCACCGGAAAGGACGATGGCTTTGTATAATGATGAGCGAACGTCTACGTCGGCGGATTGAATGGTGTTGAAGAGGAATTCGGCGATGCCGGGTTGCTCAACATCAACGAGGTGAGGTTGGAAGAGACATTCCGGGGCTTCGAATCGTTCGGAACCGACCCGGATCACCCGTCCGTCGGGTAGAGTGTACGATTCGACCAGCACGGTCGTGTCTTCCGACAGCCGTTGGTCCAAACCAAGATCATACGAGACATAGCATAGCTTCTCTTTGATTTGGCGCACAGTTTCGAAGTCGGCCGTTCGGTTCAGGGCGTAGCCTCTTCTCAGCAACAGGGCGATGAGGTTGCGTGTTACATCTCGGCCGGCGACGTCGAGGCGGCGGGTAAGATGGTTCAGGACGGTGGACTCGTATACGGGCACAATATGGGTGACACCGTCACCTGAGTCGACGACGACTCCCGAAGATAGACCTTGAGCATACAGAGCAAGCACGGCTTGAATGGCCACGTACACGCCGCCAAAGCCATAGCGTTCGAACATGACCTCGCACATCTGTTCTCGGTTCTTCAGCGGATTCATGGGTGGCTCGGTCAGCAGGATTTTGCGGCCCGTCGGGTCGATCTTCAGTTTCTCGAAGAAGGTGAAGTCCCAGAGGTGTTGCATGTCGTCCCACTTCTTGACGATGCCGTTCTCCATCTACCATCAGATGTCCTCGTCAGCGCCTCTTGATAGACTTGCCCAGGAGCTGACCACCGTACAGGATAACTTATCTGCAGCATTGATCTTGCTGCCGCAGCCTCATCTCCGCACATGATATCTTTGACCACGATGTCGCCTGCCTTCTCTTCCGATCGTAGAATCGGCCTGCCGACTATGGAGGGGAATTGGTGTTCGGGGAAGTTCTGGACGGGTGATTGCTTAGCTCGACCCGTAGTTGAAAGCAGCGCAAGAGGTGTCATTTAGACATACCTGAGCGGCATAGCCGACTTTGAGGAAACCGGTACCTCCATCGAGAACTATGGTGCCTGTGTCAGCAGGAGTTCACTGTGAGAGGACTTGGGGAGGGCGTCGCACCGATGGGAGGTTCGGCCATGGTGCTGATCCGATGTCTTCTAGGCAAAGTGCCTGAGGGAGAGCCTAGATTTCAAGTAGAAGGGGAGTTGATGTGACAGCAATGGTAATTGTCACTTCAGAGAGGCACTCCCTGCATGCGCAACGAAGTCAAGGTCGGCCACGCCTGCCCATCGACAGCCCACCAAATTGCCAAGAGCTGTTTATGTAATCGCCCGGTGAGACGTGACTGAGGCGGCCAAGCGAGCAACCTCTTACTGGGGCACCGTCAAAGACCATACTTCCCATCTTCTTCCACCTTTTTGCAGCACCTTGAAGACATGGCAAGTCGGGCGTCTCTATATGGCTAATTATGAACCTTTACAGATCCTCCATTTAGGGGTTAGATGATCTCTAAGGTACCAAGTTTTCTAACGAACAATGCCCTGGTTCCTACAGCTTCAATATTGAATCGGTTAACCTGTACTCGTAAGTGTCTATGGAACTTCCTGGATTACAAGAGAGAGCCGGCTTTTGAAACGGACGTTTCACAGCGGGCCATGTTATCACCATCGAGTCTAGCATCCAGTGGCCACCAACGGATGCTTCGGGAATGGATCTGGATTCTCTCGGCTGGAGCCATCGCGTGCCAGACAATGCACACCTATCCAGGACCAGCTGTGTACCCACATTCCCATCTGCTTATACCCTTGGCCAAGCTGCGGTAGGTGAAGACCTTCAGCCATTCTGGACAGTCTGCCCGAGAGAATCCGCCACCAGCCAGCTTTCACCATTAGGCGGATCGATCCAAGGAAGATGCAATCTTTTGACATTTTGCCAGCCAATGTTTCTATAGCTTCGCTGGCTTTGGATCAATGAACAACGCCTTGCCACTCGCAAGCAGTTTCCCTTCTCCGTCCTCAATCCTCCCCTTCAACCACGTCTTCCTTCCCTGTTTTTCCACCGCCCAACACCGACAGAGCACGACCCCCGGCGTATCAATCGGCGCCTTATAGTCCACGGTCATTGTTGCTGTGGCCGGCGCAAAAGTACCTGATATCACAGAGGCTGTCTCGCCCGTTATCTGGTCCAATATCAGGGCGTTGAATCCTCCGTGTGCTCGACCGGACATGCCGTCGATTCCAGAGCCGAGGGACAACAGGTAGCAGCGTTCCCAGGAGGTGATGGAGTCGGATTCGAGTGCCGGTCGCCGGAAATTGATCTGAGCACGGATGGCGGAGGATGTGTAGAGAGTTTGCGTGAACATGCTGTTGGAGACCCGATCACTGGGATCAGGTAGACGCCGGCTGGGAATTTTGAGATCTGATATGTTCGATTCGAGAAGAGTCTTGCACCATGGAATGTTGAAATCTGGATGCATCTCCATCATAGCCGTGCACGTGTGGGATTTCGCTTGACTTGGCGCAAGGAGAGCTGTTGGTTTATGCGGTTCGGTTCCTCCAGTAATATCCGATAGTCTGAGCACCTTGTCTATGCAAAACGCCTTCTATTCTGGTCTATTCTAAAGCCGCAGCACAGGAGTGAGACTAACGAGGCTCAAGTCGCGCTTCACCCACAAGGCAGGAATATCCAGTAGGTTAGTAAACCGACGGCTCCCACGCGCAGATGAGTGACGGTTGATATTTGAAGCCCGTGCCTCGGTAAAATGCACGGCCGGCAACGGATAAGGAGGCGACACAGTCACGTGGTGGCTTCGACTCTTAGTAACCGATTCTTCTTACACTCTCCCTACGAGGTATATTCTCGCCGCGTGCTACTAAACTTTCGCAAGCCTTGACGATATGATCTCGATTAAAGGCGAAAGTTCTGTACACGGGTACTGACAATTCCCAACTCACCCATAGATCCCCCTAATGCAGTACCTCCTACTCCGTATTATATAGCTAGGGAGTCACTTAGCCGACACATAGGAACGACACGGCATGGCACGGCTCGCTTCGACAGCACGATGGCAGCACTGTTTTGGATTGTGTCCAGGGGTCTGTACTGTCACGACACAATTGACTAAACACCTTTGCCTACATATGTGCTACGTTCGACTCGATGAGGCTAGCACTGATGGGTGGTTTGAGGGGCAGGCGAACGGGCAGGCACCACAAGTCCTATCTATAGTCGTAGAAAGAATGCAAACGAACCGTTTCATCACTTGTGATATTGATATACCGCAGTATATGGCATAGTGTCCGGTCTATATTTGCCACGCCACGCCACGCCATGCCATGCCCTCACGGCGCGCCACGGAACGTGTCTGTATCTGTTGTATCTTATCTGTCTCCGTGATAGCGATGTGAGGCAGTCCGAGCCTTGGATTCTCGCCTCCCAGAGGATGCTCCTCGGTTCAATTCAGAGCGTCAAAGCTGAGCTCGACAACGACCAGCGTGGGTCGGAGGATGCATACCAAACATGTAAAACCGCCAACGCCGACCGACTTCATCAGTCATCCATCTACTAGGAACTCCGTATCGGTCAACTATTTCTTCTCCGGCTGCCCAGAATGCCGTCCCCTCCATCATCGCCCAGCATGTCTTCGTCATCCTCGTCGAAGACTTTATCCTCTTCGCCCTCTCTCTTTGCTTCCTCCATTTTCATCTCCCGGTACGTGGCCCAACTCAACATGAGAAAGGCGATGATGATGAGGCCACACCCGGCCAAGGCCGCCGCGCTCAATGGTTTGCCCGTGATGATCCAGTCGGTGATGCCGACGAGGAAGATGGTCAGCAGAGCGGCGACGGACGACAGGACCGGGGACGTGAGGGACATGAGGACGAGGAAACTGCCGGAGAAGACGGCGTTGGAAAGCGTGCTGATGGAGAGAAGCCAGGCGGCCTGGCCGGTCGGGACCTCGAACGTCTCGAGACCGGTCCAGTGCAAGATGGGGAGCGGGATCCATAGCACGGTCAGCGTGAACAGGCCGACCATGCTGCCGAAGGAGTTGGCAAAGACCATGCCCCGTCCGGGACTGGTTCCTTCCGGCGGACAGGCGTATTTCTTGTACAACACCTCGTAGAAGCCGTACGCCACAGACCCGATGCCGATGACGATGTTTCCGATCAATTTGGTGCCGAAGCCCTTTTCCGCGCCGGGGTTTGATTTCCCCGGGCCCGGCGTGCTGTCGTCCTTGTCGCCGTACGCGACGACCAAGACGCCGATGATGGCCAGGGCCACCGAGAGGGCCTTGTCGAAGCGCAGTTTGTCGTTGAGGAGCATGATGCTGAAGACGTAGGCGAAGAAGGCGGAGCAGTTGTAGATGGCCGTCAAGTCGGACGGGGAGGTGAGGTTGACGGCCACGTACCACGACCCGCCGGCCATGGTGAGAAAGGTGGTGATGAAGGCGGTCGCCTTGATCATGTACGGCCACGGCGAGGTCATGGCCTGGGACTTGGACAGGTGCTGGTGCAGTTCCTGCGAGCGGACCATCTGCGCGGTGCTGCGGACCAGGTAGACGTGCCTGCGCCAGAAGGCCGGCCAGGAGAGCTTGCGTTTCTGGATGCGCAGGAAGACGAGCTGGATGGGCCACAGGAAGATCCACGACCCGTGCGTCAGGTACATCATGCAGTACGCCTTGTTCCAGCCCAGCTCGTGTTGGATGTAGACGGCCGTCTCGGTCTGGACGACAAACGAGACCAGCGACAGCACGAGGAAGAACGAGGCGTACATGTATTTCCGCCGCACCATGTCCTCCGAGTGCGTGTACGACGGGGACCGCGAGCGGAAAGTGCTCCTCCGCGAGAGCGGGAGTCTTGCTGAGCCGGCCTCATGGGGACTTGCGGGCCTGCCTCTCGATGATTGTTTGTCTTCTCTTAACAAGGGTTCGTGCGACTCTGGGCCCGTGGGCGGGTGCATGCTCGCCGGTCCTGCCATGTCTGTAGGGTCTTCGTCGTTTTCGTAGTCGTCGTCGTCGTAGCCTTCCTGGGGTTCGGCATCGGGACCGAAGTGCACCCCTTTGCCGTGCTGGCGGTCTGCCCGAAACTCCTCCTTGATGGGCTTTGGTAACGAGGTCAGACGTAAGGGGCTCGCAGGACGCACAGAGACTCGAGAAAAGGGAGGTGGAGGTAGAGGCGAGTCGGTCCCAGGAGGCGTGTATATCAGATCTCCCCCGGACGAGTCGCTGCTACGATCCGACGGTGTCATGCATGCGGTATTTGAAGGCAACGTGAAGCAAGCTATCACCAGATGCGGTCACTGGCCACTCCCACTGGGTGACACTTTTCGTCCAGCGATACGTGGCGGCGTGGGTGCGTGCGGTGCGGTGCGTGCGGTGGGTCAGGAGGCTGACGGTGATAGGAAGGACTCGAAGGGGCTGTCAGTCGGTGTCTGTGTCCGCCGGCAACGTTATTCTGCAAACTAACAAATGGAACGAGGCCAAAAGACATTGCACCATTGCACCGTCTTTTCTCAGCAAACGCGGACGTCAAGCGATTCCATCATCTGCGCGAGCGCCGCCCCTGCCTAGCGGGGGGTAAGCGAAGGCGCCCAGCGACCCAGCGGCCCCCATCTGGACCCCTATCCCGCCTGGGCTTAGCTGGTCGACGGAGCGTGGGTTGGCCTTCACATGCCATTGCACATCATACGGCATACAAGATTGAGGATTCAGATCAAGACGTCAGGAGAGCTGGGGATAATTGACAGGTGAATCAGACCAGTTACAGTACTGAACGTGCTGCCGACACCGCTTCATTGACAGCTCTACACGACAAACCACTCGGTCTCTTCACCTAGCTCATTCGGTGCCACACTCTCAACATCACTAGGAGGGCTGCCACTCCGCTTCTGCACAGTCGCATGGCAGATATGGCTCAGGCGAAGGTATTGCTCACCAGCGGCAGAAGCCCCTTTGACAACTGAGCCGAGCACGGCAATGGCATGGCTGCCAGCAACCCTTTGCTTCAGGGAGCATGCCATGATCAGGCCGTACGACTCTTGCGGATCAGGGCGCCATTGACTGTCGACGTGTGAGAGCCTTACCAGAAGGTGCTCGCCGGTCGCCGTTGCCGCGGGGGTTCTGCTGGGAAGATAGGGCAGGACCTTCGACGGCAACACTCCGCCAAACCTTGACGCGGTCTTGCTGGCCGCCTTCTCCAACAGTTTGGCGGGTGTAGAGGGTAGGTAGTTGTTCAGAAGGTTGCCGACTGTACCGTTGGTAGACGACGAGCCGTGGGAGATGGCGAATGTACGCCCACCAGCCGCGCCCGTGAGTCGAAACATGAATCCAGGATACTTCACCGGGAGACCCCATTTGCCATCAATCTGCTTCAATTGCGCGAACTCGTCCGCGACATCGACCTCCTCTCCTTCGTTGTGTTCACCTCTGCGCATGAGCTCCTCGGATCGGTGTCCGATCAACGACATCGGCGCCCACTTGAATCCATCGATACTCAGCCTCGGGTATGTGTTGAAGACGATTCTTGGATCGAACCGTTGGATGTCTTGGTAGAATTGAACCATGCGACGTTCTGCCACATTTTCACCACCGATGTCCAGATAGGTGTTCACGTCAAGGCCCATGGGGCTGAGGATGCTGGACAAGCAAAGAGTCTCGTCCACTGCACGAGTCGTGCGACGGAGCTCCAGCGACCCGACGAGAGGTTCGAATGCGTCTTCCGGTAACGTCCTGATCCCGTCCCCGTCATCTTTATACTCGATGCCCATCTTGAGCATTGAATATGGCTCAATGGCCTGGATCTGCGCGTCGATCAGGAACTTCGAGTAGATCCCTTTCGCCTTTAATTCCTGCTCGTATTCTTCCCTCCGCTTCTCAATGTCCTTCATATACAGGGCTTTATCCTGGAACTGGTGGTAGACGTTTTTGGCCAGGAATCCCTCCTGATGAGTCCACAACCGGCGAAGCCAAGCAGACTGGCAAACACGGGCGAGAATCTCGGGCGTCGTCGCTGTAGATGGGATTTGCTGAAGCCACGGGTCCAGGACCAGCACAGCCTGAGCATTCTGGTAGATGTGGCGCATGTTGGCGATCGACTTCTTGCGGTACGCTTTCAGTTGGTCTTGCACGGGGACGCACAGCGTGTCCATCCAGTAGCCGACCGTTTTCTCGCCGTTGCGGCCTGGATAGTCGATCTTGTCGACCATGCCCTGGATCCGTTCCAGCTGGCATTCAGGCAGCGAGTTCTCGACCGGGTTCCCAAGCCCGTCCGACCAGCTGCATCGTCACGGAAAGTGTGTTAGGCATTGCCGGAACAACAGGTGACAATCCCGCCTTGACAGGGCCAGACAACTTACATGTGTGAGATTGCCACATAAGGGGGCTTCCTCTTTCCCGTCGTATGATATTCAACAGACCATGTCTTGCGATATTGGGCGACCCAGAGACTGTACGGCGTGGCGTCCCGATCGATGATCTGACACACTGCCTCAATCCAATTGTGCATCGTTCTCTCTGGTCCCAGCTGCCCGCCCCATCCGATATGTTCGTCGCATCCCGGTTTATGATACTCGGGAGCATGGCGGGTGAGGTACCCTTTCTCGTCCATGACGAAGACACAACCGTCCTCTGTGCAGTTGCGGTGCGCGGCCAGGTATTCCGCAGACTGGCCCGGCGCGGCCGCCAGGTAGTAATGTCCATCCACTTCGAAGTTGTCCATCGTCACGGCCACGTCGTACTTGCACCATTTCTGCTCGAGCCGGCTCCGCAGCAGTGACGAGGTCGCTGTTCCTTTGTCGACCTGCAGAGTGACCACCATGTCCAAGATGTCTGCAGCAGCCCCTCGGAGCGTGCTGCAAATCGCCATGATCGACATGGACACTCGATCCGACACCGGCCACGACGGTCGCGACGTGTCTATGGCGGTGGATGATTTGGGGACATAAGTGCAGAAGCGGTCGAGGGTATCCTGCGCGAGAGTCAACATCTGGCTGACAGTCGTTGCAGTTGGTTGATGCTTCGGTTTCGTCCAAGACTTCTTCAATTTGACGAGCAACCCCGGCAGACTGCTCGTGTCGACTGTCCGGTTCTGTTCGCCGCCTGCTTTCGGAACCAAGAATTGCTCAGTGGTGACATCCATTCCAAACGCGGCAAAGAATTCAATGATGAGCCCGAAAAACAGCCATGTCTGGAAGAATTGCTTGACGTCTTCGGCGTTGCGGCCGCCAAATCCATTCTCGCCTGAGAGATCCTGCTGGCTGTAGCCTTGCCTGGCGGGATATTCTGTGAAGCCTTTATGGTCATAGTATCCTTTCTCCCGGACGTTATAGCTGATCTGAATGTGTTTCTGACCCGGTGGAAGGATGGCGTGGTCCATAATACCTGCGTGCCTTGCGTAGCTGTTAGCGGTGCACAGTGATACATGTTACCATGGGGAGCGGCAGGATTGATATTCATTCATCTTTGTTCAGCTCTCTACGTGGCCGACGTGGCATGCGGTGACCAGAAGGCCCCTAGCAAACCACGACGTGCCATCATATCCAGGCGCGTGTCTATTGGGCCAGCGGTGGATTGCGACTTGCATCTTGCAGACCGAGGATGCCCAATCCCCGCGTCGCAGCGTCGGTGTTTCCGGGTTTCACGTAAAGATGCAGCGAGCGAGCTGAGCGTCACGGCGAGGGCTCAACGGCAACCACCTCATGTACCACTGGCCTACATGGTCCTACTCCGTGGACAGTGTCAGACGAGACAGGACACGGTCTATAGGATAGTATAGTAGGACGTGTAGTTTGGGGTCTGCGTGAGACTCTCGACCGTCACCAGCAGTGCCCGCCGCTTTAAGAGGGACCCCCCCTGCTCTCATCCCCTTTGAGGACTCGGCAACCCCCTTGTTCCGGAGGTCGTCTTTTCCTTACAATGCCTTTTCTCTCTTGCCCCAGCGCTCAATCACAAACGGTTGACCTGAAAGCGCGGACCAGTCCAGCGATCCGTCCGTGACGGGCAAGTCTCTCGGTCGCGGGACCACGATCTTCGCCACATCGTCGCTGTCAGTCCATCTCACTTCATACGCCTCGGGGCCTCGAACAGCAAGCTTCGGGTTGAACCCTTCACACGACGGGCTCGCCTCGAGAGCCTTGAACAACGAAGTGATGCCTACGCCGTGGGTCGCGATCAGCACTGTCCTGTCCTGCTCGCCGACTCGCCGAGACTCGGCGCCCACGATGACGGCGAAAACCTTCTTGAGCCGTCTGACAAAGTCGTCAAAGAGCTCGACCCCGGGCTGGCCGTCCGCGCTTCTAGGGTTGCTCATGTCGATACTCTCGTATGAGCCGCCCTCGAGCTGACCGAGCGACTGGCCCGTGAGGGCTGCGTCCGCGTGCACCGGGATGTCAGATCGGTCGGCGAGGATCGGTCGGATCGTCTGGACGATGCGTGTCAGAGGCGAGTGGTAGACGGCGTCGATCTTTTGGTTCTGTAGCTTCTTTGCCAGGGCCTCGCCTTCTCTGACTCCTTTCTCCGTTAGGCTGGTGTCTCGGAGGCCTTGAAGAATCTTGTCGATGTTGTCCTGTGTCTCTCCATGGCGAACGAAGAGCAGGTTCAACTGTCCGCTTCGCCGATCTGTGGAGGAGCTCATGTTCAACAAATCGAACAATTTGCCGCAACTCTCTCTCTGTCTCTCTCAATAAGTTGATAAATTCCGGGGAGAGGTGGCGGCTTCAAGTAAGTAGCACCCTGCTGAGGGACAATAGCATGCGGGCAAACGGGGTTCTCGAATCTCGACCATTCTCGAAGATCAGAATGTCTCCCCCCTCGAGAACCCACGTTTCGCCGAGTGGCTGTCAGATTGTGACCGAGGGTATGTAACACTACAAGCCCGAGAGTCACGGCCCGTGAACCCCACGCCTCCCGTTTGCGGGGAAGGGTCATCATCTCGGGCCTGCCTGTGACATACTGTAGCATTCGAATGCTCTCGTCTCACGTAGGGACATTGTATTTCGACCTGAGCTGCGGCGAACGCTTCGAGGCCACTTCTATTTAGTCGCCATGTCTCTGGCCTCTGCTTCTTCGTCGGGAGCACTTCTCGCTACCCGACGCCCGAAGAACCACAGCAAGGATGCCCATCTCTAACAAACTCCCAGATGGCCTTGACGAGGTCGATGTGATCATTGCCGGAGGTGATTTGCCTCGGAGAACCTGTTCAGTCTATGAGATGCTGACCTTTTGTCTACAGGTGGTACGGCGGCTTGCGTGGTGGCCGGCCGTCTTGCAGCCGCGGATCCAGGGTTGTCCGTCTTGATCATCGAGGGAGGCCAGGACAATTTTGAGCAATCCAATGTGGTCAACCCAGGGTTGTTCCGCGAGCATCTTCGGCCAGGCAGCAAGACTGCCATCTTCTACAAAGCCAAAGCCACGCCGCAGATGGGTGACAAGGAACGCATCGTCCCAGCTGGCGGTTTGCTTGGAGGCGGGTCAAGTATCAACCTGATGCTGTACGTTGCCATTCGACCTATGTACCTACCTATGTTCTGGGCTGATATTGGGTCCCAGATACACTCGAGCTCAGCGCAGCGATTTCGACTCCTGGGACACTCCGGGCTGGAGTGCGGATGAACTGATCCCGTATCTGAAAAAGGTAGATTGTGCCGTCACCTCCATCTCTCTTTACCCATGTTCGGTGACTGAGCAGCGGGCAGTTTGAAACATACCACGGCGCTGGCAACGAGAAGACCCACGGGTATAACGGTCCGATTCAGGTCTCTGATGGCGGCTACAAGTGTGCTAGGTCTGAGCAAGAGTTCATCGATGCCTGTACCGAGGTCGGCTACCCTGAGTATCAGGATATGCAAGACCTGGATTCAAACAATGGCACCGAAAGGTGGATGCGGTATGTGTCTCCAGAAGGGAAGCGCCAGGACACGGCTCATTGCTATCTCCATCCGCTCCTACGCGACGGCAAGCACCCCAATCTTCATGTGCTGTGTGAGACCAAAGTGGTCCGCGTCCTGTTTGACGGTACCAAAAAAGCCACAGGAGTCGAATATACCCCGAATCCAGATTATGTGGAAGGCACAGACCGCGTGGCTGGTAGCAAGAGTACCATCAGAGCGAGAAAGCTCGTGGTAGTCTCATGTGGCGCCATTAGCTCGCCGCTGGTGCTGGAGCGCTCAGGGGTCGGGGACAAGAGGATATTGGAAAAGGCTGGCGTCGCGGTGGTTCAAGATCTTCCAGGTGTCGGACACGACTATCAAGACCACAATCTGATATTCTATCCCTACCGGACCGACTTGAAGCCCCACGAGACAATGGATGCGATTATACGCGATGTCAAGGCCCGTGACGAGGCCATACTCAACAAGAGCGCCATCCTTCGATGGAACACCTGCGATGTCTCGGCGAAGATCCGCCCCACAGACGCCGAAGTTGCTGCCCTCGGTCCAGAGTTCCAGAAAGCGTGGAATGACGACTTCAAGGACAATGCAAACAGGCCATTGATGTTGATTTCGCTGGTCTCAAGGTACGCCGACCACGGACTGTTGCGTAAGTAAGAGGCGAGATCGGGGGCTAATCTTTTCGCAGTTTCCTAGAAGATCCCGCGTCAGTTCCCGCCGAGGCCTACGTGTCGATCGCCGCCTACACGGCCTACCCGTACTCGCGGGGGAAGCTACACGTCACGGGCCCGAATTGGGAGGATCCAATCGACTTCGACCTGGGCTTCTTCACCGACGCGCACGACGTCGACCTCAGGAAGCAAATCTGGGCCTACAAGAAGCACCGCGAGATCATGCGGCGGACCAAGATGTACCGTGGAGAACTCGCAGTTGGCCACCCGAAGTTTGCCGCGAACTCACCGGCAGCGTGCAAGCCGTGGGACGCCCCGATTGCCGGACGACCTGGCATGCAGAACATCGAGTACTCCGAAGAGGACGACCAGGCCATCGAGACCTTCGTCCGGGAAAACGTACAGACCACGTGGCACTCTCTTGGGACTGCGAAGATGGCCCCGCGCGAGCAGAACGGCGTGGTTGACAAAGATCTGAACGTGTACGGCGTGCATGGCCTGAAGGTGGCAGATCTGTCGATTGTACCGCAGAACGTCGCGGCCAACACGGAGAACACGGCCTTGCTGGTCGGCGAGAAGGCTGCGAGCATCATCCTGGCGGAACTGGGCTTGGAGGAACAGCCGATCCCCAGGCTGAATGGCGCGAACGGGACAAATGGTCTAAACGGTTATTATTGATTGCATACCGTGAAATCCCAACAGCAAAACGTCGCGGGCAAGATGGCCGGATCTGTGTAGGGACGACTCACTCACACCTATACGAGCGCTACGCGGTGGCCTGTATACACTTTATGGGTGACAAGGCTGAAGAGGTAATGATCGTATGGACAAGTCTTGGTCCGAGTACGAGGACGAGTTGCTGATCATATGGAGTAGTAATCTACGTACCCGAATGCCTAGGGCTCTTCGCCAGTCGGAGCACACGGCATCTCCCTGCATGATACTCCCTAGTATACCCACACGACCTAGTAGTGTCTTCTTATTCCCTACCCTCGCCCCCAGCCTTAGCCCGAATGCAGTACCTCGTACAGTAGTAGCCTTGGACGGGGAGCCGCCTCGAACCGCCAACACCAGTGCTAAGGCGCCCCTGGTGTCTCAGAAACGACAAGCTCCCGATCAGCCAATGGACCATAGCCAGGCGTCCCCGTTTCGGCCCCCCTTCAAAACACAGCCTGTTCGACAATGGAGGCGAATTTGCCAGAGATTGGGCTTTCCAGAGGCCGTGGCCCCGCCGGTGGCTTGGAGGCTTCGATTCGCGATGCGGTGGACGACGAGGGCATTGGAGCAACCATGGGAGGTCCGTACGGGCAGCCAAAGTTCAGCGCCAAACACTGGATCCACGGAAACGTCCTGTCTACTGTATGCCGTTGCTTGCGTTTCCACCCACGGCTGGGGTTCTCGACGCCCAGCTGTGCCAGGCTCCTCTCTCCGTCCCTCACTGAGGAATTACTCTGGGCCCTAGTACTCCGTCCGGTGCTAGGAACTTACTCTGTACCTTCTCTCCATCGTCCTTCCTCTCACTCCTCGAATCCTAGGGCTTCCCACCAAAACCTGGCTGTCCGTCAAGGTTGTCAATCAAACACCACGTTTTTTGCGCCTTTCGCGCGCCCCGTTTGTGAGCAATGGCCAACGAATTCAACATCGATCCCAATGTCTGGTACCAAATCTCTAACGAGCTGTTCGACCCGAGCGTCGACTCACTGCGAGTGGGCGACAGTCACACGGCGATCTACATGTTTGACACGAACCTCACGTCGCCGCAGCAGCGGTGGCAGATCTTCCCCGTCTCAGGCGGTGACGGTAGTGGAGGATGGAATTTCCGAGCCCAGATCACAGGCTCGGGAGCGTATATGTCGCAGTGTACGCACCTGACGTCGAGTATGTCAACTGTTCCTGTTCCCGTTATTTGCTTGTTCGTCCCTGTTTTCGACGCTCCCCCCCCCCCCCGCCAGCATCCAGTCAGGTATATCAGTAGTGTGTGTGAAGAGGGAAGGAGAGCTGATTGAAATCACGTACTACTCGCAGCAACGGCATCGACCGACGCCAACCCCGACGACACGGACGTGTGCATGGCCCTCGGGGCGGCGGCCGACATCCAGCGGCGATGGATCCTCTCCTCCAACGGGGACGGCACCTTCGACATCAAGCTCAGCAACTCCAACCCGCTGTACTCGGACTATCACCTCTTCCTGAACGTGTCCAACACCGTGGCCTTCATCAACGACACGACCGAGCAGGGCGTGAAATGGGCCTTCCAGTCCATCATGCCGATTGACGACCCGGCCTTTTCAACGGGCATTGCCCCTCCCGCCGCGAGCACCTCGACCGCGACCTCAACAAACCCCACGACAACGACGACCGAGGGTTCGCCAACACAGATATCTTCCTCGGCCACCACGTCCGCCATAGCCTCGTCGTCCTCGCACCAGTCTGGCGGTCTCTCGAGCGGTGCCGCGGCCGGCATCGGCGTCGCCGTCGCGGTGTCTGTCCTCGCCCTCGCGGCCATTCTGTTCTGCTTCTTCCGCCGGAGAAGGAAAGCCAACCAAAAGCAACAACTCGTCCGGGCTCAGGCCCAAGAACTGTCGACCCCCTACGAAGGGTACGAGGCTGCCGGTTTCCCGCACGAGAACAAGACCAAGATGCCCTACCAGGATCACGCGCAGCCGGCAGAGTTACATTATCAGTCTGTTGCGGAACTCGACCACCACACGCCCGAGCGCAGTCCTGTTGCTGAATTGAACGCCGATCCGAGGGCCAGTCGGGGATAATAGTTAATAGTCACCCTTGGCCTGAATGCGTGCTCCAACCTCATGGCGATTGCGTTTGCGAATGTGTCAAATCATTGCCAACGTCACCTACTCGCGGGCAAATGCAGTAGTGGTGCAGTTGGACGACTGTGATACCCAGCAGCCCCCGAAGAAAGTTACCTGGAGATGCAGGGTTGATGGCCGTCGAGTGAGTAGTGACGTTGCGGAGATGGTGTCCTTCAGAGAGATGGGTCACTTTGAAGCTCTGAGGATATCGAAAGGACAATCCACCAAGCCGGCGCTGGGTGAACGACTTCGATGACTACTGAAGCTCAAGTTCGACTTTACCACCACCAGTCCGCCCTTCCATCCATCTATCAATCCCAGCGAAGCAGATGATGCCAATGACCACTCATTCCCAGCTACCAACCTATGTTAGACCCCGGTACAGCACAATTCGACCCGCACCACGCTCGAACTGGTACGGGTACTAGTAAGGGTCTGTACAGACCCGCTTCGCAAGCATCCTCATAGTGAAAGCCACTACTCCGTACTCTGTACTCGTACCCGGAATCAGACGCTCAAGTGACGTCTGACGACTAAAAAGTCCGGGCATGCCTCATTCAACGAAGCGTGGGACCAAGGTGGGACTCTATCGACCGAGACATAACTACACATACTCATTCTTGTGGTATTCCAGTCCTGTGGTATTGCCGTTTCGCGGTATTCCAGTCTTCCAGTGCTCCAGTCACAGGCACAGGCATACACGGCCTCAGGCTTCAAGGTTCAAGGTTGAAGCTTCATAGGGCTTGAGAACCGACGAGACGAGCCTCTACACCCAATGCGCGTTGCGTCTGTCGTGGAACTGTTCGGTCTGGCAATCGGCCGGAGGAAAGAGGTCCTGTGTGGGAATGAAGGATCTCAATCACTCACTCACTCACTCTACCTGTGAGTGTGCGCCGTCGACCTCGAAGCCCAGCCCATCTCTACTGTGTTTATATTCTGTGGGGTTGGCTTCTTTTCTTTTTTTTGGACAGATAGAGGACATTGGCGAGGACGAGTACATACCGTTCACCTACATTACGTCGCACTGTACGGAGTACAATCGATGCATTGACTTTACGACCCGAGAACCCACAGATCAGATCTTCCTTCTACGTCGATTTTGTAATCCTTGGCAGTTGGCTGATTGTGATATTTCATGCTCGTCAATTCTACACGGTCCGGTGAACTAATCTCATTTCTCGTGTCTCGTGAACAGCTCTCTATCTGTAGGGTATCTCGATATACATCTCAAGTGAAAAACAGCCTCTTCTGCTTCCTGCCTGGAGCAAATTCGCTGGGTGCCGATATGCTACCGGCAGCCTTCCTCTTTGCCTTGCTATTGGTGGTATTCGTCGACAGAGGCCTCTTAGGCACGACGAGCTCTGGGGATGATCGGGAAGAGGTGGCGCGAGGAGGTACGTCAGTTTCGGCGACAGCTTCCTTGATCGTCTGCCTTGAAAGACACAGGTCAATGTGATAGTTGAAATCCCGATCGTTCGCTGGCTGCGGGAGTTGGCATATCGGACATTCCCACAACTGTACCGCGTTTTGCTTGCTTGGAGTGGGTGCTGGACCTTGATTCCTCAAATGCCCTGCCTTAGCGACTGAGGCCGGGGAATTTGGTTCACTACCGTATTTGTATCGCCCAAAAGGTTTGTGCCAATCCGCGGTAGAAGTATATCCCTCTCCCATGTCGGCGTCGAATGCTGGGTCATGAGCTTGCTGCTGCCGATCTTCTTGTTCCTGGCTCAATCGCTCTAGCTCCTCCATCTCATCTTGTCGCTCCTGTCGTGCTGCATCTTCAAACTCGGAGTCTGGCCACACTTCCCATTCGCCATCGTCGGTGGGCTTCTCATCGGCGTGAATAGTGTTGACTTTTCGGCGGAAGAAGTCGCCTTTGTCTTTCTTTGTGCTTATGAGGTGCGTACAGCGCAACCCCATCAGACGAAGCCTGAAGTCCGGTATATCCTTCTCAAGCTTAGCTAACATTGGGACGCTGTAATTGTATAGATCCTCTGCGAGATGGACCGCCTTGGGTGGAGCGAACTGTCTCGTGAAGACTTCGTACGTATGGAGCTTGACTTTGAGCACAAGTGTTCGCCCTTTCACTTCGACGCGCGCCATGTCCTTTTCTAGCTCTTCGGCGGTGTGGCGCAACTTCGCGCGTAGGTCTTCTTTACTGCTGATATCTCGGAATGTGCTTTCCGTACCGACACTCTTCCGTTCATACTGGTCTGCAGGTTGTACCACTGTCCGCCCCAGCCCGAGATAAGTCTGGATCAGGAACTGAAATGCCTTTTCACCGAACAGTTTATTCAGATATATTCGCTGGGCATGTATGTCGCCGCACGTTTTAATGCCGATCGCGTCAAGTTCGCGCTCGAACACTCGGCCTACCCCATTGACCTTGCGCACGGGAAGAGTCGACATGAATGACATGACGGCAGCTCGATCGTTGGGGATGCGAAATTGACCGTTGGGTTTGTTTTTGTTGGAACAGATTTTGGCCAATTTCGCATTGGGTGCGATTCCAGCAGAGATCGTGATCTTGCATTTCTCGTGGACCTCGTTCCGGAGTTGCTGGATGGCAGCTTCTGGGTCAATGTGATGAGTATGGCAGTACTCTGTGATGTTCAAGTACGCCTCGTCAATGCTGGCACTTTCGAAACGCGGGTCATAGTCAGCTAGTATGGCCCTGACCTCTTTTGCTTTCGCGGTGTACTTGTCAAAGTTCAAAGGGAGACATATCAGCTGGGGACAAAGCTTCTTGGCGACAAAGCCAGCCATGGCGCTGCGGCATCCATATTTGCGAGCCTCGTAGTTGCATGTCGTCAGTACGCCCTGGCCAACAGCCATGGGCACAGTCTTCAGCTCTGGCCGGTCAATCTCCTCGACAGCTGCATAGAACGCATCGCAATCAATGTGCACAACATACTGCGACAAGTCTCTTGACAGCTCGAGAGAGGCAATATAGTCATCTGCTCGACGGAGTTCTGACTTCAGGTCCAATTTCTCCAGTTGAGCCTGCTGTTTGAGAATGCGGTCGATCTTCAGGGTCAGGGTCTTGTCTTTGACCTCCTCATTATTGAAATATTTCGAGCCCTTCGAGGCTTCGTAGATGATCTCAGAGACTTTCTTCTGATCCACGCCATCTTGCCCAGCCTTTGTCAGGGACGGACCAAGGAGATGGTGTCTTAGGGAATGGTTCTGGGATGCTTCCGGCACCGCTGCCTGCGCTGGCTCTGCCGGGTTCGCATTGTGGTGGCCGTCGTCGGCTCGACTGACATCTACAGAAGAGGCATCATATGTGTCAGTTGAGGTCATGGCAATACTGGAGTGACGGCGGGGTGGGACATGGCTTTTCCCGCAGAGAAAGTAGTAGTAGTGTTGAGCACCAAGTCAAGGTGACGCGACTTTGCAGGGGAGGCGCGGTGAGGGACGTGTGAGCTGAGGGTGAGCGTGTCTGCCAGTCACGGGATTCTAGGCCGTTGGGTCCCGTGTTGGATAAGTGCTTGGGCTTCTCGTTAATGACGAGCCCTGACGCCAAACTAAGCCATTCAGAGCGTGCATCTCGCATGTCTTGTTGACATTCATTCGACATCCGCTTCCTGCCATGACCACACCGAGGGAACGGCTGTGCACTTCCATTCATCGACCATGTTCTTCCAGCCGCACGTGAACTGCTCACCTCGCTGCCATGCGAGAACGAGACCGCAATCAGCCCCTTCAAGTCTCTCACTCTCGACGGTCACCCCTCCCGACAACAATGCCGGCCGACAGACCGACCAAATCGAATACCTCGAAGCCACTCACACCCGCCCTCAGCTCCAACTTTCGCAATGTTAAAAGCCCGTTGACTCCAAGGGTTGCAGGGTCGCCAACTCCCTCGCCGAGCCTGCCATTCGTCAGAGCCAAGTCGCCTGCGAAACCCGATCAGACGGCGACGCCATTGGGTGGGAACATCACGCCCCGATCTGCTGCGAGAAAATCCCGTGCTGGTACAGAGTCACCGCTGCCTCCAGCTCAGCCTAGGGTGCCTCCAAATGGGCGGAGATCGAGAGCATCGTCAGGGAATGAGTCGCAGAAGTCACCTGCGCAAGGACTCGGGATCACCAGTCCACGGCTTGGTGCAAGCACACCTGCGCTAGCAAAAGTTGGAACTCCTACTTCAACACCTGTGGTGACAGTTCATCGCAGGGTGTCCGCCGCAAAGAGTGCGGTCGAAGGGAGCAAGGACGTATCATCAAAGTTCTTTCATGCCAGCGAGGTCAAATCCGCCATTGGATCTCCAGGTCTCGAAGAAAGCCCCCGTTTTCCGCCAAAGCCAGGTCATTTCTTCGTCGGCTCTCCGCCTCTGGCTGCAACACGGGATAACGTCAACGGACGGTCGGAGCCAGATGAGAAGTTCTTCAGGGCCAGTGACATACCCCAGAACGCTCAATCGAAACGAACAGTTCTTCCGCACATCGCTACAGACAGGCTGAACCGACCGGCGAGTAGAGGTACCCCGCCTCAATCGCCCAAGAAAAGCTACAGTACAATACCACCAGAGCCCTCGTCGCCCCGGAAGTTCCAATCTGGGCCGACATGGTCTCCGGCAGCAGCAGCAGCGGCACCAAGAACGTCAGCTGAACGTCCTAAGAGCACCTCCAGTGGTGTTAGCCCCTCCGAACCGGGCACAAACGGCCATCGAAAATCCTTGAGCGCAGACTCTAAGACGTCTCAGCCGACTCGGAAATTGAGCGGTCCTCGAGCTCAGGCGCCTCAGCCGCTGGATCTACGAGTAACCCCTACACTGTCCCCGCGCATTGCGGCAAGTAGTCTTCTATCACCAGCCACGTTAAGCCCCAGGTCAATCAGTCTTGCCTCAACTAACACCATCACCACTTCTGTTACAAGCGACACGGAGTTGTCAGAGATTGCAATACCGGCTACGCTCCCCTTGGGAACATCCTCCGACCAGAACGCAGAGCAACCGGCGACCCCCATTCAGCCTCATGTAGACCTAGCTTCCAACGCCCGCCGAGAGCGAAAAGTGCTTGACCTAGAAATTTCCAATTCATCCCTACTAGCCATCAACAAAACGCTCGAGCGCGAACTCCGCAAACAATCGACCGAGCTACGGCGCTTCCGCCGTTTATCGCAGTCCGGACGACTATCCATCGCCCCGAGTGCACGAACCGTTTCCGAACAAACCAACTTCAGCCTCGATACAGTCACGGAAATAGACGGCGAGGGCCAGCATTTGTCCGACTTCGACGGAGAAAGCGACCTCTCCGACCATGATGATGAAGACTCCTCCCTCCTCTCCAACGACTCCGGCTCCATCTCGAGCCCTTCCGCACGCGCGCGGCAACGAGCACGAGATGAGAAACGCCTAATGCAAGACCTGTCCCGCCACCAACAACTCCTCATTGACTCCCAGAGACTCAGCCAGAGTATAAAACGATGTCTCACATGCACCGATGACCTAATCCGAGAAGGAAATAAAGCCCTAGACTATAGAGTCGGGATCGGCGATGTCAAGCTCGGAGGAAGAGTTCTCAACGACGATGAACTCGACGAGCGAGGACTTGCCAGTGGAGTCGAAGAGATGGAGGCGAGGCAAGGGCTGTTGAGTCCCAGTGTCGCCAAAGCGAATCTAGATCACGCACAGCTCTGGGCGGCCGAGCAGCTGCCACCGCCATCGCCCCCGCCGCCAATGGCGCCAGAACCTACCTCAGACGCAATTGGCATTACCTCGCTGGACGAGCTGACAGACCTGCTCGAGTCCGTCAATGCGGAATTGCAGATCCCTTGAAATGCCAAGCTGAAAACATTTCTCCTTTGTTACGACGCACTATATACTGTTTTGGCCTGCATTCCAGGCGCGATGAAACTAGCTGGGCTAGCTTTCATTCGGAGAATCTAAAGCATCTTGGGTTGCCGTGGAAGTCGGCTGGGTTAGGTGAAGGGAAGTGGAGCGAAGTTAAGAGGAATTAAATAATTCAAGCGAGAAAGCCAAAAGATTGACTGGAGGCGCAGTGGTTTTTGACAAATTGTAAATGATACCCCATCGTCGAGGAAGACTGGATTAGGAGTTCAAGCTTGTTGGAAATATGAAGCGGAGCCAGAGCAGGAGCAGGGGAGAATGAGAGAAGAGAAGAGACAAAGACTACACAGTACAGCTAGCATGGATGTGTGTGTCGTGGTCCCCATGCTTAGATTCACCTCATCTACAGTAGAATGACAATGACATAAACCACAATACTCCTCCCGCAACACCCTCCAGCAAGCATAGAAAGCAGGGACTTTGTTTCCCAAGCACTCGTACAGTAGTCAAGTATGAATGTCATTGACGTGCGAGATGAATCAAGTCCAGCAGCCGAAGGAGGGAGTCTGTTCACTGTGCGCTCCTCTCGACAGACTGGTGCTCCTCGACCAGGGCATCATCAGCTACGACCATCATCAAAGGGACAAGAGATGAGCTCCAAGCCGCGAACAGTGACATCAAGGACATCCACGACTGCGATCTATTTTTTTTTGGCTTCACACAGGTCCGCAACAGCAAAGACGGAGTAGTGATTGGGGGGGCTGACAATCTATCCTCGCATTAAGGTAACGTAGTTGGCAAGGGTGAAACAATGCACCGACACACACATGTCGAGCTCTATCCTACCGCTCTCATCCAGAAAGCGCCACCACAAAAAGGAATTCGAGAAGCAGCAAGAGAGTCTGCTGTATAACACGCCCACGCCTTGTCTTCGATCCTCGAAAAACAGGCCAGGCAGGCAGGCAATCGAAATAGCAGGAACAGGGGGGAGCTGACTGCGCTGCACTCCAGCACAGAGTATACCAGAGGCCTCCAACATCCAGTATCAGCTCGACTCGACACAATTCGCTCCGAGACATCTGTTTTGCCGCACAGGTTTCAAGCTCTACTGTGCTTAGTTGGGTTGCCTTTGCTGGTGATCGTCGCGGCGCTGTACTTCCGATCACCGCAAGGAAGAAAGGTCCCTTCGTCTGTTGAAGTTTCGCCGCATACCGCATACCGCAGACAGCACAGTGCATTCTATCTGGTTCGGAGCGTTACTTTGCTTCGGACGTCGATCCCCTCGGCGAGCCCTTGTCACCACTCCCCCCGCCGAAAAAGTTGTGCCTATGACCGTGCGGTTGCTGTGAGTCATGAGGTGTGGTGTCTTTCTGCTTTTCTTTTTCCTTTTTCTTTTCTTGCTTTTTCATCGACTCGGCCATGAGTTGTTCGAAGGCCATGAAGTCACCCTCTTCGTCGGGGTCGCGCTCCGCCTGTATCACAAGATTAGTCTTACGAGGGGACAAGATGTCATGAGGTGTTGGGGGCTTACCTTTTGATATATCGTCCCGCACAGAACAAGGGCATGCGCTCTCTCCACCCGCTTCTCCAACCGAACGCTCTTATCATTCAGGATCTTGTCGCAGACGTCGCGCAGCACTCCCTGGATCTCGAATCGTGACCCCTTCCACGCCGCCGCGAGGATTTTGCCTGTAACTTTCCTCTCGTATTCGGCTTTTTTCTCGTCGGTCCAATCGGCACCGCCCTTCTCCTCCAGCTTGGCCATTTCCTCCATGGTCAGCTGAGCGTCGATTGCGGTGGAGATGGTGTTCCATGTTTCCTTCGCGAGCGTGCCTTTGTCCTTTAAGCGTGAGAAGAAGCCTGATATCCCGAGGAATTTCTGGGATTTGAGGAACGAGGTTGCCTTTTGGACGTATGTCTGCCCGACGGAGTGAAGGATTTCAATCCCAAAGGACTCCATCTTCAGATTTTCGACCTCCAGGCGAGTCTTTTCCTGGAACGCATGGGTGACTTCGGGTCCCTTGTCGGTCTCCGTCCACACGCTGATCCGATCGATAAGCTTTTTGGAGAGTGTGTCGACTCGTTCTTCGCGCTGCTTCCGGCGTTCGCGCTCGTAGGCCTCTAGTTTTTCCCGTTGTTCTTTTGTCAGACCGCCCTTTTTCTTCTTCTTTTGCAGATCCTTTTCCTCTTGGGTGAGGCCGGCGGCATCCATGCGGGCGTCTTCCTCTGAACGGTCCATTATCGCTTGTTGGCCGAGGTAGCGTCGTTGCGGCGTGCTTGTGCCGGAGTCGGGGGGCTTCGGTGTTGATGAGGACGCTTCCTCACCGCCTGACACGTACGGTGGAGGTGGTGCGGACGAAGATTCCGACGCCGAGTATTCTTTTGCTTCTTTCTCCTTTGCACTCATGCCTGCGGAGGCGGGCTCGGGTGCGGGCGCGTGTGGGTGTGCGGTATCCTTTTCTTGAGCGTCGTGCACGTTCAGCTTCTCTTCTGCTTCCTTGGAGAGTTGTTCTTCTTCCATTGCTTCCATGGTGATGTCCATGGTATGCGTGAGGTCTTTCAGGAGAGTGAGTTCGCCGATGAGATCCACGAACGCATCTCCGCCAAAGATCATGCTGAAGAACTCGGCGGGATCCTCAAAACCCTGGCTGGGCATCGCCTTTTCTTTGCCATACTTGTCGTAGGCGGCGCGAGTGTCCTTGTTGGAAAGAACTTGGTAGGCTTCTCCTACCGACTGGAAGCGGGCGTGCGCAGTCTCATCGCCGGGGTTCTTGTCGGGGTGCGTCGTAATCGCGAGCTTTCTGTAGGCCTTTTTAATTTCCAACTCAGTAGCATCTGGTTTGACGCCCAGGGCATCGTAATATGATGTGTCGACGACCATCTCGACCGCTATGACAAGGGATACCAGGGATATGAGAAAGCAAACTAAAGAGAGATGCGCCTGTACTAAGATTTATTGCAGCCTTGTTTGGGAGGCTGCCGGTGAAGTCATAGGATGAGTGATATCTCGCTCTCGCTGAGCCACAGTGGCTGCGAAGGTGGCCAATGGATTGGCTCCCGGCCGCGATTCACCCTGAGCGACCAGCCCCTGCAGGCCCGGGGCATGCCTAAAGCCCGATTGGGCAGCAGTTTCTTGGTTCCTCGGGGTAAAGATCGTGCCATTCGGCTCTCTGCATCCCACGGGCAAAGACACGAGATGATCTAGTACGCACCGAGCGCGGTGCAGCAACCAGGAAGTTTTTTCCCTTCGCTCCTTACACAGTAGTCCCCCCGTCGCTCTTTTTTAGTTTCAGTGATCTATATCCTGCCGGCTTGATTGCATAAACAGACCAACCTCAATTACGACGCCCCAGGAGCGCATTCAACTGCAGTCATGCCGAAAGCCAGTGAGGTTATATTCTACCTCTTCCATCCGAATCAGCTGCGGTCGATAATCCAGTGGTAAGCCGACCCGGGCTCTGCGTGGCCGTCTTATGGACTAACAGACCGTAGGAAAGTCTGGCACAACCCAGTCCACGAACGGAATGAATCGAAAGATCCCCCATCAGCGAAAGAATGTTACAAATACTTGAACATGACAAGTCGCTCCTTCAGCGCCGTCATCCAGGAACTACATCCCGAACTCGTCATGGTCGTCACTCTCTTCTACCTCGTCTTACGCGGGTTGGACACGATCGAGGATGACACGTCAATTCCTGCGAAAAAGAAGGAACCCATTTTGCGCAATTTCGACGACGTTCTCGACATTGATGGGTGGACATTTACCGAGAACAGACCAGAAGAGAAGGACCGCGAGCTGATGCTTCACTACGGATGTGTCATTGAGGAGTTTAAGAAGATCAAAGCTCCGTATCAAGCCATAATCAAGGACATTGCCAAAAAGATGGGCAACGGCATGGCCGACTACTGCTTGAAGTCGGAAAGCAGTGAATTCAGGGTCAACACTATCGCCGAGTATGACGAGTACTGCTACTATGTGGCCGGCCTGGTGGGCGAAGGCCTAACAAGAATGTTTGTGGAGGCCAAGTTCGGGAACCCAGCTCTCCTCGACCGACCGCATCTTCACAACTCAATGGGTACCTTCCTACAGAAGACGAACATCATCCGAGACGTACGCGAAGATTTTGACGACAAGCGGATCTTCTGGCCTAAAGAAATCTGGTCCAAACATGTCGATGATTTCGGGGACTTGTTCAAGCCGGAATACAAGGAGCAAGCATTGAACTGTGGTTCGGAGATGGTGTTGAATGCGCTCAACCATGCCGATGAATGTCTCTTCTTCATGGCTGGGCTTAGGGAGCAGAGCGTCTTCAACTTTTGCGCCATTCCGCAGACAATGGGGATTGCGACACTGGATCTCTGCTTCAGAAATTACAACATGTTTCTCCGAAACATCAAAATCACAAAGGGCGAGGCTTGCCAGATTATGATCGACTCGACTCAGAATCTCCAGATGGCCTGCGATGTATTCCGGAAACATATTCACTCCATCCGCAAGAAGAACCGACCTCAGGATCCCAACTTTTTGAAGATCAGTATCGCGTGCGGCAAAGTGGAGCAGTTCATTGAATCCATCTTCCCGTCACAAAAGGTAGAGGACGCTTTGGCCAGAACCAAAGCCGACGAGGCTCGAGCAGCGCTCGCACAGAAAGAAAAGGAAGCTGGTACCGCAGGTACCAAGGAGACCTTGATGCTGTTGGGCGCCGTGATGGGCATGTTGCTTTTCATCACACTTTGCATGGTAGGTGCACCTTTGCTCACTCATATGCCCACGCTCACGTGTCTTCAGGTTGGTGTTGCGTGGCTGGCAGGTGCCAGGTTCGACGTGGCATTTGAGGAACTCAAGAAATCATGGGTCGAGATCAAGGCGAGCGGTCTCATTCCAGGTCTCGGGGGTCAGAACCGGACGCTGACCAATGTTACGAGTCATGGCGAACTATGATTGCCAATGTCACCACTGGAACGTGTACATTACAACTAATAGGACATATTCCCTGTTTTCCTCGCGGACCAACATATCTTCCCAGCAAACCCGAAACGAACTGCAAAATCTTGATCTTGCGGTTAGATGACTCAAAAGCACGGATGTCAAATTGCAACTCAGCCGCTTCATTGACTGTTGTTGTGCCGAAGATGTGCTGATATTGATCGACAAGAATGCTCGCCATTGACAATTGACAAGCCTCAGATTACTTCTTTGAGAGGTCCTGTTACAGTCGAGCATACACATACGGTATTGCTATCTGTGGTTCATACGGAATACTCGTATGGACGACACAGGTATTTCAATTCCTCGGCAAAATATTACTTTGCATGTACCGGTGAGCGTATCCTCGCCCTCGCCAATTTATAGGAGCGAGCAAGCGGTGTCAAGGCTTCGTTCTCAGAGGCCTGTTATTGTCATGGAGCTCAACCTATAGTACAAGTTCTGGGTAAAGGTGAACCCCTTTGATGAGCAATTTTCTTTGGTCTGTGAGGTTGGACATCATTCTTTTCCACTCCATAAACTTCTCGTTATTACGACTTCAGCCTCCTCCTCGGTCAAGGAGGGTTTTGTTGACGCTTTTCCATCATCATCGTCGTCACGCTCGTACTACACTACCGCACACATGGCAAAGGTGCATTGGACAAAGTGGCTTCATGCTTGTCACCCAAGGGCAGATGGGACTTTCGAGGCCGCTCCACGAATGATATGGTTCCAATTGCAGGCTAGCCAGAATATGGATAATGAGAATGACCGCGCGTCAACCCGGGGGCCAATTGACAATGTTGGCGCCGTGGCACCGACGTCATCGCCTTCTCCAGTGTTCTGTTTTGCCACAGTTCTCTTCGTTGAACCGCCGCTTGAGGGGCCATTCAAGGATCGAGGAGGCTGGTTCGTGCCTTCGGCTTCGGGAGCGCTAGAACCGCCCTCCTGTAAAGTCTACCTTACCGAGTACTTGTACGAGGTAGAACAGGCTCAAATGTGTACACAATGACGGAATACAGCTACTTGTACTTGTTGCACTTGCTGAGGCACTGTTCTTCCTCGTTCGCCTCATCATCTCAACGTCTCAGCTAGGCGGTCGCCGCATGGTCGTCGATCCAGGAACATCGGATCGACCATGATACCACTCAAGCTTTCCCTGCGGTGCCTGCGGAAGATCTACGATCTTCGAGCGATGAATCGTAGTAGCACTTTGCCCTTTATGATGTGGACCACGGGAAGGATGGGATTCTCTCTTGCCCCCCAATAAGCTAAACCGCTCAGGGGCAATTGCGGTCTCTGCTCAGCACCACTTGCCGAGCTGGCAGAATTGCTTGTCCAATCTTAAAATGGCCAGCAAACCCTTGCCCGCTGCTTCTTCTGTTCCTTTCTACCCAGCCTATTGCATTGGAATACCTTCAGCAGCCCAATGAGTACTTGCAAAGTCGGTGTGGCAGGCTACACGATGACGTCTTCTCAATAGACTCTGCGCTTTTCTACTTCTATTTGCTTATGTTCTGCCTTTGTCTGTTTGCCCTCTTACTTTCACCCGCAACCCGAGCCTTTGTGCAAGCATAACCGCCTACGAGATTTCGTCGACATCGCGATAGATAGATCAGCCTTGCTTTGTGTACCTGCAATATGTTTGCTATGCATCGCGCCGGTTGATCAGCGTCCCAATCAAGCATAAGGTCGGGTTATCAGTCATCCAATAGGTCGGTCGGCCCCTTGCAACCTGCGCCTTCAACCCCCGACACCGCACTCAGCCGTCTACAGTTCGGGCGCCGATTGCTGCAAGGCGTCCGTGAACTCCAATTACGCATTCGCTGCACGAGCTGCATAGCCGAAAGGCCACGAAAAGGCCCGAGCAGTGTGATACTGGCCTGGTTTCACAATGGATCAGGCTCTTGGTATAGGCCTCAACGGCGTCAACCTCGCCCTTACCCATCAGGAGAAGGTTCTGGATCCTTTACATCGTCGATACAAGAAGATGCGCGGACAGGGCCCTCAGCGAGATCCCGATCTCTACGACAGGCGAACAATGGAAGAGAGAGGTCTTGTTCTGCGGCGTCGGAAGGATGTGGGCTCGGACGAAGAGGTTGTCGAAGTCGTGCGGCACCGGGGTGATATCCTGCCTCGACGACCCGGTCGTCCCCATCAGCAACGGCGATCCAGTTCCATGAACAACGCTCGAGCTGTGGGAGCTGCCGGCGCAGGTGCTGGAGCTGGGGCTCTAGTTGCCTACAATCGAGGCCGAGATCGAGATCATCGGGACAGTTACTACGACTCCGAAGGGTCTGTCCCGCCGCGCTCTCGGGTCCGTGCGAAATCCTCCGCTGGTCGCTCTCACCGCAAACGAAGCTCTTCCACGTCATCTTCGTCCTCCTCGTTGGTCTCCTCGACCGAAGAAGAAAAAACCATTCACAAGATGCAACGCAAAAAATGGATAACTGCTGCGTTGGCCAGCGTGGCTACCATACATGCCGCCTCGAAGGTGTACTCTTCGATTGAGTCGCACGACAAACGGATGGAAAAAGTCCGGGAAGGGAAACTGTCACCGGAAGACGCCCACAAGCAACAACGAGCGTCACGGTGGCAGGATGCTGCGGCGATTGGCATTGCGGCGCTGGGGATCAAAGGCGCAGTGAGCGAGTGGAATGAAGTGTCGGAAGAACACAACCAGCACAAGGAACTCCTCTCGCAGAAGGAGGAACACCACAAACGGCGATTGGAGCGAGAGCGCCGCGCACGGGCACGAGAACATGGTGGGTATTACAAGGGTCGCGACGGTCGCTGGTATTACGACGGCCCTGAACCCCAGAGTAGTGAAAGTTACCGTGGAGGTGGATCCGGCGCTGGTGGTCGCTACGACGACAGACTCGCAATCAAAGATTCGAATCGTGCAAGGGATATATATGAAGAAGTTGGTGGCCCCTCTCAGGACTATGACGACAGCCGTAGCAGGCGGTCCAGGTCTCGACGTGCGGTGAGTCGCGGTCGCGGGAGCGACTACTGATTCCCCCTTTATCTTGTTCCTGTTTCCCCGAGTGCGAGCAACGACAAGGGTATGGTCAAGATGCGCTGACGCGGTCTTTGGGTCGTGAAGAGGCCTAGAAGCAAATCCAAGTCACCGCCAGCAAACAATTCGTACAAAAAGACACCGGAGAAGACGAGAGCAACAGTCGGCAATTTTGTGGCTGATCTCGGGGAGGAGTTGATGGGCATTTGACGAATATTACGACCTTGGAATATGGAATGATTCTCAGCATGGCGCTGCGGGGCCCTGGAAGTTCGGCCAGTCTTCTCTTCTCTGTCACAGCATCGAGGCAGCGTCAGCATCTCGGAACCGCATTGTCGGAGATCAAATGGCTTTATCGCTGTGATATGGCAGGGCGTGCTTTTCCGCGTGCAGGAGTCACTCTTTTTTTGCTGATTGGAATCTGGCGATTGGGTAGCGAGCAGGCCATGTGAGCGAAGCATTTGACGGTTGGAAGAAATCCAGTGATGATTTCGACGCGTACGGGAACGAGACTACGAGAGATGACTTGATGATCGTAGAGAATGTCCCTTTGGATGAGGCCCTTAAATCTTCCTTTTCTCGTGTTCGTCGCAGTCCCTCCGTAGTTAAGTGTCTTGTCTCCCTTTCTGCCTCTCTACAAGTCGCCGGTGGTCCACGTGACTTCGCGTCAACGTGAACGCGCCTTCGCCAACTTCTTAATTGAACCATTTTTTCGACTTCTTCAAGTGCCACGTTTCCATTTCCTTCCAGCCACCACAACCAGCAGGACAAGTACCGCCTTTCTTAGCACCTAATGTAGTCTACGGCCATGGAGTGGACATCTTCCTTGAAGCGAACCCGGACTGGCTCGATCTACTCGGTCACGACTTCAACCCTGCGTCAGCTCGACGGACAAGCGAACAAACGTCGAAAAGCTAGCATGGAGGCCGAAACTCGTGTCTATGCACCTTGCCGTCTGGAGGGTCTGCCGGCTGAGTTGTTACAGCAGGTATTCCTCACCGCCATGAACGGAAATCTGCTCACAGCCTCGCCACGGATTGCTGTCAAGCTGTCAGGAACAAAAGCCGTCTACCGCGCTGCCTTTCTCCTGGCTTTCTACAGCCATGACGTTGATAATATGCTCCGCATCTACAAATTGCACTACCTTGTTCCCATCCTTGATCTCCCGCTTCGCAGCTGGGATGTCCGGAGTATGACACGCGCTGTGCTCAACAGCTCCTGGTGTACGTGGGGTCAAGTGAAGTCGTGGCTAATGGACAACCTGCTGCACGCTTTGTCACGAGGTCAAGCCATTGTTAAGCCGACAAGTCCCATTCACTGGCTCAACCTGCTCACGGAGGGAAAGATAGAGCTAGAAGCCCTGATGGGGCGGGCCTGGTGGGGTGAAGATGAGGAAACACGCTCGGTGGAACTGGAATTGCGCATGTGGGATATCCGCTTGACAAGGGATAGAGACATCTATGAAGACGAGTCGAAAATGGACGCTGCAAGGCAGGAAAGTTATGACCGGGATCCCTACACCGCAGAATGGGACGTTGAGCTCATATTCCAGTGTCAGATGCGCATTTTCGGGGTGTTGACTATCGGTGACGAGAAGTCACTGAGTTACCACCTGCAACATGAGGATGCCTTTCGCGACGTTGTGGCAATGATAATAGGGTTGGACATTGAGGACATGAATCCACAACCATTATCACTGGACTTCTGGGAACTCCTCGAAGAACGAGCCATACGGGCAACCCGCAATGCACATTGGCTGCGCGAGACACTCGCCATCGAGTACTTCTTCCATCCTGAAGATCAGCCGTACAAAGTCTCGCCGCGGTTATACAGAGCTGCCGCTGTGGCCGACATCATGGTTGACGATGGGATTTATATTGTGCGACTTTCTTACGTTCCAGCGCTTCATGTGCTTTTCCAGGTTGACCCTCGGGCTCTGCCAAGGGAGGATCCAGCTTTGTTAGCTTGGGCAGCCATAGCCCGTCAGAGGATGTTCGATTTCTTTGGCAACATGGCGATTCTGTGCCATCAACGAGCCAGACAGAAGCACAAGCGGGGTGGGAGACTGAACTTTAGTGATCGGGACAAGTTCAGGGCTTTGGGATTAGAACAGAAGTTCCGCTTCGAGATGGACTGGAAGATCGTGTCATACATCGAAACAGGCTCTCTAGGGGGCGTAATTCCGGACGGGTTGGCTCCAGATTTCACGGAGCCGCTGAAGTGGCTGGGAGAGAGACTCGAGCCTTGGCCAAAGGCTCTTGACGAAGTGACAAAGCTCCTCTATCCACATTTTAACCAAAGAGCTGTTGACGGATTCGAGGACGACTCCGACTATGACCTACACCACTTTGATTTACCGCAAGAAGTCATGGAGGCTGCTCTTTGCGACCATTTCGGCAGGACTGAAGATGAGCTCCGAGACGAGGCTGACTTCGGCCTTGGTCGGATTGACAGAGCTGAAGCTCGTTATGCCCTTCTTACTGATGACGAATATTACCAAAGCCAGCACCACGATGACTACGAAGGGCTTTGTGACACCTATGTTTTTAGACATGCGGGTGATCCGGACTCTGACGGTGAGGAGGATGGGAACAGCGACGAATGGGCCAACGAGAGCGAAATCGAAGAGCGAAGCAATGCTGATGACGACGGGCGCCGGAGCTCAGCGAGCATTCTTCGCCATGGACTCCTCCAAGAGGCACCTGTTGAAATCCACAGGGAGCTCATAGGCCTTGACTTGGCAATATTGTTCCCCAATGACATACACCCGATACCATCGAAAGACACTGAGTTGATCCCGTCACACTGCGCACCCCCCCAGTGGTTCCGTCCAGCAGGGAAGCCATATTTCGCAGAACTTCCTTAAGCTGACGGCGCAAAGAAGTTCCAGAGCACAATTCAGCGGCCTTGAAACGCAAGACAGAAAGTGCTCGTTGGCCGCGGCTTCAAACCAATATCATACTGCAGGATTCAATTCGGCGTTGGCGACGTCATTTTAACAGGACCTCCGAGTTTGTTGTCCGGATCATATCTCTTCTTCAAAGTTTGCAGTCGTGGATAGTGTTCTCGGTATACCTATGACCAACGTTCAGGACCGCGTCTTCGCGTCACGGACTCGGACTCACCTGCGCGACAGGGTCGTGAAAGTCCTCCGTGGCGTTGGGTACGATCTGGATGGGGCTCGACAAGTTCACCACTTGTTTCGGACCGTCGTTGACAAGACTTCTCGCCATATCGGCTTCTTGCTCAGACGCAGCGACGTCCGTCCCGGCGCTGAGCGTCATCTTGTGCTGGAAGCCTTGTGGACGCGGCCAAGCCGACTCGATATTGGGAGTCAAGGAGCCTCGCTGGGATTTTTGGTCAACGTTGCCAAAACGCAAGGTGGGCTGTAATGCCTACGGTGGTGAAGAATTCGAAGAACATTGCCACCCGCTTCCGAACGGTGCCAGGAGATTTAGCAGCCTTGTCATACCAGTCAAACGCTCGAAGGACCATTGCCTCATCCACTCTGTTCAAGGCCACTGGTGCCCACCACGTGTTCGCGGAGCCCTTGACCTTACCAACATTCTCTATAGCAACATTAACAATGTGGGATCACCACTTCGAACACAAGCCACCTACCTTGCAGCTTGGCCAATTCTGACAGGCTCAAGATCTTGGTGCTGTCAATGGCTCCAGGACAGTCAAGCGCCCATTTGAAGCCGTCAGAACATCGACCATGCGCCGCGCCTAATGCGTCGAACGCTTGAATCATCAACATGTCCTCCTTGGCCCCCATAAAAGCCAGTTGCTCTTTTCTCATCATGAAGAGATAGAAGGCTACTCTGGGATTGGGCGGTCTCGAGTCCATGGCCACGATACCTTTGACGACAGCCTTGAGCTGAGTCCTTGGGATGAAGATGTTCCCACCCCATATCTCGTGCGGATACTTGCGAGCTCGGAGTTTGTATTGAGTAACCACTGTTACGACATCAGCTCTTCAGCAAGACCACATCGTGTAGGCTCATACCGGCAAAGCCATACGCTCCTCTGAGGGCGAAGAACAGGTCGGGATCTTCGGATGCCCATAACACGGTTCCATCGACTTTGACGACCTGAGCATCCAGCAAATTGACCGGATCCGATGTCAAACCATATTCGGAGGACAGCCAGGAGTATCCACCACCGAGAATACTTCCACCGACGCCTACACAAGGCGTGCGTACAGAGACAGCTACGAAGGACGTCAGCGCATCTATTAAACCTGTAGACGAACCGCTCACTCGCATAGCCCGGCGCGATCTTGTCCATCTTCTCATAATACTCCCCCCAACTCTGACCCGCTCCGACCGTGACGGTCTCATTCTGCTGATCAAACTCGACGTCGTCAAAGGCGGTCAAACTAATCAAGACATCCTTGGCCGAAGCTGAGCCTACGCCTTGACTGCGAACTCCAAGATCCAAATCGGTGTTTGACAGGTATGCTAAGGTTTTGCTCAAAGACTCGACATTTGCCGGACGAATCACTAACGCCGGCTTTTGGTCTTTCTGAGCCGCCCACGGTAATGATTCAGCCCGGTATTGATCTGACGAGGGAAGGATGATCTCCTCGGGACTCAATATCGAGCCGAGATAGTCGATATGATTCGGATCGATCGCCATCTTTGAATGACGCTACCTTGGCGTTCAGATGTGAAATTCCGACAGATCCAGATGTACCGCATGACAGATGCGAATTGCGGTCCTGCATCGAGGTCAGGCCGGGAAGCCCGGTTGCTGAGGGCCATCGTGGGATCTGACATGCGGGTGGCCTGACTGCCTTTGAGCTTCCCATGCGGCTCCACCGGTGCTCCCATAAGAGGGTTCTATGCTCAAACTGAATGTTTCAGATGACTAGCTTCAGAGGCCTCGAAAATGTACTCTCAGGTCCACCGCGTGTCTCCGCGCGACAGGGTAGTCGACGTCGGTGATGCCCTGTCTGGGTATCGAGTTACCGCGTGACAAAATATGGACCCACACAACATGCACAACTAGGATATCTTGGTGGCCCTGCAAATATTTTGTCCTGCCTGAGGCAGTATGAGAGAGACGCTTGAGATGCTCAAGTTGCCGAGGGGAAAACCTGGCGGCCTGCTCTATCGTTCGAGGTGCGAGGAGTGATGCGGTCATCTTTCAACGAAAACTCCTTCTGCTCGACAAGTGCTGCACAGACTACGGAGTGAGATGTCCACGGTGATGTATGTTTCTCGATACTTGTGCCAACAATTCTCCATGTCTGGTTCTCGATGCCTCCTCCTGGTCCATGGCTCGGCTTACGCCGATCAAGCCGTTCTTGCCATCCCATCCATAGCTCTGGAGAATGACTGCGTGGGACAAGCCGATTGACCTGCACAAACACTGCGCGGATGCATGTCTTGGTAGGGGCATGTCTGATCTTGGAATCGCTCTGTCCACGCCTTGCAACAAGCGGACCTTCACGCCTAGTCATCCGGACTTTCTCGCTGTCAAACCACGTCACAATGCCATCCAGCTCCTGGACACGGTTGCCATACTTGCACAAAGCACTGGGGGAGAAAATCCTCTGTCCTGTCAAAGCTTCTAACTTTGATCTGCCATGCCGCCACTGACTTCCAGCTGCTCGGGTCGCGAATCGCAAAGAGCTGTTAAACCTAAGCCCTGATGGCAGAAGGCCCATTTGTGTACTTACCCGGGTTGCTTTCATCAAGCCGGGCAACATGCCGTATACGAAGATGGCAAGTGATCCTTTCCAACTCAACATTATCGAACCGGGATGCTCAGTTGCTCCTGCCGACATAATTCCGCTCCCTGACATGGTCCAATTTGGCGACGGTCACCGGTGAATAGCAGATGGAGGAGTGGGTAGTAAGCGTAAGGAGAATTGCTATAACGTCTAACAACGATTCTTCCCTGACGCCGCAGACGGCGATCTTGCTAAACGCTTCGCAGCTGCTACCTTGGGTTGATTTGCAGCCTACTCCTTGCTTCAGCGGCTCCTCCACCCAAAGCCAAGGTGAAGAGTCGATACCATCATTGTTTAAAGACTGCAATCAGCAATACGTGCTTGAACCTGCATTATGAGGTCCAATGCCAGTGATCAGGGCTCAAGCCGGCAATGGATTCATCTGTGGTAGGCTGCCTTGTACACCTTCCCCTTCCTAGAGGTGGGAAATCAGGCAGCTGCCTCAGGCTGTGCGCTGTTTGATACCAAAAGCACCCACTGAGCAACGACGGACACGGCGGATTTCGTCATGTAGCTGCTGACGACCCAACGAGGCTCGACTGGCGTACACAGAGCCTTGATTGGGTAAGTGGAGTCGGTACCCCGGACTCGGGACTCTAGATGAGAAAGGTATGCAGGACGTCAGTGAGATAACCACTCTGGGAAGTGGGAACGCGAAATGTGGACTGGGGAAAGTGGCTTCAGCCTCTGAGGCAGCGAACCGTTTACTAATGCTTATCTAGTATCCGAGGCCCAGCTGAGGTCCTCGAGACTCTCGCTCGCACTTGGTCGCAGTCATGCCGTGGTGGGCCTTGATAATCGACCTCTCTTGGCAGAGAATTCCTCCACCAGGCACAGGAGAGCAGCAAGACCCCGGTTTTGTTTTCGCCGCGAGAGCAGAGCAACACTCGACATTATTCGAGTCGTGCGAATTATCCAACACAGCCAACGGAGTAGAAGCGGTAAGGTCAGCATTTGATCTTCAACAGTCAGCAATCCTTTTGGCTGCGGTATTCCCCTGGAATCCTTTTGTGTCAGAGCAAAGTTTTCCTTCGGGGCGATATTATGTTGTCATGCCAATGCCTCCAGAACCGAACACCTGTTGGACAATGGCTGGTAAGGCAGCAAAGCACGAACGAGGATGATCGACAAGATCATTTCAGCTTCCTATTTGCGCATGCCTATCGCAATTGATCTCACCATGCCCAGCCGTGTCTGGTCAAGGCGCTGAGTTGGCCTGAATATTCCTGCGTCCGTTGTTGGCATCCCATGACGACGATGGATTGGAAACTCGGCGATCCAGGTCTGGGGAAGTATAAACAACACGAATGTCGGGCCTCGTCTCCTCGCTGGGCCGCCAACTTTCACCCATCAGTCGGAGGAGCACTCAGAGGAGTCGTTCAGCCATGCATCTTTCCGCGATTATTGCCGTTGCCTCGGCCGGTCTGGTCTGTGCGAAGCCAATCAAGCAGATCAAGCGACAGACAATTCAAGATACATACGACTTCATCATCGCTGGAGGTAGGACAATATCCCTTATGCATGCATGCTTGCTTGCTAATGTACCATAGGCGGCACTGCAGGGCTTGTCATCGCGAACCGTCTGACTGAATGCCCCAATACTCGAGTGCTCGTGCTCGAAAACGGCCCAGTCCCAGATATTGTTGCCAACACCCAGACGCCAGGCGGAAATCAGTATCTTGGTGGTGAATTCTGACGCTTTTCCCCTCCACTCCTGCTACTGGAGCTAAGCACTGCTTTGCGCAGGGACGGCGGTTGACTACAACTATTATACTCTGCCGCAGAAGAACCTGAACAACCGGATTCTTCCCTATCACCGTAAGTGTGCGCCTTACAGCTTCTTGGCCAGGCATGTAATGTATATGCTGACCCGCGCTCAGGAGGCCGAGGGCTTGGTGGCAGTTCGACAATCAACGGCCTGTACTACGGAAGAGGCAGCGCCAGCGTGTTCGATAAATGGGTCCAACTTGGCAACCCAGGCTGGGGATGGGATGAGCTCTACCCCCTGTCCGTCAAGGTGGGTACCATCCACGGGGTGGACACAGGACCATGACCATGACTGAAGCTTCCAGCAAACACACTTTAACGCCCCCAACTTCAACGACACCAACGACCACAGTTTTGAGACGTGGGATCCGACCGCATACTCGAATGGGGAGCTACAGATCGCGTTCCAGGGCTATGTCCCTGATTCGAATGTCGGGTTCATTCGAGCGGGCGAAGCAATCGGCATCCCTGTCGTCAACGAACTCAACAACGGCAACAACACAGGCGTGAAGCAGGGAACCGGGTGCTTTGACAGTCGACTGAGGCGCAGCTCTAGCTACGAGGCCTTCTATGTGCCGATCCAGAATCGCACGAACCTCGACGTCCTCCACTATGCGTCCGTGACGGCAATTCAGTTCACCAAGAGCAGCAACGGGACGTCCATCGCCACGGGTGTGTCTTTCACAGACCAGCCAACCGGGCAGTTCATCAACGTCAATGCCGCCAAGGAAGTCATCATCACCATGGGAGCGTTCAACTCACCTCAGCTCCTGATGATATCGGTGCGTAAGCCATGCATGCATACAGCCGCGGCTCTCTCGTTGCTGACACCGCTTCTGTCAGGGTATCGGGCCCCAGGCTCAGTTGGCCGCCAACGGCATCCCCCCAGTGCACATCAACGAGAATGTGGGTCAAAAGTAGGTCTCCGACTCACACGCTCAGATCCCGTCCCTATAGGTTTACAGCCGGAACAACGTCCGTACTGACCGCCCGTGCTCGCAGCATGAACGACCACTGCGTCTTCAGCATCATGGCCCTAGTCCAGCAATCGGCATCAACCAGCTCCATGGCTATCAACGACAGCACCCTCGCGGCCGCGGAGCAACAGTTCCTCACCGACGGTACGGGGCCTTACTCCGCCCCTTCTGGGATCACCAACGCGTTCCAACAGCTCTCCAACGCCACGCTCCAGGCCATCGGCGCCCAAGCCGTCCTCGACGCCGGCCTCGTCAACCAATCGCACGTCGAATTCCTGTACGAATCCGTCTTCTATCCCAGCGGCATAGCCGCCCTGCCGCCCGGCTCCGGCTCCACGATATCCACGAGTCCCGGATCCGCAAACGCATTCTATTACATCCCCCAGTCTAACCTCTCGTACATCTCCTTGACGGCCTCGCCGCTCGTAGCGCTCAGCCGCGGCAGCGTGACACTGAAGTCGTCGTCCATGTTTGACGCTCCCAACATCGACCCAAACTACTACAGCAACACCACCGACCGGGCCGTGGCCATCAACGCGTTCCACGACCTCCGAAAACTACTCGCCCACCCGGCCATCGCGCAATACACGGTCGGTCCCAACAACGGGGAAGTCCAGCCCGGGTTTGCGCACGTGCCGGCCAACGCCTCCGACGCCGTCATCTTTGAGTACATCAAAGCAAACACGATCCCAAACTGGCACGCCAGCGGGACATGCCAGATGCTGCCCGAGGCGGACGGTGGGGTCGTCGATGCGAGGCTGCGTGTCCATGGCGTGCAGAACCTGAGGGTCGCGGACGTGAGTACCATTCCGAGGTTGCCGGATGTTAATCTGCAGGGCCCGGTGTTTATGATTGCCGAGAAGGCGGCCATGCTGATCAAGGAGGATTATGGCTTGACTTGTTGAGTTGTTGTTGGCTTTGTTGGCCTAATAAGGGTTGTGTAGTCCTCGAACCAAGTGGTAGTAGTAATGAGATGGGAGACGGAAGGGGGAGGGAAGCTGGACTTGGTCTTGACTTTGACATGCCTTGACTTTGACATGCCTTGACTTTGACATGCCTTGACTTTGACATGCCTTGACTTTGACATGCCTTGCCCTGCCTCGACTTGAATTCGAACATGCGATGGAGTGACTGGACATGTAATTGTCAATCAAGGCAAAGCAAAGTCAAGCTGAAGCCACCTAGCTGTGGGTAGTATGTATTGTGTACAGTATACTGTATACTGTTGCACCAATCGGGTAGTAATCATGCACAGACGAGTCATGCTGGGGCTTCTTCCCATCCTCCTTGTCTAGCAGGCAGCAGGCAGCAGGCAAGTGGACGTACATTAATACACAATGTAACTACTACGTCAAGGCCACTGTAGCCCCTGCTGGACGTCGGATCCTGGATGGCCCCCGCCCGTCCTCTATGACCATCTGAGCACTAGGTACAATACTCGTACGAATTGAAGGACGCCGTCACCTTCGGATGCCAGCGTATCCTGTCGATGTCGGAGGATATCCGAGAACGTAGACGAATTCAGAACATAAATGCTCTCCTGCTGTGATTGTGGCGACTTCGCGGTGAAGAGTGATCCACGGAACGTACAGAACGCAGATATGTCATGTATTTACGACTCAAGACTCAAGCCCCTGGGATCCCATAGGTGTATATGAGCTCGCTTCTCACGGAGCAGCGTGCCGGTGAAGAATAGAGAGAGAGGGGCAAGACCATTTCGGCCCCATGCACCCGCCACGTACATACCTGCTTTACTCTCGACAAAAGGCCATCACAAAACCGCTGCTAAAGCGCGTTTCTATGCGAATCACGGAGGGCGTGCGAGTCGGTAGTGGCGACATCCCACACATTAACGTTCTCCAAGGCCGGGGATGAGTCCCTCCTGTCGACGCAGTTCATGGCATTGACGCAGGAGTGTGAGACTCTGTCGTAGTGTCGTTGTGCAACTAAGCTCAAGCATAATAAGACCGCTCGCAGTTCCTTTCTCTCGGGCAGAGGCCCACGGATAAGGATAACCAGAAAGGGACACATGCAGAAATCGACTGGGTCCGCTGCGGGGAGAAGTATGTCTTCTACGAGTAGAGGTTACGAGTAGTCTCCACTAACACTTTATCTAGTAAGATCCTGTAAGATGTAAGATTTATATCTCTGAGCTCTGGGGACGACATCAGCTCCCGCTTCCGCACGAAGACGGGCCCGCAGCTACTTTCTCGACATAGGGTACCCGTGCCACCGTGAACTCGTCACTCATGCTGGCCCAGTCTACGAGTAGGTACTCGTACTGGGACTCCCTCGGTAAGGACCTCCACCGGTCGACCTCTTGGGCATTCTTGACAGGATGTGAGGCTAGATTCTCGGCTACATTTGCTGACTTGACTGGTGCGGTGCGGCCATCGTCGCGATGCAAGGACGTTCGACGTGTCTAGGCTTTCGCTACCGGTGCCGCCCTCCCGCGCCGGTGCTGCTCATTGGAACCGTCCAAGCGAGCCGAGACAAGCGGTGTTGCTTGGCCCAGCGCTCGATCATGCTATATTTCCCACGTGTGGCCTAATTCGGAAGCATACCACCGCGGGGGCCTGTGCCACTTTGGCCGGTTTCTCTCTCGTCTATTTCAGCCAAGAGCTCCGGCAGGGCGGAAGGCAGTGGTTATTATGGGGGCTGCAAGAACTGAAGAGGGAGGGGCGGGCCTTTTGTCCAGCCCAGCCTGATCCCGACCCTGATACATGAATCCCGTCAAGCACTCGAAGACCAAGGCCACAGTCGACAAACCGCGGCTCCGCGTATGAAATTATTTTCTCGAAAGAACTCATCTCTTCTTCCAGGCCGTCCTGACGTTACAAGGTACCAGGATGGCGACTCCAGGGCCGGCTTCGGCCTCGGCGGTGTTCTGGGCAACCTGGGACGGGAACTGCGTGTACAACCTCGACTGGGTGGTCACCTCGTTGAACGACAGCTGGTTGGGCACGCATGGAGGCGTCTGCGCGTACCAGCTGGATACGCATCGCACGTTCGGGTGCCCCGCGCCGGATGCGTATGTGGAAACTTTTCCTCATTCTCCAGTCCAAGTTTCGACCTGTCGTGGTGTTTGAGTTTTTCAAAAGGTTGGCCCTCAACTCTTGACTGGCCACCACTTGCGGTGAATACCAACTCGAGTCTCTCTGGTGTCTGGCTGGATCTTCCAAGGATCCCTTGCGCCTCATGACAACTCCTGGCACGCTTCCTCGTGCATGGTAGAGTACTCTGCAGGTATGCACAGCACTGACAAGACGTTTTTCATACACAGGTCTTGTTGGGCATGGGCACAAAATTGCCTGGGGACAGCCGCTGACGGAGTCGACACCCCTGGAGACGGACAGATTCTGTGCCTGAACAAATTTTCAACAGCATGTAGGTCTCTCGCTCTTCTTTCCCACCCACCTTGGTTTCCTTTCGCCTCTCTTTCCGCGTCGGAAGGAGGAAAGATGACGGAGGTGAAAAAAGAAGGTGGTGAAGGGAAAGAAAGAACAAGCCCGTATCTTCCAAAGTCCAGAATATACTGACGGCCTGTTTTGAATGGGGCACCTCAAGCTCCGTCGTGGTGTTGTCTGGCCGGGGAGGAATGTCCCTCCAACATCGCGTCCGTCAATATATGCCTGAGCCCCTTCGAAAACCCAAACGCCGGCAAGACTCCAGAAGAAGCTGCGTCCTCGCAGTCATCCTTGCTCGGGACATCGCCCACGGCGCGCCCATCCGTTGGCGCCACGACCATGAGTAAGTCTCGCCAGGAGTCTCTCTATAGTCATTCTCCTGGGTCCACTGACCGCTATGGCTGATGGCTGATGGCTGATGGCCGGATTAGATCAGGCGCCATTTCTCACCACCAGTTTTGCCGCATTGCCAGCACAGTCCGACACAGGGACATTCGAAAACACCGTATCAGTCACGACGGCCACCGAGACCGTGATAAGAGCAGCCACCACCACGGCGACCGCCGAGCCCTCCCTCAGCGGAGGGGCGATAGCGGGAGTCGTCATCGGCGCATTGGCCGCTCTGGTCGCCGTCGCCCTGGGCTTCTTCGTCTTAGGTCGCAGGTGGCGGGGCAGGGGCAGACCACGTCCTAATACGGCCGCCCACGCGCCCGCACCAGCGAGGTTGTCGTCCGATCCTGGGATCTTGTATGTGTCGGAGCCGAAGTCGCACGCGGGATTTGGGAGGGCTGGTGGTGGTGGTGGTGACACAATGAAGACGGTCGTCCACGAAACGAGCGGACGGTCTGCTTCTGAAATGGAGTCGTCGCTGTCGAGGAACGAACTTCCCTGAAGCAGAGAAGAGAGAGAAGAGCACTGGTCGTGTCCGGCTTCCGACTCGGGAGATGAGAAAGGCTGCATGCAGTAACTAATTAATTCATTAGTTGATTGAACCGAAACTCCGACCATGAATGAGAAGAACCCGTGTATTCATAGTCCCGTCGGCATGAACTTCTACCAGAACTCCACCATCTACACCGTCTCTCCATGCGTGCATCTACTCCGTGTGCTCCGTACTCGACTGTGTCATTTGTCCGACTCGAGTCGAGTTGCTTGCTGGCAAGATCACAATATGAATTCTACTAAAGCTTCTGTACCTCGTACTGTGTACATTAAGATCTCGTGCGCAACGCAAAAGCCCCTCAACTCCATGCTGTAAATACTTTGAGTGATCATGTGGGCAGGTTTATCGATTGCATCCACGCTCCCAGATGAGACGGAATGGGACGATTTGCGAGGAACACTTGGACGACAAATATTTACTCCATGCTTCCATCCATCCATCCATACAACCCGCTAGACCGACGAACTTTTATTAACCATCCAGACGCCCGGATTCATGTGGATAATTGTGAGATATGCACTTGCAATGATGTCTCCTCACGAGGTAGCATAGGATATCCCCATGCCTTCATCCGAGTCCTTACAATCCTCTGATCTTTCTCGGCTCGGACCCTGCGTGAGTTGGCTGTCGAGCACTCCCTCACTGTCCCCTTGCTTCGGCTATGATTTTGTACGAACTCGTCTTGATGCTCTTGGGTTTCGACTTCGGATAGAGACTGCAGTTTGATCCCACTCCGGTTGAGGCCGCGACGCTGGCGAACCCATCCGTCGTGGTGCCAGTGCCCGTTGACGCAGGATTCGAAGACGATCGCTTGTGGTAACTGCGACCGGCGCACTCAATCCCGTCACCCAATTCGATATAGTCGACTTCGGGTCTTAATTCGCCGAGCCGTTCGACAATCTCCTCGTTCCAGATGCCAGAGACATTCGTCTTCTCCAGCAGCCAGTACGGGTTGAGCAAGGTGCACGGGGAGTCCAAATCGATGAATCGTATTCTCACGTACTCTAGGCTCGGGAATAACGGCAAGGCTTCCACAGTCTTGAGCACCAGTCGTTCAAAGGCCTTGATGAAGACGAGATTCGTTATGCCCGCTCCGTCTGCAATCACGCCGCCTAACTCATGGGTTACGGGCTTGCCTGTCTCGGGATCTCTTTCCGTGACGCGTTGTCGACAGCACGATTTCACCACGATCTCGAGGTGTTTGAGTTTGGGCTCTTCTTTCTGTGACGCGAGCACAGACAGTGCGCTGGTCCAGAGACACTCACAGATTTTGCCGGTAAAGGAGAGGGACTCGAGGTGGGGGAGGACACGGCCAAGGCTTTCGCACAGGTGTTGAGTCTGATGACCGTGCGAATTGGGCGAACCCGGGAAGCTCGACCCTAGCGTTGTGGGGTCTTTGCTGTACATACCATCGAGGGAGATATTAACGTGTCGAAGCTGAGAGGGTAGGCGGGTGAGGATGTCGTTGATGGTGATGTCGGCCTCGAAGCGCGGTTTCGCGTAGCCGCAATGCCATTCTTCCACGTTGGGAAGGGCCTTCTCAATGGTGGCCCAGTGGGTGTACTCGCGCATGATGTTCCACGCCCCCCGCATGGCGAAGGTGCGGATGTTGGGTAGCTGTTCGAGGCGCTGCCTTGGGTCCGGAAACAGCGTCTGGGGAAATTGTCGGATCATGTTGGATTTCTTGCAGTGGCCGCCCTCGAGAGTGAAGACGCGGGCGTGAGGAAAGAAGCAGTTGATGTGCGAGAAGATTTCCGAGAGTGTCGCCGAGTAGACGCATAATTTAAAGCTGAAGCTCAGCGGGTCAAGCGCCGGCATCAGGTCTCGCTCGTGTGCCGGGAAATTGGCGAGTTGGTGGAACGCGTTGGTGCCGTCGAGGAGAAGTCCAGGTCCGAGAAAGGGATTCAAGACGCGATCGTCAAGAGATGCCTTGTCTCCCCAGACGGGCACCCAGAACTCGATGTGTCGGACAAGCCTCGTGAGGTGGGAGTGGTTGCAGAAGAATTCCTCTGATTCTTTTAATCCGGCTCTTGTGCCCTTGACCTTGATGTGTCTGTATATTCGCTCCTGCACCAAGTCGCGCCAGGTTGGCGAGACCAAGGCGAGGTCTGAGACGGCCTTCCGCCGCGGATGTCGCATGAGTGACGAGACGCTCTTTCCTCGCAGCGATGTCGACCCGGCGTAGACTGAATGCATGTCCCCAAAGATGAAGTCGAGCACTTTCCCCTGCACTTCCAACGGGAGGTCACTCAGCGAGAGGGGAGGCTTTGATGTGTCTTGCTGGTATTCGTTCACGTCCGCTGTCTCCGTATCTTGCACCGGGGAGTCCGTCGCTCGTATGGTGAGAACTCCCATCGTTTTTCCCACTTGCTCGAGTGCATCTGCCACAGAGGGCGCTCGTTTCCGAGGCGTCATTAGGGGGAAAGCGACGTCGGAGCGCGAGACCTTTGACGGGGGGACTGAATGCCGCCCTTGAAGATCTTGCGACGCTGTCGGGTTGTCGAGGATCACTTCTTGCACAGGCATCGTGAGGAGGCTGCGCCGGCCTCGAAGGCCGGACTCGATATACACGCAGAATTCTTGTTATCCTGTTGTATGTTGACGTTCTCGGGTGGTTGCTGTGTTTGCGGCGTCTCGGATGGTGGAATGCGGAGTAGCTGAATGCTTCAGATGAAATTTGCTCTCGCTGCGTCTCGACCTTATCGTGGGAAATTACGCCGGGTGCGACGGTGATGACAGATCCGGGTTATGCACTTGAAGGACTTGTATGTTGCTACGCGCGCAGGTCAAGGACGTGTGAAGGGGCTGAGGAGGCTGGCAACTGAAGTCGATGGTTTGATTATCAGGCGGTTGCATTTTGATTGCGAGCCGCACAGCCACACGCGCGGGTCATCGCTTGCACTGCCACTGCCACCTCGCTGCCGCCTGAGGGTGTCTTGCGTGGACACACAAGCTCTTCTGTATCGTCTGCAAAAACTGTTGAGCATGAATACGAGTCTTCATTCGCCTCTATTGTAGGTGCTGTGTCTAACCCTCTGCAGCGGCAGGAGAAAAGGGCTTGCGCGGCCTATTCATATCCCGCCATCACATCAACATACAGATCCTCCAACCCTCTCAACTTCGTCTTGTCTATCGCCGGATCATTCAACATCTTCAGAAACGGGTCGGTCTGTCCCACGGTATCAGGGTCATTCTCCGATATCCGCCGCACATTAGCCTGCGACCTTGGGTCTACCAGCTCGAGGAAGACCTTTCTTCGCAACTCGGAATACCTGTCCAGGAGCTCCTCCGATTTGCCTTCGTTGATGACTGCCACCAGCACATCGCCCAGTGCGCCAGCATCCAGAATGCCTCCAGTGAGACCCATACCTCCAAACGGATTGCACAGATGCGCCGCATCCCCAGCAAGTAGGACCGACGCCTTCCGGAAAGTCGTGGCGCATCTCTGGTTGATCTTATAGGGTGACGCCATCTTCAAGTCATATTTGAGCGGTCTCGGACCGGGAAAAATCGCTTCGAACTTCATGGGTTGTCGATCCAAGAGCTCCTGATGTGTCAAGCCAGGAAGCTCACCGTAGGAGCATCTCCACAGGCCCGGCTCGCTCAACTTGGCGATGAGACACCAATGGTCTCTGTCAACGACAAAGTTGCCGCCTTGAAACCCGTACTTTTCGAATGGGTAAACGACGTTGCAGGCAACCAGGTTAAAGTCCCATGTGAACCCATCGAATGGAATGCCAATCAGGCGACGGACACTGCTTCGACCTCCATCCGCGCCGACAAGGTACCTGGAATGGAAGTGTTTGACGCCCTCGGGTGTCTCAACCGTAACGTCCACTCCTGTATCCGAGTTTTGAACCTCGGTGACTTTGTGGTTGAATAACACCTGACTACCCTCACATCTTTTGTAGTGCGTGAAAATGACCTCCGCAAGTTCGTGTTGTCCCAGGACCAGAACTTCATACTCGCCGGGTTCCGGCCTACGGTCGATCTCTGCGATGATCTCGCCGTTGACCTTTCTCCAGCAGACATCCGAGCCTGTGCTTCCTCTTTTCCGACAGTCTTCCAGTACGCCTGCTCGGTCGAGCTCTCGAACAGAGACGGCGTGGTAGACCGCTGCTCGAGGTGATTGTTCAACGTAGGGGAGCATTTCGAGGACCGTTGTCGGAACGCCCGCTTTGGCCAGACGAAGAGCGACCAGCAGGCCGACAGGGCCTGCGCCAACCTAGGCGAGGTCAGAACGAGAGTCGAGGCTTCGAGAAGACTTTTACTTGCCACAATAACGTTGTCCTTCTGTTGCCCATCGTGCTTATCACCACCTCCGCCGTTCAGAAGGGTGCCATTCGCGCCATTGGCAAGGCCAATTCCATTCGCAGCGGTACCTTCTAGTTCGACCATCGTCGCGATGTGGCAGGCTGGTTCGGCAATGATCGAATACACAGTGTGAGCCCGGTATAATCAAGCGCGCGTCCATCTTTTGATTCACTGGAACCCACCCTGCCCTAATATACATTATATCCCATGTCGCGACGCCGCACCCACATGAAGAGCAGCTTCTCCATGCAAGTGGAGTTTGCGGGGCTCAAGTCATGCAGGAAATCGGAACGGCAAAGCTCCCCAACTCAAACTTGTGTGGGGTACTGTAGGTTTACCAAAGGAACAATTGGGGCAGTCGCATGATCGCACATTGTCGTCGCAAATGCTCATATCTGGAACGTTCACGATAGCTATTGTTAGATTTGGTACCTCAATTACTCTTCAACACGCGATTCCTCGGCCCCAGGTGGACGTTCGCGATACTGCTGGTATCAATGGTACTGTTTCCGCGCCGTCGAGTGGCGACTGGCTTGGAGTTGACATCTGACGTGATTGTCTTGTCCTCTGTCTCCCCCAGGGTGTTGGTTGAAGGCGAGAGCCTTTTCGTTTCCTCCATAGTCGGAACTAACCGCTGTGAGCTCGGCGGCTTCTGCACAGCATCCCGGACCACAATTCCTAGTACCCAGCAGTTGATGCCGAAAAAGAGCAAGCTTGCTCCAAACAACCCTGGGACAAAGGTGCTCCTCCCCAGAAATTCGAGTTGGTATCCCTGTTGCAGCCAGAGGGCTTGGCCCAACACCCACATCGCTAAGGCCGTGATACCCAGCCACGGCCGGCGGCGTAGGGATGAATCCGGCAAGTAAAGGGGCAGGAAGATCAAGTACCACAAGAAGTACTGTGACGTGCACACTTTATTGAATGTGACGAATGCCAGGGTCTGGGCCAGCATCGTTGTCGGTAAGTCTCCTTTTGCCAGGGCGAGAGGCATGAGAACTGTGGAAAGGAGGAGTTGCGGGATGAACGCTAGGGACTCGAACGATACGGATCGTGCTGGCTCAATCCCGGATGTGCTCGTGGTCTGGGCTGAAGACAAGTACAAGAGCGTGTTGTAAGGGGAGAAGTTATGCCGATGGTCGATTCGCGTCAGATGGTGAAAGAAGGTGTGTTGGAGGAAAGGAGCGCCGTAGATGTTGTACATCAAGACGTTGAGTGCTGTGAAAGTGAGTGCCGAGGCGACGACTAGGATTATGCGGTTGGTATTGATGAGGTGCAATGCGCGCTGCGAGATCGACTTCGCCGACTCTCTTGAAGATGCAGGCGTCTCCAGGGCCCATAGCATGCTTGCACCGTAAATGAAGGGGTATATCTTGAAGTGAACACACAATCCAAGCAGAAGTCCCGATAATGCAACCTTTCCTGTCTCAAACGCCCAGAGGAGTGCCATGACCAAGACACAGAGAAACCCTTCACTGCTTCCACGGGTGCTGATGTTCGCGACCATTGGATTCAAGAGCCAGACACTGGCATATCTCAATGCTCGTTCCTCCTGCAGACCCTTCCTCTTCAGCAGCCTCAGAATAAGCCCTCCGGCAATTAGATCACTTAGAGCAAACAATGCTTTGCCGAAGTGAAACCATAGGCCTCCCCAGCTCGCGGGCAACAAGATCCATGCGAGCAACGGAGTGTATCTGTACGTGGCACGGTCGTAGGGAGAAGAGTGCCTCGACACGGCTCGAGCTGCGTCTGTGAAGACATAGTAATCGATATCCGTGTACTTCAAGGCCGAGACCGAGTCCTGGTAGATTCCGTAGACAAGGAGGACGGTGCGTAAGAGGAAGGCTGCGCCGAAGATCGAGGTGCGCGACGAGAGTAAATGTTTGACGAGAGATCCCATAGCGTTGGCGCTGTCTGCATCTCTTCCGCCTGTTCTTGTGTTCGGGCAACTCTCTCGCAGCTACTGCGCCCTGGGTGGCTCTGTTGTGCCGCGGCCGTCGCTGAAGGATGTGATGTGTCGAGATTGATGGGCGTGACAAGCACGAGCCGAGCATGCGATTTAAGCTCTCAGGGGCTGCATTAGCGGCCGCTGTTGGCAGAGGCAGGAACATCTTTTACGTCAGCCTCACAGGGCTTGCACCAATTGCTTCAGCGGCAACGAGTACAAGGAGTGACATAGGACCACGCAAGTAGCCCACGGTATATGGAATTGTCAGGTCGTATTCGTCCGGAAGATCTGTCGTCGCAGGGATAAGTCTAAGCAGAAATTCGTGCATCTCACCTCGATTGAAGGGTCAACAATCCGATCTCTGGGGAGCAGCGTGGGAGTTTGTATCAACTTCACCGTATTATTTTCGACCTTGTCTTTCGCTTCTGTTCTTGTCTGTTACTGTGCAAAGGTCTGTATCATCCGCGTCACCACGCCTTAGACCTCAGAATTCATCATGGCAGGCGTGAAAAGGAAACCAGAAGATATGGCAGCCGATCCAGCCGCATCTTCTGAAGAGACCAAATCACCGTTCATCCCCATCTTTGAAAGCTTCCGAGCAGAGCTGGACGAGCACCATGACCGGAGAGAGAGTATCACCAAAGTGTCCAGAGATGTGACTGCTCAAAGCAAGAAGATGTGAGTTGGCGCTCTTGGTTTGATGTTGTGGCTATCACTGAAACCTCGCCCACAGCATCTTCGCTTTACAAAGGTAGGACACCACGCGCACGACAGAAAGAGGACAAGCAAGCCCGCTCACACTATAAGTACAGAGTTCGTGAACTGGGCAAGCCTATCCACCCTTCAATATCGAAGACAACTACTCCCATGTACACTACCATCCGCAATCTATTGCAGAGCGTCGTCCCAGATCTACAGAGCATCAACACGTATCGATACCGGGACAGAATTACAGGAGGCATCCAAGAGTACATAGAGGCTGTGACGTTCCAGCACTATCTAGAGACTCAACGAATTATGAGCTTCGATGAAGCAGCGGCACAACTCCCCGAAGGAATCATGCTCACTTATGAGGACTATGCGCTCGGTCTGTTTGACATGACCGGCGAGCTGATGCGGTTTGCCATCACGTATATGGCCACAAACGGGGAACTTCCGACTTATTCAGGAGAAGATAAGCCGTCTAAGTCCTCGATCCTGGCCGATATGCAAGATCTCCGAGCGGCCCTCGAAGGGGTTAATCCAGGGAAAGTCTACCCTTTGGCAAAGGAGTTCGAGTCCAAACTCAAGACGACGAGGCAGTCGGTCGAAAAGGTTGAGAACGGCGTCTACCAGATGATCGTACGAGGCAAGGAGAGGCCGAAAGGTTGGAGACCGGAGACATCCTCCACGGACACAAGGGGTGAGGGTGAGGCAGTCGAGAGCTATTGAAGGGCGGGAAACGCTCAAAGAGAAGAAGACTGGTTTTCTTGTCAAATGCTGGGCCTATTTCGTGAGCTACTGAAGCATTTGTGTCTCGGTCCTCCATTGAGAGATAGCCACAACCCCTTTCAACCTAGATCAGCTTTATAAGGAGGAAACCTTCCCGACAACACTCGGTCTCTTTCATGGCTTGGTTGGGTCCTCATCTGTCTCCAGAATGCCCTCTTTGATCAAATCCTCTGGCTTCGGCCGGTGCTGGATCTTTTGGTCCAGACTGTCTGCTCGCATCTGCTTCTGCAATGCTTTCTGGCTGGCCTGAAGGGCTGGGGCGGCGTTGGAGTCGGGCAGGATGTTTCCTGTCGAGTAGTCAGATGGAACTCTCCAATTCAGTGCAAGTGAAAACCAACGCTCAACCAATTCGTCTCGTTCCGGACGCTTCTCGAGGTACTTTCTGAGGTTGTCCGACTGTTGCTGGCGCTCGAGTTCGTGTTGCTTGGCTTGTAACGACCTACACGCGGGGTCAGTGGCTGAATCGCCTGTCCAACGTGCATAGCAGACTCACGGCGCAGCATTGGTATCATAGAGGATATTGCGGTTCTTCAAGTCCTGAACATCAGGGCGGTACTGCAGGTGTTTCTCGAGCGAGTTGCGGCGCTCGATGGGTGAGATTGGAGTTTCGTCGACCTTGAGGTCCGGCTTGTTCTCTTCGATCGAATTGGACATGTTGCAATAGATATGCTCTGCTGAACGGGCTCTAACTTTCGTAGAGAGATCGGAAGGAGGAAGCTGAGGGCATAAACAGATGAGACTGATGTTGCAGTCGCTTTATCTGCTTGATTGGCCCCTGCTCAAGCCCGTTGCCAATGACAATGACCAAGCGGCGACCTTGGAATGGCCCTGCTGATCCGACAACCTCTATGCGCCAACGAGTCCAGGCTGCCCCGCACTTGGCCAGGACCCTGAAACCCCTCCACCCGTGCCACCATCATCATCGGTGGCCGCTAAGCTCCTAGCCCCCAATGTCTGCGGGAGCAACCTTTTAGGCACCTATGCCGCTAACCCGCTAGCCTCCCCACGCCTGCATTTCCTCCAGGCGTCAGGGTCAATCGTCCGAGCGTGTCGCGCGTCACAAAAATTGTTTCTACGTGCCCTGTCGCTTGCTGTTGGCCGCCTGCTACGACACTCACCTAAACCTCAGCAATATACACCTCCATCCTCTTCTCCTCTTCTCCTCTTCTCCTCCTACGATGCAGCCAAGATGTGGATCCTCGACAGCAATGCCGACTTCATGCAGGGCAAGCGTATGTGGCTCAAGCCTGGCCAGCGGTACCTTTTCGGACGGGTGAAGAAAGATGGTGTCATGCTCGCGATTGATCACAAGACAGTGTCTCGACAACACTTCAACATTACCGTTGAGCCGGTGAAAGAAGGCGATGTGGGCAATATCTTTGCTCGGACGAAGATACGAGTCGAAGATCATTCGAAGACCGGTACCTTCGTCAACGGTGTACCTCTGAAAAAGAAGGACCCAAAGAACGAGGCGGAACCGAATCCCTCCACGGAGCTCAAAGATGCTAAAAACTCAATTCGACCGGGAACATGCCCTTACGAGTTTACGGTCACATGGCAGCCTTGTGTTCTCACGTTTAACCTGCTCAAAAAAGAGATCAAGGCGGGCGTGCTGAAGGACAAGCAGGCAAGAGTGCGAAACTATGATATCAAGGGCATCGGTGAATTCTCTAGACAAACCACTCATGTTGTTGCCGCTAAGAGGAATACGCCAAAGGGACTGCAGGCATTGGTCAACGGCAAATACCTTGTGACAGAGGCATATTTGGATGCTCTCGATTATGCCACTACTCCTACGACTTTGAGCCAAGATGTCAACCTGTCTCCACTAGAAATTGACTTCGACGTCAACTGGCCTGACGCGAAAGACTACCTTCCTCCTCCTGGAAAGGAACCTACCATGAAACCGCCGGAGGCTTATCAACCGGATTCAGCTCGAGCTAATGTCTTCGAGTACTACACCTTCGTGTTCTGTGACCAGAATCAGTATGATAACCTGATGCCTGTCATAACAGACGGGCATGGAAAGGCCCTATTGTTCAAGGTGGGCAATGCCGAAACGACAGGCGATGACCTCCTACAATTCGTGCAGAATGTAGCTGGACGCAAGAATGGCGACATGCAGGATAGCTCGTCAGAAGGTGGAGTCATCTTGGTTCGTCCTTCCCTCAAGGATGACGCTCTACAGGAATGGACAAACACAATCATGAATGAGACTGTGTTGAAGATGGACCAACGGGCCATTGACCAATCCGAGTTTCTGGAGGCTATACTGTCGAATGATGCTGGACTTCTGAAGGAGACGGTGCCCTTTGAGAGCACAAATGATAGTATCATTGCGCCTGCACCGACTGCTGCTAATTCTCTTGTTTCGGCCTCTCTGACACAGGTCCGCACGAACGGCGTCACCGGATCTCAGATATCGGACACTGGCGCAGCTCCACGAGCAGATACACGACTGGCAAACAACCAGGCAGCCTCAGCCACCCAACCTCCCCAGACCTCGGCTCAGAATATCTCTCAAACCAGTCATTCTGCAGAAGAGCCCGCTCCGCGACCATTCTCCGTGTCGAAAATTTCGCAAGCTACCAAGTTCAAGAATTTCGACGATGGATTTGATCCGGACGCTGTTGATGATTATGAGGAGGATGAGGTTGTTGAAGAAGACGAGCCGGACGATCCTGAACCACCACGGACACAGCCGAGGACGCAGACTCAAGTATCCAACATCAAACAAGAGCCGCTCTCAACGGCCAAGAAGAGACGACACTCTCTAACTAAGGAGCCTGCCGACGTTTTCGCTGACGAGATGGACGACCTCCTTCCAAATGCAACCGCTCTGAAGAGGCGAAAGCTAGCGGAGACAGCCACCAACGGTGGCCTCGATGCAGGGGAGCCTCAACCGCAAAAAGCGCTCGTCAAGAAGATCAAGAAGGAAAAAGTCATTGATGTGCGCGAAGCCGTAAGAAAAAGACTCGAGGAGGAGGCAGCCGGAAAGAATGAGTCCGAACCGGGTCTGCCAGGCATCGAAGACAGGGGCCCTGCCAATCTGGTCCAAGTCGTTACTCTCGATCTTCCGCTCCGTGACAAGGGTGAGAGAACCAACGGTCGGGTGAATGGAGATCACGGCTCAGGGTGGGATCCGAAGTGGAATGGCCGTAAGAACTTCAAGGGATTCCGTCGCAAGGGCGATGCGCCGCAGCGGAGAGCTCATGCCAGAAAAGTTATTGTTCCGCTAGAGCAAGTCCCCATCAAGAGCGGCGGGTTAGGCGACCAGTATTGGCCACGCACCGAAGAAGACAGAGAGGTTGAAAGAGAAAGGAAACGCAAGGAGCAAGCGAGGAGTCAGCGGACAACCCAGAGTCAGACGCAACAGTTGAGTGGAAGCAGCGGTCGGAAATCGAAGACCAGAGTGGTGCCTGACGATGACGACTTCGAAGATATGGGTGTTCCTGGTGAAGAGGATGGTGAAGGCAGGTTAGTCAGGCAAACAAGCCCAGCAATATCCCGTCTACAGCGCGAAGCGGCAGAGATTGCGGAACACGAAATCAACCCAAACACGCCCAGACGGACTCGTGCCGCAGACCGAGCTCAGGGAGCCAGCGCGAATGGTTCTGAAACGGAAGGTGGTGACCCGACACAGAGAAGGACACAGACGCAGAAGGGCAAGAGGTCTGCTAGCTCGACTGCGGATACCAGTAAGCCCAAGCGTCAAAAGACCTTGCCTGTCACGACCGTCCGAGAAGACGACAGCGACGATGACGACGACATGAAGTTCCGCTTTGGTTCAAGAGCCAGACGAGGCAGGGGTAGGGGTAGGGGCGGAGCAGGCGGGACTTGAGATCGAGGTTGGTAGCTCCACTTGGGATCTGGTGGAAAGGCACGAGCTGCAGCATACATGCGCTGATGAGGACCCATTGATCCCGGAGGGTATACAGCTTTGCTTTTCAACCCGTGGCCCAACGCGAATCGTTGGAGCGGTCCCATGTTGTCCAAATTGGGCAAGCCGCCTACCTACTTTTCATTCCACAGCAAAGAGTTGGAATGATGGTGACAACGTACTGCACAACACGTGCCAACGCCATTTCCCACTGAGAAGGCTCCCGTGCTCTATCCGCTGCAAGGCCATTGATGGCCCCGCAAAATTGGAGAAGCCTTTCAATGCCGTCACCTTCCCATCCGCGCACGGCGAATGTCCGATGGAGTGATCGCGACGTCGAATTGACAATTCTCGACCTTATCTCCCGGGTCCATTGTAAACTTTTCCCCCGTGACAGAGGTTCGTTTCCATCTTGATGTTGAATAGAGCTATTCCACGTTCCGTCGCCTCGCTCACCTCCAACACCACCACGCGCCTTGCATCTCTCACACACCAGCTCCGACTCCCCACGCCGATTGCAAAAATGCCCCTCGTCACCTCGACAATGGGCCCTCAGAAGCCACGCATCATTCTCGGCCTCATGACTTTCGGTCCCCCCGGCACGGAATCGAAAGGCGGTCGCATCACCACATTGGACGAATATAACAGGAACCTCGATTTCTTCCAGTCGCAAGGATACAACGAAGTGGACACCGCGCGAGCGTATATCGGCGGCGGTCAAGAGGCGTTTACCAGAGAAGCGAAGTGGAAAGACAGGGGATTGACCCTGGCAACGAAATGCTACCCCGTCAACCCTGGGGATCATGCGCCAGAGAAGCTGAGAGCGAGTTTAGAGAAGAGTCTGAAAGAGCTCGGGAGCGAGACCGTGGATATTTTCTACCTGCATGCGCCGGACAGATCTGTGCCCTTCAAAGACACGCTGGAGGAGTGTAACAAGCTGTTCAAGGAAGGGAAGTTCGTGCAGCTCGGCTTGTCGAACTTCGCGGCCTGGGAAGTCGCCGAGGTTTGGAACATCGCCAACGAAAGAGGGTGGGTGAAGCCCACGATCTACCAGGCCATGTACAATGCCATCACAAGGGATATCGAGAAGGAGCTGGTCCCGGCTTGTAGGAAGTGAGTCTGGCCCTTCCAGTGACGAGACAACTGAGATCCAGCATTCAATTGAGCTGACGCCGAGTGCAACAGGTACGGCATTGACTTGGTGGTGTACAACCCCGTAAGTCCCAAGGGCATCGGCGCACAGCTCAGCCTCTCCGAGCCTTCATTGTTCTCGCTGACCCGCAGCCATAGCTCGCCGGAGGTGTCTTCAGCGGGAAGTATAAGTCGAAATCGGAAGTTCCGAAGGAAGGACGCTTTGCGACCATACACCGGGCAGGACAGGTATGTATGGCGTGGGGGGTGAAGAGCCCTGGTTGGCTGGCTGCTTGTTCAGTTGCGGTCGATCCATCTACTGTACCAGCAGCACGTGCATGCGCTCCCTTGAGACGGACGGCCTCCATTTTAGTATGACGATATCTAACCATGTCATCTCCTTGCTAGATGTACCGGGACCGCTACTTCCAAGACAACACCTTCCTCGCCCTCCAACACATCGAACCCGTCGTACAGAAACACGGTCTCACGCTTCTAGAAACCGCCCTCCGATGGTGCATCCACCACTCGTTGCTCAAGTTCGCCAAAGACGGCGGGAATGACGGCGTCATCATTGGCGTCAGTTCGTTGCAACAACTGGAGAGTAATCTAGCGGATTTGGAAAAGGGCCCCTTACCGGACGAAGTGGTCCAGGTGCTGGATGAGGCGTGGGAAACGTACTTGAAGGGGCGGGGGCCGAGTTATTGGCGGTAGCGGGCCAAGTGGCAGCCAGTTTTACTTGCCGTTGTGTGTGTACATATGTGCGTGGCGTGTCTGGAGACGTATATACGGGAGGAAGGCAGGCAGGCAGGCGAATGCCGCAGAAACAGCCACCACCAAGTGTGTGCCACTAATTGGTCCTATCTGGCGTACCAAACCGCAGTCCGTCCAACCGCTTAGAGATGGCCGTAAGTACTAGTCGAGTGTGTAACGGACCTTTCCAACTCTATCGATTCGTCTGTCTCCGGGTTACTACCCTAGCAAGCTACTGTAGGTACACAGAGGTGCTTGAGTACCGTGCCGCCCCAGTCCACTACTGTGACAACACGTCCGTGTATTAGTCGAGCACACCACCCCGGTCACGTCGCCATCCCTTTCGTTAAATAAGACACTGGGGGCCCTGTGATTGAGACCCTCGCACTGACATCCCACAAAGCGTGGACCAGCAAGATCGGCGCCGAGGCGTTCTCGATCTGCAGGAAAGCTTGTTGAGCTGAAAGCCACGGATAACGGTCCGGTTTGCCCACTTGGTACGACTACGTACAACTTGTGAGCGCCTATAGCCCCGTCCTTGCTACCTCGTACTCTAAATCCAGTCAGAGTGGCAAGACGACGTATTGGAGCTTGGCGAGGCTGTGGCTTGAAAGGGACCAGGAGGGACCACGGCTTCGTTCGCAGCCTGACCAACCAAACCTCAAAAGGCTGCACCATGCACTCTTGCCGTGTCCCGGGTCGTGGGCGGCACTCGTACGGACGAGCTTGTATAATTATCGTTTACTCCCTAGAGCACCTGGATTCTGGCAGGATCTTCTATTATTACTCGCATTCCCACTCCTACGCATGCACAAGGCGGAACAGTCGATTGAGAAGCTAGGATTTACTCGTTCAGAGGAAGTCGGGCTCTCCAGTGCCTCTCAGCAACGGTCTGATCACCAAGACATGGCGGATGTTTTAATCGAGCAATTCACTTGTGTGTCCGTGGATTTGAATAGTCGATAGTTTATTCGGCATCTACGCACTACTGTGCTCATCCTGGTGGCAACGCTGAGGAGAGCGTGAAAGCTGCATACCCGAAGGATATCCATGGCGGTAGTTTCCTACACATGTCGGACGGGGAAGTCCTCAGACTTGCCCTGGGCAGTGCGAGCTTGCGATCGATCGTCCAAGGGAGACTGATGTTGCTCAAGGCAGTGAAGCGGTATCGAAACGTCAATTCGGCTCTTGATGAAGATCCCCCTCCTGCACCTTTTCTCTTGAAGGGAAACTCGCATCGTCTCTTCTTGGTCCCCAGACCTCCTCCGTATATTGTTCGCCTGTTCACGAGATATTCTCGGCCCGAGTCGGCGAGAGGAATGCAGTCGCTTTTAAACACAACACTCGATCGTCCTCTGATTTGTGGGCTATATACAGTTCCTGGAGCACATTCGACATGCTCCATCGGCAGACTTGTTTTGCTTTCATAATGCATGTCGCTATCTCCAACACCCCTCTTCCAAGTCCGGCCCATGCGTCGGCGCTTAAACATCAATATTCATCCTAGGCCCACATTTATAGACACGATTGAGCCTATAGAAGATTGGAAACAATAGACACAGCCAGCAGAGGAGGGAACAATCTACGACGAATACAGTTTTGGCGCTCCACAAAAGAATGTGCTTTGGTTGCATGAAGAAGATTTCGGTGGCCACCACCCACGGTGTGAGATATAGCTGTCGACAAAGGACAAAAGTTAGATGGTTCACAACCAGGGCACAAGCTTACAATCATTGTCGGTGCGAGTTTTCTCCTGTGGTGAGCATTTCGCCAAAGGATGATCACCTCAAGCACCAGCCAGACAATCACGAGGAAGCGTGCTATCTCGATCCGAGACACTTGAGCTAGGTCGGTTGGTAAGAAAAGCGAGACAGGCAACGAGCCCAATCGCTTGGCAGGTGAAGGTAGAGGCGCAACATCCGTGAGATTGGTCTCGGCGCACAAGGCAATGGATTGTGTTTCTGTTTCGTTGACCTGGAGAAGTCAGATAGCCGCTGCAAGCCTGTTCAAGGGACGCACAATTTGCGGCCCAGTTTGCGTGTAATTGGCACAGTAACTTTTCCACGCCAACCGCGCCATCCACTCATTCAACAGATGGTCGAGCCACTGCGGACGTGCCATAATGATGGCCATCGATAGCGAGAACACCGACAGAAGTGTCTGAGCAAAGGAAAACCAAGTCGGCCATTTCGCTTGAGTCGACACGGTGCTGTCTAGCCTAGACACTGTTTGTGCTAATGCTGTTATAGCATGCTCCAGTCCTGGCGAGGATGGGGAAAGTGTGTCTGAGACGAGGCGTTCCGAAACAGCATCATCGGCTGTGCTGTCGACGTTCAAAATCGGTTCAATGGGCGCGTCGTTACTACCCCAAGGTGTGTGAGAGATGCGATCGGTGTCGGTAGCAGCCGCCAGGGGAATCATGGGTATTGCAGCCTCCGGCGCGAGGTCCTCAGGCATGTCATTGTCGCTGCCATCGCCCACGTCGGCAGTACTGAACTCATCTCCCCTGTTTGCATCCTCCATTGTTCCAATATGGTGAGTGAAAGCTTTCAGAGACTATCTTCAGCGCCTGTCAGTGTTGTTGAAGGTCCACCACCAGAGCACGTTTGTCCAAAAAGAAGGCTGTGCCTTGTTTGCCGCAGAAGAGATGACCGGTGTGAATGCATGCGTGATAAGCAGACTGAGCCTGCCTTGTTGACCACGGTAACAAGGCGTCGTCTTTGGCTTGATGCGCCCGACCCCCGCATCCAAGCAGTGGCTTGCCATATGTACTGCGGTGATTGGAACGAGGTGAAATGCGGTGAACGCGTCCTCCACAGTAGGGGCAGGGAGTTTGTACCAGCCGAAGGACACTATTGGCGAGTTATCAGTTACATCTTATCTCGAGGCTTCTTTTCCTCTCCTTCTCCACTATCACTCAGCCTTCCTTCTTTGACTGATGTACCTCATTCAAAATGAGCACCCGGCAGGCGAGGGATGCTCTCTTATCGTGGACTCGACAAACTTCTCAGCTAGGACGGCTTGGTTGTCCACACTGAGCAATGACAGAATCGTGAGATCCCGCTGGCCGGGTACAAGATTCAGTGCGAGGATTCCGGCGGCACGTCTTGACTGATTGCCATGATGGCGCTGTTACTGGACGTCGCTGGCTGCACAGTGGGTACCGTGCTGCGATTTCAAGCAAGCAGTTGGAAAGCACAGGACTCTTTGTGTCTGTGCGGCAAGGATTTGACTCCGGCCTCTTTCATCATAACAAACACCTTCACAAGAGTGAAAGTGACGTTGCTAACAAACAAGGCTGTCATCCGATCTGGCAGCTGCCTTGACACTTCTTAAACTGCTTCAACTGCTTCGTTTGATTTGATGACCATTTACCTAGATACTCTTCAAAACGCCATCTCTCCGGGATGCCCGAGTCTCCCTAGAGAAGCGCATTGCTACCAACTCAGCGCCTTGTTGGATATTGTCGGCACATCAAGCATGGCGAGCACGACTTCTGCCACCAATCGAGATTCTCGACCATCTGAACAACCCTCCCCACTCAGTTTCGACAATGCGCCCAACATCCTCCAACGATTCCTTCAGCTCTATCGAAAGCACAATCCCCACATCAGGGAGATGGAGCTCGAAGATTTCGTCTTGCTTGTCAGAGCTTTGAAGCGCGCAATGTCAACTCCAAGCTACTCGATAGTCTTTTCTCCGGAGCCTCCGCGTCGTCTCTACGATCACTTGGTCCTGTGGTACCCGATCTACTGCAGCAAGGACAAGGAGAGAGAAGACGCGGCAAAGCCCGACTACCGGAACCTCAAACACGACGATGTCATGGTATATATGGCTTGGGCTATTAGTGCCGAAACCACGAGACCCGCCGACAGGACCTCGCGCTTCAAGTGTCCAATTTGCGCAGACAGACCAGGTTCGACACGGGAAAATACCCCTAGGCTTCATATCCTAAACACCGAACGAGTCAATAGAGTCAACGATTTGGATCTCGAAACGCCCAACGGTGACGTGGACGCCATGGAGGTCGACTCCTATGAGTGACATCGTCTTGAAAAGCAATAGCATATGCTGAAGGATGTTGTCTTCACTTCTGGAATGCGCTCAGAGTGTGCGAGGACTAAATACGGACCAGTCGCCATACTCAAAGATCTACCATCTGAATTGAGAGATATGAGGGACGAAGGCTGGATTGGACGTAAGCTGGTATGGCTTTCAACCCAGGTGGCAGGCTAGTGAGCTTGTATTAACGGGTTAGCGTCCTACATATCAGACCAAGATGCGAGAAGTGAGCAAGAGTCCGGTTACACACTGGTGTATCATTCAGGACTCCTATACCGTGGTGGGATGGGACCTTGGAGATATCGGATTCAGTTGGTGGTCTCTCCCATACAGAAATATCTGCGCCATAAACCTTGATGAGCTACCTCTGGCAATGGATCCACGACGACAGTGAACAGCATGCAGGCAGAACCCACATCCGCAATCTTTTCCAAAGCAACAATTCCACAGACCCCTTCAGACCAACACGACCGAAACCGAGGCTTGTAAGATGAGCAAGACTGTCCTCATAAAGAAGGACTGAGTCATGGTATTGAAGACAGCCAGCAGGGTGAAGGTAGATCCAGAGCGTCTTGAGCGGATTTTCGAATTATGGCTGCGAGGCGTGTATGTAGGATGTTGCTGTGTGACGGACGTTAACCGGCGTTGTGAGGAAACTGCAGCGATTGTCGGCGTCTGTTACTTGTTTGCTCATGAGGCGGACCGATAGCTGGGGCGCGGCCTTCTGAAGGATATCCGGTCGAGGTTGTTCCTCACTTGCCCAGAGCGATATTGGCCTTCGACACATTGTTTGGACATTGGGAAACGTGCTCGTGCGAATCCCTTGTCCCGGCGTCTATACTTATCAATGTCGCAAGAGCCGTACGGAGCTTGCGATATGAGGTTACCACGAGATCGTTGCGGACAAACTCTTGCATACCGGGCTCAACTCGGTAGGAAATCAACCTGCTGCCTAATTCGGTGTTTTGGTATGGCATGCCATTGCATGATCGTGGGTCGATGATTACGATAGCTTTGGTCCAGTGCTGTGGTTGAAGTGTGGACCGCACCCAGCGCCCATTGACATGCCGGAGCTGAGACCGATAGATCATCGTCGGAAGAGCAGGTTGGAATTGGTGGACTGCAAGGCTACTTGAGCCTGTCGCAGTAGGCCAGTTCGTCGACATGATTGTCATAAGCAGTGCCTCCTTGTGAGATATGGTGCCTGGCGTTAAGCAATCGATAATTTCAGATAGGGATGTGCCCGTAGGTTGCAGTTATTGTCCTGTTGCATTCGCCACCTGTTCCTGTCCACCACCTTGCTTCCACTCGAATTCTGTGGTTATGAGTGACAAGTCTATTGCACATGGCTGGCAGAAGCTTACTTTGACGACACATCGGACAAAGACCCTTCGAGGATTCTTGTTGAATCCAGGTCAATAGGCAGTGCTACTCCAGTCAGCAAGATCCCGAAATCGAAACAGAAAGTGCGCACCATATGGAACGAGTGGCCACATTTTCCCATGAGCAAGGTACAGTCGTCGCCAGGAAATTTGCATGTAGGGCAAGTACCGTCGAACTGGACGCGACAGATGCCACAGACTTCATCCTCGGGCATGTCCCATCGCCATGTGGCGACGGCGTGCCACTTCTTAATGTTGACCTTCATCTGGGCGCCGGCTAGCTGTGCAGTTGCAGCCTGACAAATGTCGAGGATGTGGTGATGGTAAGGTTGAAATGTGGACGGTAAGATGCGGCGCTTGTGTGTTGCTTCACATGCCTGTCGCGTGTCAAAGCGCCGCGTCCAAACGTCCAGACCGCCGATCTGAAGATCGGAAACTCGAGGTGGAGTAAGTTCTCGATGTTCTCTGGTCTGTCTGGCGTTCTCGTCCACACTAACTAACTACGTCAGATGCGGAGTCGAAAGGAAAAGCTCGGGAAGCTCGAGGAGGAAATGATACCATCCCGTCCGTAGATTTCTTCTGCTAAACTGTTACTCATACTAATCCCTATCTCCCTGCACCCTCTAGACAGATAGTTTGTGACAAGACAGACTGCTGAGCCGAAAGCAGTGATCCAACCCTCTCTTGGATCTGGTTGCAACAATGTCACGATAGTCGATCTACATACCAGCGAACAAAATGCGAACGCCAAAGGGCTTCGTGTCGCTCTGGCGCCCCGCAGCGGCTCGCCCACTGTTAAGCCATCCCCATCGCAGCTCCTTCTCACCCTGCCGCGGCTTTTCCTCTTACCTCGTCACCCCGAAAGAGCTTGACGAAGCTCTGAAGCAGAACGCCCCCACTGCCATTTCCACAGCTCCCAAGGTCATTCCCATATGTGCCGCGTGGTTTATGCCCAACGACCCAGAGAAGAGGACCGGTCTACAAGTATTCCTGAACAAGAGGATTCCAACAGCTCGCTTTTTCGACATCGATGAGATCAAAGATCAAGAGTCGGAATGGCCACACATGCTACCGACTTGCGATGCATTCGCAGATGCAATGTCCAAGCTGGGAGTGAGGAGAGAAGATGAAGTGGTCGTTTACGATACAGAAGAGCTCGGCTTGTTCTCCGCTCCTCGGGTTGCTTGGACCATGCGTGTCTTTGGCCATCCCAAAGTCCACGTGTTGAACAACTTCCGTGTCTGGGTCCAGGAAGGTTACCCCGTGGAGACAGGGCCACCGGAAGTCCCCAACATAACCAAATATCCCGTCCCCGCTTACAACACGGATATGGTGGTGAAGTTTGCAGAAATGAAGACAATAGGCTATGACCATGGGAAGGAGGGCTCGGAAGACATCCAGATTCTCGATGCGCGATCCAAGGGCAGATGGGAAGGAACCGAGCCAGAACCACGAGCAGGTATCAAAAGTGGACATATGCCTGGATCCACGAGTGTGCCCTTTCAGGAGTTGTTGGATCCAGACACCAAGACCCTCCTTCCCAGCGAGGAGTTGAGAAAGGTTTTCGAGTCTAAACAACTTGACCCACAGACACCTTTCATTACCAGCTGTGGCACCGGCGTAACCGCAGCCATCATCGAGGCTGCCCTCAAGGAGGCTGGCTTTGGCTCGGAGCATGATCGAAGACTTTACGACGGGAGCTGGACGTGAGTATCCCCTGCGATCGTCAGTCGAATCAGACGTGCTAACGTGTCACAGGGAATGGGCCTCTAGAGTGTCTCCGACTAGTGGTTTGATTCAAGGAAAGGGTTCGGAGCGAGGAAAGTCGTCCACGGAGAGTACGCCAAAGTCTTCGCCCTTATCGACAGAGTGATGTTTTGGCTTGCATCCAGCGCATCTTCCAGGAGCGAGGCGCCCGGCGTTCGGCTAGGCACTTTGGTGTATTGCTGTCTTCATGTTCATGTATATTTGATTCACTTCGAGCATGAGCGATGAATCTGCGTCCATACCCGCGTGTTACTCCTGAATGGGAAATGAGTTCGATCTGTGTTACTCTCGTTGCGTCCTGTAGCATTGTGCTCGACCGGGTTTATCTTCTACTGCGGACCGTGCGCGTAATAGAAGTCGCGTCGCATCCGAAACTGTCTTCAGGACTGACTTCGGGCAGGTTCGTGCAGGTAATGAATGACTCTCACCTAACACCTATCGAGTCTCCTCCCCTCAGGCTTCTTCGTGGAACTTAGCTGCGCGCTGCTGTCACCGAACAGCTCCTCGGCTTCGGACTGCGTGGTAGGGTGATATGCCCGCAGCTCTGAAAGATGCAGCTAAAATTCTGAAGAGCACTCTCCATCTCCCAAAGTCAACATTCCCACCGCGGCCGACGCCTGCCGACCTTGCCAAATACCTTCCAAGATGTACAGATGACCTCTATGCTTGGCAGCGCCGGGAGCGGCCTGCCTCGAACACGTTCGTCCTTCACGATGGACCACCCTACGCCAATGGAGATCTTCACGCCGGCCACGCACTCAACAAGATCGTCAAGGACATTATCTGCAGGTCGAAGCTAAGTGAGGGCCGGAGAGTGGACTACGTACCCGGGTGGGACTGTCACGGACTACCGATCGAGCTCAAAGCTCTGGAAAAACATGGATGGGCGCGAGGGCAAGGCGTCGATCCAGTCGCAATCCGCAGCGCGGCCAGGAAGTTTGCATACAAGGCGATCGAGAGGCAAATGGCCGACTTTCAGTCGTGGGCTGTTATGGGCGATTGGAAAAATCACTGGAAGACAATGCAGAAGGACTTTGAGCTGCGACAGTTGGTCGTCTTCCAAGCAATGACGGAGCACGGGTTGATTTATCGCAAGAATAAACCAGTCTATTGGTCGCCATCCTCGAGGACTGCTTTGGCGGAAGCGGAACTAGAGTATGAGGAGGATCACGTCTCTACTGCCGCCCTGGTCAAGTTCCCATTGTCCAATTCCGGACTGTCTGCAAGTGGTCCGATTCATGCGTTGATCTGGACGACGACACCTTGGACTCTGCCAGCAAACCAAGCCATAGCAGTTCACATGTCCATGCCATACTGTCTTGTCGAGTCGGCCACCCACGGCCTGTTAATAGTGGCTCGGTCTAGGCTCTCTTACCTGCAAGAGACTATCGGAGAAGGCGTGAAGGTCATCGTGGACAACATACCGATTGAAAAGCTGTTGCAGAGTACCTACTCCGGCCTGCAGCAGTTTGGGCCTGATGCCGCGAGTAGACCGATCGTTCATGCCGACTTCGTATCTGCCGACAGTGGTACGGGCTTGGTTCATTGCGCTCCAGGTCACGGTATGGAGGACTACGAGGCTTTGCAGCCTTTGATCAGTGCTTCAGTTGTCTCCGTCAAAGCTCCGGTAGACAATCTCGGCCGGTTTGATGAGACAGCCTCACCCGAGGATCCCAGTCTACTCGCAGGACAGGACATGTTCACCGAGGGCAACAAGACCGTGTTGGAGATGTTGCAGGCAAGCAATCTACTCGTTCATCGGCATCACTACAAACATAAGTACCCGATCGATTGGCGTACCAAAGAACCAATAATCATCCGTGCCACGTCTCAATGGTTTGCCGACGTCTCCAAGATCAAGGCTGACACCCTCATGTCTCTTGAGGCTGTTACCTTCTTACCCGAGACAGGCAAGGCGCGCCTGCGGAGCTTTGTAGAGACTCGAAGCGAATGGTGCATCTCTCGGCAGCGAGCTTGGGGAGTTCCCATCCCGGCAATCTATCGCAAGAGTACTGGCGAAGCAGTTTTGACGACCGATAGCATCAGGCACATCATCAAAGTCATTGATGAGCGCGGTATCGATGCATGGTGGTCTGATCCTCCCGATGACAGCAGATGGATTCTTCCAGGTCTACAAGGAGATGCATCAGACTATGTCCGCGGCACGGACACGATGGATGTCTGGTTTGACAGCGGAACAAGCTGGAGCTTGATGCTGAAGGACACGAGAACCCAGTCAACACCGCTAGCTGATGTCTATGTCGAAGGGACTGATCAACATAGAGGTTGGTTCCAGTCCAGCTTGCTCACAAACATCGCATATCAAAAGTCCTCTCAGTCAAAGTCGGATCCTGCTTCGCATGCTCGGCCACAGTTGCATGCTCCATTCCGCGTCCTTGCGACACATGGTTTCACCTTGGACTGCCAGGGAAAGAAGATGAGCAAGTCGCTTGGCAATGTGATCGCTCCTGACCAAATTATTGCTGGACTCGGAGTGCCCGCAAAGCAGACGAAGCATAAGCGCCAAGTCCATCCACTCGGACCGGACGCGCTGCGACTGTGGGTGGCATCAAGCGAATGGACGAAGGATGTCGTTATCAGCGACACGGTCGTCTCGTCAGTCCACAGCATGCTCGACAAATACCGCCTGACTCTGAAGATGTTGCTCGGTATGCTCGCCGACTTTGACCCCAAGCTGATTGTGCCATATCAGAACATGTCCCGGCTGGATCAAATCGCTTTGCTGCATCTACACCAGGTGTTCGCCTCTGTTCGTAAGGCCTACGCAGATTTCGAATTTCACAAAGTAAACGCCGCCCTCTATCGATGGGTAACGAGCGATCTATCGAGCTTTTACTTCGAGGCTATCAAGGATGTTCTATATTGTGACAGCATCTCGAGCGACAGGCGTCTCAGTGCTCAAACGGCACTGCATCACATCTTCATACAGTTGCAAAATATGCTTGGGCCAATCACCCCGCTACTGATTGAAGAGAGTTGGGAGCACAGCCCAAACCTCTACAAGGATGTATTAGAGCACCCGCTGAAACGAGTGTGGACTTCGTTGCCAGAAGAATGGCATGATCCTTCGATACTCGCGCTGTTGCCTCAGCTTGTTGCCGTCAACTCAAGTGTCAAAGCAGCTCAGGAGCAAGCTCGGACTCGAAAGCTCATGGGACAGTCTCTTGCATCTGATGTTATCATCTACCTGCAGAAAGATATCGATCTGTCCAGTCTACCTAAAGATACCTGGACGGAGCTCCTGGTCGTCTCAGACGTTGACATCTTATCGACAGAAGGGCAAGAGGATGCGCAGCCGGGTGACAACCGAGCATCATCTGCGACTTGGTCATACTCAAATGACATCGTCTCACAGGATGGTCAGAAGCTTGGAGTGGCTATGGTCAAGAGTCCTTCCGGTCTCAAGTGTAGTCGATGTTGGCGGTATGTGGTTGATTCACCAAAGGAGGAGGAGCCAGCTAGTGTGGAAGAGGCTCGACTGCTTTGTGGGCGCTGCGCAGATGCAGTTGCAGAATTCCAGAGATGAACATAGGGACTTGCGGCTTTTAGATACCCCTGTACCAATATATCGACTCTTCAATCCGTTGGCCCTTGCGTTCGGAAGCACGGCAGGATAACGGGAACCCCAAAAGAGGTTCAAGCGAGCAACAAATGGACCTCTGAGACGGTGCAAGCGTTGGCGTGGGGGTTTGATGCACGCCGATCGGCTTGCAGGGCGTGCTGCATGGTGTGCATGTTCGATCGCAGCGCCACAATGCGACTTTGCCTCGAGGGTCATGGGACTTTCAGAGGTTGACATTACCGCCCATCAGCGTCCGCTTGGATGCAAATTGCGGGGTAACGCTTGTCTAGATGACTAAGAGGAATTGGACGAGGACATCGTGGAGGAGAGAAACCTTCGATCGACCACTAGGCAATCACTCGTACTGTAGCTGCTGGTTGTCTGAGCATGACCTGGGGCAAATGCCAACATTTAGCTGGGGGCTGAGGTGATCAAGGCATGTATGATCGTGTCTGCGAATCGAGGCCATCGCAGCCAGCTTCTACAGCCGGAAGTCTCTCGACGTCATGAAGTGACGTTTGGTGGATAGCTCTGTTGACTAGCGTGCAGCCTGACCTGGAGACGCAAGTTTCAACTTTCGAAGGACCCATTCAGCCATTGAAGAAACAGTAAGCCATCTGCTGACATTGAGCTCATTGCGGACACCGTGCCCTTATTGACATAGCACGGCTTGCCTCAAGTGAAGTTTTTGCCTTTGAGCAATGGCGTGATGTGCCGCTCTTCTCGTGCCTCATCTTCTCCTCACCGTTGGATGAAGCGGCTTTGAGGGCTGGCGGCTTGTGCATGTCTAGCGGCGGCTAAAGCCGCTGCTAAAGTTGAGGGGAAGTGGCTGTTGTGGGCGCTGGCTGCATTTATTGGCTCCCTACCCTGGAGCTTGCAAAGAGTGGCGCCATGACCCTGGTCGATTCATGCGTGCCCCGCAACCTGTACAGAATCGAGGACCGTGTACATTCCATTGACAGTTCAGATCAGGCGCAGGCATCGTAGTGAGGAGCTAGGAATCTCTGAAAGCTCGGAAACCACTCACATGGGCAAGGATGCTGAGCCGTCTAGTCACACGGCAACTATTATTTCTGGCGCACGTTTTAACTGAAGAGTGACGGGCCAATCGTACATGTACCTGGTCCTGGTGAGTTGGAGTACCTTGTCGTCATCACAGCTTCCTTCCCTTGTTTTCGACCAACGACAAGCTCCTTCCCAGCTCCTCACTTGTACCACTTGCGCCGCTTGCTTCTTCTTTGACTGCTGCCTTGAAACTTCCTTCCGTCTCATATTCCTCTCTTGTTCTTCAAAACCACTGCATTCGCCTGCTCTCATACTTTGCAAGAACTCAATCCCAGCATATCACACTTCTCTTGTTCCAGCATTCTTCCCCCCAGGTCTCCCCAGCAGCTGTCAACATGATTCTCAGCCCAGAAATGATCAAGACCGCTTCGACAGCTTCCACTTCGGTGGCTCCTATTCCTACGGTCGTCCCCACTCCTCCTCACATTATCGCAGCGGGTGATGCTGGCAATAGGACGTTGTGGTATGCTCACTTTGCTTCCACTGAAGGTCTCAATTGTTGACACGTTGGTAGGGTAGTGGTCGTGATCATGGCCATTTCCTCGCTCGCCTTCTATGGCATGGCCTTCCGCGTCCCAGTGGTAAGTCACACCGACTTGGCCTACTTTGAAACGCAGCTAACAGCTGTAGCAAAAACGTCTCTTCCACATCATAACCGCCTTCATCACCACCTTCGCCTTCTTGTCCTACTTCGCAATGGCCACTGGTAACGGCATCAGCTTTGCCAGCTACACTAAGACTGAGCATCACAAGAAAGTTCCAAGCATTGATGTTGAGGTCAGACGCGAAATCTACTGGGCAAGATATATTGACTGGAGCATCACGACCCCACTTTTGCTTCTCGATCTTGCTCTGCTCGCCGGACTTAGCGGCGCCAACATCCTTGTCGCCATCGTTGCCGATCTCATCATGGTATTGACCGGTCTTTTCGCCGCCTTGGGTCAGGGCAAGGACAGCCAGAAGTGGGGCTGGTACGCCTGGGGCTGCATTGCCTACCTCGTTGTCGTCTATCAACTTGCTATCGGCGGCCGAGAAACTGTTGCTCGAAAGGATAGCAAGACCAAGGCTTTCTATGCCTCCATCGCCGGTTTCACCTTGATTCTCTGGACCATCTACCCAATGTGAGTACAACGCCGATTTGCAGCTGTTCGTCACTGACAAAAGACAGCATCTGGGGTCTCTCTGAGGGCGGCCACGTCATCGATGTCGATTCCGAGATCATTGCTTACGCCGTCCTCGATGTGCTTGCCAAACCAGTCGGTTATGTCCATCCTCTGCTCTAACATCTGCTGACTGGTTGACAGGTTTTCGGTTTCTGGCTCTTGTTCACGCACGACAGCATGGCAAGCACGTAAGTTGAACCTATGGCCTGAAGCTACTGCGTTTTGCTGACAGTTTTCACAGCTCTCCTTCGCTCGAAGGGTTCTGGGCTCATGGCTTTGGCGAACAAGGCACTCTCCGAGTTGGTGATGACACCGAAGCCTAAAGGCGCTTGCTGACTTGGTCAGGTTGGTGACGAAGACTAAACCACTTAAACCAACGACGTCTTTGTGCGACCCGGCTCTTTCAGTCAAATTGGCAAGTCAGCATGAACGAATCGACACGAAGGGCGCGAGTTTGAAAGTCAAGTACGGGGATGGATGGAGTGATGATGATTATCGACGCATTGTTGTGATGGTGCACACTAAAATACTGAACGAGACCCGACGAATTACCTTTCTTATGGCTGCTTCGTATCACTAGGCGGCATTCCCGGGCTGACGAAGCCCGCCGGACTGATTGTACAATAAAAGCTCTCATTTTGTGGCATGGCATGACGGTACACTCTAGGCTGCATGATACACACGACAACACATCTGCACTGCAAAGCGTTTGATATGCTCTGAATGATGAATGATGTTGTACGTGACGGTTTCACGGAGTAGCAAACTTGAAATTCTGATTGTTCGTTTGCCACTTCCTGCCCTTCAAACGCACTTTTGTCTTTCCCCAGATGTCTAGATCAGAGTCCTGATTAATAGCTTCTTCCAGGAGTATATGAAGGCTGTGAGGAAGGAACGATTTGATCCTTCAGTGTTGCAAAACGTCATACTGTTGGACTTTGAACCGCCGTCTCTCCGGCCTCGACAAAGCACTTCAATTACCTGTTCTCGGCGGTTGCATCTTGAGCTATTCCCATACCTTTACTTCACGTGTGAGAAACTACCTTGCCCTTTCGGACCGGCAGAAGCAGCCACGATGCCTATCATTGTACTTCTCTTCTCACTGCTAGGGATCTTCGCTTGGAGAATGCCGGTGGCCATCAAAGCCGAAGCTCTGGCAACTTCGGTTCTCAGGTACGCCACATTGGGGGAACGCCGGAAGTATGACTCTTGATGAGCACGTTCGACTGACCTTAACAGCACGCCCAAAAGCGCCGTGTCAGCCATGCCCGTTCCCGGCTGCACCACTACAGCATACACTGCACCGGTCATTCAAGCGGGACCCACGAGCATCTACTACTCACTTACCACGTACACATCGTCGATTTATGACTGTCATGGCTGTGAAGACATCATCGTTTTGCCCTATGGCCATATCTTCCTGGTACGGTTCTCCCACAGGAAACTTCACTCGCCCCTTCTTCGAGGAATCCCCAAATTTGTCAGGGTGCTTATGACCATTCTTTCCAGGAAGCGATATTCACTACGACTGTAACTGCGCCGACGCCTACGACTTTGACAATTGCACGATGCAGCTTATCCCATGTTTGACAGTTTTCGGCCGGACCCAACTGTTGAAGAGTTAAGGCGATCGAAAGATGAACGACGGCGAAGAGGAGTGGCGAACCAACGGAGGTTGGTCTACTTCACTGCATTATCTCGCTCAACGACCCGCCAGCGACTGGAAGACGATTTGTTATTGTCAGCGGGAAAGGGCAGCCACTGGGCTTGGCTTGGCTTGTTCTGTCCTCAAGGTGCGCAGGTGCGGGATTGAGGTGGTGAGCTCCGGATCTCAGAGCATCAAGAGGAGGTACGGGGGGCAAAGGCTAACGACGGCATCTCGATAGTCAACTCGTGGTATTATGTTCATCAGTGTCTGGAAGAGTTGTTTGTTCTGACGGGACCTTTCACACAGAATGAATAGGAATGCAAGTTCTCACCGATCGGCAGGCCTGCTGCGGACAGAGGCAGGTTTGAACCGATTGTCGTTTCTTTTCCACGTGTTTCTTGTTCCAGAGCCGACCATTGCGGAGCCCAGGGTCAGGGGTGAGACGTTGCATAGAGCAGGGCAACCCCCTTCTCCCTTCTCGCTTCTCCCCAGAAGGCAATTCAATGTCCAAAGCATCCATTTGTCGACGGAGCATAATCTCAACCATCTCGTACTCGGTGCTTTGTGGGTCGAAGCTGTCAAAGCGATCCCGCTCATTAGCCTGCTGTGTCGACGATCAGCCGGCCTTCAAGTGGTTCGATAATTGTGTTGCTGAGAGGTGCTTCGCTGTATCTCGGCCTACTCTTCCTCTATCTCGATATCCTACAAAGCCCCCAGGTTTGCGGAGACTCCATCTCCTTGAAATTGGTCGCATGGTTCCGCTCGTGACTCTGGAAGACAGCACCAGCCGCGGGTGCTCGGTCGAGCGTTCTGGATGCCATATTAGTTTGTCCTTTCGGCATATATCAATCAAACGGAGGCAACGTAATTACAACCCTGTTCTCTGGCCAGAGGTGTCAGTACCGCTTGCCCACTGCGGACGAATTCAGCATTCGCACCGGCACATCACTATCACAGCCGCCGATTGTAATGATGAACCTAGAATTCGTCGAGGAACGGACTTGAACTCTTGCAGCGGACATGTTGACGATTGACAAATGCAATTTCAGAAACGATCTTCTTTGAAGAGACTCGTGCAATGCTGACGATAGCCATCTAGATGTCCCTTTCATTACCTAGGTAGGAATAGGGGCGTAATAATGACATAGCCCACAAGATTTCCAGCTACGGGGATAGAAAATAAGCATAACATGCCTAACAGCGTAGCCTAAACTCCGGCTTTAACGTCAAAGGTTTGCTTGATCAGGAAGGAGGCACCCCGCATTGAACCCCGGAACCAGCCGAATTTTGAGTTCCATGATGATTTCTTGGAGGCTCAGAGCTTCTTCAATCACCACGTCCACGATGGCCACCATTCCAAGCTTCTCGCAGCCATGGATGCAATGGTAGCATTCAAACCTGCTCTGACCGATGTTGGCAGCCTGATGACAATGACGACAATGTTAGGCGAAACGAAAGGCATCAGGCCTCAACTGACCATGCAAAGTATTCCCGTCTTAATTTCTGCCCATCGGATTGGCGGAATTCGATGGATGAGATTGCCAATGAGCTTGACATTTCCGGGATATGTGCACGTGAAAGCACGCAGGCTGTGATAATAGCCCAGGCTGCCACTGCCTCACAGCTGCGGTCCTGTGCATGCAGCAACGCCCGACTTGTGTAACCTCAGGAAATTCCCCTCCTGTCCCAAATCTCCAGTCCCAACTCTGCGACTTACACCGTATGACAACAAATCAAGATGGCACCGTGTCCCTTTTTCGCCCGGGGGTTTTGCAGGGATGGTGACACGTGTAAGTTTAGCCATGAACGAGGCGTAACAGAACAAAGTCAGACCGCATTTGTCGATTCAACATTGCCGACCCATCATTCGATGGGGAAACCTGGCGCTGCTGGGAAATCGGCTAAAATCTGCAAGTACTTCCTGCTAGGATCTTGCAACAGAGGAAATTGCTGTCGCTATACTCACTCACAACCCGCGCCTCCCTCGGATCTCAGTTCGGGCCCCCAAACGGCACAATCAACCTCCCTAGGATGGGATCCACGCTCGAGTATCTCTTGCAAGTTTCTTTCATTCCCAGGAGGTTGTCAGAAGGTCCCTTGCCCATATCTTCATCCGACGGGGAGGAACGAGGTTAGCAGGCTCACAGATCAGCTTGCCGCTTCCGCTATCGGCGAACAGGCAAGTAACTTTCATTGAGGACCCGAAGATTACATTTTTGACACTAGGGCAGGATCAAGAACAAGACGAAGATTTCTGTCGGGACATCGCAGGAACATCAGTCCAATTCAACGAGTTCGGCCACGTGGCCAAGATCTCTCTACCAACAGACTTCTCTCAGGCACGGATCACAGGCTTTGCACCAAGAACAACCGCTGAAGGGGTAGTCCGCATCCTGCACGAACTTGATTTCCACATAGGAGTTGAATGTGTTCGCATTTTTGGAGATAATGCATTCGAGACTTCGGCGACAGTGAAAGTCGAAGACCCGTCGTTTGCAAAGAGACTAAGCATTGAGTGTCAGACAAGCCACGCACACCTCAGAGTCAATCCTGTTCCAGGTAGTGCCCACAGCACAAACTGCAGAAAAGTCTACCTATCATGGCACAGAGCTACTAGAAGCGTGTGGCTTAATTTCGGGAACGGAGAAATCGCCAACACAGTGGCGCGGAAGTTCAACGACGGCACGTACAAGTATCTTGGCCAGCTCCTCGAAGCCTCCTCTCCACGCAGCAGCTCGGCTCGAGGGCGTGGCCGTGCCGGTGGTCATAACCCGTTGAGGTGGACTCTGATTTTGAGCGGTGTCCCAAGCGACGCAACGGCTGACAATGTCTTGAACGCGATCCTCGCCCCTAATGACAGACCGCGCAACGTTGAGATGGGAGAAGCAAGCTACCACGCCTCCGTTGCGGAGGTTAGCCTGGAAGTCCGTAGACTTCTCGAGGAGCATGGACCGCTGGAGAATCTCTATCTCACACCCCTTTCAAAGTTTCAGGGTAAGCGAGTCAAAGCCAGTGCTTTGTTCGAGGATGAAGCAGACGCTAAACTCGCATGTTCTTTGAATAACAAGGCGATGGATATTTTGGGCAACGGAAAGCTGACTGTCACACTGCTCCACACCGCTAAGATAAAGCTGCCGAACTCGGTATATCATTGCTGGAAAAGCTGCATCCGCGAACGAAGCAAGACCTGGAAGGAGCAGCATCTATCATTTCGCATATACGAGGGTGCAGTCTGCACGACTATGAAAGTCGAGGGCGACAGTGCAGAAGACGTTGGGAATGTTCGCAAGATCTTCAAGGACATCTCCACTGGAATTGTCCTTAAAGATGGCGACAATGCCATATGGGATCCAGCCTTGAGCTCCAATGGAGGCGCATACCAAAAGCTCAAAGCAGTCGAGATGGAGTTGCAGGTGGCCATTCAGAGAATCCGCTCAAAGCGCCAGCTCCTGTACTACGGACCACCTGAGAAGCTCCACTGTGCCATTCGTCGGATCGCCGACATGCTCAGTGCAGAGACCTCGTCCAGTTATGAGTTGGAACTAAAGCCCCAACAATTCTCATGGATGATACGCGGTGGTTACAAGAGCATTGAAAGAGAGGTGGGGAGAAATGTTGCTGTACTCGACATCGTGTCAAAGAGACTCCACATCAATGGCATACAGCAACAATATGAAAGCATCCTGACGATCATGGACGGGAACCACATTGTCAATTTCCAGCCATCCACTGACACAATGCCCGAGCCCCTTGGTACCTGTCCGATCTGTTTCTGTGAAGCCGAAAATGCTGTCCGAACCTCATGCAATCACGCTTATTGCCTGGAATGCTTTGAGGATTATTGCAGATCCACTGCAGACACGAGCAAGGAAGAATTCAAGGTCAAATGCCAGGGTGACGGCGGAATATGTCGGACCGTCTTTACTCTTCGTGAGCTCAAAGAGCTCCTCTCATCATCGGTCTTTGAAGCGGTCCTAAAGTCGTCCTTCGATGAGTATGTGCAACGCCACCCCGAGGCCTTTCACCACTGCCCAGCCCCTGACTGCGGCTTCATCTATCGGTGCACCACCATGGGCAGGCAGCCTTCCGCATACACCTGTCCAAACTGTCTGAAGGCGGTGTGCACCTCCTGCCACGTGGGACACGGGCAGTACACATGTGCAGAGTACAAGGACTTTGCGTCGGGCCGCGCTGAAGCGTTCCAGCGGTTGAAAAAGAAGCTGAATATCAAAGATTGTCCTAAATGCACGACACCTATGGAGAAAACGATGGGATGTAATCATATGACTTGCGGCGGTTGTAAGGCTCACATCTGCTGGGTGTGTTTGGCGGTGTTCGATGCGAGCGTTCCTTGCTACACGCACATGAGAGAAAAGCATGGTGGTATTGGCCTTGATCAGGATGCGATCGATGACGATGTTTATGCGTGGGAGTGACGGGTGCATTGGATAGTGCCTAGCTAGATTCGAGGTAGACATTTCTTGGAAAGCTGCTCGGTAGAATCCAGAGGCCTCTTGCTCGCTTGTGGGACTTCGCTGATCGAGCTCAACAGCGGGGTGATTCCTCCTGTCGGGGTTTCGAGAAGCAAAACCGAACTGGAACGGCGTTGGGAGGTTGGTGCCGGCCGGCTGCCAATCGGGCCTTGAGTTGGGCGCGGCGATGGGGAGCGAAACCGGGATCATGCGTGGCACACACAGCGAACAGTAGCGCGACAGTGCTCGACCAAGACGCGATCGTGACCAAAGTGGTCGGGTTGAAAGTCCACAGAGCATAGGCGTCGCGGTCGAGATATGGTCCTCGACCAAGGGCGAACGCGAAACGTGTTCGTCGTGTTTCGTTCGGGTTGCTCCACCTCGTTGGCCACTACGAGGCCGAGCAGCAGTGCTGCGCGATCGACCCTGGGAATCACGATGAGGGCCAACCGAGGCGAAGATGACTCGTTCCTCTTCGTATTGGTTTTCTTTGCGCGTGGTGTTCCTCCTCTGCAGAGCTGTGGGCACACGGAGTCCGAAGGGAGATTTCGAGTTGGAATGTACTCCTTGCAGCGGCAATCCATGCTCAGTCGAGCCTGTTAAAAAGGAGAAAGATGGTCAATTGTCGAGTAAGGAGTATGTTGCTATGCTTTGCTGGGCCATTGGTCCCCACGACTAGGAATTCCACGCTGTCAAGGACAGGTTCTCGATAGTCAGGGGATTTATTCCTCTGTGTAGGTGGCCGCAAGGTTTCAATGGACAACCTGTCATGAGTCGCGGCGCCCGCGGGTTCAGACAGCATATAAGCTAAGAGGTCCAAGAGCCACGCATGAATTGCCATGATTCTCAGTCTTTTTGGGCGATCCCAAGGGGCTGTGGACCTCTTCTTGACACAAACACGGGGTTGCGACGACTACACGCGGCCTGGTACTTTGTGAGAGTTTGTTGGGTGATTCAACGGCAAGGCATACATTGCATTTCCCAGCCCAACACTCTTGGATTGACCCAGATCTAGTGAAGATGTGGAGTACGGTGAGTGTAAATGTAGAGGTGAGTGCTGAGGTGAGTGAAGGTGAGTACAAGGCCAAAAGTGAGCTTCACATGATGAGGGGATGAGCGTGGCGTGGAGTTGGTGTGGCTGATTAAAAATGGGGCTATCGTGGCTTTTGTGGAGATTGTGGCTAAATTGTTCATAGTGTGGCTTGTGGCTAATTGCGCCCAGCCTTGCGTCCTGGCTCTTTTCCTGTGCTTGAAGCTCATCCACGATGGTTGGAAGACAACCTTGACCTCCCTCTATTCTATGTTTTGTTCGTTGTGGACATGAGGCTACAGGCAACCGCTTCTGATTGACCGGTTGCCGGGCAAAGGCAGCTGCTCCATAATTGGGCACTCACAGATTTCGTACTCCATACACCTCTCCCGGTTATCGGCAAACTCGGCAACGTCTGGTAAAACTAAGAAACATGAATCCAAAAACGGTCAGAACGGACAAACACCTCCGCAATTCTCCGAGTTGTCTTTGTCTTGGATAAAACTTGCTGATTGACGGGCAGATCTATAGGCAGTTTCCATCTGTCCAGTATTCTCAAGCTATATCTACTTGATCAGCAGGTGTGTTTTTCTGGAATCGGAAATCCATCTTCCGCCAATTCCAGTCATTCGGCGAACATGCAATCGCATCCCGAATACCAAGGGCCAAATCCTGAATGGGATCAACTCCTGGGTACCACCGAAATCCCCGGTTTCAATGATAAGCTCACACCTCTTCAACTTCGACAAGCGGCGAATGCTGGTCGTGTGAAAGCATCCCAAGCGACCCTGGACTCCTCGGGACTGAGAGAAAAAGTCACTCATCAAGACTATTCTATTCTGACGCGCGACAGTCAGAACATCATCGGTCGCCTCTATTTTCCCAAGTCTTCATCGTCGCCTCCAACTCGGCTTCCTGTGTTCCTGTACTTCCATGGCGGGGGGCATCTCAACGGCAACGTGGACGCGGAGGACGGCATGTGTTATGGCCTTGTTGCCAACACCAACATCGCAGTCCTGCATGTGAACTGCCGCCATACGCCTGAATTTGGACACCCGACACAAGCCAACGACGCCGTCGACGGGTTTGAATGGCTTGTGGCTAACGGAGAATCCATGGGCATTGACACTTTCAATATCGTCGTGGGTGGCATTTCGGCTGGTGGGATGCTCACCGCTTGGGTCATCTATGATCACGTTCGAAAAACACGAGCGGATCCGACGGCGACCCTTCAAAAGAGAATCAAGGGTCAAGTTTTGGGGACGCCCTGGCTGATCCACCCAGATAACCACCCGGCGTCAAAAGCGTCCACCCCCGATCCCCATTCATCCTATGTGCAGAACGCCAATGCACCAGTGCTTCCCTTGCCCGCACTCCGACTGTTTGCCGACTGCTTAAAGGCAGAAGACGCGACGGATCTCATTCTAACTTTGCCCTTTGCAAGCGACGAGAAATTACGCGGGACCCCGAAATCGAGCGTCATTGTGGCAGGGATGGATATCCTTCGTGACGAGGGGTTGCACTATGCAAAACGACTGCAGGACCTTGGGTGAGTTTTCCTTCCTCTCGTTCAATGTTCAAGATATGCAGAGACGCGGGAGGGCATTTCTGACACAGCAGAACAGGGTGCCAGTTCAGACACATGTCTTCCCCGGGCTGCCGCATGGATTTCGGCGGTTTGTGACCCTACCATCGAGTGCGGAACTGGATTTATTGCTTGCCAAGTCGATTCTTTGGTGTTTGAGTGATGATGCAACCTCCCACTTGGAAGTTCATCATGGAAAGCCAACATAAGAAGCGATGCTCGAAATCTTGCTGGCTAGTGATCAACCGACTCTCTTCTCCGATTTCGGCAGCGGCAATGATCTCAGCTACCTGCTCTACGATATATTTGACAACCCTCTTGACGGCATCAATGGAGATCTCTCTGATCATATCACTGGCTGGGGAATGAGCATGAACGACCGTGGCCCTTCTCTGAGCTGATGCCCTATTGTTGAGGAATTTGGAGAAGCTCCTCAAAAATATTCGTTAAGAGGTCCCGACCTCCGAACGCTAGAGCTGTTGGTTTTCTTTAACAAGTACAGCTCTGGCTCGGTCACGAGCAAATCACAGATGATGCGGATATACTGCTCCAAAATCAAAGCACAATCCTGATCTGCCAGGGGGAAATATTGAATTTTCGCCGAAGAACATCGTCGGCCGCCGCTCAAGCTTCGTGGACTATTCTAGAAAGGTGGGTGTGCTGAGAGTGATAAGCAGGACCTGTTGAATTCGGACTTCTCTCTCGCCCCGACACCAATGAACTTCTTGATCTTCCTTGAAGCTGTGGCTTGGCCTTGGACATTCCGAGTCCAGAGTTGGTGTCCTGGCATGTCCAATGCTCCGCAAGCATGAACTGTCCAGCGTCGACGTCGACGACTTACAGAAACTCGACAATAGGGATAGTGATGATCCGCTTTAAAAGGCGGTCAAGGTCCGCACCAAACCAAAACCTGGCCCGTGTCTCTAGTTTTGGAGCATGGTGGGATCGTTCTCGTCAGACCTAATCTCAGTCGAACAGCCCATGTCCTGCCCAATGCAGATTTTGAGAGTTATACTACCTCACTGTGCATTGATATGGACGAGATTGCCATGGACAGAATTGTCGTATGGATGACTGACTAGGCTAAATGTTGAGGGATGCTGGCTGCTCTGTTGAGGGCGGCAGCGCCGCAGCAGCCAGGTGACAGAGGGGATCTGTGAAATCCGGAGACGATCTGGGAGGCAGCCCATCGTTAATGTTCCTACTCGCAGAAGTTCGACTAAGGCAAATGTCGTCGGCTAGTGAACGATCTCGATGCTCACGTCCAGATTGTACAGTCAGCAGCACTAGGCAAGTGATGGTAAAGGAAAAGAACTCGGCACCACGTGTGGAGAGGGGCAAGCCAGGCTGACAAACGGGGTATGAACGGGGAGCAAGCGGCTCGCTGGCTCATTATCCTCTTTCGTCGTTGCTCAATGCGAGCTCAGTGCCGAACATGCACGCATGTTGACCGAATACGGAGTTGCACCTCTGGTCAAAACATTATTCCCCAGCGGTGCGCCATGAGAGATGCTTGCATTCCACCATCCAAGATGCTAGACGCACATGATGCCTAGCGGGGCGAAGATCGAGTTTGTCCTGGTTGCTCAGCGAGGCCAAACAACCAAAGAACGCCAGCTGCAACAGGCCTTTGCGCGTTCGCACGCGGCCAAGGTATCTCATTCTTCCAGAAAGCGACCAAAAGCCGGCTCGAAGAAGGCGCAATCATGCGTAGCATCTGTGCTAGGTCTGCCCCCGGTGACAAAATCCGAACCGGACCTCAGAGTGGCCACGCTTTCAACACCAAGGAGCATAATTGGTGACGCCTGGTCAGATCCGCTCGATGGTGAACGTCTCCGTCACTTACCGAGCGTGGGTCGCAAGAGTCTCGAATACGTATACGCGGTACTCTGGCCCAAGAACTACCCCGCCGTCAGCGGTGTGGCACTGAAGTCGATGCAAACCACCTGGCGAAGGAGAGCGATCGAGGATCCTCTGCAGTTCCATGCCCAAGTCTTCAACGCGACCACCATGTGTTACGCCCTTAGCACGGACCCGAGCACGATGCTGACGCTGACGGACATACGCCTGAAACATCAGACTGCGGCTGTCAACCTGGTCAGGAAGCGCCTTCAGACTCTAAAAGGCCCGGCCCCGGAGCAGTTGATTGCAGATATCATGCGACTGGCGGCGCAAGGGGGCGACACATTCCGTCTTTCGACTTCCTCGCGATATCCGGCGACACCGCCTGCGGACGCCTTCGCCCTGAAGCCATATGGCCGCTTCGATACGAGCTTGCCTCATTTCTCGGCTCTTGTTCAGTTAGTCAAGCAGCGTGGCGGTCTGGAAACTCTGAGTGTCAGCGTCGGTCACCCTATTCAACTGTAAGTAGGCAGCATTAAATGACCAAGCCTATCAAGGCTAGAGGTAGGAGTTGACAACAAGGAAGAATAGACATCGGTATCGCCGCCAGGCTAGGTAGCCGCCCCAGCTTCCCTATCCGAGGAGACTTCAAATCCATGTGCGACATTGAAGCCGCCAAGTTTGATGGTGAAGCCGTTGCGTTGCTGTTGACGACAGGTCGAGGCTGGCAAATCCTGCAACAAGACGACCCCGATGTCGTCAAGCTCGCGCTGTACGCGATCCGCCTCACAGCGTGCCTCGACCAGACTCAACGCCGCGGGCCAGAACATCTCTCCTTGAAAGAGCTGGGTATCCTTGCCACGATTTTCCAACACGACCTCTACGAGTTGAACCCGACACCCGGAGCGGGAGATCTCACCCGCGATCCAGTTTTGAACATCGCTCGACTTGCTCTTCAGATCTACAGCGACCTTGTCCTTTTCCCCGCTGCAGAGACGTATCATGCAAAGGGCCGCCTGTGCCGAGAACTCTTGGCCACACTGAGGGAGTATTTCACTGACAGAGCCCCGCGGTTCGACGAGCTGAAAGTGCTCATTCTTTGGGCTGTCGTCTTGGGTGCCGTCGCTTCCGACTCTGCTTATTATCGCGATTGGTACTTGCGGAGGATGATCGGGCTCGTGATACAGCTCGACCTCGACTGGGGCGCGTTCAAGGCTTGCATGGAGCAATTTATCTGGTGGGACTATATGTTCGACGACCGAGTGAGCGATGCCTGGGATGAAGCGTGGAAACTAATGGGCAAGGGACAAGCTATGGCCTCCCGGGAGGGCCCTGAGTTGACGGACTGGAGGAAAGTCGTTGGTGGCAAAGCGAAGTGGTCCCCTGTCATGCTCACGGAGGAAGCAGGCTGGATACACCACTCCTGAGCGTTGCATGTCGCACAACACCTTCCCTCACCAACCCCTGTGCTCGCGCTTGGCCGAGTTCGATCCTCTCCTGTCAGCAGACCGTCTGAATCTTCGGCCCGCGATCGATTCATCAAAGAGCATAAGAGAAAGTCTTGGAACTCATGCTCTCCCCGACGAAATCGCACAGTCTATCCTGCGAACCACCCTATAGACCCCATTAAACGCCCTTTCTGGAGGCTTGAGATCGTGGGACGATTCCCACAGCTCGGCCCCTACATCGACATTCCAGCAGAATACAGTACCATTTCATTGCATACGCACCAGCCTTCATGGCGCGGGTCGGGATGGCGAAGGGTGCCAAGAGCGCTGGGAGAAGACCGTCCTCACTCGAGCGAGCGGGCCGCAGACTGCTAGGATGTGGCGAGTTGACGCTGTGACAAAGTCTCGCTTCTGGTATATAACGATTAAGTCGGCAAAGATATACGTACGGAGTAGGCTTGACCATTCTTTGTCTCGTACAGAGCAGAGACAATACAGCATTATCCCAATCCGGTCGGGTATTGTCTGTCGGCGACGGCGATACTTTAGTCCGATGCTCCTCTCCTCGAACCACCCGTGCCACACGCCGTGCGATCACGCCGCAATTTGCATTTTGTCAACATCTGCCTCGTTTAGCACACTCGTTCTTAGACGAGCCAGCGAATTGTCTCGTCTTCCCTCCAACTCGAAGATACTTGGAACTTCCTTCCTCTGCTGCGATCAATTCCCATCCCTAACATCCAAATCGCACTTTCACCGGGACTGAAGCGAGAGACAACCAGCCTTCGCCCACCACGTCAAGATGGACCAAGCGGCTGCGCAAGCCCGAAAATGCCCGGGTCTGAATTGCGAAAATGACGCCTCGTCACTCCAGTGCCCCAAGTGCAAAGAGATGAACGTGGAGAGCTTCTTCTGCTCGCAGGAATGCTTCAAGCGGAGTTGGGTAGGCTAACCTCCGGTCTTTTGTGAGGAAGGACTGCAATCCCCGAAGAGCGCATGGAGAGAATGGCTAATCTGGAAACCCGCAGGCTGAACACAAGGCCCTCCACAAGAGTACGAATCCCCTGCGCAATTTCATCCCTCCGAAGGTCGTGTCTAAAGTTGATCCAGAAACCGGCCACTTCAACCCCTACCCCACATATCCTTTTACCGGCCCGTTAAGACCGGTCTACCCTCTGTCGCCGAAGCGGGTGGTTCCCAAGTCGATACCGCATCCCGAGTGGTCGGAGGACGGCATCCCACGATATCCGTATGTGCGCAAGAACAACATCCAGGCCCTTGATGAGAAAGGCATTGCGGGCATGCGCAAGGTCTGCCGGCTGGCCAGAGAAGTGCTCGACATTGCCGCTGCTGCCGCAAAGCCCGGAGTGACGACGGACCACATCGATGAGATAGTCCACAATGCGTGTTTGGAGCGAAATGTACGTTCGAGCCTCGTCCGCTTCTTTATACGCCGGCTACTGACCCCATGGCGATAGTCATATCCTTCCCCCTTGAACTACAACCATTTCCCCAAGTCGGTCTGCACATCTCCCAACGAAGTCATCTGCCACGGCATCCCCGACCAGCGAGTCCTGCAAGACGGCGACATCCTCAACATCGACGTGACACTTTTCCACGAAGGCTACCACGGCGATCTAAACGAGACGTACTACATCGGCGACAAGGCCAAGACCGACCCTGACAATGTCCGACTCGTCGAAACCACGCGGCAATGCCTGGACAGGGCCATCGAGCACGTGAAACCGGGCGTCAAGATAGGCGACTTCGGCGACATCATCGAAAAGCATGCCAAATCTCACAATCTCAGCGTCGTCAAGACCTACTGCGGACACGGTATCAATTCGCTGTTCCATTGCGCGCCCAACGTCCCGCACTATGGGAAAAACAAGGCCGTGGGCAAATGTAAGGCTGGGATGACCTTCACGATCGAGCCCATGATCTGCCTGGGCAGTTACAAGGATAAGACCTGGCCGGATGACTGGACCGCCGTGACGTCGGATGGAAGCCGATCCGCTCAATTTGAACATACCTTGTTGGTCACCGAGGATGGCGTCGAAGTACTGACGGCGCGGTTACCCACCTCGCCGGGCGGGCCTGTGTCGATGCCGAGGGCTGAGGCCGAGGCGACGAATGGAGAAGTGAACGGAGATGCTGCCAAGGTATGAAACAGGCTGTGGGAGGTTTGCTCAATCTGTCACGTCGGCCATCTATTTGATATGAGCAGGACACGAGAATGAGGAGGATATTCCACAAATGTCACGTGGTAATGACTCCCGAAGCAGGGGCTGGTACCGGCCTACGCATCCACGCAAAAGAATGAATTAAACGCGAGATGATGAAATACCCTCGAGACTGATGATGTCCTACGTACTGAAGTGTTCTCCAAGTAGTGTAAACTCCGATGAGTCTTCGTCTTCGCTGCAGGACCAGTCTCTTGGCTCGTGTAGTTATGCCCTCCCATCTCGCAGCTCCCATCTCCCGGACGAAGCGGTCAGCAGCCCGTGCAAGGGATCCGATCCGTCCGTCGGTTGGTCTGTTTCGACCGTATGTAGGGAGGAAGGTACAGTCCTTATGTAATGTGCAAAAAATTGTTCCTTTGACCTTCCTGCCCTTCTGGCATGTCCATATCCGTATCCAACTCGATGCTCGATGCTCGATGCTCGATGCGGTGGTGTTCCGACATGTCATGTGGAGTAAACGATGGTCAGATCTGATCTGTGCTTAGGCACATAACTGTGCCCTGCCCTGCCCTGCCGTACCCCTTCTCTTTCCCCTGACGTTTCCCTTTCCATGGGCCTGACGGAGATGCAGAGGAGGAGATCGCAGGGCATACGAGATCGGGAGTTCAACCCAGCCCAGCCAAGCCCTGTCCAGCGCGTAGAGTGACTGTGACATGACGCTGATGGGGTTTTGACGACTCCTTCCCGTTCTCATCGCCGCTTGGGATCATTGCCTTTCTTTCTGGCTTGATGGGAGATAATGTTCGCTGAGGGGCTGTCTTCCTTTTCTGCGTTGACGGAAGAGAATGTTCGCTGATGGGTTGCCTTTCTTCTGCTCTGACGGAAGAGAATGTTCGCTGATGGGTTGCCTTTCTTCTGCTCTGACGGAAGAGAATGTTCGCTGATGGGTTGCCT